>OY992890.1:95281379-96016379 GCA_963921405.1 Cepaea hortensis
CTCGCTCTCTGTCATATCTGCATCCTCTAAGCGCTATGTGAATGCTGGAATACAAACGAAAATAACACAAAATTAACAGCTGATTTCTTTCTAATCTCAATCCTTTTTCTTTCTCCGCAATCCATTTTCAGAAATTACCTCCCCTTGCGAGCCTCTTTATAATCGAGTTGGCCCCCTTGAACTATTTTCATTCGTTGAGATCTGCAAATTAGCCAATGACGTTAGCGAAAAGATCCAATGGCGTCCATTGGTGGAAATAGCAAAATTTTTGCCAAGTTATTTAAAAGATGAGGTTTTTTTAGTTCTTTTCGTAAACATCGCTGAAAGGTGCCCGTTGACGAGATTGTTTCGTCTATTGAGGCTCTGATGGGTTTGGATTTTTAATATATTAGGTTGTTCTTGTTACATGAATGTTGTTGGGATATGATCATAGGGAGAGTGAAGACAGACAGACAGACAGACAGACAGACAGACAGACAGACAACAGACAGACAGACAGACAGAGGCAGGCAGGCAGGCAGACAGACAGACAGACAGACAGACAGACAGACAGACAGACAGACAGACAGACAGACAGACAGACAGATGAATTGATAAATAAACGACAGACCGATGAATAGATTAATAAACTGACAAACACGCAAGCAAACAGACAGGCGAAAGGGCAGACACACATACGACAAACCTACCAACAGCCGGGCCGACAGAAAGACGGACAGGTCAGGCGAGTGGAGTAACAGACCTGCGAATGTCCATACATCCAGGCAGGCAGATCAGCCATGCAAGCAGGCAAGCAGGCAGGCAGGCAGGGGCAGCCATTCAGGTAGGCAGGCAGGGTATTGCGGCCAGGCAATGGGGGCGGGTATTGCAGGCATAGCAGGCAGGGCAGACGGATAGGCAGGCAGGCAGGCAGGCAGACAGACTAAGAGAACTTCAATCTAATGCTTTACATGCTGGACTGATATACCTGCATCGCCTTTCTGTAACTTCATTCGCCGATTAATGTCAAAATATAACCCCATAACTGCCCAAACATTAGATAACAACGCTGTTCCACTTTGATGCATATCCCCGGTGCTGCAGCCATCTTTACCCTACTACTCACTTAGTTCATCTGCACCGTGATGCCATCTCCAGGACACCCCTAGCGTAGATAGCAGCAATACTGCCATCTTAACACGACATTGTCACAATGTTCCGAACTTCAATGGCAAATGTAAGGTTTCCATTATTTCCTCCTCGTATTTGCTCAAATGTTGAAACTGACACGAATGGTTTCCCATCCTTACAGCTGTCATCTTGTCTACATAAGCCCACGAGACTCAAGTGATGTATATATATCTCGTATGTTGCTTAGCAACCCAAACTCTTGACACAGAGAAGGTAAATACAACTGTACATTATTACGTTAACTTTCCTTATAAGACTACACGTAAACTTTCCATCTGGGGAATTGGGAGAGGGGGGAGTGGGGGGGGGGGAGTCTCCGTGGCATTGTAGTTAAACCGCCTTACTCACGCTCCGATGTTTATGTGTTCGTTTCCAGACTCTTGTCTTTTCGGTTCACAAGTGCAAATTTTTATCGGAGACCTTGTGGTGTCGTCGCTGGAGCTACGGAATGCATGCTCTGTGTGACGCTTTCGGCAGGTCGCCTGTGAAGAGAGGCCGAGAGGTGTCGGGTAACATCTCGTGCAATGAAGTCGACCCTCTTACATTTAGATCCTTTTGTAAACGTGCAGGTTGTGTCTATTTGTTATATGTGTATTTGTTATATGTGGTATTGTGATCAAAGAGAAAAGAAAAGGGGAAGAAGAAGGAGGAAGTGAGGAGAGAGAGAGGAGAGAGAGAAAAGAATGATGAGGGAAATGATGTAAATAGTGTGAAGCCTAAAAGTTCGTTCCTCAGTCGAACTCTGCCTACTACACACTACCTTTGATAGTAAAGAAAGATGGAGAGAGAGAAGGAAAAAAAAGAGGATGAGAGTGAGGGATACGACAGATGTAGGTTCGTGTCTCCGCGTGAGAACAATAGTTAATTACTATTGCACCATCAATGTCTCGTGGTGTAGGTTATAAGGTTATAGAAGAGATGTACAGCCTCACAGTCTCTAAACTACTCTACTTATATTACTTCAGACTGACAAGTCGAAATAAAAGGCAACTCAAACATATTTATTTTCTTCTTGAACAATAACAGAGTGACAATCTACAGCATAATCACATAAAGTAACCAGTACATGCATTGAAGACACATCTACGTATAATCGACTCCAAAAAAACAACACAATACTGCATGTCGCCACAAGGGGAGGTAGATAATGTAATAAACTATACAACCAGAAGTTAGAGAAATACTACCTACAATCACCTCCTAACCGCATGAATAAGAAGACTAAAGCTAGGAATTACACCGGCCTTTGTTTCATAACTATCTCTCCATAGGCTTATTAGTGGTACATGTGTTCAGCCCAAATACCCATTGATCCACAGATTGATCTATCAATCCATATACCCAGGGATTATCTTGTTCAGATGGATATCTGTTTAGACAAGTATGCCCGGTATGCTTGGGCGACTCCCTTTTACCCAGGCAATGCCTGAAACAGTATAAAACAATACCCGTGAGTTTTATGTGAGAATAAACATTAGTCTTTCACTACCTACAAATTCCTTAACACCTACCGCTTCTTTATCTATACTAGTATTAGTATATCTTAGCCATAACATAAATTAAGAACCTTATTGTGAACACATATGTTTAACTAATATTATTATCGCCTATTTCCCGACGCGCCGCCTACAGCCAACATTAAGTATTTAACCATTCACCCGAAGATCTGAACTCGCTGCCTGTCCCACGCCGGGCCGGCCTAACTACACCTTAGCTACACAGCCGCAGAAGCGCGACCTCCTTTCACCTATGTCCAGCGAACAAAAGACACGCATTCTTTTCCATACCGCTTCGTCTAGGGCGAGCCATTGTCATCCGGTCTCATTGTTTGGGTTGACCCAGCGTGATCGCTTCTCAGGTGCACGTTTGTCTGCTAGACCCGGCCTCTGTGTTGTTTATATCTTGCAGTAGCCCTTCCGTTCCATATTTACATGTTGCACTCGCCTAGTTCTCATTAATTGTGTACGTCTAATTGCTTGGTTACATGAACATACATAGTTTATCCACACTCTGCTTATCTAACCGATTAATTTGACTCCAATCACTCTATTTCGGCCATTTAAATATAGGTCATATTCAGGACGTCGCATTCAGTCCTGATCCTTTGCCGGGTCGTTCATGATTACGCGGTAAGTTCACCTACGGCAGTTTGCTATAGCCCTCTAAACTAAGATACCTGATTATAATATACAATTAAACTAATTATGTCTAAGTCTTATGTCAACTTACATTCAACTTCTGCCATCCAGGGGATTTTCTGGTCGTCCTTCTGGGTTTCATATTTGAAATACGATTGCTCTCTTCAACCTCGTTTGCCGTGGATCCCACCACCGGTTTCCAGTCGTATTTGACATTAGTCTCCTGTGTGGTTCCGATCGCAGTGTTTCCCGTGTGATTCCGATCGCAGTCTGGCTAGTGGTTGTCCTATTTGACGTTTAGCCATCTACTGCAACTAACGAGCGGTCTTCTTTAGCCAACAGTCCTTCTCAAATGGCTTGCACGCCATTTTGTGATCCTCGGAATTTGCGTTCCACTCCATCAGATTTATCTATCTGGGATAAATGGTTCACAGATCCTTGACCATCCTACTTTACTTCAGCAGTCCAGACGAAACCGTGATATGTGCATCTTTTCCGTCCTTAATACTGCCTCTCCATCTTCCTGGACACTAAACAGCCTGATATATAGACATAACCATTGCTGGAGTTCCAAACTCACACTTCCTCTTGGGCTGGGCGACCGCCCAGCCCTCGGATCTGCTGCTACCGCACTCTTGCTCGTTCCACACTCTCTCAACTGACTGGATCCCAAAATATATATAACTATATACTTGGCGCTTCTTTCTGGAATCACGTGACGTTGCTGTCCCTTGTCCTCCAATCAGTACCTCGCGTACCCTGCTTAATTTGCATACTACTATCATATCATTAACCCAAATCTACATTGTCTCTGAAGTTCATGGTCCTGAGTTTATCGTCCTTGTTTGAGTTCATGCTCTTTAAATTAGATTTCCCAGCTCAAGCACGTTCCCACTGCTATAAATCTGCCCCTCCGTTGTATTTCTTGCCCAAACTGACAGTTCCCGACAAAGCCTATGCTAAGTTTGGCTTCATGTTTCCTGAATTTCTCATCTCACTAACAACTAAAGGTAAACCCTCGGTTAGCAGGCCATGATCAAGTCAGCGCCCGGTCACTCACTAATTTTGAACTTATACTGGTCGGTGAACTTTCTGTTTCAAAAAGGCGGTATGTGAAAACCATTTTTCCATACTGTCTCATACCCACCTACCAAAAGTTGATGGGTCCCACCATCAATATAGCGTCATTCCTCCTTGAGATCGAAGCCCTGGCTCCGCATCTGACATCACTCCTAAACAATATTGGATGCCTAAGGGGAAAACTCTTTTTGGGAACTCCCACCCCAAATAATAATAATTACAAAAAAATACTGGTTGCATCCCCTGCTCTCCCAGTGCATAAGGCAGTTAAAACTTCTGACGTGCATCCTAACAACATAGTAACCAAGTAATATTATCCATAAAAACAGTTCAATACTTGGCATGCCGGGGATTCCCCCAGACAACAAAATCATACATCAAAGGGTGCACATAAAGACACCAAAATGAAAACAATATCAATATAGGCATTCACTTAATATGCCATCCCCCTGTAACAACAACAAAACCAAAAATCAAATTCACATCGGTGCTACCCACTAGGAACTCGGTACATCAATGTGTCCAATCATTCTTGAATCTGAAAAACATTGTAACAATTCCTGTGACCTCACAGGAAAATGCCTGGTCACCACACATAATAAAACAACAAATTCTCCCCTATTCGCAAGGACACATCAGCCTGAAGCTGCAATCTTCACAATCGCCGCCGCTGTACACAAAAACAAATCAGCCCCTACTGTAAGTAAACAACACTTAGTGGCCATAGAAACAAACCAAAACGTATATCATGAAACAGCTTTTGACATAAAAACAAATGTGCGCCCAGTCGTTGGACATCGTGCTCCATTGTCTTGGCGCTGAAATAACTCTGGAAAAAAAATGGTATGCCCAGTTCTTGGACATTATGCTTTACTCTCTTGACGCTGAAATAACTCTGACAAAAAAATGCGTGCCCAATTCTAGGACATCATGCTCTAACATTTATTCTTCGCCATGCCCCTTCACAACAAAAAACAACCATGTACCCGTATTAACGTCTACTCGGGTAATCTCAGATTATAAATGGGCTCCTTGGCCTCCTGACACGACATTGAACTATGTGTAGTCACTATGACACCTAATACTGCAGTTGTGTCTGCCCTTGAACACAATAGAGCGAGGCCCACACAAAAATAAAAACATTCGCATAGGCCGACTTGACAACTTCCGCTATGGAAATAACAAAGGAGCTAACTGCTCCACAACAGTTGATCCCCTCAAGTAGTCATATTCATTTAAACAACAAAATAACATGTTTCTAACTAAGTTCGACCTGTAAAACAAACAAAGGATGGCTAAACGTGACTACACCAAAATTGTCATTCAATTATGAACCAACACTACACCACGAACGTTTAACTAATTATTAAACTACTGTTCATTGCGTCATGCTGAAATAAATATATAAAGAATATGTTTCTGCTTGCGGGTGCTCTCTGGATTCCGTTTTCTTCTTCACTGAATTTCTACGATTGTTTTCTTTAAAGTGTCTATTCTATATGCACGGGCAGAAATATAGGGCGCCACTGGTCATTCACTGCCCAACACCGTTAACATGTCTATCATGAAACTTGAACACGCCGGTACACTGAATTCCACCTCTGTTCCCGCCTAAAAAAAAAGGGATTTTCTAACTACCACGAGTGACACTGTCATCTGTCTCTTCACAACAGCCATAATTAACTCACTGCATAAAACAAAAGGGAAACATCACCTCATGATGATCTAATTGTTATCGTTCATGCTTGCATTTCTGGTATGCACATGTGGCATTGGTAACTTCGGCACAGCCCGTCTCGCTCTGCCGCTGGTGGGGCACGCTAGCACGATGAGTCCTTGTTGTCGTTCCTTGCAGGGCAACACAAAAAGGGGGGGGGGGAGACACATTGTTCTGATGACTTCAGATGTGGCCACTGCCACAAAACGTATTGCGTTCAGCCAGGCAAAGCACTTTGCATGGCTCTGGGTTTCGCCTGCCATGCCCTGTCATCAATTATGACTCTTGACTTCCTGGACGAAGAGTGGGTGACCTTTGTATAACGGTGGAGTATTTTATTCTGATACTCTTTAATGATGAAAAGATAAGGCCACCTTTACGTTGTTTTGCACTGCTCAGCTGATGTCTGAGCTTATTTCGGACAGATTCCGCTGCGCTGACTCTCCTTCTGAGTTGGCTATCCCTGGGTATTTTGTTGTTGTATGTTGGGTTTTCCTGTATTCTTGTAGCGAGGTGGTTTGGCCGGTGTACTTTACACAAGAGTTTCTAACTGAACAGACTTAGTAGAGACCTCGCCGACAGATAGTTCAGACAATTTACCAACCAGCTATGAGATACGTAGCCTAGTAAAGGAACACTTACTGAGACAACTATCGAGCAGGCAATCACGAACTACTGACTGTAAGCGACAAATCTATGTATACGATCTCACTATGTAGTAGAACCTGACACCACAGAAACAAAGTTCACATGGAATCTCCTGGGAGCTCCCGGACTAAGCTGGAAGGTCCCAGAAAATTCTGGAAACATATCCTTGCTCGACGACGCCATGTGTGATCAAAAGAAAAAAAAAGGAGGGAAAAGAGAGAGGAGGGAGGGAGGAGAGAGAGAAGAGAAAGAAAAGAATGATGAGGGAAATGATGTAAATAGTGTGAAGCCTAAAAGTTCGTTCCTCAGTCGAACTCTGCCTACTACACACTACCTTTGATAGTAAAGAAAGATGGAGAGAGAGAAGGAAAAAAAAGAGGATGAGAGTGAGGGATACGACAGATGTAGGTTCGTGTCTCCGCGTGAGAACAATAGTTAATTACTATTGCACCATCAATGTCTCGTGGTGTAGGTTATAAGGTTATAGAAGAGATGTACAGCCTCACAGTCTCTAAACTACTCTACTTATATTACTTCAGACTGACAAGTCGAAATAAAAGGCAACTCAAACATATTTATTTTCTTCTTGAACAATAACAGAGTGACAATCTACAGCATAATCACATAAAGTAACCAGTACATGCATTGAAGACACATCTACGTATAATCGACTCCAAAAAAACAACACAATACTGCATGTCGCCACAAGGGGAGGTAGATAATGTAATAAACTATACAACCAGAAGTTAGAGAAATACTACCTACAATCACCTCCTAACCGCATGAATAAGAAGACTAAAGCTAGGAATTACACCGGCCTTTGTTTCATAACTATCTCTCCATAGGCTTATTAGTGGTACATGTGTTCAGCCCAAATACCCATTGATCCACAGATTGATCTATCAATCCATATACCCAGGGATTATCTTGTTCAGATGGATATCTGTTTAGACAAGTATGCCCGGTATGCTTGGGCGACTCCCTTTTACCCAGGCAATGCCTGAAACAGTATAAAACAATACCCGTGAGTTTTATGTGAGAATAAACATTAGTCTTTCACTACCTACAAATTCCTTAACACCTACCGCTTCTTTATCTATACTAGTATTAGTATATCTTAGCCATAACATAAATTAAGAACCTTATTGTGAACACATATGTTTAACTAATATTATTATCGCCTATTTCCCGACGCGCCGCCTACAGCCAACATTAAGTATTTAACCATTCACCCGAAGATCTGAACTCGCTGCCTGTCCCACGCCGGGCCGGCCTAACTACACCTTAGCTACACAGCCGCAGAAGCGCGACCTCCTTTCACCTATGTCCAGCGAACAAAAGACACGCATTCTTTTCCATACCGCTTCGTCTAGGGCGAGCCATTGTCATCCGGTCTCATTGTTTGGGTTGACCCAGCGTGATCGCTTCTCAGGTGCACGTTTGTCTGCTAGACCCGGCCTCTGTGTTGTTTATATCTTGCAGTAGCCCTTCCGTTCCATATTTACATGTTGCACTCGCCTAGTTCTCATTAATTGTGTACGTCTAATTGCTTGGTTACATGAACATACATAGTTTATCCACACTCTGCTTATCTAACCGATTAATTTGACTCCAATCACTCTATTTCGGCCATTTAAATATAGGTCATATTCAGGACGTCGCATTCAGTCCTGATCCTTTGCCGGGTCGTTCATGATTACGCGGTAAGTTCACCTACGGCAGTTTGCTATAGCCCTCTAAACTAAGATACCTGATTATAATATACAATTAAACTAATTATGTCTAAGTCTTATGTCAACTTACATTCAACTTCTGCCATCCAGGGGATTTTCTGGTCGTCCTTCTGGGTTTCATATTTGAAATACGATTGCTCTCTTCAACCTCGTTTGCCGTGGATCCCACCACCGGTTTCCAGTCGTATTTGACATTAGTCTCCTGTGTGGTTCCGATCGCAGTGTTTCCCGTGTGATTCCGATCGCAGTCTGGCTAGTGGTTGTCCTATTTGACGTTTAGCCATCTACTGCAACTAACGAGCGGTCTTCTTTAGCCAACAGTCCTTCTCAAATGGCTTGCACGCCATTTTGTGATCCTCGGAATTTGCGTTCCACTCCATCAGATTTATCTATCTGGGATAAATGGTTCACAGATCCTTGACCATCCTACTTTACTTCAGCAGTCCAGACGAAACCGTGATATGTGCATCTTTTCCGTCCTTAATACTGCCTCTCCATCTTCCTGGACACTAAACAGCCTGATATATAGACATAACCATTGCTGGAGTTCCAAACTCACACTTCCTCTTGGGCTGGGCGACCGCCCAGCCCTCGGATCTGCTGCTACCGCACTCTTGCTCGTTCCACACTCTCTCAACTGACTGGATCCCAAAATATATATAACTATATACTTGGCGCTTCTTTCTGGAATCACGTGACGTTGCTGTCCCTTGTCCTCCAATCAGTACCTCGCGTACCCTGCTTAATTTGCATACTACTATCATATCATTAACCCAAATCTACATTGTCTCTGAAGTTCATGGTCCTGAGTTTATCGTCCTTGTTTGAGTTCATGCTCTTTAAATTAGATTTCCCAGCTCAAGCACGTTCCCACTGCTATAAATCTGCCCCTCCGTTGTATTTCTTGCCCAAACTGACAGTTCCCGACAAAGCCTATGCTAAGTTTGGCTTCATGTTTCCTGAATTTCTCATCTCACTAACAACTAAAGGTAAACCCTCGGTTAGCAGGCCATGATCAAGTCAGCGCCCGGTCACTCACTAATTTTGAACTTATACTGGTCGGTGAACTTTCTGTTTCAAAAAGGCGGTATGTGAAAACCATTTTTCCATACTGTCTCAGTATCATCAGTGGATTTGTTATCTGTGGATTTGTTATCTGTAGTGCAGGATGTGGCAGTTGATCTCTAGATGGGTGTATCGGACGCGGGACATCTTGCAATTGACCGAGGATATTCCGAGGGGTTTATGGGAGTGAGGTTCTGCAAGGGATATGCTACTGAATGAATGAATGATTGAATGAATGAATGAATGAATTAATTAATTAATTAATTAATTAATTAATTAATCAATCAATCAATCAATCAATTAACGAATTTGTCACGTGCGAGTAAAGCTACCGGCGGTGATCATTGATGTGTTCCAATACCCATCAAGATGTCTGTGTGTATGTGCGTCTGTGTGTGTGTTTGTGTGTGCGTCTGTGTGTGTGTGTGTCTGTGTGTGTGTGTGCGTCTCTGTGTGTGTGTGTCTGTGTGTGTGCTTCTGTGTGTGTGCGTCTGTGTGTGTGTGCGTCTGTGTGTGTGTGCGTCTGTGTGTGTGTGCGTCTGTGTGTGTGTGCGTCTGTGTGTGTGTGCGTCTGTGTGTGTGTGCGTCTGTGTGTGTGTGTGTGCGTCTGTGTGTGTGCGTCTGTGTGTGTGCGTCTGTGTGTGCGTGCGTCTGTGTGTGTGTGTGTGTGCGTCTGTGTGTGTGTGTGTCTGTGTGTGTGTGTCTGTGTGTGTGCGTCTGTGTGTATGTGCGTCTGTGTGTGTGTGCGTCTGTGTGTGTGTGTGTGCGTCTGTGTATGTGTGCGTCTGTGTGTGTGCGTCTGTGTGTGTATCTGTGTGTGTGTGTCTGTGTGTGTGTGCGTCTGTGTGTGTGTGTGTGTGCGTCTGTGTGTGTGTGTGCGTCTGTGTGTGTGTGTGTGCGTCTGTGTGTGTGTGTGTGTGTGTGTGTATGTGTGTGTGCGCGCCTGTGTTTAACATTAACTGTGGCTTCCAGGTCGAGGCAGCTGACATAGGTACCACAAAATATCACGTGAAGTAGAGGCGACCTGCGTGATACCTCGTCACCCATCGAGTACTCACCACGTCACCCATCAAGTACTCACCTCGTCACCCATGGAGTACTCACCACGTCATCCATCGAGTACTCACCACGTCATCCATCGAGTACTCACCACGTCATCCATCGAGTACTCACCACGTCACCCATCAAGTACTCACCTCGTCATCCATGGAGTATTCACCTCGTCACACATGGAGTACTCACCTCGTCACCCATGGAGTACTCACCTCGTCACCCATAGTGTACTCACCACGTCACCCATCGAGTACTCACCACGTCACCCATCGAGTACTCACCACGTCACCCATCGAGTACTCACCTCGTCACCCATGGAGTACTCACCTCGTCACCCATAGAGTGCTCACCACGTCACCCATAGAGTACTCACCTCGTCACCCATCGAGTACTCACCACGTCACCCATAGAGTACTCACCACGTCACTCATCGAGTACTCACCTCGTCACCCATAGAGTACTCACCTCGTCACCCATCGAGTACTCACCACGTCACCCATCCAGTACTCACCACGTCATCCATCCAGTACTCACCTCGTCAACCATCCAGTACTCACCTCGTCACCCATCCAGTACTCACCACGTCACCCATCGAGTACTCACCATGTCACCCATCCAGTACTCACCACGTCACCCATCGAGTACTCACCACGTCATCCATCCAGTACTCACCACGTCACCCATCCAGTACTCACCATGTCACCCATCCAGTACTCACCACGTCACCCATCCAGTACTCACCACGTCACCCATCGAGTACTCACCATGTCACCCATCGAGTACTCACCACGTCACCCATCGAATACTCACCACGTCAACCATCGAGTACTCACGACGTCACCCATCCAGTACTCACCACGTCACCCATCCAGTACTCACCACGCCATCCATCCAGTACTCACCTCGTCAACCATCGAGTACTCACCTTGTCACCCATCCAGTACTCACCTCGTCAACCATCGAGTACTCACCACGTCACCCATCCAGTACTCACCACGTCACCCATCCAGTACTCACCACGTCACCCATCGAGTACTGCTGGTCTATATACATGGCGGGCACCCTATACCCTTTACTTCTAAAGGCATGTAAATGGGTCCTTTACTTTCTAACTTGTTATTTTTATGTTATTTTTAAAGTGGTCCTTTACTTTCTACCTTGTTATTTTCTTGTTATTTTTAAAGGGGTCCTATACTTTCTAACTTGTTATTTTCTTGTTATTTTTAACTGGGTCCTTTACTTTTTAACTTATTTTATTTTTATTTGTAAAGGGGTCCTTTACTTTCTAACTTGTTATTTTCTTGTTATTTTAACAGGGTCCTTTACTTTTTAACTTGGTATTTTACTGTTATTTTTAAAGGGGTCCTTTACTTTTTAACTTGTTATATTCCAATACCGAAGTGTTGCAGGGATCGCGTGGTGTGGCGGTTTGTCTTCATAGACTTAGATGGACTGGACACGTTAAGAAGACAGATGGTGGTAGAATACCAAAGGACATCTTTGTTAGTGAATTACAGATGGGTAAATGAACAAATTAGGAAGAGATTGGAAGAGACAGAAATGTGGTTCATGAGACTTCTTCTTCTTCTTCTGCGTTCATCCGGAGTTTTTTTTTTTCCGACCGTGATTGCGTTGTGCCTGTTTACAGCAGAGCTGCGTTCTTGCGCCGTTAGGCCGACACATCCGACTTCTGCGGGCATTTGTTGACCGGGTTAACCTTCCCGGGGTTCATGAGACAAATGTTGCGAATTCCTTGGACTGCCAAAGTAACTAACAACGACTGCCTGAAAGAGGCTAATGAAACTAGAACATTATATGCAACAATAAGAAAGAGGCAAACAGCTTTTTTGGTCATGTGATGAGAAGAGAGGCATTGAAGAACATCGTGACAACTGGAAAGATCGGTGGGGGAAGTATTGGCAGAGGCAAACCAAGAGAAATAATGCTGGATGAATTGCGACGGTGGCATAGAGGAATATCAACAGCAGAGTTAATCCAGAAAACCAAAGACCGCGATCTGTGAAGGGTCATGAACGCCGACGCCAGCCGGTCTGACACTTGATGATGATGAAGAGATCTCGGGGTCGGCCTCTACTGCGGTACAAAGATTCTTCACTTAGTGGAGAAGAAGGAAAAAGAAGGAGAAGGAAAATGAAGAGGTGTAGGAGGAGAAGGAGGAGAAAGTGGAGGAGGAGGAGGACGGCGAAGAAGAAGGAAGAGGAGGTGGATGGGGAGGTATTTGAGAAGGAGGAAGTGGGGGAGGGGAAGAAGAATAAAAAAGGAAGCTGGGGATGGGAAGGAACAAGGAGGAGGAGGAGGAGGAAGAAGAAGAAGAAGAAGAAGAAGAAGAAGAAGAAGAAGAAGAAGAAGAAGAAGAAGAAGACACCCCTCCCCCCCCCCTACCCCCTACCCCCCACCCACCCCAACTACAAGCAACCAGGGATATCAGACCCCATTATACAGTTAGTATAGCGTCACGTGACAGACCCGACAAACGCCTAAAGGGAAACTTCAAAACTCGGCTCGGACTAACGGATCAAATCTCACGGGTGGACATTTTGTCCCCAGGATCAAAAACGAAATAAACGTGATAAAATTCTCGCGCTCACAAAAACTCCATTACCGGCTGGTGATCTAGTTTCCGTCGCAGGTCGTGATTTGGTTATTAAAAGTGAAGGACCATTTCGCACGTCTTGAGATTTTCTGAGGATATAGTGGTAGTTCCGTGTTTCTTTACAGAGCAATCGGCACTCGATAGGCGTTATGGGACTCATTATCTCATCGTGTTCCTCTTGTACTTTTCGTTGTCGAGCCGCAGCACAAACAGCGAGAGAATGCCCATATATGGACTTCCTATATCAAGATTCTCGTGGACTCTGCTATTCCCTCTGTGTATCGTCTATATGGCCGGACTCGTCTTCTGGTTCCATTTGGTCTGAACCATGCCGCTCTCCCTGGCAGAGGTGTTTAAACCACTTTCTCCGTAATCCCTTTTATCCATGTAGGCGCGCGAGAATTGGAAGCGGTTCTCGCCGGGTTGGTAACTTACGGGATAAGTAAGCCGGCAGGTCAGAAAGCAATGGCAAACTACTGAGCGTAATCTTGCCAAGAAATCAACGACAGTGGTAAAAAAAAAGCTGGTGTTGACAGCGATGTCCTGTAAAGGATATGCGGGGGAAAAAAAGTATGCCATTGCTTTCTGAACGACCGGCACAAATACCATTATATGAAAACCAACGCAAGGCGGTCTGCTTCAAAATCGCCTGCAGCTGTGTTTCGAACGCGGTATGCTGGATTACGAATTGCGTCCGTAACCACTTCATCACAGAGCGGGCATATGAGTGTGAGAGAAGAAAATAGGTCAGAGAAAAGCTTCTCGGTATGCCTTTATCCCTGCAATAAACATAGGTCAGAGAAAAGCTTCTCTGTATGCTTTGAGCCCTGCAATCTGTGAGGTTATCTGTACACTGTCAGTGTTATAAACTTTCAAAGACCTTCCTTGCCTCGGCTGGCAAACTCTAAAGTGGTTATTTATTTTTCTCGTGAGGTTAACCACCTGTAGATAACTTGAAGGTTATATGTTTTTAGAATTAAGTAAATATTTCCACCCAAAATTCTCATTTATTTCAAAGCCTGCCTTCATATTTGACAAGGTCAAGGATGTAATAAACGATGCTTGTTGTTGTAGCTATAAACTGCAAGCCACAGTTTTCCTCTCAAAGGGGAATATTATCGGGTGGTACTAAGGGGCTTCAAATTCAAACTTTAAAAGTGTGATAGAAATTACAATAACCATGTCTTGTAACATGTCAATATTGTTGTTAAGGATGTCCAGAGTGTTAACTACATGACATCACGATGCAGACGAAAAAGGTAGTTTAAAGATGGCCGTCCAACTTTTGAAATACACCAAAGAGGCGCAGCGGTCTGTGATCGGTTTTTTGATCAGTGAAGGGGTGAAACCTATAGAAATTCACCACGGAATGAAGGTCTAGTATAGTGATGCATGCCTGTCAGTCCAGCAATTGTATGAGTGGAGTAGGAAGTTTCAAAACTGTTCGGTCCGATGAAGGAATACAGCAGGTGGCATAAGTGGTTATACGCGACCAAGAGAATTTGTTGTTTATTTTTTTTTTCTACAGGAACCCAAGCATTTTATCGGCGCTAGATGCCTTACATTGAACGCAGTGATTAACACATTTGTTCATTAGTTGTTGTTTTTTTTTTTTAGAATATATCCACCAATCATAGGTTTTCATTTGAAACCCCCTCGTGTATCCTTACGGCGAGTTAGTGTAGCTATTAAAAGAGGGTGGGGAGAAGAGAGGGGGGGGGGGGTAGCGAGGAGGGAAGCTATGATAATGATGTCATGAAGGTGGACGGACGGGAAGTCGACGCCTGCGTCATAACCTCGCTTAATGAGGGAGAGACTGACTACCTTTTCCTCCGAGAAAAAGAGACCACCCCATTACATTATTGGCCTATGACAGGCTCCTGCTTCGGGGTCAGAGTTCAGCGGTTGTGACAGCGAAGTTGATAGCGGACTGCGCTGATAATGTCATGAACATGGTCGGACGGGGGTTTCACGCCTGGCTCGTCGCTTGTCAGGGTGAGAGACAGATTAGCCACCGGTTTCTCCGTGCTCTCAGGCCTAGAACATGCGATGGTGTTGTGACATTTCGTTTTGAACGTTTTCAGTTCTTCTTCTTCTTCTTCTTCTTCTTCTTCTTCTTCTTCTTCTTCTTCTTCTTCTTCTTCTTCTTCTTCTTCTTCTTCTTCGTCTTCTTGTACTTCTTCTTCTTCTTCTTCTTCTTCTTATTCTTCTTCTTCTTCTTCTTCTTCTTCTTCTACTTCTTTTTTCTTCTTCTTCTTCTTCTTCTTCTTCTTCTTCTTCTTCTTCTTCTTCTTCTTCTTCTTCTTCTTCTTCTTCTTCTTCTTCTTCTTTCGTTCGCTTGAAATGTGTCTATATCTGCAATTTTGACTCTTGTATGAATTTCGTTCCTTTTTAATTTACTTAGTGGTCCATAGTGATTCAATCTTGGAGAACGTGATCTGCTGCCTGCGGCGCCAATCCACATGTGCACATTCGCCAATCTTGAATATTGAATATATATGGTTGCGTCATCTATGGTGTCCTGTTCGGAGGCACAGAACAATGATTTGTTCTGATTGGTCGATTAATTGGTAATCGTCTTGAGTTGGTTTTGGTGGCTTTCTGACTGATTTTACCATTCTTTTCTTTTGGTGGTATGTAACGGGTATATGAGGAGCGGCTGGCCGAGTGGATAGAACGCCGGACTCTCATTCGGGAGACCGGATTCGATCCCCGGTAAGGTGCGGGATTTTTTTTCTGTCGGGGGCAAAAAGAAAACCCTAACCTGCACAGTTCGCGACGACTGCACTAGCCAGGCGGCCTTAATTCCCCAGGCTCAAAGACCCCCCTGCCATACACCGCAAGGTACTATATTGGCAGTAAATGACAGTGACAGTTTTAAATGACAGTAACGGGTATATCGGGTTGTTCTTCTGTTGCTCCCTCCTTAGTTAGTCGATCAGCTCACTCGTTTCCGGGTACTCCACTGTGAAATGGTATACACTGTATGGTGGCCTTACGCTGGCTGCCTGGTTGAGATAAAGAGGAGATTAAAACACACGTCAGCTTCTGGACCCATCATATATTGGAGTATGTAATCCCATATTGGAGTATTTAATCACATATTTGAGTATTCAATCACATACTGGAGTTCTTAATCACATATTGGTTTTTTTGTTTAATCTGTATTCCAATTTTTAATCACATATTGAAGTTCTTAATCACATATTCCAGTTTTTAATCACATACTGCAGTTTGCAATCATATATTCCTATATGTCCCCTTATGAATCTGTATTCCAATTTGTAATCATATATTGAAGTTCTTAATCACATATTCCAGTTTTTAATCACATACGGCAGTTTGCAATCATGTATTCCTATTTGTCCCCTCATCTCGGTCTGCCCAACACAAGACTCGATTGTTGTTTTCTGCTCTCAATCATTCCCTTGCCACGGAACAAAGAAACTGGACCAGCCAGACATGGGAGTGCTCTTCTTTCTCGCCCTTTTCATTGGGGAGGGATTCGTTTTTCCTGAAATTGGGTATTTGTTCCAAACAGTGAGTGTAGTCTTAACGAAATGTAACCAGACTGAATAAATACGCGCCGGTGTAATCCGTCTTATAGTGACGCCTTGAAAATTATCTTCCCACTGGGGACTATTTCTTGGCTGGCGATGTTTGTGGAGATGGTGAGTGATGAGCGTGAGGAAGTAGAGAGATAAAATTACATCAATTTGTGCTAGTGTTAAACTGTGGTACTATTTTTCTCACTCGTAGAGTTTTGTTCTCGTTGCTATTTATTTCTACCAGGAGGAAATGATCTACTTGGGAGTTTAGAGCGGGTAGACAGACAAATGAATGTTCTACTTGGGAGTTTAGAGTGGGCGGACAGACAAATGAATGTTCTACTTGGGAGTTTAGAGTGGGTGGACAGACAAATGAATGTGTGGCGATGAGTAGAATACACAAATACATGAATGTGTTTACGTAAGTGGAATGGACAGACAAATTAGCGTATATGGGTGAGTGGAACACACACACACATACACATACATACATACATACACACACATACACACACATACAAGTATATGGATGAGTGGAATATACAGATAAATACACGCATATGGAAGAGTGGAATAAACAGGTTAATACATGGATGTGGGTGAGTAGCTTAATAAGCGTATATGGATGAATGGAATATACAGGTTAATACGCGTATATGCATGAATGGAATATACATATTAATACGCGTATATTGATGAGTGGAATTACAGGTTAATACACGTATATGGATGAGTGGAATGCACAGAAAAGTGCACGTATGTGGATGAGAGTAATACACAGACAAAAAAGATTCATGAGAAGAGGGGTAGAGTGCAAGAACGAGGTGTCAGCACATGGATTTATACATGCTGTTAGATATTGCAAGATGTGGGGAGGCATGATCACCCACGACAATCGGCAAAGCACTTGATGATGATGATGATGATGATGGTGGTGACGATGATGATGATGATGATGATGATGATGATGATAATGGTGATGATGGTGTTGAGATGGTGATGATGATGATGATGATGATGATGATGATGATGATGATGATGATGGTGATGGTGATGATGATAATGATGATGATGATGATGATGATGATGATGATGATGATGATGATGATGATGATGATGATGATGACGACGACGACATAGACGACGATGATGATGATGATGATGATGATGATGATGATGATGATGATGATGATGATGATGATGATGATGATGATGATGATGATGATGATGATGATGATGATGATGATGATGATGATGATGATGATGATGATGATGATGGGAAGGATGAGTATTAGGAGGCGGATAATGATGATGATCATAACAGCGACGTTGACAATGATGATGATAACATCTTAGAATAAAATGATGTTATACTGAATTCCACGAATTTGGCCAAATATTTCGCCGCGGGGAAGTTTAAAAATAACACCCGGGTGATAACAGTAAGGTAGGGAGTGCAGTTAATGGATCAAGCCGATATCACACGACTCGATCATTCTCAAGTCTGTGGGAGAAAATTGCCGTCCTGGGTATAATCCTTTCCAATTGTTTTCGTGTACGGTGTGTGAATGACTATCCTGGAAATGGTTTTCGTGAATAGCTCTTTAAAAGCTATTGTTGAGATGAGATTGGCACAGCTCATTTACTGTTCTTATTCTCCTGGTTGACGTTATTTCTGTTGTTTTAAACGGCTCTGGTGTTGTTTTGGCTCTATTGTTGTTGTTGTCGTTTTTGTGTGTGCTCTGTTGTTGTTTGTTTGTTTGCTTGTTTTTGTTGCTATTGTTGATTTTTGCTTTGATATTGTTGTTGTTGTTATTTTTGGCTTCGCTGTTGTTTTTTGCTTTGTTGTTGTTGTTGTTGTTGTTGTTGTTGTTGTTGTTGTTGTTGTTGTTGTTGTTGTTTGCTCTTGTTGTTGCTTGTTCTGTGGTTGTTTTTTGACTCTCTTTGTTACTCTGTTGCTTTTTGGGGCTGTTGTTGTTGATTTGACTCTGTTACTTTATTTGGCTCTTTGTTGTTTTTGGCTCTGTTGTCGTTATTGGCTTTGGCTATGTTGTTGATGATTTTGGATCTGTTGTTGTTGTTGTTGTTTTTTTTGGCTCTGTAGTTGTTATTGGCTTTATTGTTGGTGCTTTTGACCATGTTGTTGTTATAGTCCTGTTGTTTGTTTAGCCCTGTTGTTGATTTTTGGCTCTTTTTTCCCCTCTGTTGTTGTTGTTGTTTTTTTTTCCTCGATATTGTTGCATTTGTTGTTGTTGTTGTTTTTGTTATTTTTGTTATTTTAACTCTTCTCCTTCTTCTTCTTGTCATGTTCTTCTTGCTTTTTAGTTGTTGTTGTTGTTGTTGTTGTTGTTGTTGTTGTTGTTGTTGTTGTTGTTGTTGTTGTTTTTCTCTTCATCTACGTTCGTTAGCTTGAAACTGAATGTCTATATCTGCCCTTGTGTAAGCGTCGTTGTCTTTTTAGGTTGCTGTTGTTATTATTGATGTTGTTATTATTGATGTTGTTATCGCTAAACGACTTGTTTCTGCTGCTGTTGTTGATTATTTTGCTAATGGAATGCATTATAAATTGTGGCCGATTGTGGTATGTGCTCCATATTGTGGTATGTAGCCCAATATTGTGGTATGTAGCCTAATATTGTGGTATGTAGCCTAATATTGTGGTATGTAGCCTAATATTGTGGTATGTAGCCTAATATTGTGGTATGTAGCCTAATATTGTGGTATGTAGCCTAATATTGTGGTATGTGCTCCATATTGTGGTATGTAGCCCAATATTGTGGTATTTAGTCCAATACACGCAGAACAGGGAATGTTATTATGGCCTGTACCCGCTACAGCTGAGGACAACCCCAATGGAGATGTCAACGAAAGAAAGAAAGAAAGAAAGAAAGAAAGAAAGAAAGAAAGAAAGAAAGAAAGAAAGAAAGAAAGAAAGAAAGAAAGAAAGAAAGAAAGAAAGAAAGAAAGAAAGAAAGAATTGCTTATTCATCTGAATGTTTTTCTTTCAATTTCAGGCCTATGTGAACTGTGCCATGGGGATGCACAGAATAGGGCCCATCCTGATCTGCTTTGGAACGGTCAGCGCCATCAGTTCTATCACGATTGGCTGCTTCTCCAAGCACATCAAGCGGTTTGCCTTTATTGCTGCTGGGGCAACCTTCAACGTCGGCCTGCTCATTGTCCTGTGGTTGTGGAGGCCCTATGAACACGACGTGCCAAATTTCTATGTCGTGGCCTCTTGTCTTGGCTTGTGCGATGCCATCTGGCAGACTCAAACGTACAGTAAGTCAGATTCTGGGCCAGTTTACTTTAATAACTGTGAGCCAAGTGTAATAAGGTTTTGGAGTTCTTGTTATTGTTATTGTCGTTGTTGTTTGTTGTTGTTATTGTTGTTATAGTAGTAGTAGTAGTAGTAGTAGTAGTAGTAGTAGTAGTAGTAGTAGTAGTAGTAGTAGTAGTAGTAATAGTAGTAGTAGTAGTAGTAGTAGTTGTTGTTGTTGTTGTTGTTGTTGTTGTTGTTGTTGTTGTTGTTGTTGTTGTTGTTGTTGTTGTTGTTGTTGTTGTTGTTGTTTATGGAGCGAGATTTAAACATTATTATCTTTTTTCCAATCTGTATTCTCGTACCGTTTTTATCTTCTACATTTGGTTAGCGTATTCTATTTTTTTTTTAACTTGGCCACTTCCGGTGCGTATTATCATGTAGGAAAGGCTTGCACCCATGATTATTAAAGTGATTATCTCTCCGCCTCCTTTCTGGAATCATGCTGCGAAGAATGCTGGATCAGAAGAAGATTTACGCCTGTTACAGAATCAACATCAACAATAACAGTAACATCAACAGTAACATCAACAGTAACATCAATAGTAACATTAATAGTAACATCAACATCAACACTAACATCAACAGTAAAATCAACAGTAACATCAATAGTAACATCAACATCATCAGTAACATCAACAGTAACATCAACAGTAACATCAACAGTAACGTCAATAGTAACATCAACATCATCAGTAAAATCAACAGTAACATCAACATCAACACTAACATCAACAGTAACATCAACAGTAACATCAACAGTAACATCAACAGTAACATCAACAGTAACATCAACAGTAACATCAACAGTAACATCAACAGTAACATCAACAGTAACATCAACATCAACATCAACAGTAACATCAACAGTAATATCAACATCAACAGTACCATCAACACCAAAACTAACACCAAAAGTAACATCAACATTAACATCAACACTAACAGTAACATCAACAGTAACAGTCACAGTAACATCAACATCAACAGTAACACCAACAGTAACATCAACATTAACATCAACAGTACAATCACCACTAACAGTAACATCACCATCAACAGCAACAGTAACATCAACAGTAATATCAACATCAACAGTAACATGAACAGTAACATCAACACCAACAGTAACATTAACATCAACAGTACCATCAACACTAACAGTAACATCAACATCAACAGTAACATCAACATCAACAGTACCATCAACAGTAACATCAACAGTAACATCAACAGTAACATCAACATCAACATTAACATCAACAGTACCATCAACACTAACAGTAACATCAACATTAACATCAACAGTACCAACAACACTAACAGTAACATCAACAGTAACAGTCACAGTAACATCAACAGTAACATTAACAGTAACACCAACAGTAACACCAACATTAACATCAACAAAACCATCAACACTAACAGTAACATCAACATTAACATCAACAGTACCATCAACAGTAACATCAACACCAACAGTAACATCAACATTAACTTCAACAATACCATCAACACTAACAGTAACATCAACAGTAACAGTCACAGTAACATCAGCATCAACACCAACAGTAACACCAACATTAACATCAACAATACCATCAACACTAACAGTAACATCAACAGTAACAGTCACAGTAACATCAACAGTAACATCAACAGTAACACCAACAGTAACACCAACATTAACATTAACAATACCATCAACACTAACAGTAACATCAACAGTAACATCAACAGTAACACCAACAGTAACATCAACAATAACATCAACACTAACAGTAACATCAACAGTAACAGTCACAGTAACATCAACAGTAACATCAACAGTAACATCAACAGTAACATCAACAATACCATCAACAGTAACACCAACAGTAACATCAACAATACCATCAACACTAACAGTAACATCAACAGTAACATCAACAGTATCACCAACAGTAACATCAACAATACCATCAACAGTAACACCAACAGTAACATCAACAGTAACATCAACATTAACATCAACAGTAACATCAACAGTAACATCAACATTAACATCAACAATACCATCAACACTAACAGTAACATCAACAGTAACAGTCACAGTAACATCAACAGTAACATCAACAACAGTAACATCAACAGTAACATCAACATTAACATCAACAACAACAGTAACATCAACAGTAACATCAACAGTAACATCAACATCAACACCAACAGTAACATCAACATTAACATCAACAGTACTATCAACACTAACAGTAACATCAACAGTAACAGTCACAGTAACATCAACAGTAACACCAACAGTAACACCAACATTAACATCAACAATACCATCAACTCTAACAGTGACATCAACATTAACATCAACAGTACCATCAACAGTAACATCACCAGTAACATCAACAGTAACATCAGCATCAACACCAACAGTAACACCAACATTAACATCAACAATACCATCAACACTAACAGTAACATCAACATCAACATTAACATCAACAGTACCATCAACACTAACAGTAACATCAACATTAACATCAACAGTACCATCAACACTAACAGTAACATCAACAGTAACAGTCACAGTAACATCAACAGTAACATTAACAGTAACACCAACAGTAACACCAACATTAACATCAACAAAACCATCAACACTAACAGTAACATCAACATTAACATCAACAGTAACATCAACAGTAACATCAACAGTAACATCAACACCAACAGTAACATCAACATTAACTTCAACAATACCATCAACACTAACAGTAACATCAACAGTAACAGTCACAGTAACATCAGCATCAACACCAACAGTAACACCAACAGTAACACCAACATTAACATCAACAATACCATCAACACTAACAGTAACATCAACAGTAACAGTCACAGTAACATCAACAGTAACATCAACAGTAACACCAACAGTAACACCAACATTAACATTAACAATACCATCAACACTAACAGTAACATCAACAGTAACATCAACAGTAACACCAACAGTAACATCAACAATAACATCAACACTAACAGTAACATCAACAGTAACAGTCACAGTAACATCAACAGTAACATCAACAGTAACATCAACAGTAACATCAACAATACCATCAACAGTAACACCAACAGTAACATCAACAATACCATCAACACTAACAGTAACATCAACAGTAACATCAACAGTATCACCAACAGTAACATCAACAATACCATCAACAGTAACACCAACAGTAACATCAACATTAACAACAACAGTAACAACAACAGTAACATCAACAGTAACATCAACATTAACATCAACAATACCATCAACACTAACAGTAACATCAACAGTAACAGTCACAGTAACATCAACAGTAACATCAACAACAGTAACATCAACAGTAACATCAACATTAACATCAACAACAACAGTAACATCAACAGTAACATCAACAGTAACATCAACACCAACAGTAACATCAACATTAACATCAACAGTACCATCAACACTAACAGTAACATCAACAGTAACAGTCACAGTACATCAACAGTAACATCAACAGTAACACCAACAGTAACACCAACATTAACATCAACAATACCATCAACTCTAACAGTAACATCAACATTAACATCAACAGTACCATCAACAGTAACATCACCAGTAGCATCAACAGTAACATCAGCATCAACACCAACAGTAACACCAACATTAACATCAACAATACCATCAACACTAACAGTAACATCAACAGTAACATCAACAGTAACACCAACAGTAACACCAACAGTAACATCAACAATACCGTCAACACTAACAGTAACATCAACACTAACATCAACAGTAACACCAACAGTAACATCAACAATACCATCAACACTAACAGTAACATCAACAGTAACACCAACAGTAACACCAACAGTAACACCAACAGTAACATCAACAGTAACACCAACAGTAACATCAACAGTAACACCAACAGTAACATCAACAATACCATCAACACTAACAGTAACACCAACAGTAACACCAACAGTAACATCAACAGTAACATCAACAGTAACATCAACAGTAACACCAACAGTAACACCAACAATAACATCAACAGTAACACCAACAGTAACATCAACAGTAACACCAACAGTAACATGAACAGTAACACCAACAGTAACATCAACAGTAACATCAACAATACCATCAACACTAACAGTAACACCAACATTAACACCAACAGTAACACTAACAGTAACATCAACAGTAAAATCAACAATAACACCAACAGTAACATCAACAGTAACACCAACAGTAACACCAACAGTAACATCAACAATACCATCAACACTAACAGTAACATCAACAGTAAAAGTCACAGTAACATCAACAGTAACATCAACAACAACAGTAACATCAACAGTAACACCAACAGTAACATCAACAATACCATCAACACTAACAGTAACATCAACAGTAACACCAACAGTAACATCAACAGTAACATCAACAATAACATCAACAGTAACATCAACAGTAACATCAACATTAACATCAACATTAACATCAACAGTAACATCAACATTAACATCAACATTAACATCAACAGTAACATCAACAGTAACATCAACAGTAACATCAACAATACCATCAACACTAACAGTAACACCAACAGTAACATCAACAGTAACATCAACAATAACATCAACAGTAACATCAACAGTAACATCAACATTAACATCAACATTAACATCAACAGTAACATCAACAGTAACATCAACAATACCATCAACACTAACAGTAACATCAACAGTAACATCAACAGTAACATCAACAGTAACATCAACATTAACATCAACAGTAACATCAACAATACCATCAACACTAACAGTAACATCAAATGTAACATCAACAGTAACATCAACAGTAACATCAACAGTAACACCAACAGTAACATCAACAATACCATCAACACTAACAGTAACATCAACAGTATTATCAACAGTAACATCAACAGTAACATCAACATTAACATCAACAATACCATCAACACTAACAGTAACATCAACAGTAACATCAACAGTAACATCAACACCATGTAGCAGCTCCTGTGCAGAACGTCGCTCTCATCACGGCGCCTAGAAAAGCCTCTGGACCTCTGGCCAGTTCTGTGTCCTCGCACACCTTGGTGTCACAGGTGTCTGCAATTCCTTGTGTCCTCGTTGTGCTGGTCCACGCCTTCCTCTCCAACCAGCAACCAGGCCTTCCCTCACTGGTCTCTCCCAGCCGCCGTGACGTGTAATGAGGTCACAGTATTTCAGTCTCCGAGACACGATGCTGTTTACGAGCGACTGTTCTCCCATCTTCAGATCTTGTAGAATTTCAGTTATGTTTCTTCTTATCGGTCCACGATATTCTAAGAACTTTTCTGTAACATTTGAGCTCAAAAAGCCCCAATTTCCTTTTCAGCGATTACGAAATTGGTCATCCAAATCTTGCCACTGGAAAGATGCATGTCCTCAAAGAATGTATTTTACCTTCTTTGATGGCGTTGTGCCATTAGTTCTTAAAACGGTTTGACCTCTGCAGTGTTATGACCAACTTGCCTCTAGCTTGAACAATCCGAATCGTTGTTGAATATGCAGCTAAGATATTCAGTTTGTGGTATGTTCAGTTTCTTCGTTGTTAATTGTGATCTTTGATTGGCATGTATAGCATTACTTCTTATAGACCCCTTAACCTACTATGGACCCCCTTACCTACTATTGACCCCCTTACCTTCTATGGACTCCCTTACCTCCTATGGACCCCCTTTCATCCTATGGACCCCCTTTCATCCTATGGACCCCCTTACCTCCTATGGACCCCCTTACCTACTATGAACCCCCTTTCATCCTATGAACCCCCTTACAGCCTATGGACCCTCTTACCTCCTATAGACCTTTTACCTCCTATGGACCCCCTTACCTCCTATGGACCCCCTTTTATCCTATGGACCCCCTTACATCATATGGACCCCCTTACCTTCTATGGACCCCCTTACCTTCTATGGACCCCCTTACCTTCTATGGACCCCCTTACCTTCTATGGACCCCCTTACCTCCTATGGACCCCCTTACCTCCTATGGACCCCCTTACCTCCTATGGACCCCCTTTCATCCTATGGACCCCCTTTTATCCTATGGACCCCCTTACATCCTATGGACCCCCTTACCTTCTATGGACCCCCTTACCTTCTATGGACCCTCTTACCTTCTATGGACCCCCATACCTCCTATGGACCCCCTTACCTTCTATGGACCCCCTTACCTCCTACGGATAGCAATCCATTTCAGACTAATATCCCACACGTGGCTGATTTGGTCACATGATTATTAATCTGAGGCTGGGTTTGGTCCTTATTATAACTTCTCTTCTGAGGTTGAACGGGCTAGAGGTAATTGAAATATTAATTCACGGTGGCCTAAAGTTAGTTTGCAAGCCTGCCAAGAAACTGATACCTCGGAAGAGGAAGTATTATTTGTTTTTTCAACCAGTACGGATGAAAGATCGACCCAACCTCATAAACATAGCTAATAGACAAATTTTGGGTGGGAAGAAAATGCTATAAGAAAGGGAATTGACCAGCCCACTTCATATGTCGTACCTAGAATAAGGAAAGCTTAACACAACAAACCACAAAGGTAGAATCTGGTACGGGACTTAATCTTCTTCTTAGAGTCTATGCGGTGTGTCGTTGGTGATCATGTCTTTCCCTAGTCGTCTTTATCGTATACTGCCAATCATGTTTGATGCTCCTTCGTGCGATTATGTCAAACTGTCCAGCATATCCCTTCTTGGCCTTCTCTGAATCTAGTCCCCTCTCGGCTTCCCGTTGTCTTGACTTAGTCCAGCGTTTACCGTCTCAAGACATGACTAAGCAATGTAAACTGTCTTTTACTGATGTGAGTAACCAGTTCTCTTTGTGAGTTAACTTCATTCAAGACAGCTTCATTACTCTTTCTATCCATCCAAGGCGTTCTCGTCATTCTTCTATAAAATCACATGTCCGCTGCTTTCACATAATTCCTGACTCTAACGCGACTACTGCTGTCTTACAGGATTATTCCAAGCCGTTGTGGTATAGTGGTTAGTTAGCCTGCCTTCAGAGAAAGTAATCTGGATTCAATCCCCTCAAAGGCAGGATTATTGTGTTTCTGCCAGTACTGAGCTGGGATCATGTTTCTCCCAGTACTGAGCTGGGATCAGTCCGGTCTAACATGGGTGCGAGACAACTTTCAGAATGTTTTGAGAAGTAAAGACGACGAATAAGGGCACTGTCCACACTATCTCATACGGAGGTCAGCATTACAGTATAGATAAGAGCGTTCGTTCTTAAACATCCGGTGTGCTGATGCCGAGGCAACAAATTCAACCCATACACCCGTCAGTTGGACTAATGTTGATTTCTCGTTCTTGCGGACGTAAATTACAAGTACCTCAGAAGTCGAAATGAGTTAGCCTGATGACGAGGGACACTGGTAATAGGGAAATCTAACCCATACGTAAAAACCCGCCCAGTGCACTAGAAGTGGTAGCACGCGTGGAAACTACGCTTGAGTTCAAAGCGAGAGAATGCAAATTACCTCATACATCCCGACTATAATATACAAATGAAATGTTTCACATCCTAACGGCAGTAGCTGCTATGGGACTGCCTGAACCTTGAATGGGCTCTGCTGATGATTTCATGAGCGCGGTTAGACAAGTTCGACGAGAATTTCGCCATCTCAGTAAAGTGAGTTAAAGACTGACCACCTACTGTTCCCTGCACTCAGACTTATAAAATGTGATGATAGTAGTGCAAACTACTTTCTGCAACACTTGCCAAGAAACCCTAACAAACATTGGAGGTGGTGGAAAATTTGGAATATATTGCGTCATTAATTACCAACAATGGGGACACAGTGAAAGAAATTAAAAGACAAAAATCCGAATATCTATTGCTCTTTAAAAAATAAATAAATAAATAAACAGCTGAATATTGTGGCGTGGGACAGATACAACTACAAAAAAAATTTGATTTTTAAGAGCATGTATCTTTCCCATTGCAACATACCCCTGTGAGACCTGGACACTTACTAAACAAGCTGAGCAGCGCATAAATGCTTTTCAGTATAAATGTTACAGGCAGGTTCTTGGATTATCTTGGATATTGAAACGAACAAATGCATCCATACGACAAGATCTGAAAATATTTTGGTCATTAAAACATCATGATAGTTTCGAGAGAACAAAAATAGAGGGGTATATGTCCGAGAAGAGAGGAAGAGGAAGACTAAAGAGAATATGGGTGCAGGATGTAGCAGATGATCTACAGATGGGTGTATTGGACTCGGGACATCTTGCTTATGACCTAGAATTTTTCCGGAAGGTTGTTATGGGAGCGAGGTTCTGCAAAAGACAGGCTAGTGAATAAATTAATGAATTAATGAATGAATTAATTAATTAATTAATATCGCATCACAGACCCCCTACCAAGTTTCTGCCCGGGGTCTTGTGTTGTGACCTTGTATAGCATACTCCATTAACCGTGTCTGATCTCTCACCCTACAGCTCTGTTCGGAGTGCTCTTCAGCCACAAGCAGGAAGCCGCCTTCGCTTCCTACCGGATGTTCCATGCCGGCGGCTGCGCAATGGCCTTCGGTTACAGCTACTTCCTGTGTGTGGAGACCAAAGTGTTTATCCTGGCTGGTAGTTTGGCGCTGTCGTTAGCACTATACAGCGTCATTGAGATGAAGATGCAGCTGCAAAGTCAACACATCGGGGACATTGTTGCTTTATGAGATGTGGATTTGGGGGGAATACTGCTGTTGATCTCCCTCATTTGAGAATTTGGGAATCGTTCGCGTGGTTGAGTTGATCCAGAACACCAAAGACCGAGATCTCTGGAGTGACATGAACGGCTGCGCTTGCTTGTAGGTCATTTTATGGTGATGATGACAAGTTGTATCGACCACGTGTTACCGGAGGCTATACGGGAAGCAAAGAATAGTGACATAGTAAAGTCTCAAGAATGTCGTAGGAGGTTACAAAGGTGGGGCTGGCTATATCATCCCATAGAAAACTTTAGCTGCATAATGCAACCAGTTATGAAGAAGTGTACAAAGGGCTTGTTGTGAGAGGGATTATGGCCCGGCCTTCAATTAGCGATGAAGGGAACAAGCAGAAGAAGAGAAGCAACTGACGAAGCATATAGTAGTGCTTCTGGTGATAGCTCGTCATCAGCGAACAGGCAGTATAAGAGCAAGCGCTCTTATACTTTCAATCACGTCAACGTACACACAGAGTGCGCCAGAAAAAGGTACACATTGTAACCGTCCACTAGTTTAATTGTAATAGCATTTTAATTAAGTTTATTATTTTAATAACGTCATCAAAATTTGTCAAATTACACCACTTGTAGAACGCATTTCGGAAGCCGTGTTGCATGATACGTTTAAAATGATGACGTAAACAGCGTGTTCAAAGATCGAAACTGGGTTTACATTTAAACTGGTGGGTGATTACTGTGTATACATTTGTCTGGCGCACTCAGTATACATATATATATATATATATATATATATATATATATATATATATATATATATATATATATAGTTCCGCTTCTGGGCTGTTGGCCATATATACGAGGGTAAGTCAATAAGTAAGTCACAAATTAATGTAGAAAAATAACTAAATACGATAACAACTTGAAACCAGTTTATTTTTATACATACATTGTCCCTTTATTTCTCGACACATAATCTCCACCAACATTAATGCACTTAATGACTTATCCCATCGTTTTATCAGTCCTCCAAAACCGGCTGCATAGAACTGCGTGCTCTCTGTTTCTCGTAAACCACGTTTTCACTTCGCATTCAACTTTGGCGTCATTCGCGAAATGTCTCCCGCCAAGGTGAGTTTTCAATGGACCAAAAAAGTAGAAATCACTATGGGCTAAGTCGGGGCTGTAGGATGGATGTTCCAGAACTTCCCACCTTAGTTGGTTAATTGAATGTGAAGTGAAAACGTGGTTTAGAAAACAGATCACGCCGTTCTATGCCGCCGGTTTGGGAGGACTGATAAAACTATGGGATAAGTGCATCAATGATGGTGGAAAGGAAATTATATTGAGAAATAAACGAACAAAGTATGTATAAAAATAAACTGGATTCAAGTTGTTATCATATTTAGTTGTTTTTGTTTTTCTACAGCCATTTATGGCTTTCTTATTGACTTACCCTCGAATATTTTGCCATCCATGCCAACACGAATCGGGTACAAGTGAATTGGGCGTTTGATTTCTTTTAACTCCCCATGGCACGGCTATATTCTATAATAATGTTGCACGATATCCACCATATAAAGATCAGAGATGTCAACGGGTTATGAGCACTTGCTCTTAAACTTCCTGTGCGTTGATGGCGCTGATGGCTTTTTCCCTACACCGGTTGAACTTAAACGTTTAAATTATTCATATTTAGTGAAATGCTGGCAACAGTATATTATTTCTCTTCCGTGAAATACTTTAAAGAGTAATTGCTGTGTGTGTGTGTTTATTTATTTTTTTTTTTTAAACTGAAATCATTAAATATCGATTGCATGTTCCAGAAGATATAAAATAAAATGGGAAATGGCTTCTGGAGATGATACAGAGTGGCTGAAATGGAATGGTTGCTTCTAGTAGAGATGTTTGCCATCTGTGCTGAACTTCGCTGTGTGAATTAAGGGAGATAATAACCGGTTTCCTTATGTCCAGCAGACATTGCTGATTATTCTCCTTGGGTGACATTGCGTGTGAAATGAATGAGTGTGCTATATTGTGTGGGGGACACTAGTGGTTTGCTCTCTAGGTAAGGTGAGATTGTGTGTGATAGGGAGTAAACTTTGGAGGTTTTAATGAGTTACTAGCCTGAAAGAATGATAGTTATTCTCTTGCATGGTGTGGAGGGTAAGTGGGGGAGAGCTGTGGTGTGTAATAGAAACAAAAATATACTGTTACTTACCTCTAACGTTGTGAAACGTTGTTGTTTAACTTAAATGTATTGTTCTGCTTATCATCATCTTAGGTGCCTTGCTGACTAGCATGGGCAATCGTGATTCCTCCGCCTCTCGCAGTCTCCAGCAAAATTTATCAGTTCATCTTTCCAAGATATATTGAAATACGTCAAGCATCCTCTCTCTCTCTCTCTCTCTCTCTCTCTCTCTCTCTCTCTCTCTCTCTCTCTCTCTCTCTCTCTCTCTCTCCTCTCTCTCTCTCTCTCTCTCTCTCTCTCATCCGTTATCTCCCTTTCCATAATTCTTTCCGTGTATTAAATTCCAATAGTTTTCTTTCATAATGACCAAAAAAATTTATAACAACTGTCTCTTTCTTTTGTTTGTGATAAGGTGTCTTTTGTGTCTTGCCTCTTGCAACACATTTCTTATAGTCCATGCCTTGTGGCATTAGTGTTCATGTCCGTCCACATTCTTCTGTCTCGTTGAATACCAATCATTTCTAATACCGATGTTCCCCCATGTCATGATGTCACACTATCCGGCACTTTCTGTCTTGGGATCCTTCCACCAATATTCCACTCCGATGTTTCTGTTGTCACGATGTACTCCAATAATAAGGCAATATTCCCCTTCTCGTGACATGATCAAACAATGTGAACCGTCTTCTTCTGATGCTTGATGAGTTCTTTTTGTGAGCCAACTTCGTTCAAGATATTTTCATTACCCTTTCTATTCGCCCACGGCCTTCTCATATTTTCTTATATATAACCACGTCTCCATAGCTTGTCAAAATATGTAGATGACCCATTTGGGCTGTCCACAACATTTTCAGCACTCCTCTGCCACACACATTTCTATGGCGCCAAATGTTTTTTTTTGTGCTTGATTTCAAATTATTCAGGATTAATAACCATGTGTTAATAATATGTTTAAAATGCTATGGAAGAATTATTGTTCCAGTAACTGATTTATTGCATAAAATATTCATTTTGTTTATAAAATGCTGTTTTCGCGGGTCTAGTTCTGTTCATGCCGGTCTCCCTGGCGAAGGCTTTAAGGACGCTGTTCGTAATCCCGTACACCCACTTACGAAACACAGCTGCGCGAAATTCGTCAGCGGACCGCATCGCGTTGGTTTCTTACGGACAGGTATGTGAGCCGGTCGTTCAGAAAGTTAATGGCAAACTAGTGAACGTAAAAACTTGCCAAAACATCGTAAAAACTTGCCAAGACATCGTAAAAGCTTGCCAAGACATCGTAAAATCTTGCCAAGACATCAATGGCAGCTGAAAAATACTTGTGTTGACTGCAATATCCTGTAAATAGGATATTTAAAAAAAAATAATAATAACACAGTTCTGGTCATTGTTTATGTGATATTTTCAGCTAGTATTTTCATAAATCATGTTGCTTTCCTTGTGATACAAATAGAATTGTCTAACTCTTCTTTGTTCTTCTCTCGGGAGCAGTGTGTCACAAATAGTCATGCACCCCACATTTCAGTGTTACGACATGGGGAGCAGTGTGTCACAAATATTCATGCACCCCACATTTCAGTGTTACGACATAGGGAGCAGTGTGTCACAAATAGTCATGCACCCCACATTTCAGTGTTACGACATCACCCTGTATTTGTGTCAGATTAACTGCCTCTTGACAGATGCCATCCCACTAAAAGAGCTCTATCTACCCGTGGGTAGGTAGGTACTCTTTCTTAACAAGATGCCAGGGTGGCAAGATGTCCAACTGCCCTGGGATTCTTAACCTGCCCAACTGAAACATTAGACATCCTTTTTTTTTCGCCCTTATCGGGGACTGCTAGATATCCGATCCAAATATTTGCACTATAAAATAACACGAGGTAATGCAGCTTTGTAGAACACAATTACCGAAAACACGGGACGTTGCGGCGAGTAGCCTTCATCAGCAAACAAATACATATCCAAATATTTAAGAGATCAAGGGGCATGATATCATTGGGGACCAATGATTCTTGTAAAATATCCAGGCCTATGCTGAGATGAGACCCTAAAGTTTCTGAGCCCGTATACAAAGACAATACAGGGTGTATTTTTAATGACTGTGGACTTTTTGAAAATATTGCCGTTCCACGTTTTGTATTTACCTTGTATGTTGCATGAACTCCAAAGAGGGTGGATACAAAACTTGAAAGGCAATATTTTCAAAATCTCCACAGTCATTAACAATACACCCTATCGTTATACAGGGTTGTGTTTTAATGACTGTGAACTTTTTAAAATATTGCCATTCAAAGTTTTGTATTCGCCATGTATTACGTCATGGTTCACGCGCCATTTAAACGTTAGTTCAGATTATCACTGCTACATGCTGGTGTTTTAGTAATAGATCTCGGCTACAGTGGTGTTAACAATTGAAGAAAGGGTAGTTTTGGTGGAACATTTGTTTATTAACGGTGGCATTTTTTCAAATTGCATAATCTCCGGCAGAATTTGGACTGCACGCTCTCCGGATCTTACTCCCCTGAATTACTACCTCTGGGATGCACTTAAGGGAAAAGTGTACGAAAACAATCCCCACACAATAAATGAACTTCAGGTTTCAATCGTCAACATCATTACACTGCATGAACTGCATATGTCCTTTGATAACATGAAAGAATGTATCCGTACTTGCCAACTACACTATGGTGGATATTTCCAACACCTTTCGTGAATAGATCTATAATGTGGACAACTTTATCGAAAATAAGACACACTATAGCAGTATATGTTGCATGAACTCCACGGACGGTGAATACAAAACTTGGAACGGCACTATTTTCAAAATGTCCACAGTCATTAAATTAACAATACATCTTGTAACGCTTGTTTCTTTGCATGTGACATATAAGTGGGGGTCACTACGCTTAATATCTTAGGCACAAGTGTAGGTAAACTTATCGCCCTTAGCATAGATTTGGAGTCTTTTGATAATACGATACCTGCATCCTAAAGGGAAATAATTGACTGGCACCTTGCCGTCTTGACAGACGATAGTTTGTAACATGGAATTATAGTAATTATACCTCTCCATAACACAAAGCCTGGGCTGAGCTTAGAGACCATGTGTTGCCCATACAGCATGATCCCTCTCTCGGACTGTCTAGTTTACTCCAGAGACCATGTGTTGCCCATACAGCATGATCCTTCTCTCGGACTGTCTAGTTTACTCCAGAGACCATGTGTTGCCCATACAGCATGATCCTTCTCTCGGACTGTCTAGTTTACTCCAGAGACCATGTGTTGCCCATACAGCATGATCCCTCTCTCGGACTGTCTAGTTTACTCCAGAGACCATGTGTTGCCCATACAGCATGATCACTCTCTCCGACTGTCTAGTTTACTCCAGAGACCATGTGTTGCCCATACAGCATGATCCTTCTCTCGGACTGTCTAGTTTACTCCAGAGACCATGTGTTGCCCATACAGCATGATCCTTCTCTCGGACTGTCTAGTTTACTCCAGAGACCATGTGTTGCCCATACAGCATGATCCTTCTCTCGGACTGTCTAGTTTACTCCAGAGACCATGTGTTGCCCATACAGCATGATCCCTCTCTCGGACTGTCTAGTTTACTCCAGAGACCATGTGTTGCCCATACAGCATGATCACTCTCTCCGACTGTCTAGTTTACTCCAGAGACCATGTGTTGCCCATACAGCATGATCCTTCTCTCGGACTGTCTAGTTTACTCCAGAGACCATGTGTTGCCCATACAGCATGATCCTTCTCTCGGACTGTCTAGTTTACTCCAGAGACCATGTGTTGCCCATACAGCATGATCCCTCTCTCGGAATGTCTAGTTTACTCCAGAGACCATGTGTTGCCCATACAGCATGATCACTCTCTCCGACTCTCTAGTTTACTCCAGAGACCATGTGTTGCCCATACAGCATGATCCTTCTCTCGGACTGTCTAGTTTACTCCAGAGACCATGTGTTGCCCATACAGCATGATCCCTCTCTCGGACTGTCTAGTTTACTCCAGAGACCATGTGTTGCCCATACAGCATGATCCTTCTCTCGGACTGTCTAGTTTACTCCAGAGACCATGTGTTGCCCATACAGCATGATCCCTCTCTCGGACTGTCTAGTTTACTCCAGAGACCATGTGTTGCCCATACAGCATGATCCCTCTCTCGGACTGTCTAGTTTACTCCAGAGACCATGTGTTGCCCATGCAGCATGATCCCTCTCTCGGACTGTCTAGTTTACTCCAGAGACCATGTGTTGCCCATACAGCATGATCCCTCTCTCGGACTGTCTAGTTTACTCCAGAGACCATGTGTTGCCCATACAGCATGATCCTTCTCTCGGACTGTCTAGTTTACTCCAGAGACCATGTGTTGCCCATGCAGCATGATCCCTCTCTCGGACTGTCTAGTTTACTCCAGAGACCATGTGTTGCCCATGCAGCATGATCCCTCTCTCGGACTGTCTAGTTTACTCCAGAGACCATGTGTTGCCCATACAGCATGATCCCTCTCTCGGACTGTCTAGTTTACTCCAGAGACCATGTGTTGCCCATGCAGCATGATCCCTCTCTCGGACTGTCTAGTTTACTCCAGAGACCATGTGTTGCCCATGCAGCATGATCCCTCTCTCGGACTGTCTAGTTTACTCCAGAGACCATGTGTTGCCCATACAGCATGATCCTTCTCTCCGACTGTCTAGTTTACTCCAGAGACCATGTGTTGCCCATACAGCATGATCCTTCTCTCCGACTGTCTAGTTTACTCCAGAGACCATGTGTTGCCCATGCAGCATGATCCCTCTCTCGGACTGTCTAGTTTACTCCAGAGACCATGTGTTGCCCATACAGCATGATCCTTCTCTCCGACTGTCTAGTTTACTCCAGAGACCATGTGTTGCCCATACAGCATGATCCTTCTCTCCGACTGTCTAGTTTACTCCAGAGACCATGTGTTGCCCATACAGCATGATCCTTCTCTCGGCCTGTCTAGTTTACTCCAGAGACCATGTGTTGCCCATACAGCATGATCCTTCTCTCCGACTGTCTAGTTTACTCCAGAGACCATGTGTTGCCCATACAGCATGATCCTTCTCTCGGCCTGTCTAGTTTACTCCAGAGACCATGTGTTGCCCATACAGCATGATCCTTCTCTCCGACTGTCTAGTTTACTCCAGAGACCATGTGTTGCCCATACAGCATGATCCTTCTCTCGGACTGTCTAGTTTACTCCAGAGACCATGTGTTGCCCATACAGCATGATCCCTCTCTCGGCCTGTCTAGTTTACTCCAGAGGAAATGTAACACCAATATGTCTGGAACAAGACAAGCTGCAGAAGCTGACGGATCAGTAAAGCAATGTTGTAATGACTGTTGGAGCTTCAATCCTAGACCAGTTACCGACTAAAGCTTAGGGCCTGGTCTGCCGTGCCATAACATTTAGTCTATCGGTTGCATTACCTCTCACTAGATTAAGGTGTGTACCCTCCAAATTGCGCTCCTCCGCCCGAAAGCCGTTGGCACAATGGGGGAAAAAAGGTGGGGGTCTGGTTTTGTGAGCGCCAACCAACATTCGGCGCTGATAGAAAGCAAATACTACCGTCTAGTATTAAACGGTAGGTCAGTCACATCTAAGACCTGACTAACATTACCTTTAGCTACATTAGTGTCTGTCCTGAGGGCTAAGTGGTCTCGAGGTATGGTGTCCGCCTCGAGTGCTGGAGGTCCAGGGTTCAACCCTGGTGAGGGCCGGGATTTTTTTAATGTGGACTTCTAGTAACAACATTTCTCCTGGTCTCTGGGTAGTGAGATCGGACGCCCGTGTGTATTGTTGCCCACGTAAAAAATCCCCTGGCAGTTGGAAATAGAAAAATAGTAGCCTAACGGCACTGCCCGGGCAAGATTTCCAGTTAAAAATCTACCCAAAGTATTTCAGAATCCTCGCCAGTGCTACGGAGTTCGTGCACTGAGCTGAGATTCTCCAGACTCAGGCTTGAGTTAGGAGCAGAACGGAGCACTTATGGGTTACACCCGTGTGCCGTAATGTTGATAGGTCAGCTAAACTAAACTAAACTAACCTAAACTAGTGTCTGTCCGATATGTCCCATGTAGAGGTAGGGAAAAGCCTTAGTCAGTTTAAATTCCGACTTAGGCACAGCAGTGCTTTTTTAAAACAACTCCCCCCCCCCTTCCCCTCCCCTAATGGATTATTAATTATTATGTTTTATATTGGAAAACAGAAGAAAATTGATCGTTGTTTTTGGTATATTGTGATCTATTAAAAAATTGTGATTACATGTGTGTATTGGTGTCCGAATAAAACGTTGTACAGAGAGATATACAAGAAAATTAGTTACATATTTCCTGCGAATGTTTAAGAAAATTTATGATTGCACTATTATGAATATGTATGCAATGAGGCTTTGTAAAGAATGTTTATGATTGTATTTGATACAATAAAGTTTACCAAAATGTTGTTGAGTGTGTAGGTGTTGTGAGAGTGAATTAAATTGATATTTATGGGTTGTACTGTGAGACCTGGATGTGAATCATCGTTTAGATATGCACAGAGTAGAATGTAGATCTTCATACTTGTTTCACAGATTACAAAATGTTGTACTGAATCTGGTACGTCATGTATAAATTGGGGTTTCAATACATTTTATACATTTGCATTTGTACCTCACGGTGAGTGGCAGCCATATCCCAAGGGATAGACCAGGTTCTCATCTCTTCACCTAGCTCATGTATGGCTCCACGAATACCGCTTGTGTACGGCGGTGGCCACACCACAGGCAACAGTCTTGGCTGACTGGCTAAACTACATGAGTGAAGTAGGGGTAATATCCTACTAAGGGAATGTCCATCCCTAGTACACAAAGATTGGGAAGGTGGTGAAGGCGGATCAGCGGCTTCGAAAGCGAAACAACAGAGTGTGTGGCACACATGAGGCGTGTTCAGGACACGATAGTGAACATGGCAGGCCATCGTGGAAGAGATTGGGATCTCACATGTAATATCCCAAAAGGCAGCAATGGTAATTCAACAACAAGAAAAAAGCGAAACGGGTAATTCTTGCCCCCCCCCCCCCCCCCCCCTGGAGATGAGCCTGTTGTAAATATTCACAGGGGCGTTAACAACTCAACATCATATCCGCCACATTAAACAGGAAGTTCCACATAGCCCGATCCACAGTCAGTAAAAATAACAAAAGCATACCCATCATCAAAGAGTAATGGCGATTATAATTACATGTATTCTAAGACGGTGGACAAAACATAATCATTGGTTAGGTATAAGATTAAAATGAAAGGAACTCTTTCACACGTCTAAAGTAGACGGCTTGGTAGATGGCTTAAAACTCAAACTTTTACAAACCAATCGAAACTCGAGTTGTGATATGGTCAGTACCACCTCTGTCGCCTTCACTTCCCAAAAGACCTCCTGGTACTCAGTCCAGGCTGGTTCTACCAGGTCAGTTTTAGAACCGGACTTGATGCGAATTGGCACCCATGTCCTGTCCCCTCTCTTGTTTATAACATATATATATACAACAAATGTAAAGAAACCAGCCAAGCAGAGACAGCAAGAATACCGCATGACGAGAACACAGAAGAAGAAGCATCTGCAAATCTAACCATTAGAGAACTCCTGTTTGCGGACGACCAAGCACTAATAGCAAAATTAGAAGCTGAATTACACGACCACATGAATAGTCTAAACGAAATGTGTAGGGAACATAACATGAAAATTAGCACAAGTAAAACAGAGGTATTGATATAGCTAAAGAAGATAAAACAGCAACGATTCACCTAAACGAACATCCCTTGAAACAAGTAACGAGTTTCAAGTACCTAGGAAGTATAATATCATCAAATGGCAAATCAGAAGACGAGATCGAAAATAGATGCAATAAGGCAAACCAACTCATTGGACAAATGGCACCAATACTAAAGAACATGTATTAATAACTACTAAGAAAGAACTTTACAACACAATCTTCCTACCAACTCTATGCTACCAATGCCAAACCTGGACAATGACAGAAAAAGAGAAAAGAAAAATCACAACAACAGAAATTAGACTCCTGAGAAGAATACTCAACGTATCAAGAAGAGATAAGATCAGAAATGAAGAAATCAGGACTAAAGTGGGGGGTGATAGCTGCACTAGATTTTATTAGAAGGCAGCAAGTCAAATGGTTTGGCCATGCAAGTAGGTTACCATTCAACAGCATACCACAACAAACAATGATGTAAAGACCAGATGGAAACAGAGGAAGAGGCCCACCACGTAAACGTTGGGACAGAGGGAATAGCAGAGTCCATGGGAATATCGATACATGAAGCCAATAAGCGGGCACTCTCCCGCTGTTTATACTTCACCTCGACACCGTAAGGTACAAGAGGAACAAGATGAGATGAGATGAGATGAGATGAGACTACAGAGCGTGCAGGTCAGCAGTTCCAGTTGATTGGGTATAATCAAGCCGCTACACTACCGCGGTTCCAGTTGATTGGGTATAATCAAGCCGCTACACTACCGCGGTTCCAGTTGATTGGGTATAATCAAGCCGCTACACTACCGCGGTTCCAGTTGATTGGGTATAATCAAGCCGCTACACTACCGCGGTTCCAGTTGATTGGGTATAATCAAGCCGCTACACTACCGCGGTTCCAGTTGATTGGGTATAATCAAGCCGCTACACTACCGCGGTTCCAGTTGATTGGGTATAATCAAGCCGCTACACTACCGCGGTTCCAGTTGATTGGGTTATAATCAAGGAAGTAAAGAACTATTTTACGCGTCTTGGCGACCATTGGATGTATTCATTCATTCATTCATTCATTCATTCATTCATTCATTCATCCAGCAGCATATCCTTTGCAGAACCTCGTTTCCATAACAACCTTCCGGAAGAAAATCTCCCGATCACAAGCAAGATGCCCCGCCTCCGATACACCCATCTGCGGTTCATCCGCCACATCCTGCACCCATCTTCTCTTTGGTCTTCTTCTTCCTCTCCTCCCTGGCATATGCCCCTCCATTATTGTTCTCTCTAAACGTTCATGACGTTTCAAAGTATTTCAATGTTCTTTGTTTTATATTCTTTAGCAGCCAACCTTCTTCATTATTCAGATCTTGTCGTGGGACGCAGAGGTGTTTCCAAGGCACCAGGGCCGGGTTATATACTGGCCAAGACCTATTGACGCGTCCTCGTCGAGCGTCCCTTCTGGGTCCTGGCTAAAGTCAGTAGGGTCGCCGATTCCTCCGAAGTCGGAGAGTGTCTGCCTGTACGGCGAGGAACCACCAGTCTGCACACCAATAAGCCAGACATGGGACAACGGATATTCACGCAAACCTCAGGTCCTGTATGACATCACACTGATGTTGGACAACAGGATGCCTTCATCCGACATACAGGACTTCGCGTTGGAGCTCAAGCCAACGAACACAAGCAAGCAAGCAAGCAAGATCTTGTCGTATGGATGGTTTCGATTCTACCATTACTTCTGTCCCTTTCAATTCTAACGAGAAGTTATATTAGGGTCCATCCCTGGCTCAGTTAATAATCATGTGACTGAGTCAGCCACAAATAGCGGCAGTCCACGGCTTTACCCACACGGGATATTAACTTGAAGGAAATCGATGTCCAAAGAGGGTAGTGGCCAGACCCACATTTTTGTAGATCAGTCGCCACTCGGTGGGGCATGTAGTTAGATTGACTGGGCATCATCATCATACGCCATGCTGATACGCGGGGGAGGTCTTGTTTCGCTACATCACAATATTACCACAGTCGTGGATCAGCTCTGTGTTCTTGTCTCGATTGTGCTATGTGGCTAATACCTATATGCCCACCCCTTGTTCTTTTTCCCGTATTCTTGTCAGTTGCCACCAAATTCTCCAATTTATCTTTTCTCATAACGTGCCCAAAAAATCTTGACTAATTTCTCTAATCAGCTTACTGTTTTCATTTGCTTCTTGTGGGACTTGCTCGTTGACTTTTCTGTCTGCATATACAGAATGCATATTTTACAGTAGACCATTTTAATTCTTCTTCTTCTTCAGCAGGCAGATAATTGTCCATGCCTCATCTACAGCCATGGTATCAGGGCCGGAGCTGTGGCCATTCGCAATCCCGAATACCGCGCTGGAAACACAGCTGCAGACAAGTTGAAAGCAGTCCGCCTCTGTTGATTTGTTTTCTCCGGGACATGCTGGTGTGGTGGGAAACTAGCAGGCGGACAGATTGGCTGGGTTTGCACCGCTCGGTGAGGTATTGGTGTATGATAAGGCAGACGTGGTCGAGGCCCTTTGGAATCGTATGTACAGTGCAGAAGAACCGATAGATCATCACAGCTTGGAGAAAATGGTGTTGCACGGAGCGATCAGGGTATCTGGCCGACACTCAGAACTTCGACGAAAGGCCAGGCGGGCACATAACCAAACTGCCACTATTACCATTAGTATTGGGACTCTTCACTGGCTGTTGAAGATGAGGATGAAGCACGTATGGGAAAGTCCCAAGTGCTGTGATGTCGGTTCTTGATTCAACTTAACTCAACACAACACAGAAAGCAATGCTTTGATTGATTGATTGATTGATTGATTGATTGATTGATTGATTGATGTAGGAACCGACATCACAGCATTCGGGGCACATAAAATAATGGCAAACTACTGAAAGTAAACTTGCCCAGCAAATCACAAACAGCCCCAGAAATGATGGGGTTAACTGCCACGTCCTGTAAAGGACACTCAACTAAAAAACTGTTGCCAGAGGGAGTCCATTATATTCTTCAAATCAAAGTAGGAGTGCCCTAACTACTGCTTCAGTTGGACATCCACTGAACAGGTCTTAATCGCAGATTTCTGTAGGCAGAGCTCTCCTGGATGATTAGTTCACGGTTCTGAATAGTGAATGGGCACTGTGGAACACTCTGGGGTGGTATACGTGGAGGGTGGGGGGGGGGGCTTCACATGAAAACCTTAAAGGCGTAATTAGGTCAATATTGTTGTTTAAGATGTCAAGAGTGTTGAGCGCGTGTCATCACGGTGCAGACAAACACGGTGACGTCGTAAGGACAGTTTAAAGATGGCCACCCAACTTTTTACATACATCACTCCTTTTTTTTTTTAATCAGTGGAGGGGTTAAATCATTAGAAATTGATCGGCGAATGATGGTCCAGTATGGTGATGCATGCATGTCAGTCTAGCAAGTGTGTTAGTGGAGTGGGAAGTTTCAAAACGGCGTAACCTTTGTAACAGACTTTTCGGTCCTATGAAGATGTACAACAGTGATGCATGAGTGGTTCCACATGCGACCAAGATAACTTTTGTCTACAGGAATCCAAACACTTTATCGGAGCTGGAGGATTTGCTTTGAACGCAATGGTGACTACATCTTAACTTTGTCAGAATATATTCACACAAACAAACCAAAAACCATGTAAGGTTTTCATTTGATTCCCCCACCTAGATAAGAGTATCCACCCGGGAAGGTAACCCGGTCAACAAATGCCGGCAGAAGTCGCAAATGCGCCAATAGGCGCAAGTATCGCAGCTCTGCTGTAAACAGTCACAACGCAATTACGTCTGAAAAAACACTCGGGATGAACGCAGAAGAAGAATATCCAAGACAACGAAACCGCTCGCCTACGTTTCTAACATCGACCCGATCCCCCAAGTCGACCCAGCTTAAAATAGGTGTCAGGAAAGGTCTCGGGAAGACAAGGCGGTCGGTGGGACACTTACCATATTACCAACCGAGTGCCGACTGTCATTACACAGTTATGAGCCTGGCACCATGAGCCCAATGCTCTTTAAGGTGTGGAAACAAAAAAAGGGGGAGAGGTGAATGTCTTACTTTTTACAAAGAAAATTGGGGGAAATTCTTAAAAGGGTGAATAGGAACAACTATCTTGAAACAATCGGAAACGACTATCTTGAAACAATTGGAACAATTATATGTATTTTTAATGACTATCTTGAAACAATTGGAACAACTATATGTATTTTTAGTGTCTATCTTGAAACAATTGGAACAACTATATGTATTTTTAATGACTGCGGGGGTTTTGAAAATATTGCCGCTCCGAGTTTTGTATTCATCCTCTGTGGAGTTCATGGCAACATAAAATGTAAATGCAAAACTTTGAACGGCAATATTTCCAGAAACCCCACAGTCATTAAAAATACTCCCTGAGACAACGGGAACAACTATCTTGAAACAATCGGAACAACTTATATAGAAATAGTCATAACATCTGATGGAAGGTGTCTTGTAGAGATTATCACTATAGGATCGGCACGGTAACGGTAAACCGTTTGCAAGATGGAAAATACACTCACCTATAAATGTTGCCACGTAAGGCGAGAAAAAGAGTGTGAAAGTGCTATATAGAACCTGTACTGTTGTATGCGTGTGAAACATGGACAATTAGCAAAGGCGCTAGGAGACATGTGATGACAGTGAACATGTAGTTTGAGGAAAATGCAAATAACTTAATGGAAAAGTGAGTGAGACAGTATTTCAAGAAACAAATTCAAACCGCTAAACAATTAGAGAAATTAGTCGTAGGCGCTCCAGATGTTTTAAACACGTTATGAGAAGGAATAATCTTGAACAGAAATGAGAGCAAGGGAGACAACAAAACACATTTTTGAATGAGGTTGCCACGTGGTATCATGGAGACACGAACACCGATCTGATCGAAAACACTGATGATCGTGTAAGAAGACCATATGTTTATTTAGTGTTGTACCAAGGACGAGAAGTCAAAATTGTCATCCAACTGCTCGTCGTTGATTTGGGGAAGTCAATTACAAGTACTTCTGAAGTTGGAGTGGGTTCGCTTGATGGCGAGGGACACAAATAATAGGGAAAGCCCATCCACAAGCAAAAATCAGTTCGGTGCACTAGAAGTAGTAGCATATGTGCGGACTACGCTTGAGTTCATAGCCAGCGAACAATAGTCATTGTTTTGAATATTTGTTGGTATCCATTTTATGCATTTAAAAAAAAATGTTTTCTTGCAGTGAATTTGAATAGCGAAGACACAAACAATAGATTTTTGCCGTGTATTTTTCGCTGCATTTCGTCAGATAAATACTGCAGTAATCATACAATACATACGAAAACAATCAGATAGACATCATTCAGAAGTCGCACCCCGCACCACCCAGCTGATGTACGCATCTAGACATGCCGCAGTAACGGGTAACGATCACGCAGACCAGCTGGCAAATAATGCTCCAACGGAAACGGGAAGAAGCATGGACATGACTAATATAATCAGTGCAGTACGGACTCATTTGGTGGATACTGGTGAGACAGCCACTCTAGCCCGAATGCACGAACTGGGAGTGAAACCTGGCCAAGCTCGTCGATGCCACCCTCGTGTGAAAGAGAGGAGATGACATAACCAGCTCTTCGTGGGAACAGTGAGCAGAAATACTTTGGGGTGACTGCTGCGTCGGAGGACTGAGTACGCTTGGGAATACCCAATGTGCAGTGACGTCTTTTGAAATAATATATCAATGTTGTTGTTGTTTGTCCATCAAGAATGATGATGACCATTCACTTCATCCAGTGGGGTTGAAAGTATGGAGCCGTGAGTTCTAAGATGGCTGATAAGGCCTATTTTGGCTCGAAATGTTCTTTGACAGTGTGGGCAAAGAATGCTTGACGTTTCTGGAGGAGGATTTTCTGCAGTGGTTTTTCTGTTCTGTCTTTTCTTCACAGCTCTTGCAGTCCTGGTTGCCTCACATATGACTGCACCCTTGCGTAATGATGTACGCCACGAATTTCGGTCTCTGGCTGCAGTCTCCCAGGTGTCATGATTAATTCCAAAAGCATTCAGTGAGATTTTCAGTGTCTTTAAAGCGTTTCCTCTGGCCGCCTTGGGAGCGTTTACCACAACGCAACTCGCCGTAAAGAATTCGTTTAGGGAACCTGTGATCTGGCATGCGAGTCAAGTGACCAGCCCAGCGGATCTGATTCTTCATCAGTAGAGTGTGGATACTGGGCATGGACGCTCTTTCTAAGACTTCAGTGTCTGGGATCTTGTCTTGCCATTTAATCTTCAGTAACTTCCTAAGGCAGACTGTGTGGAAGTGGTTTAATTTCCTAGCGTGTCGCTGATAAACAGTCCAGGTTTCACAAGCATATAGCAGTGTGGATAATACAACTGCTTTGTAGACTTTCAGCTTTGTTTGCAGGCTTATTCCATTTCTGTCCCATACATTCTTGTACAGTCTGCCTGCCAAAGGCCGCACTCGCCTTGGAGATTCTTGCATTCACTTCATCATCAATTGTGCCAGCTTGTGACACAGTGCTGCCAAGATAGGTGAATTTGTCCACAACACTTAGACTATGACCATTCACATTGATATTCGGCACAGTGTGATTATTCCCTGGAGCTGGCTGGTACATAACTACAGTCTTCTCCAAATTGATATTGAGCCCAAAGTTGGCACAGGCATGTGAGAAAGCTGAAACATTATGTTGTATGTCCACCTCTTAGTTGGCGTATAGAGCGCAATCATCAGCAAACAGGAGCTCTCTGACGGTGTCGCTGTCAATCTTGGTTTTAGCTTTCAGCCTTCTGAGATTGAATAACTTTCCATCCATGCGGTAGTTGATGTCTATTCCAATGTCGTTGTTCTCGAAGGCATTCGTCAACATAGCTGAAAACATGAGGCTGAACAGTGTTGGTGCCAGGACACATCCTTGTTTCACTCCATTGGTGACAGGAAAGGGATCAGACAGTTCACCATTTCCCTTTTTCTCCTGCCTGCATGCCATCATGAAATAGCCGCACTATTTGGACAAACTTTCGTGGACAGCCATATTTTGCCATAATCTTCCACAGTCCTTCTCTGCTGACTGTATCAAAAGCCTTAATAAGGTCAATGAAAGTGGAGAACATTTCGCAGTTCTGTTCCTGACATTTCTCTTGCAGCTGCCTTGCAGCGAAAATCATGTCAACAGTTCCACGTTCTTTTCTGAAGCCACACTGGCTCTCGGGAAGAAGAGCTTGATCGAGATGGGCCGTGAGGCGATTGAGAAGAATTCTGGCGAGTATCTTCCCTGCAATTGAAAGCAAGGAGATGCCTCGGTGGTTGTCACAGGATTGGCGGTTTCCTTTTCGTTTGTAAAGGTGGACTAAGAAAACGTTTTTCATAACAAGTTTTACATAACAAAGAAAACGTAACAATAATATAAGATAACTTGTTCTTGTAAGTGAAAGCAGCACCCTCTCGAAGTGGAACTACAAGAAAGCAGACTGGGCAATGTACAAGCATCGCACCAGCATACTGGTTAGAAACCTGAACACTGAGAAAGACATAAATAAAGCAGTTGAAGAGTTTGGGAAATGCATACTACAGGCAGCGCGAGAAACAGTACCAAGAGGAGCCCGTAAACAATATAAACCCTACAGGAGTAGTGAACTGGAACAGTTGCATAATGATGTTGAAGTGTGTAGAAAGCAAGCAGAGGCCACACCCAGCCAAGAGCACCACAATAAATTCCAGCATGCAAAAGCCAAATTTCAAAGGGCCAAGCTGCAGGCTAGACGGAAAAGCTGGCAGGAGAAAACGGAGTCTCTGAACTTTGAAAGAGACACAAGGAAATTGTGGAAGCTAATAAAACAGCTTAATGACGAGGGCACAGGGAGAAACTCAAAAATTGCACTTCATAAAGATGGAAAAATCTTAACAAGAAAGCAAGCAGCTGACCATTTTGCGGACTCGTTCGCACAAGATAGCAATATGAAAATTAGTCCAGAGAAACAACAAGAGATTCGAGAGAAACGACAACATACAGGACAGAAGGAAATAGTACATGAGGTTCTGGAGGCACCCATCACAATCAGCGAACTGGAGCTAGCCATATCAAAACTGAAAATGAGAAAGTCACCAGGAGCTGATGGTATCTCCAATGAAATGATCAGGAACCTAGGAACAGAGGCCAAAACAAAGCTGTTGCAGATCTTCAATAACAGCTGGACCTTAGGCAGTGTTCCACAAGCCTGGAGAGAAGCAATCATGATACCCCTCCTAAAATCAGGGAAAGATGGTTCCATTGCCTCTAGCTACAGACCAATTAGCCTCACCAGCTGTCTCTGCAAAACACTGGAGCGCATCATCAATCACAGACTGCAGTGGTACATTGAAAGTAAAAACATCCTTGTGCCACAGCAGGCTGGCTTTAGGCAGTGCTACTCTACGGAAGATCAGACAACCTACCTCTCTCAAGAAATTGAGGATGCATTCCAAGAGAAGAAGCTGGTGCTTGCGGCATGGATAGATCTGAAGAAAGCCTTTGACAAAGTCTGGAAAGAAGGTCTGATGAAGAAACTGAGAAACTGCAAAGTCAATGGAAGAATGTACAAATGGGTGAAAGCATACTTGCACAACAGAAGAGCCCGAGTACAGATAGACGGACTCAAGAGCAAGAAAGTACTACTGCGTCACGGTGTCCCCCAGGGCGGAGTCTTGTCCCCCACACTTTTTCTAATCTTCATCAATGATCTTGTTGCTCACCTACCGCATGGAATTAAAGCGGCAATGTACGCCGATGACCTGGTTCTATGGAGCACAAATGAATATGCATCAGTGGCCACCAGATTGCTACAAAATGCTGTAGATACATTTGCTGCATGGGCAAATAGATGGTGTGTCAGCATAAACACTGACAAGTACAGCACCACCCTATTTACCATCTCTCCAAAACAAAAGGCAGGGATCATCCAGATAAATGGAACACCCCTAAGAGAAGATAAAGAACCAACATACCTTGGAATAACATTTGATGGCAAGCTGACATGGAGAAAGCACATCAACAAAGCAGTAGCAAAAGCCAGAAGGAAAATAGCCATCCTGAGAAAGCTAAGTGGAACCACATGGGGAGCCAGTACGAAAATACTTAGCAAAGTTTACCAACAGAGCATACGACCACACCTGGAATATGGGTCAACTGCGTGGTGTTCAGGATCAAATACCACACTACAAGAGCTGGACAAGGTGCAAAATCAAGCACTTAGAGTCACCACAGGAGGGATGAGATCAACCCCTATAGTGGAAATGGAGAAGATGGGGAGGACACAGGCACTGAGTGAGCGCAGAGATACGAAAACGCTAATACAAGCAGAAAAGTTCCTCAGCTTGCCTGGCCACCCTATGAAGAACAGATTTGAAAACCTAGCTATGGGGCGGTTGAAAAGAAGCAGTTTTATCCACCAGGCCAAACGACTCTGCAGAGAAACCACTGATCTGCCCACAGTTGGTATCCCCTTAATAACTATTCCAGAGCGAACTCCATGGAAAGATGAGCATAGATTATCGTTACAAATCCAGACAAAAGTGAGAGGAATATTTGACAAGGAAGAACAGAACAGTGTGCAGCGCAGAACAGCCACTCTCAGCTTCCTTGATGAAGAATACCCACAGGACCTCTGGATCCGAGTCTACACAGATGGGTCAGCACAAAATGCTGTTCGAAACGGAGGAGCGGGAGTGTACATAGAATACCCAAATAATACTAGGGACACAGCCAGAGTACCGACAGGAAAGTACTGCCATAACTATGATGCCGAAATTGAGGCAATCAAGATAGCAACAGAGAAATTACTAAATAACAGCAATGGTACACAACCTGTGGTGCTACTAACAGATGCAAAATCAGTACTCGAGGCGCTCCTCTCTGGGAAATTGCCAGTACTAAGGACACTACTTTCTGAACTTAGCAGTCAGCATAAAGTCACTATACAGTGGATACCATCCCACTGTGGAGTACCCGGAAACGACAGAGCTGATCAATTGGCTAAGGAAGGAGCCAAAGAGGAACAGCCTGATGTGCCCGTTACATACCACCAAAAGAAAAGAATGATCAAATCAGTCAGAAAGCCACCAAAACCTGCTCAAGATGACTACCACATTATGGACAGACCAGAACAAGTCATTATTCTGCGCCTCAGAACAGGACACAATAGATTACGCAACCACATGTATACAAAATTCAAGATTGGTGAAACAGCCATGTGCACATGTGGATTGGCGTCGCAGACAGCAGAGCACATACTCCAAGACTGCCCAAAATATAACATATCTAGGCAAACCTTCTGGCCTAGAGAGACGACAGTGGAAGATAAACTCTATGGACCACTGTGTGAACTGAAAAAAACAGTTCAATTCATGCAAGAGACGACATTGCAGATATAGACATATTTCAAGCGAACGAAAGAAGAAGAAGAAGAAGATAACTTGTTTACTTTAGTAGTTTCTTTCGTCAGTCCCTGCCGAGCTGGCAACTTTCTTCAAGAAGATAAAATTGGAGGAACTGCGGTAAAGCTGTGAAAATGTAAACAAAATTTAAAAAATAACACAAATTAGGGAAGTTTTACATAACAAAATTATGGAAAACATATCACGTTGCTGCGACTAGCCTCATCAGCAAACAAATACACATAACACAGCATATAAACTCGGGAAGCCACCATAGTGACTACATTAAGGCATACGAACGTAATTAGAAGAATGGAAAGATTTTTTTAAAATGAGAACAATGAAAATAAGATTTAAAATCTCGGGAAGATTAACCCGGTCAACAAATGCCCGCAGAAGTCGGATGTATCGGCCTAACGGCGCAAGAACGCAGCTCTGCTGTAAACAGGCACAACTCAATCACGTCCGGAAAAGAAAAAATAACTCTGGATGAACGCAGAATTAGAAGAAGAAGAAGAAGAAGAAGAAGAAGAAGAAGAAGAAGAAGAAGAAGAAGAAGAAGAAGAAGAAGAAGAAGAAGAAGAAGAAGAAGAAGAAGAAGAAGAAGAAGAAGAAGAAGAGTTAAAAATAATTTTTTAAATTCGGATCACAGCCTGGTATTCTGACTCATTTTATTTTATTTTTTAAACTGTCCATTCTACTCATTCCGTCATTGTGCTTTCATATGGTCACTGTAGTGTGTTCCCCGTGTTTATATGTTTTGTTTTGTATATTTAACCGCTGGTGAGGGCTAGTCACCACAACCTCCTATTGTTTTCCCTAATTCAATCAATCAATCAATCAATCAATCAATCATGTGCCATGCCGGAAAGCGTGGGCGGTCATGACTCGCCATTTCACTCGATCACCAGAGTCGTGGATCAGCTCAGTGTGCCTGTCTCGTCCATGCCATGTGGCCAAGCCATCCAGGTATTTTCCTCTCGGTCTTTCCCTTGGTCTGTTCCCTTGCCAGTTGTCACTAAGTTCTCCAATCCATTTCTTCTCATAACATGTCCAAAAAATGTTAACTGTCTACGTATAATTTCTCTCATCAATTTACGACTTTCATTTGTCTCCTGTAGTACTTGGTCATTGGTTTTTCTGTCTGTCCATGGTATTCTTTGCATTTTCCTCAGAGACCACATTTCTGTAGCCATAAGATGTTTTTTCAGCTTGACTGCTCATTGTGCAAGTTTCACATCCATACAAAAGAACAGGCTCTATGTAGCACCTCAACACCCTTTTTTCTCGTTTCAATTGACATCTTTTTCTTGGTCAAAATGTTTTTCATCTTGCTAAAGGCTACTTTCGCCATGGCGATTCTTGTTCTAATCTCTTCAAGGCATCTCCCATCACATGTTATGACTGTTCCGAGATAATTGTACCGATTCACTTGTTGAAGAATATTCCCATTTACTTGTATATTAGTGAGGATTACATTGTGGTATTAAAATACCGTATTTCGTTCTTCCTAGTGACGACCATAATCTGTGTCTTTTTACTATTTAATTCTAACCCCAGTTGCTCACTGTGTACAACAACCGTATCTAATAAATTGTTGCAGATTCTCTAAGTAATTGTGTTTTGTAAAACTGCATTACTGTGTATGTTATTTTATGGTGTTTGTGTTGGAACTCTTCGCTGGCTGCTTCTTCTTCTTCTTACGTTCGCCTGAAATATGCTTATAACTGCAATGTTGTCTCTTGTATGAATCCAACAGTCTTTTTTAGTTCATTCAGCGGTCCATAGAGTTTATCCTCCACTGTTGTCTCTCTAGGCCAGAAGGTTCGCCTGGATATGTTGTAGTTTGGGCAATCCTGGAGTATGTGCTCTGCTTTCTGCGACGCCAAACCACATGTGCACATGGCTGAGTCACCAATCTTGAATTTTGTATACATGTGGTTGCGTAATCTATTGTGTCCTGTTCTGAGGCGCAGAAGAATGACCTGTTCTGGTCTGTCCATAACGTGGTAGTCGTCTTGAGTAAGGTTTGGTGGCCTTCTGACTGATTTGATCATTCTTTTCTTTTGGTGGTATGTAATAGGCACATCAGATTGTTCTTTTGCTCCTTCCTTAGCCAATCGATCAGCTCTGTCGTTTCCGGGGACTCCACAGTGGGATGGTATCCACTGTATGGTGACCTCACGCTGACTGCTAAGTTCAGAAAGTAGTGTCCTCAGAACTGGCAATTTCCCAGACAGGCTGGCTGCTGAGGATGGGGACGGAGCGCTTATGGGAATGCCTCGAATGCTGTGATGTCGGTTCCTAAATTAATCAATCTATCATTATATTGTTCAAAAAGATTTGACCTTTAGCGATTACTTTTGTCTGCCGGGATATAACTTCCGGAGCAAATGAATGTCAACATGGCGACGGTGAAACTATTTAGTGCAGGCTCCAAGTGTAAGCGTTGAGTGTTTCTTGTCGGTTTTCTTCTCTGTCTTTCTGCACATTTCGTGAGCGCAAGTCAAGTTAGTTGAGATTTGTTAATGATTAGTTAGCAAATCAGAAAACAAACTGAGAAGTCTGAAAGGGCTACTATTTTTCGTGTCGTATGTCTGTCATTAGTGTCATGCAAAAATTAAAAAAAATTATTGGGAGAAGCTATACACAATATTTTGTGTATAGTCCGAGCCGCTATACACAAAAATTTGTGGCTGGTCACGTGATTATTCGGCACAAAATTTTGTGAATAGTACGAGCCGCTATCCACAAAAATTTGAAGAAGGCTATTATTCTCTCTTCTCCTCTGTCTTTTTTTTTTCTTTTTCAATTTTGCAAGTTCTTTTTCTTTAAACCTCACAAAGACAATATTTGTCGACAAGGACACACTCTACATACATTGATATTTTATTTGGCAAATAAAATTCACGTTAAACAAAGACATCTATTGGATTCATCCGAGACTTGATCACTCCGTCGTTGCCTGGGGGTTGCACCCTCCTGCAGATCCATAGAGAACACTTTATACAGATGCTTCGAGTTTCTCAGTTCTATATTTTAGTTCCTAAAACAAGCAACTAGAAAGTCGCTTAGAAAGTGGCTTAGAAGCCCTGGAGATGTGGATATACAGACGAATATGTCGTATTTCATGGAAACAAAACAATCAAATGCAGAGGTTCTATAAAAACTGGGAATGAAGAGAGAGAGTTAGTTGACGGAAGGAATAAAGAGGAGGCAAGGAAATATTTCGGCCATGTTATTGTTAAATGACATGATACTCTTATAAAAACCATACTGGAGGGCAAGGTTGAGGGCAAGCGAGCAAGAGGTAGACAACGATACAAGTGGGAAGATATCATCAAGAGATGGATGAACATCAGCCTGATAAAACGTGCAGCCAAAGCGAAAGACAGACAGCGTTGGAGATCCATTGTAGCCAACCTTCATTGTGGAGACGGCACCTGATTGACTGATGAAAAAAAATTTTAATTTAAGAGAAAAAAAAAATCACAATGATAGTTCCACAAACATTAATTATGTCGTAGGCATCACGTGACCAGCCGAATAATCACATGACCAGCCATAAATTTTTGTGTATAGCGGCTCGTACTACTCACAAAATTTTGTGTATAATCACTCCGAAAATTATTTTAATTTTTATCGTTGAAACTTTCTTCCTTACGTCAAATTAAATTATGTCGTGAAATTAATTATGGTGGATAGAGTTGATCAAGTAAAATTAAGCGGTGCCGTATTGATATCTCTAATTCGCTAATCAAAACCACCAGGGGAAAAGAAATGACATTCATGGAGCATATTCTATTTTAATTTAGGGAGGTGTACTTTGCCGTTATTCATACTCGCAGTGCGTGCGCTGCGAAAATACTGTACTGAGCGTTATTCCGCGGGGTTAGTATCCATCATGTACGTTACCCTGATATATAGAGCGGATATATCGATACAAGAGTTTTTCCCCCTCAGATACATCAAAGATGAGCGCAGACAGATGGGACATACACCAGATTTAGATAAGACATGTAGCACAAGATATGGATATACACTCCGATGACAGTGAGGCAGGAGGGCCCTCCAGGCCCAGAAACATTTATTACATCCATCGATCGGTCTAGCAGTCCACCAAACACTCAACCGGAAGTGATTGTCAACACATTCGATTAATATAATTCTTTATTGCACAGTTTTGCTTGTGACTCATATGATTTTCTCAGTTCTGTATTTTAGTTCGTAGTGTTCAATAAATAATTTGGGACTATTATTCAGAAGAGTGCCAGCACATCTAACTCTGAACGCTCCTTTATCTATCGCCATTTGCAAACATAAACGTGACGTGTAGTAAACGTCACGTGACCAGCCGCACGTGCAAATAACACTCCCTACTGGGACGCATTATTCGCATTGTGATACGCATAATCACTACTGTTTTATTTATTTATTACCAGAGTAGGAATAGAAATATTGCAACTTAAATAGTAAGTTAATTTTATGTGGGTGGAAAAACTGGGCATGAGAGACTATAAAGATGTCTATGGAAATGTGGAACAGCTGGACAACAAATAATATAATCAAAACCAATTTGGTTCAAATATCACAGGAAGAATCGGTGATGATTGATTGCTGATGGTGTCTTCTGCTCAACTACAGACCAGAAACCTAAAGAAAATGTGAATTAATTGTCCCTAGAATGTCAGTAAATGAGGTCATTTAGAGTCAGTATTAAAGAGCAATCAAGTTATGCAATGAAATTGCTGTGTCTTACAGGGACCTACCACAGAAAGCAAACAAAGAGTTCCCCTGCACTATAAACTAGCAAGAAAATCATTACAGTGTAGTGGCTAGACACTCGTCTGCCATCCCAATTGTCAGTTGTTCGATCCACATTGGAGTGGATTCAAATTTTTAAAATTTATCTGGGCTACTAGGTCAGCCCAGCTTAAAAAGGGTATCAGGAAATGCCTTGGGAAGTAAAGGCAGCCAAAGTGATACTGGCCAGTTCCCATTTGTCCATAAAAATATGGGTCCAGCACGTGCCCAGTAAACCTTAAGGTGTGACTTCTTCTTTTGTTCGCTTGAAATATGTCTATAGCTGTAACGTTATCTTGTGTATGAATTTAACTGTCTTTTTTAGTTCTGTAGTTGTGGTTGGACCCTTTCGAGGCATAGGGCCCGGCACTGCACCTGCCTGGAGGTCCAAAGCAGGGCGAGCACCATAACATTTAGCAGTAGTCATCATATTTTGTGGCGTAATTGCATGGCATCCTGATTTCTGTGGTGCACCTCCGGGCTGGTTGCCTCCGTCTTCAGCATCTTTCCTTTGCTAGAGCACACTGTGGTCTAACTCGTGTTTAGATGTGTAGGCACGCACACACGTGTCATGCATGCACGTGCGTATACATCTAGAGCGTACTGGTTATTTTTCGGCACCAGAGACTCGCCGCCGCCCCTTCTCCTGTTAGTTAAAACAGTTCTGCCACGTGAAGGCCAGGAGTTGGACTTTTGCTGCAGGGGTGGTGAATGCATGAGCCTTAGGGTATTTATGCAAGGTTGGGCACTCAAGCCAACTCTGCACCCCCGGCTACATAACAGCAACATTTTGGAACCTTAAGGCGTGACAGTTTAGTTCACATGAATATTTAATGAGAATCCTGTTGAATAACAAATCTCCCCTAATGCCCTGGCATGTTTACTAAACGAACAATCGAAGCTGATAGAGAAAAATCTCTTCATATGCTAGATTTTCACAATTGAAAGAAGAAGCCTGACCGTCCAAATACTGCTACATGAAATTCCCCAAGGCATTTATGAGGAAAATGGTCTCAAGATTATCGAATCAAAATGTGCAGAGCTTACAAGTCCATTAGGTCTGATATCACCATGTTGTAGGTGTTACATGCATGTCCAAAGCTACCTTCCAGGAAAATAGGGGGGAAATTGTCTGATGGTTTTCCAGCTTTGGTTTTCTGTTTGGAACATGCTGTTCTTTATGTTAACCCTTTACAGGGCAGACGCTTGTCTGTTTTGTAGCTCTGAACGGGCAAGATTTTTTCAGGTTCGGTAAAATTTCGGGTCGCGTTAGTAAAAACATCACAAATAAGGTGTTAGTCAACCGATTTTAGTTAAATAAACAACACAATGAAGGGAAAAGCATGCAGAATATGTTACTCATGTGATTGTTGTCGGTAATCCATAAATGAACACAAATATTTACGAAATACGGCATGTTGTTTGTGATTTTCCGTCATCTATACGGCAATTTACAAACACATTTTCAGAATCATAATCACTTTCTTTAAAGTCCGACTCAGACTGCTAATGCAAAGTAACGCTTTGCACTGATATCTAGCTCCGATTAATAGTCAACTTCGTGCCCTTTAATGTCATTTAAATTGAACCTAGCGAAATCTCGGCTATCACTTGAAGAATCGCCGAAATCCATTTTGAAAAACAGCGTAAAAATCCCGAAAACTATCAAAAAAAAGTCCGTAAAAGTCCGTTCAAATTCATGATAGTGCATTTACAAATGGCGGCCACGTTGTCAAGCTATCGGCGAAAGTGAAAGTAGCCATCGGAAGTGTCGGAAAGCCGAGAGATCGCGTTATTACAATGCATAATAGTTTCGGACGCAATCAGCCGCTACGCTCGTTTAAGCGATCGGCCGGTAATGGCCGCTATGCCCTGTAAAGGGTTAATCATTGCAGAAGTCGCTAATCACCACGCTGATGCTGGAAACAAACAGCTAAGCACACTTTAAGAGCTGTTGGCTTTGGCCTGAAGGATCAAACCGCTCATTTTGAGGGGGTCATCAAATACCCCAGCCTACGGACTGCATCCTACTGGTCTCTAGAGGTGCAGCCTGTGATGAGTGGCAAATTCAATATACATAAGTGTGGCTAAGCAGCCATGTGCAGGATGTGAAAATTCCTTGGATGAGCCCATTATCAGAGCATCATGTATCAGCTCTGCATTTATTAAAGCCTCTTAGGATGGTGGTGAATGCCCATGTTCTGCCTCTGCCATTGCTTTAGGGCTGACCAGCATGCATGCTCTGTTCTGGGTGGATCTGTTGGAGGGCATCACCTGTAGGTGGAAGAGTGAAGATATCACTCTGGGGCCATGGGAAGTTCTTCAAAACTACCAACTCGGTCAACAAATGTCAAGAAGTTGGGTCAAGAACTGAATCACAGCACTTGGGACATTGCCATACATGCTCTGTCCTCATTTTCAACAGCCAGCAAAGAGTCCCAATACTAATGATACCAGTAGCCTGATTATGTGTCCGTCTGGCATTTCCTTGGAGTCCTGAGTGTCGGCCAGATCCTCTGGTCACTCTCTGCGGCACCATTCACTGCAAGCCATGATGATCTGTCTGTTTTTCTACACTTTACACACGAGCACAAAATGTCCCGACCACATCTGCCTTGTCAGGCACCAATACGCGGGGCAGACCAAGTCAATCTGTCCACTTGCTGGTTTCCCACCACACCAGCATGTCGTGGGGAAAAAATTTAACAGATGCTGTCTATTTCTTATTGTTGAATTAAAGCCTGCCACTCTGCCCGAAGCATGCCTGTCTTCATCTTTCTCAGCATACTTTGTGAGTCCGTTACAATCACAACATGCGTATGCTGTCAGTCCTCCCGTCAGCAGAATGCCGCTATAACTGCCTCCACCTCCATTCTCAGACCAGATGTTGTTTGTATCATACCAGGCTCTCCTGCACCAAACGCCGTCCACCAACCTTCACCACAAACCCCCACGCACAGTCAAGAAGTTAGATATTACCAGCCGAAAGGTGCAAATATTACAGCTATCCTTTAAACAAGTACAGCACAATGACACATAAAACCCCCCCCAAAAAATAATAAATAAACACCGGGCTAATGAAAGTGAAGGAAGCAATTCATCACCAACCCCCAGTTTTTCAAGTCTACTAATTTTGTCGGGGTTTTGTGGCAGCAATATCCAACATCCTGGATGTAACCATTTGATTTTGATTCTGCGGGATAACTACATGATATCAGCTTTGTGTCCAAACTATCCCTCTCTTTAGCCAGGGATGTCATCAGTGATTATATTTTCATTGGTAGGTCAGCATGGCTGAATGGATAAGAACGCATGTTCTTAAACATCCGGTGTTAGTTAGTTAGTCGACAGATCATCCTCATTGCACATCGAACCATTCAGTCCATAAATGCTCGGATCCCCTCCTCAGCAAATCCCGCAGCATGTAGCGGTTAACGATACCAGTTCTCTGTTGGTTTATCAATTTTCTTTGGCTTCCGGTGTGCTGATGCCAAGGTAAGGGGTTCAACCCCTACACCGGACAGTTGTGCTAAATTGTTGACCTATCGACCTTAACTTGGGGACGTTAATTACAAGTACCCCTGAAGTCGTAGTGGGTTCGCCAGATGGCGAGGGACACTTAACAGGTAAAAGCTAATCCACACGCAAAATTCAGTCCATCACTACTGGAAGTAGTGTGTATGGACTACGCTTGAGTTAAAAGCAAGCGAGCGCAAAAACTAAATACTTTTATTGCATTCTTGTTGTCTGTTGTCTTCTTTAGTTCAGAGTTTGTTGGCTCGTGGCACAAGTCCTTTCCTCTGTGCAAGTCAGCAAAGAACACATTACAGTAAGTATCGAGTTTCTTTGTTACTTTCAAACCAAGAACCTTTGTTTTAGTTGTTTAAACTCTTTCTGCAGTAGTCAGCTCATCTTGTGTGATTGGCTATGTGCACCAATCAGTGCACCATGTATGATTAGCTGTGTCCACCAGTCGATGCACCATGTGTGATTTGCTATGTCCACCAGTCAGTGCACCATGTGTGATTGGCTATGTCCACCAGTCAGTGCACCATGTGTGATTAGCTATTCTTCATGTGCACCAATCAAAGCACTGTTAGTTATTGTTATTTGTTTCAAGGGTTAAATCTGGCTTTTTGTTTTGGATAGTTAAATCAAGCTTATATGTTGGTTGGATAAATCAAGCTTATTTGTTGGGTGGTTAGATACACTTGTTTCTTGGGTGGTTAAATCAGGTTTTTTTGTCTTTTTAAGTGGTTAAAATGAGGCTTGTATTTTTTGTACATAGATAACACTTATTTGTTGGGTGGTTAAAACTAGCTTGTTTGTTGTGCAGTTAAACCAAGTGTGTTTGATGGATGGTTAAATGAAGTGTGTTTGATGTGTGGTTAAACCATGTTTATTGGGTGGTTAAACTGGTGTGTTTGATAGGTGGTTAAACCAGGTGTGTTTGATGGGTGGTTAAACCATGTGGGTTTGATTGGTGGTTAATCCAAGTGTGTTTGATGGGTGGTTAAACCAAATGTGTTTGATGGGTGGTTAAACCAATTGTATTTGATGGATTGTTAAACCAACTGTGTTTGATGGGTGGTTAAAGCTTGTTGAAGTGTAAAATCAACAGTCTTTAATTTCCAGTGTACACTTATTCCACTTGAAGTGTGGTTTAATTATAATTGTACTGTAATTTGAATTCCTTTACAGAGGATGTTGGAAGGAAAGACCCATCACTGGAGTGGGCCCCTATACTGGACAATGCTGCTACGACCCTGTTTTGGAATGATATGTTTAAAGGTCTTGTTACTGCTGTTATTGAATATTATCATAGATTGATATTTGTTTTGTTTTTAAGTTGTGGCTGGCACAGTCGTCTGCTTCATTGGGGGTTTTGGGTTTGATCCTTATAAAGCATCTCACTGGCCTTGATTTGCCAGTTTGTGCTGTAATCATCATGATGTTGTCAATCTGCATGACTGCTGTTGAAGTTATCTGATTGTGTAACTCTGCTGTCCTTCGATCTCATCTTCCTCAACTGATCTCTTCTTATCTTCTTCTTCTTCTTCTTCTTTTTCTTCTTCTGCGTTCATCCTGAGTTGTTTTTTTTTGGAACGTGATTGCGTTGTGCTTGTTTACAGCAGAGCTGTGTTCTTGCGCCATTAGGCCGACACATCCAACTTTTGCGGGCATTTGTTGACCGGGTTAACCTTCCTGGGGGATCTCTTCTTATCATTATCATCATCTTGGTCCGTCCAAAGACTGGTGCTGCAATCATCTGATCTCCTGTTATCATGACATTGTCATCATCTTAGGCAGTCCAAAGACTGGTGTTGCAGTCATCTCATCTCTTCTTATCATTATCATGATCTGGTCAGTCCAAAGACTGACGTTGCAGTCATCTGATCTCTTCTTATCATCATCATCATCATCATCTTTGTCAATCCAAAGTCATCTGATCTCTTGTTCACAGAATCATCATCATGTTAGTCATTCCAAAGACTGATGTTGTAGTCATGTGACCATGTCACTCCCCTGTTCACAGAATCTTTATCGTGTTAGCTATTCCAACAACTGGTGTTGAAGCATCACTGGAAGATGCAACTGGTTTTTCCCTTCATTGAGCTCAAATCATGAGGACATTTCTTGTACTTTAGAAGACCTGTTCGTGTAATTGAACCAAAATAAGTTATTGGCCTAACAAGATATTGTGCCTTTTTTTTCAATTCATAGAGGAGAAATTATTAGCCTTAGATCATTTTGTCCCTAATATTCCATTCATTCATGAGAATTTATGAGCCTGACACCATATTGTCTCTAATATCATACATGAGAATTACAAGCCTGACACCATATTGTCCCTAATATCATACATGAGAATTTACAAGCATGATACCATTTTGTCCCTAATATTCCATTCATTCATGAGAATTTATGAGCCTGACACCATATTGTCCCTAGTATCATACATGAGAATTACAAGCCTGACACCATATTGTCCCTAGTATCATACATGAGGATTATGAACCTTACATCATATTGTCCCTAGTATCATACATGAAAATTTACGAGCCTGACACCATATTGTCTGTCCCTAGTATCATACATGAGAATTATGAGCCTGACACCATATTGTCCCTAGTATCATACATGAGAATTATGAGCCTGACACCATATTGTCCCTAGTATCATACATGAGAATTACAAGCCTGACACCATATTGTCCCTAGTATCATACATGAGGATTATGAACCTTACATCATATTGTCCCTAGTATCATACATGAAAATTTACGAGCCTGACACCATATTGTCTGTCCCTAGTATCATACATGAGAATTATGAGCCTGACACCATATTGTCTGTCCCTAGTATCATACATGAGAATTATGAGCCTAACACCATATTGTCCCTAGTATCATACATGAAAATTTACGAGCCTGACACCATATTGTCCCTAGTATCATACATGAAAATTTACGAGCCTGACACCATATTGCCCCTAGTATCATACATTAGAATTATGAACCTGATGCCACATCATCCCTGGTATCCCATTGGTGCATGATAATTCTACAAGGCTGAATTGTTTTGGAGTCTTTCCCAAGCTTAGAGGACATTTGCTACCCAACTCTTGGCAGGGAATTTTTCCAAAAACTTGTTCTCTAATGATACCACATGTCTCCTTAGGTAGTGAGATGACTACCTAGCCTTCTCAGATACAGAAAAAATAAACAAGGAGGCTGTCAGTGCAAGTTGCTCATGTTAAAAATCTAGCGGCAAGTGGAAATTGCAAAGAAGGCCGTGGGGCAGTGCATTGGCAAAATTATTAGGGAAAGAAAAATTACCTATGTGAAGGTAGAACCTGTTACTCAGAGTGAAGTATGTTTTGAGAAGGTAAACCCTATGCTAGATGCAATCTTTTATCAATTTCAGGTATTGGAGTTGGCCTGGGTATGATCTTAAAGGAGCCTGCAACAATCAATTACCCATTTGAGAAAGGGCCTCTGAGTCCTCGGTTTCGTGGTGAGCATGCTCTGCGCCGCTACCCTTCTGGAGAGGAGAGGTGCATTGCTTGCAAGTTGTGTGAGGCTATCTGTCCAGCTCAGGTACTGGCTCGTTTTGTATTTTTATTTTAGTCTTGTTTGTTGTCAGTCTACAAAAAGTAGTAGTTTTCACAGCCTCTAAAGTAATTCATTGTTCTTTTTGTCTGTCTATCTATCTATCTATCTATCTGTCTGTCTGTCTGTCTATCTATCTATCTTTCTTTTTATCTGTCTATCTTTTTATCTATATATATAAATATCTGTCTATCCATCTATCTATAGATTCTGATGGTCAGAATGTCTGACAGGCCTGAGTGCAAGATGAAAAACATACTTACCAATAAAAAGATGTCATTTGCAGTGAGAAAAAGAGTATTTGATATGTGAAATGCTTACATTGATATGTGAAAGGCTTACTTTTATATGTGAAATGCTTACTTTGATGTGTGAAATGCTTACATTTTGAGTCCTTTATTGTGGTAGAAAATAGTTCTCCTTGCACATTTTGCTTCCCAGGCTATAACTATTGAAGCGGAGCCACGAGCCGACGGCAGCCGCAGGACCACACGCTACGACATTGACATGACGAAATGCATTTACTGTGGGTTTTGCCAGGAGGCATGCCCGGTGGATGCCATTGTGGAGGTATGTGTCGTCATTTGTTGCTTGTTCAGCTACAAAAGCCAGTTGCTCGTAATGTACAGAACATTGCAATCAACCCCACCACTTATTGACTGTTTGTGATTTTTCTTGGTGATTTTACATTTAGTAGTTTGCCATTGCTTTCTGTGTGATCATACCATTGTGAAAATCAACACAAAGATATCTGATTCCAAATAGCATGTGGCTGACTTTGAACCCATTGTGTCGGGACTGTAACACTGCATGGACTACCCTGGAGTCACAGACGCGGCGTTAAGCCACAAGGGTGTTCAATACATTAGGTAGCCAGGCCTGCCGCATGAATCTATTCATTCTATACCAGGTGTGTTAATAATATCATGCCTTTGTCTGAGGAAAATACAATAAATCATTGGAGATCTGAAACCTTATTCCCCTTTGAAGTACTCAAATTGGCACTGTGCATACTTCTGCCTGTGGTCCAACATTTGTTGGAAGTATTTCAGGAAGTCCTGTTTGGGAATGGACTATGGCATGCCTGCCACGTTCCATGTAATGCCTTCTTGTTAGTTGAACTGGGTCTCTTTCAGTGGCGTATTCAGCTTGCAGAACAGCCAAATATCAGACGAGTAGGGAACCTGATGAACCAGAGGAATGTTGTGTTTAGCCAAGGAAGTCTAAATTCAATGCAAGAATTTGCTGGTGTGCTCTTATCACAGAGCTGTGGCTGACAGGAACTTCACAACACCATCACATTCTTCACATCTAATTCAAACTTTCCTGGCCGAAACAATACATCTGTCTGGAAATCGACAAACTAAAGTGCATCGGTATATGTGAAGGCTCTCTGGCATAGAGGGGAGAGTGTGGCTGGGCAGATGGTGTAACCATATCCAGAAAGATTGGCTCAGACGGGGCAAGCGGAGGGGCTGGATGATGTTCAGTGCGTAGAGGACAAGCCAGGTGGAATTGTCATCAAATTGCCACTTGAATAATCAGCATGGGAACTGATTGGTGGCTTTTTAAGTGGGAGATGAGGCATATGTGAGAATATCCTGAGTGCGGTGGTGTCAGTTCGTACGTTAAGTATTCACTACCATATAAAAGTGGCTGTACATATCACATTCAGTATTCACTACCATATACAAGAGGCTGTACATATCACATTCAGTATTCACTACAATATAAAAGAGGCTGTACATATCACATTCAGTATTCACTACCATATAAAAGAAGCTATATCATATCACATTCAGTATTCACTACCATATAAAAGAGGCTGTACATATCACATTCAGTATTCACTACAATATAAAAGAGGCTGTACATATCACATTCAGTTATTACTACAATATAAAAGACTGTACATATCACATTCAGTATTCACTACAATATAAAAAAGGCTGTACATATTACAGACAAGTATTGCAATTTTAGTTCTGTAATAATAAGCAAGTAATACTTACAACACAATCAGGGTCAAGGTCGCCCTCTGAAATGAATATGGTTGTTCTGATTTGTTTCAGGGTCCTAACTTTGAGTACTCAACAGAAAGCAGAGAAGAACTGCTCTACAACAAGGAAAAGCTCCTGAGTAATGGCGACAAATGGGAGGCGGCAATTGCTGCAAATTTACAAGCCGATTATTTGTACAGATAAAATAGACCGGCTCGTGTGTTTGTGTGTTGCGATATTATGTCTGTAGGTGTACATAGGCCAGACTTGTGTTGAGAGTGTTATAAGGACAAGCTATGGACTGTGCAGATATTTTATAACAGAAAGACACCAATTTACAGATCTTCTTCTTCTTCTTCTTTCTTTTTACGTTTCATCCCCCATTGAGACATTGGCTCTTGACCAACTCACACTGAACTATCCCAGCCTTTGCCATTGTGTGACTTGATTTGCCATTGTGTGACTTGATTGGGTTTTGTGGCTGAATTATTCTGTGTAGTCAGGTAGCCTGTCCAAAGCACAGCCCTTCGTGGTCTCTTACTTCACACGTGATGTGGTACAGTGTTCCAATTCTTTGCTTCCATTATGGACCCTGTTACCACCCATGTATTAACAGATGTTGGTTTCTCCAATTATGGCTAGTGTTCTTTATTTCTCTTTCGGCATTAGAAATTTGTGAGGGGACATTCTTCCACTTGTCATAAGATGTCAATGGCAAAGTTTTCTTTCTGTCTGCACTAGCATAAACATTCTTCCATCTTTGTGAAGTGAAGCCATCTCTTTTTGGTCTGTCTATGTAGTCATTGACAATCTGAATCAATGTTATTACAATAACTCTTTGTTGTCTTGTCTGTTGATGGGATATTCCTGATGGTCCATTTGGATCAAAGTTATCAGCAAAAGACAAATAAAATGCATGGGCGTATCAACAGAAGAGTAGAATAGAAAAATAAGCCATATGTAGGGAAATACTCAGCAAGAGAGGCAGAAGAAGACACAGAAAGATATTTGGAAAGCTGAAACAGCCGGGCAACAAATATTAGTGCAAGCGACGCCAAGTTCATTAAAATAGCTAATGACAGATAACATTGGACAGTCATGGTCACCGAAGTCTGATCCAGACCAGGCATTTTAAGAGGGAGAATCAAAGTTATAGGAAACAAAAGCTTAACTTAAGCTTATGACTAAACAAATCTGTTTGGCCAAGCAGTGTCCTCAGTCTACTAAGATCATACAACAAACAGAAGTATGTTTGAAAGCTCATTTTGTGTTATAATTGAGATATATGGTTATTTCAGATGGGCTTTGTTTTGTTTCTCTCATGAATACAAATGCAATATTTCTCGTTGCAGAAAATAAAGCATTGTTTCTTGTCCCCAATTATTGTTTGAAATTTTTCTTGGGATACTCATATTGTCATCTGAATTCATTGAGTCGCATATGTGGCCATTTACCATCATCACTAACATATAGTAAGTAACGAAAGAGGAAGTAGCACAATAAAGGACCTCTTTAACACTTGGAGAATATGGTATTGTCCCCTTCTATTTATAGACAAATCGGCACTGGATCAGTGATGTAGTCAGTATCACTTTGGTCACCTTCACTTCCCTGGACATTTCCTGGTGCCTCTCTTAGGCTGAGTTGACCTGGGAGCCAGGGTCATTAAAATAATCCACCTCAATAGGGATTCAAACTCGTGGCCACCAGAACTGGAGGCAGGTGTGCTATCCATTAGGCTGCCACGGCTTCCACCATCAAATAGTGCTCCTGGATAAACATGACTCTGGTGCATAGCTGGCTCATAAAGAGTGTTGAGTCTTGGAAGCTAAACTACTTTGGCCATGTAAAGCCAGTTTGTGGAGCTTAATGTGGTGGTTTACCCTTACCTTCCCTGTCTGCGTAAGAGATTCATGTGGTGTATTCTCTTATGGGTTGTTTTTCAAGTTTTGCCAGGGGAGTGGCAAACCTCAGCCTGCTCTTTACTATTGCCAGATGCAGGGGGATCTATGGCAGGTCCAGCTTGCACAAAGGACCCATTATTATTTTGTCATTACCTGAGACAGCTTTTCATCTGATCCACTACCCCAGAATCTTGGGCAGTGAGTAAGGTATAGATAGTCCCATGGCAGAATCTGGGGTAGGGAGTAAGGTATAGATAGTCCCATGGCAGAATCTTGGGCAGAGAGTAAGGTATAAATATCCCATGGCAGAATCTTGGGCAGGGAGTAAGGTATAGATAGTCCCATGGCAGAATCTTGGGCAGGCAGTAAGGAAAGATAGCCTCATGACAGAGACAGCTTTTGCAGCGTGAAAGGGCAGACCTCCACATATAGTAGACTATGGAGAGAGAGAGGGGGGGGGGGGTCTTCTTCGCTACTGTTCCTCCCTAGGCAATTGTGAAAATCATCTGGTGGTCATTTTCTGGGTCTGGGTGTTCCCCAAAGTCATATTGTTTGGGAAAAGAGCCCCACCACTCTAGGTGTCGTGTGTTGTGGATATAAAAATGTTAGCTGCATATCCTTTACAGGGTGTCACAGTCAGCCCCAACATTTCTGGGCTGTTTGTGATTTATTGGCAAGTTTACATCAAGTACCATTGCTTTCTGAATGACTGGCACTCATACCATTGTATGAAAACCAATGCAAGGCGATCTGTAAAATTTCCTAATGCTGTGTTTTGAACATGGTATGCGGGATTGCAAACTTAGTCTATAACCTCCACAGAGCTGATGCTGTGGGTATACCTATATATGTGTAAATGTGCATGTGTGTATATGTCTGAGTGTATGTATTTGCATATACTTGTTGAAACAGTCACTTGTGTATGGTGTTTTTGTATTCGTCCAGATTCTCATTCGTATTTTACGGTTTCCGGACTCTGGTGTCGCCTGATTGTTTTTGTTTACTTGCTTTTAACTCAAGCGTAGTCCACACACGTGCTTCTACTTCTAGTGCATTGGACTGATTTTTGCATGTGGATTAGCTTTCCCTATTACCAGTGTCCCTCGCCATCAGGCAAACTCACTCTAGCTTCTCTGGTACATTAATTTACGTCCCCAAGCCAAGGACGAAAAGACAAAATTTTTGTGAAACTGACCAGTTTCAGGGTTGAACCTACTACCTCAGCATCAGCATACAGGAAGTTTAAGAGTAAGTGCCCCTACCTCAGCATCAGCATACAGGAAGTTTAAGAGTAAATGCCCCTATCCATTCGGTCACGAAGGACATTCCCTCTTCCCCCCACCCCCTTTCCTGTGTTGCTGGAGCCCATGAGGGAAGCAAGCACAACAGCAGCAAGCACTGTAACCTACAGTGGAAATATGGTTTCTGAGAACAATGCCAAGAATACCATGGACAGACAGAAAAACTAATCAGCAAGTCCTACAAGAAACAAATGAAAACCATAAACTGATTAGAGAAACTAGACGTAGACAGTCAAAATTTTTTGAACATGTTATGGGAAGAAATAAATTGGAGAACTTGGTGACAACTGGCAAGATTGAAGGGAAGAGAACAAGGGGAAGACAGAGCAGTAAATACCTGGATGGCTTGGCCAAGTGGCATGGTCGAGACAAGAACTCTGAACTGATCCACGACTCTGGTGATCGAGTGGGATGGTGAAACATGACCGCCTACGCTTACCGGCATGGCACGTGATGATGATAAACCTACCATGTAGGTCGTTAGAAGTGATTAAGAAAAGTTGGCATGTAACTGTTGGCCTCAACCCATAGAAAGATACAACCTGGCATTTGTTTGACAAATGACATTTGATAATGAAGTCAGTGTTGTTTATATTATTATTTGTTGCCCAGCTGTTGAAGCTTTCTGCATACTTCTTTCTCTGTCTTCCTTAGTCTCTCTGACCTAATATTTTCCTTCATAAAGCTTACATGCCTCATGCATGTCCATCTTTTGCTTTTGATAACGCTTTAGGTGCAAAATTCAACCAACCAATCATTTCATCTATTGCTTTGAACCAAGGGAAGAGAAACACACCTTCTGCTCTTTAGGTAGACTGGGGGTAGTCAACGACTAGAGACAGACAACCATAAACCACTGCCCGGGCAGTGTCTTGAATCAATGCAGAGGTCCACGATTAGGATTACTATTTTTTTTTTGTACCAGAGCACGCTGGTGCCAAAGGAAAGGCAGATGCTTTGGTTGATTCTGTGGCTATTGAGAAGGATCGATCTTTGGACAGAGCAAACATCTGAAATAATGCCATTAAAAATAGTATCACGTTAGTTGCATATTTCTTCACAGGACGTGAAATCAACGCCATTTCTTAGTTTGTGATTTTCAAGGCAATTTTATATCAGTGATGTTTGGACGGCTGACGCTCATATTGTCAAAATCAACGCAAAGCGATCTGCTACAAATGTTAGTCTCCTTCTTCTTCAGCGTTCCGAGCCATTGAGGTTCTTTGCTGCAAATACAATCCGTCTCCATTCGTCTCTCTGGTGGACCTTCTCTTGCCAGTCGTTGATTCCAAGTGCTTGTAGGTCTGTATGTATATTATCTCTCCACCGCCTTCTTGGTTTACCTCGGGGTCTACGGTCATTTATTTCCTGAGTGTAAGCAAGTTTTGTTCCCCTATTATCTACCATTCTTTCTATATGCCCCAGCCATTGTAGTCTACTAGCCTTCATGATACCAGTGATTAGCGGTTTGTTGGTGCAACTGGTAATTTCAATGACGTGGGTGAAACAGCTGCCTTCCTCGGGGTGAGATACATGGTTGTCAAGTTGGTAGTTGCCAGACTTTAGCGGTGTACGGGACACAATGGCACTGCGTTGTATGCAGGACTACACACATACGTGCAAACTGAGTGATTCCACGAACATGCTAAAGAAGATACGGCCCACTTACATGCCTAGGTACAGGTGCGCTTACATGCCTAGGTTAGTTTCATATTCTTTACAGGACGTTGCAATCAACACCAACAGTTTTTGCTGTTGTGATCTCTTAACAAGTTTATGTTCAGCAGTTTGCCATTGCTTAGGTACAGGCGCGCTAGCGAAGAAGATAGCGGTCTGCGCTGATGATGTCATGAGGACGGTTGGACGCGTTCGACGCCGACGAAAAGGAAGGAACGATTGGTCACCTATTTCTCCATGCATTCAAGACCACAAAACATGATGGCGTTATCACAGTGAATCAATGCAGAAACATCCATTCTGACACATCTTTAACAAGTAACTGTCTTTTTTAACATGGCCGAAGAATATCAACTTCATGTGTCTTGCCAGCTGGCTTAGGCCTCCATGTCTTCCCACAAATCTCGGTCCTTGTTCCTCTAAAACAACTCCTGGCGATGGTATTCCTTCATGTCACCGCCTCAGTCCGTACTGCATCATTTCCCACTGATTATTTCCTGTTGCCATGATATTCTCCAATGATTTTCTTCCTATCACATGACGAAAGAATACTGTTTGTCCCTTTCTTATAGTTAAATATTTGTATATAATCTTCTATTTATTAGTCTCTTCCTGGCAACCATTGTTAGTTATTCCGGCAGTCCAAGCTATTGGCAACATTCATCTCATGAACCACATGTCCGCTGCTTGCAAGCATTTCCTCATTTGTTCATTCACATTCCAAGATTCACTGCCTTACAGCAAAACAGGTTCTATATAATATGTTAGTGCTCTCTTGTTGGCATTCAGTCATAGTGACTTATTGCATAAGAAGCATTTGACTTTCTGAAATGCAGCTTTTACAAGTACTTGACCTATTCTACCTTTAATCTCTTTCGTGCATTTTACGTCTGATGTTATAATAATAATAGCCTCGAAGAAAATGCCAAGTAACACATGACATTAGTTTAGTTTAGTCGTTGGATCAACATCACGGCACACGGTTTAACCCATAAGTGCTCCGTTTTCCTCCTAACTCAAACCTGAGTCTGAAGAAACTCAGCTCAATGCACGAACTCCGTTGCATCGGCGAGGATCCTGAAATACTTGACATTACTTGCGTTAAAAAAAAATTATTCAGGCTACATATTTGAATGGCTAATTTCAGTTTTAAAAAAGCAGTCTGAACACCAGAAGCAACATAATATTTAAAATGCATATCCTTTGCATGACGTTATGATAAATCCCATATTGATTTTTAAGACAATTTTACTTTCAGTAGTTTGCCATAGCCTTCTGAAAGAGAAGTCAATAATCAACACAAAATAAAATAGAAAAAGAACAACTGCATAAAAATCCATTATCTGAAATAACAATGTACGTTATAATCCCAAATATAACCGATAAGGTTTAAAAATATCTCTGATCAGTACAATACTCAATACAATACCTGTTCCTGTACCCACAAAACAAGTTAGTTGCATGTCCCTTACCGGACGTCATAGTGAACTCAGCTTTTTTTTGGCTGTTTATGATTTTCTGGCAAGTTTTCGTTAATTAGTTAATTTGTTATTATTTATTAATGACTGGCAACCATACCATTGTATGAAGACCAACGCAAAGCGGTCTGCTGCTAAATCTCCCGCAGCTGTGTTTCGAACGCGGTACGTGGGATTACGTTTTGCGTTCGTAACTCCTTCCCACAGAGCCTTCGAAAACCACATGAAATTCTCGCCAGTGTCCCTTAAAAACTCGTGAAAGAAACAATAATACAATACAATACATAGCTCCTCGTTAAAAGATGGGTTGAAAAGGAGGGGGGGGGGGGTCAAGAGAGCGACAATGTTACACGTGTGTGGACATCGAGAAATGGACTGGAAGAAGCATATATAATGCAGGACGGAGGGCGATGCAGACTCATTAGAGCCGACCTTCGGTGCGGAGATGGCACTTAATTGATTGTTTGAAGGGACACAAGAAACTGTCAAACCAACACAGAACTGTGTGGCCGACACAGAACCGGTGTGACCAACACAGAACCGGTGTGACCAACACAGAACTGATGTGTGCAACACAGAATTGGTGTGCCCGACACAGAACTGGTGTGACCAACACAGAACTGCTGTGTCCAACACAGAATTGGTGTGACCGACACAGAACTGGTGTGACCAACACAGAACTGATGTGTGCAACACAGAATTGGTGTGACCGACACAGAACTGGTGTGACCAACACAGAACTGATGTGTGCAACACAGAATTGATGTGTCCGACACAGAACTGGTGTGACCAGCACAGAACTGGTGTGACCAACACAGAATTGGTGTGACCGACACAGAACTGGTTGAAACATCGAAATATACCCATGTCGGCAAAACGACATATAATAATATTAATAATAAATAGCATGTTCACACCAACCCTATGCTACCAATGTCAAACTTGGACACTATTCAAATTACACTTACGCAAAATCAACACCCACGGCATGAGATGCCTGAGAAGAGCTTCCATCTTAATTATCCGAGACCGAATAAGAAACTATGTTATCAGACAGTCAGTGGGATCCACACCCCGTGACACATATATTGAAACGCAGAAGATCAAATGGTTCGGTCATCTCGCTAGAAAGCAACATCATCAACTACCAGCGCTGGCGCTACATCAGAGAAGATCTGACACGAGAGCAAGAGGTTGCCCAAGAAGAAAATGGATTGACGACATCAAAGACGTTGTGCAATCACACGGAATGACACTATCCAGTGCCGCCCAGGAATGACACTATCCAGTGCCGCCCAGGAATGACACTATCCAGTGCCGCCCATCTGGCTCTGAAACATCAACCGTTCCTCCCCCACGACGCTTGGCGGTAAAAGTAGAAGGTGATGATGAATCAATTGTATTGGATTGAGTCAAGAACCGAAATTACATTACTCTGGACTTCCCTAAATGCTTTGTCCTCATCGCCAACAGTTGGCGAAGAGTCCCAGTACTAATGGTACCAGTTGCAGTTTGACTATATCTGTAAGGCCTTTCCTTTACTTTATGTACCGAGTGTAAGTCACATCCTCATTACAATGACTGCTGGCTGGCTGGTGGAGAGTTTGAATCTGTGTAAAGTCAGGGAACAATTTTTGATATTCTGAAGGCACATAGTAACCGATATTGCTATTTCGTGAAAGAGAAAGTAGAATGATACTGTATTTATTTGTTGTTAGTGATAGTAGCTAAACCTGGGCTCATGAAATCTGATCAAAATCAAGCTAAAATGGGATTACTACCGAATACATTCTGATCTCACACAATAAGGTAGCGACAGGTTTAGCCAACCTTTCTGACTGGCTCAATGTCAAAGAAAACACAAAAAGTGTAACCCAGGGAGCAGACTGTAAAGCAGCGTAATAATTTTAAAAAATAATTATAAATTAACATTCTTAAATACTATATTATTATTATTAATATTAATCATTTCTGACATCGTTGTATAATTATTATATAATATATAACTAGACAATGTCGCCAAACTGTATGGTTTAAAGTGCATTAATTTACTTTATAGGCAAGAAATGTGGCGATCTTGTCAATTCAATACACAGGTCAGCTGCTCAGTTATTGATTGTGTGTAACCTAGAAAGTTGAATAAATTTTGAGTTGCTGTAAACTCAAAAAGACCTAAATCGCTTTATGACTGTTTAGCATGCGCTAAATATAATTTTCAAGATTGCAAGATGCAGGGCAAACATAAGTTGTTACCAGTGTTTGGAATTGTTTGTCCTAGCCTGTTACATAACATGGGCCTGTTACATAACATGGCTCGTTCTGGATCAAGATATTTTCGAACGGTCGGTGTTGCTGCATTATCATATGCTGCTGACAGTAAGTTTGTTCCCAGTTGTGGAGATTTGAACACCCAGGAACTGCAGAAATTACAGCATTTTATAAACACACACAACAAGCTTTTTGTTTTGACTGGGGCAGGGATTTCCACAGAAAGTGGCATCCCAGACTACAGATCTGAAGGAGTTGGGTTGTATGCCACAAGCACTAATCGACCGGTTAATTACTTGGATTTCTTGAAGAATGCGTCTGTAAGGCAACGCTACTGGGCCAGGAATTTTATCGGCTGGCCAAAATTTTCGTTAACCCAACCAAACAGGTCACATTACATTCTCAGCGACTGGGAGAGGAAAGGTAGAATCCACTGGCTGGTCACTCAGAATGTGGATGCATTACATTACAAGGCTGGGTCGCAGAATATCACAGAGCTTCATGGAAGTGCCCACCGTGTCCACTGCATGTCTTGTTCTTTTCAAGTGTCCAGGAATGAAATGCAGACCATGATACATGAACTCAACCCTGGCTGGTCTGTGGAGGCTATCAGTGTTGGGCCTGATGGTGATGTGGATATCAGAACTGACCTCATCAAAGATTTTCAGGTAAGAAACACAGGGGACATACAAAGATAGATAACTGCTAGAAATATGGGCAAAATCTCAACTTAGACTGGAAACAATGTTTAGGTAAGATACACATGGGGGTCACAGAAAGATGGTTAACCTCTAGAACTTAGGACACATCATCTCAACGCAGTCTGCTCAGTGGAGGGTATCAGTGTTGGACCAGATGGTGGTGGCGATATCAGAGCTGACCTCGTCAAAGATTTTCAGGTAAGTCATACAGGGGACATAGAAAGATAGATAACCTCTAGAACTGTACATACATGATCTCAACCATGCTGATCTATGGAGGATTTAGCTCTGAGGTAGATGGTGATTTTGCCCTCCTCTCCAACACAAAAAATCAGATATAAGATTAACAACCCCGGAAGGTTAACCCGGTCAACAAATGCCCGATGTGTCGGCCTAACAGCACAAGAACGCAGCTCTGCTGTAAACAGCACAATGCAATCACATCCGAAAAAACTCTCTAGATGAATGCAGAAGAAGAAGATTAACAACATGGATGGGAACTCATAACAGTTAGGTGTGTATTTTATATCAAGCAGATGATCTCCCTTGGGGAAACCTCACTTCAAGAGATGGAATCATGTATCAATTTGGGAAGCAGTTTAGGCAAAGATAGGGGTACAGAAAATACCAGAATAATTATACAAAAGGTAAGAGAAGCTAACATAGCACTAGGGCATTCATTAAAGGCAAAAGAAATTAAACTTAGCCCAGAGTTAATGATGTTGATATCAGAGGTGACTTCATCACAAATGTTCAGGTAAGATAGACTTGGGGACATAGAAAGATATATAACCTCTAGAAGTGTGGATGCAAGATGTCAACCCAGGCTGGTGGAGGCTGTTATTGTTGAGCTAAATTGTGATGTTGATTTTAAAGCTGACCTCAACAAAAAATTTTAATTTTAGAAACGCACAGGGTCTTTAAATAAAAAGTCTTAAAAGTCGAGAGGATCAACTTCATTGCACCGGATTTTAACCCATATGGCTCGGTCTCTTTCCGCAGAGGGTGGCCTGCCAAAAGTGTCGCACAAAGCACTAACTCCGAATCTCCAGCGATGACCCCCAGGAGTCTCAGAGAATAATGCACTCATGAACCGAAAACGTGACCCAGAATCAAACCCACAACCTTCAGAGCATGAGGCAGAAGACTTGACAACTTCACAGACTCCCTCAGAGACTCGTAGAAAGATAGTTAATCATTAGAACTAGGGACACATGATCTCAACACAGGCTGGTCTGGAGACTGTCAGTGTTGATCCATGAAGGCTACTCACCTCGTTGTTTAAACAGCTGTTATAAGAAACTGATTAAATAAGGAAGAAGGGTGGAATAAAAAGTAGGAGGAGTGGAATAACAATAAACAAAAGGAGGAGGAGTGGAATAAAAATAAACAAAAGGAGGAGGAGAAGAAACATGAGGAGAAAGTCTACTTTAAAAGTGAAAAATGTTGCTAATATATGTGACAGCATGTGGTTAGAAGTGGTTAAAACAGTGAGTTACTTTGAGCACATACAAGCTCTTGTACAAAACATAATAAAACAAGATTACCACTGCAAGATAGAAGAGGAAGGACTAAACACAACCATCAATTAATTGTGCATCTTTAGATAGAAGAGGAAAGCTAAACAGAACTTTCAGATAGTTCTGCAACCCTAGGTAGAAATGAGCCTAAATACAACTATCATTGTCTTCATAATCCCTTAGAAGAAGAATAAAATCTACTGTAATTACTTTTAAATTCCTAGGTGTAGAAGAATAAACTAAACAATATGTAATGTTATTCTAAATCAGTAGGTAGAAAGGGGAAAGATTAAGCACAACTGCAGTTTACTTCTGCATCCCTAGATATAAGAGGATAGAATAGAAACGAGGATAATTTACTTCTACATACATGCCTTGGTTGAGAGGAAAAACAACTGCAATATACTCCTACATGCCTGTGTAGAAGGGGAAAGATTAAACACAAACGTAATTAACCTCTGCGGCCTAGATAGAGCACTTGGTAGCACAGTGCCTAGTATTCTTATCTGGCAGCCCAGTGCTCTAATTTCCATGAAGTATTCTTATCTGGCAGCCCAGAGCTCTAATTTCCATGAAGTATTCTTATCTGGCAGCCCAATGCTCTAATTTCCATGAAGTATTCTTATCTGGCAGCCCAGAGCTCTAATTTCCATGAAGTATTCTTATCTGGCAGCCCAGAGCTCTAATTTCCATGAAGTATTCTTATCTGGCAGCCCAGAGCTCTAATTTCCATGAAGTATTCTTATCTGGCAGCCCAGAGCTCTAATTTCCATGAAGTATTCTTATTTGGCAGCCCAGAGCTCTAATTTCCATGAAGTATTCTTATCTGGCAGCCCAGAGCTCTAATTTCCATGAAGTATTATTATCTGGCAGCCCAGTGCTCTAATTTCCATCAAGTTAAATTTTTACACTGACCTGAGCTGCTAAGTCAACCCAGCATAAAAGATTAGTTCCTTAATTGACCTTTACAAGATGTTGCAGTCTACCCAAGCATTTTTTAACTTTTTGTCATCTAGTGGCAAGTTTTACATTCAGTAGTTTGCCATTGCTTTCTGAATGTCCGGCACTCATACCATTGTATGAAATACCAGCGCAAGATGGTCTGCATCCAAATCACGTGCAGCTATGTTATGCGAGATTGAAAATTGCACCACTGTGCTGACATGTCGTCAGAAGGTTCCTGTATACTAACCATCCCATCAAACATTGAGTACCCATTTATTTATAAAAATATAAGGCTAGCAACATATATCCAATTGGCCCTAAGGTGTTTAAACAGTTTTTGACTACGTTCTTAGGCCTAGATAGAAGAAAAGCTATAAGTGAGTTGAGCTAAGAACCAACATCACTGCACTCTGGACATTGCCATACGCACATCATCCCCTTGTTCAACAGCCAGCGAAGTGTCGTACTACTAATCATGCCCACCGCTATCTGATTAAAAGTTCTCCTGGTCTTCCCTCTCAGCTTTGAGATTCTTCCAGAACCCCTGCAATATCATTCTTTCCACATAGGGGTCCTCAGTCTGTTTCCTTACCTTCTCCATCTGGTCCCAGAGGCGCTCGACCACCTCGCTCTTGTCGATAAGTAATCTACCACCAAGAGGTGTATTTCCTGCCAGCCTATCAGCCTGTTCATTCTCCCGCATGGCCAGGGGGGAAAATCCATGCAATTTTCACAATCTGTGACCTCCCGAGTGCAGTGATATCGTTCTTAGCTCAACTCAACTATATTCATATTGAGCTACAAGTGAATAAATCTGTGCATATCATGTTTTGTGATTTCACGATTTGTCTTGCTCAGGTTCCAAAATGTCCTTCATGTGGCAGTGATATGAAACCTGAAATCACATTTTTCGGAGACAATGTCCCAAAGAACACGGTCCAGCTTGTTCTGGAAAAGTTGTCCCAGTCCGATGCTGTTTTGGTTGTCGGATCTTCTTTAGAGGTTTGTTTGTTTCATAAACATTTATGATGGATTTATGAAATGTGGCTAGGCAACACAGACGATCAAGAGGAACTGTAATGCCATAGTGGCTAGTGCCCTTTCTTGACAGAGGTCCGGGATTAGTCTCCTGCAATGGCACAATTATTCTTTAAGTTTTCCCATGGATCACAACCAGCCAGCAAACCACATGGAAGGAAAGCTAAAACAACTGGACAACAAACAATAATACATACGTCAACTACATAAAATGGTGTTTGTCCATCAAGAATGGTGATGACCATTAATTTCATACAGTGGGGTTGAAAGTTTGGAGCCGTGAGTTCTAAGATTGCTGGTAAGGACTATTTTGGCTCGAACTTGTCTTTGACAATGTGGGTAAAGAATGCTTGGCATTCCAGGAGGAGGATCTCCTGCAGTGGTGATTTTTGTACAGCCTTTTATTCACAGCTCTTGCAGTCCTGTTTGCTTCACAAGTGACTGCACCCTTGTGTAATGATATACGCCACAAATTTCGGTCTTTGGCAGCAGTCTCCCAAGTTTCGTGATGAATTCCAAAAGCTTTTAGTGAGATCTTCAGAGTGTCTTTAAAGCATTTCCTCTGGCCGCCTTGGGAGCATTTACATTTAATTAAAATAACAGCTGATAGAGTGAAGTGGAGTGATAATTGCTACAGTCTGCTCTAACCCAGGTCTTCATATAGTCCATGCTGAGAGGCGTTGGTGATCATGTCTGTCTACAGCCTTCTGTCTTGTGTGCTATTAATCATTTCTGGTACCGATGTTCCTCCAAGCCATGGTGACAAACTGTCCAGCATCTTCTCTTTTGGTCTCCTCCTGCCTCTCTTCCCCTCTAACCTTCCCATTGTAACGACATACTCCAGCTCTCCCCTTCTCATGACATGCCCAACAAATGTGGACTGTCTTCTTCTGATGTGAGTAACCAGTTCTCTGTGTGAGTTAACTTCATTCAAGATGTCAATTGTTCTTTCTATCCGTCTATGGTATTTTCATCATTCTTCTATAAAACCACATCTGCACAGTTTTGAAATAATTCCTCCTCACTTGTCTGTTAATTGTCCATGATTTGCTACCCTACATCAGGATGGGTTCAGTATACCTTTTAAGAACTCTTTTCTCACCTAGACCAGGTACTTGAAGAAAAAGAAGGGTAAGAATAGATTCTATGAAAAAGTAGACTGAAATATGGATAGTGTGTTATGAATATATGAGTGGAAGTCATTAAGTAACATGAATTTAACTAAAACTTTGTTTAAACAGTAGTGTGAACCAGAAATGTTATGTGTGATATTTCTCAACATAGTCCCCCTGCCTGACAACACACTTGGTCCACTAGCTTGTTGACGCCTTCTAGGAAAAAGTTTGTGTGTGGCCATAAACCAGTTTATTACAGCCCCTATTACCTCATTGTTATCTGCAAACCTCTGCAAATGTTCTTTCAAGGGTCCAAACAAGTAAAGTCTGAACTGAATGTGGGATGTTTCAAGACCTCAGATTTGAGAGCATGTAGTGTATCCACTGTATGCGCTGCCGTATGAGGGTGGGCGTTGTTGTGCATCAAATATACTCTTTCTTTTTTTTTAAAGAGAAGTCTCTGGCATTTCAATAGTATTAACACAGGCTTTAGTTTGATCACAAAGATGTTGCTGTATTGAGCACTAGTTAGTTTCACCCCTTTCCTAAAATGCACCAATATAGGACCCTTGGTTTCCCAATAGATGGTTATCATGACTTTCCCATCAGATTCCTGTATCTTTAATTTTTATCTTAAGCAGAAATAATGTGTGCTCCCACTGCATCCTTTTGCCTATCTCTCCCCTGACTCAAACATCTATCTCCATACTGAACCCTCATTCTTCTGTAGACTTTACAAGGTTTCACACCTTCTAACCACAAAAAACAAGTAAAGCCACCTTGTTCTTTTACAGTACAAGTCAATAGTGGGGCAGCCATTTTTTTATCACTATTGCGCATGTGCAAACTGTTCAATTCTCATAATCCTACATGGGATATTGCTTAAGAGCCAGTTTGTGTCCATAAAGAAGATTTTCTGTTGCCAATACTCTTCCATGCACTGTATAATAAAATTCCTATTACTTAACTTCCATCATAGATAGTATGTCATCATCTTAGTGTACAGTTATTTCCAGTATCATCCCTCATCAACCATATTATGATTGTGTGGTGAAGTTCAATAACTATCACTAAATGCCCCTATTACTGTAACACAGATATCAGTTTTTGTCAAACACTTACAAAGAGGCATGATAACAATCTCGTTTGGTCTGTCCTACAGGTATATTCTGGCTATCGTTTTGTAGACCGGGCAAGTTCTCATGGCATGAAAATTGCCATTATAAATATCGGCCCAACGCGAGGAGACAAGCATGCAGACATCAAAATCAGCGCAAGATGTGGCGATGTCCTGCAGAGAATCAACATTACTGCAAATGGTGTTAATGATGTCACCTATCAGTTGTAGTGTGAGAAAGAGTTTAAATGCTGTGTAGAACCTGTCCTGTTGTATGCAAGTGAAACATGCACAATAAGCATGAAGCTCAGGGGCATATAATGGCAGTGGAATGTGGTTTATGAGGAAAATGCAAAGAATACCACTGACAGGCAGGCAAAAGGAGAGAGTACTTTAAGAAACAAATGAAAACCGTAACATAATTAGAGAAATTAGACATAGACTGTCAATTACAACATATTAAGAAGAGAAATAAACTTTAAACTTTATTGGGAAGGCTAACCCTGTCAATAAACATCTGCAGAAGTCAAATGTGTCGGCCCAAAGGTCAAATATCGCAGCACTGCTGTAAACTGACACAATGCAATTGTCAAAAACTAAACAAAATATTGGACGAATGACAAAGAAGAAAAGTAAATTGAAAGCTTAATAAAAACTGGCAAAACTGATGAGAAAGGAGCAAGAAGAAGATGGCATAACTGGGACAAAAACACTGACCTGATACAAGATTGGAGATCCAGCAAACCAAGACTGCCCATGCTTATCAGCGTGGCACATGATGATGGTAATGACACCAAGTGCAGATTGAGAGTGGTTCTTTACTGCTTGACAGGGTTTCGGTAAAATCCTTGTACAGTTTGAAACTTTCATAACTTTAAATGTGTACGTTTTGTTTTCAAGAATTGACATCATATTGTAAAAAACCCATGTGGTAACAGATAAAATAAAATGAGGACATTTGTATGTTGATCTATTACTTACAATTAACTAAAGAGACTAACGAATGAGTTGTGAGTAAATGTTAGTTTGACAATGTGTGTGATTGGCTTGGGATGGCTCAATGCAATTAGTGATACATGTACCCATTTGGCAAAGTTGCTGTGTCATAGCGGCTAACAGAACAATGCCAGTCATATGCAGGCTTAAAATGAATTTCTTAAGTATTCCTCATGGCAAATTAGCTGTGTTTAGTCTTTCCTCTTCTACCAAGGCATGCATAAGTATCTTACAGTTGTATTTTTCTCTCAACCAATGGATACAGAAGTAAATTACTGTACTTTGGGTGAGAATTAGGGAAATGTATGGCTGATTTATCAATTGTAAAAATTGGGTTAAACGTACAAGTGGTTTCTGTTAGATAAAAAGTTACTGAAAGTAACTTTGAGCTCTGTTTAAAGAGATTAAGCAAACTTTTCAAAACTGTTTTGTTAATATAAGAAGAATGGTGCCAAATACTTATGTTTACATGAGGGTCTTTAAGTAAGTATTCAGATTTTGTCAGGATAACCCAAAGATGACGATTATTAAGTTTAGTAGTTACTCCAAAGTAAATAGTATACGTCTGATACTTGGTAAAACCCTCTGAAATTCATTGTGGACTCTTGTGTTTGGAGAACAACACGTTCATAAGAGTAGACGCTTATATGAAGGTCATGAATCCATCGAGGATGGGCCCCTGTAAAAGTCAACCAAAAAGTGTCATTCTTCAGCCGTCAAAAATATGGCAATCATTGAACAATTGCATTGGGAGGTACTGCCACACCGACCTTATAATCTTGACTTGGCTCAGAGTGATTTTCACCTTCTTTTGGCCTTCCGAAACTTACTGTGTCTTAAGGTTACTTATCAGATGACCCTCGTAGATATAAATACTCAGATGTTGAAATGCAGAAATGTTGACATGCCTAATTGTGTCAGATGTTACTGGTACCGCACTTAGATACATGTGTGAATGCATCAGGAAGGACAATAAAAAAAAACTGTGCAGACATCAACTGGCAGTATACGCATACAATCTAGCACTTCTTTCACCCCTCATCCACTCACTCCAAGCCCCCCCCCCTACCCTGAGCTATCCCATGCAGACCCATCCATGCCCTCCCCACATTATTCATGTTTCAGCTTCTCTTCTCCATGTGTTGTTAGGTCTTCCTCTATTTCTTTTGCACTGTGGTCTTTCTAATTAAACTAGTTATAATTGAGCAATTATAAATGGTTAAATAGACAATGAGTTTTTAAATAAGCATTGGTAAAATACGCTTTGGCTTGCCATCTTTTAAAGGATCGAATGTGTATGGTCAGTAAACAATGGGTTACTTAAAATACCAAGCATCGCATCGCTAAAGAACTCATTTTTGAGGACAACTGTTCCCAATCAACAGAAGCAAGCATACAAATTTTTAAACTCGGACAATATTTGTTAACAAGTAATATGACCAAGTAGCAGACAGGGTCAACATAAAGTTAACAAAAGAATCAGTGTGATGTTTTCAGTCAAGGCATAAGGCTGATTTTTTTTTAAATATTAGGGACTTGCCAAATTGGATGCCTACTACAACATTTAGTGACTAGGCCACTATAACCACTAGACAATTCACCACACGTAGTGGTTATTTCATACTTAATTCTTTCCATTCTTGGTTGGTTTGTTTTTTCCCCTTTAAATAAAACATATTTTTTTTGGGTGTTCGCTCACTTTGAACTCAAGTGTAGACAATACAGGGATTAGCTTTCCCTGTTACCAGCGGCCCTTGCCATCAGGCGAACCCACTCTTAACTTCTGAGGTACTTGTAATTTACATCTCCAAGTCAAGGACGAGAATTCAACATTTTCAATCCGCCTGACCGGTGCAGGGGTTGAACCTGCTACCTGGACATGAGCAAACCGGAAGTTTAAGAGCAAGCTTATCCATTCGACCATCTGACCTAAATAAAACACATTTGGGTGGAAGAAATTAAAATAACCAAGACAGAATGGGGTTTGATTGATAATACCAGTCCAAGAGTTGCAGTCATCGCTAAGACATTAGAGCGATGTTAGCCGAAATAACCCACGTCTGCACTAGACAGAAGAAAGCCTTACATCTCCCCTACATACAACACCGACCCAGTCCAGAATTTATGTGAGTAAACCACTTAGAAGCTGATGTGACCGAAAGGATAAGAGCGTTGGCTCTTGACCTTCTGGTGCACTGATGAATGAATCACCAAAATCAAGAAGTAGAATCGTTCAGCTTTACTGATCACAAGTGACAGAATGGATGCTGCAGCCAAGGTCTTCGTCAGCACACAAACAACAGACACACACAAACAACAGACACACGCCGACCCAGTGAACTAATGTGAGGTAGAGTGTTGAACATCAACATTGACTGCTCATTCAGAAAGCAATGACATGCTTCTGCAAGTAAAATTGCCTAGAAAATCAAGCTGGGCTTGATGGCAATGTCCTGCAAAGAACATATACTAGAAGAAATCAACCTAACACACGGTTCTTCTGAGTCTATGGCTTTCCCTGACCAGCAACGTTCTGGTTGAGCACCATTACTCACAATTCCTGATGGTATGAAATGGGGGACTTTACCTATACAAAAAAAAAAAAACAGAAAGGATAAAGTAGTTTACAACCATATTTTTATTTTTACAAAATCAATTGACTGACATTTTTTAAAAAAAATGTTTGTTCACTTTGAACTCCAGCGTAGTCCATACATGTGCTACTACTTCTAGTACCACTGGGCTGATTTCTGCGTGTGGATTAGCTTTCCTTATTACCAGTGTACCTCACCATCAGGTGAACCCACTCCGACTTCAGAGATACTTGTAATTTACGTCCCCAAGTCAACATTTTAGTCCAGCTGACCGGTGTCGGGGTTGAACCCTCAACCTCGGCATCAGAGCACCGGGTGTTTGAGAAAGAGTAGTCTTATCCATTCAGCCATACTGACCACTGTTAGTCATGACTCCCCAAGCAATAGCGGTACACCGGCTGAAAATCACTAATTTACATAATTTACAACAAAATTAGACTTAAAGGTGAGTAAATGCTGATTCATGAAAAGAAACAAACCACAGCAGTGGAATTCAAGATCTCCACAGTAATAGGTTTTTGGGCTTTGCCAAGTGAAACCCAGATACACTGCCCTACGCTGTGAAAACTAAAAAGATAAAATCTCCTCAGTAAAGACATGCAATAATATGAGAAATCATCTCAACAAAATGAAATGGAATATAGTGAGATTACAAAATGAAATGTAATATTGTGAGATAACAAACCAAGCACAAGCAATGGCAACAAATTCAACAGACTTTAAATATATTTGAAACAGCGTAACTATGTACTTATAACACAACATCAGTGTTATATGATCTTGTGATTATAAGAGCACTTGATGAAATATCAATATAAAGTATATATTTTATATAATATACAGTAGGACAGGAAAACAGATTAAGAACAGCTTGCTGGAACAATCAAGTTAAAGATAGCGTATTCAAAAAGAAGGTAGCGTTAAAAAATGGAGCACAACTAAATCTGAATAATATTACATTACTTATAGTATATATTTTTTGGGGGAATATAGAAAGAATGGAAGATAATAGGGAAACAAAACTCGCTTACACTCAGGAAATAAATGACCGTAGACCCCAAGGTAGACCAAGAAGACGGTGGAGAGATAATACATGTACAGACCTACAAGCACTTGGAATCAACGACTGGCAAGAGAAGGTCCACCAGAGAGACGAATGGAGACGGATTGTATCTGCAGCAAGGAACCTCAATGGCTCGGAACGCTGAAGAAGAAGAAGATATCCCTTACAGGACGTTGCAGTCAGCACCAACATCTTTCAGCTGCTGTTGATGTACTAGGCAAGATTACGCTCAGTAGTTTGCCATTGCTTTCTGAGCGACTGGCTCACATACCCCGTAAGTTACAAACGCAGCGAGAACCGCTACCGATTCTTGCGCAGGTTACGTTACTGACGAGAATATACGGGATTACAGAGAAAGACGTTAACCTCTAGGCCAGGGAGATCGGCTACTTATAGTATAGCTAGATGAAATGCCAAAACGAACAAACAGAGCATCTAAAGATGAATTCTGGAGAATATACGGTGGCGACCCTTAAACTTATACAGATGGCGACCCTTAGCAAAGACTGCCCAAGAGAATTTTATAAACGTGTCACCGATATGAGAAACAGAGATGCATGCTACAACCCAACCACCATCATAAACAGCAAAAGAGGTATACCAATATTTAATCCACAACAAAGACTAGCAAGGTGGGCAGAATACTTTCAAGAACTACTTAACCCCATACATAACATAGAAAATCTCACTTTTGTGCCTAAAATAAAAGCCAGGGAGAGCAAGAACCACATTTTATACCTGCAGAAGTCAAAGCATTTATACAGGAAAGTCCTAAAAACAAATCACCAGGTCCAGATGGAATAACCACAGAAGCTATTCAGGCCTGTGGGAAAACAGGAGCTAAATGGATAACAAGACTTTTTAATATAGCATGGGAAGAAAGAACAGTCACAGATGATTGACAACAGGCAATAATATTACCAATATGTAACTAGAAAGGCAATATGAGAGAGTGCGAAACATACAGAGGTATATCACTCCTGAGCCATATGGGGAAATGGATGCAAAACTATTGGAACAAAGAGCTAGACCAATAGTTGAACAAAAGTTGAGCAAAGTACAATTCGGTTTTTGGAAAGGTAAAAGTTGCACTGATGCACTATTTACATTTAGACAAATATGTGAAAAAACCATCGAATATAGTGACCAGCAGAATATTGTATTTGCAGATCAGGAAAAGGCTTTTGAGTAGAGAGATACAAATTATGGACCATCCTTGAAGACTACAGAAAAAAAGTTAAAGAATTAAACTATCTTGGAAGTATGATCACAGAAGATGGCAGATTGGACAGAGAAATCGAAATCAGATATCAAAAAGCTAGTGCACTTGTACATCAACTATCACCCATATTTAAACATCCAAATATACCCATGTCTGCAAAATGACAGATAATAAACAGCATATTCACACCAACCCTATGCTATCAATCTCAAACTTGGACTTTATCCAAATCACACGTTCGCAAAATCAACACCTGTGAGATGAGATGCCTGAAGAGAGCTGCCAGCTTAACAATCCGAGACCGAGTAAGAAATGCTGTTATTAGACAGACAGTGGGATCAACACCTTGTGCCACATTTTTTGAAAGACAGAAGATCAAGTGGTTTGGCCATGTCGTTAGAATGCAACATCAGCAACTACCATCACTGGCCTTACATTAAAGATCATCTGCGACGAGACCACGAGGACGTCCAAGAAGAAAATAGATTGATGACATCAACGATATTGTACAATCACACGGAATTACACTATCCAGTGCCGCCCATTGGGCGCTGAAGCGCAAATAATTATTCCTCCCCACAACGCTTGACGGCTGAAGTGGAAGAAGATGATGATGATAAAAGTCACACACACAAAAAACAGTCATCTACTGCCTATAGTACCTTGCAGTGTGAGACAGTAGGGTCTTAGGCCTGAGGAATTAAGGCCGCCTGGCTAGTGCAGTCGCCACAAACTGCAGGTTAGGGTTTTGTTTTTTCCCCCAACAGAAAAAATTCCAGACCTTACCGAGGATTTAAACCCGGGTCTCCTGATGGAAAACCCGGTATTCTAGCCACTCCTCAATTCTGATATCCCAAATTGTAATAAATTATCAACAAAAGTAAACTTTTTGTCACTTGTCTGATAAATAAACACGTAATGGTTATGACTTGAGTCAAGAACTAACATCATAGCACTATGGGCATTCCCATACATGTCCCGTCCTCATCTTTATCAGTCAGCGATGAGTCCCATCACTAATAGTACAAGTCTGATTACCTGTCCATCTGGCTTTTCCCCGGAGTCTCGCACATCGCCCAAATCCTCTGGTCACTCTCTGCAGCACCACGCTCTCCAGGCAGTGATGATAAAATGATTATAAAAATATGGATAGATGGTTGTGAATACCCCGGAAGGCCGTGAGTTTCAGCTCCTAAGTCCGATGAATTAGCATTCAGGTCATTTGAATCACAGGCCAGTATTGTCTCCTCCACATGTATTAGGTACTTCACTGTCAATAGGCCGCAGTCCAAAACCCAGGGAGAGAATTATAAAAAATACCAACTTGGAAATGGCACAGCATTTCTCTCTTTATTTTTGCCATCACAACAAATGATCAAACATCAGAAAGAGTCAGCCATCATTTCTTGACCACATTATGAGAAGCCTAAAAACTGGAACATGTTGTGACAACCGGAAAGATTTGAGGAAAGAGAGATAGAGGAAGACGGTGAGAGAAAAAAGAATTTCTGGATCCTCGTCGGTGCTGCTGAGTTTTTGTGCAATGAGCTGAGATTCTCCAGACTCAGGCTTGAGTTAGGAGTAGAACGGAGCACTTATGGGTTACACCCGTGTGCCGTGATGTTGATCCGTCGACTAAACTAAACACCACTCTATACTCCCAGCTTGGCACCATACAGAAGTACACCACTCTATACTCCCAGCTTGGCACCATACAGAAGTACACCACTCTATACTCCCAGCTTGGCACCATACAGAAGTACACCACTCTATACTCCCAGCTTGGCACCATACAGAAGTACACCACTCTATACTCCCAGCTTGGCACCATACAGAAGTACACCACTCTATACTCCCAGCTTGGCACCATACAGAAGTACACCACTCTATACTCCCAGCTTGGCACCATACAGAAGTACACCACTCTATACTCCCAGCTTGGCACCATACAGAAGTACACCACTCTATACTCCCAGCTTGGCACCATACAGAAGTACACCACTCTCTAACACCCATTCCTCAATCATGAGCTGCTCAAGCAGAATGGCTCACAGTAATGATAATTTGCCTGTTAAAAATAACAATCCGCTAACTTCATACAATCATAAAAACAATATGAACAACAGAACTCTTTTAATTAGTTAACACAACAACACCATTCAGTTCAGCCCCATTCTTCTGGATTACAGCAATAATTGGGAATATGCAATGATTATTATAATTTTACACATCCCCTCTGTCGCATCACGCTACCTTACAGTGGCATGGGGATTTGCGTGTTTCCCAGGAACCCCAACAGCTATGTTGAAGGTATCGCAGCTACTGCAGGGATCTCCTATGTCTAGGAATAGGAACCAGGCCAACAGAGACAAAAACCTGCTGCCTTGTAGGTAGACCAGGAACAGTCAAAGACTAGGACGAGCAAACTCAAAAAATTACTTGTTGAAGTCGGTTGTACAGAGCCAAAGGTTTGATAAAACAGTGCAGCAAATTCACTTTAAGTCATTTTACGTATTGTAAAAACATAATGTTTAGAATACCATGGACCAAGAAGAAAGGAAAGCTGATATTCACACAAAGTATCCTGAATGGCTGTTGAAGCACTTCAATACATGTGAACCCACACAAACAGTATCTTGAATGGTTGTTGAAGACCTACAGCACACAGTTGATCTTCCAAACTAAATGATTAGCAAGCATGTGAAACAAAGCAAGATAGCAGTGTGAGTACATATTTTGCTTCTATTTATATTAATGTATCGAGTGAAATGGCGAGTCATGACCGCCCACTCTTCCGGCATGGCACATGATTGATTATATTCATGTAGCTGTATCTATAATGAAACACACTCATAACACATTGGCTACATCTGCTGTAACTTCTGGCAATCATTTGCTATAACTCCTGACAAACATTTGCTACAACAGCTATAACTCCTGACAAACATTTGCTACCACAGCTATAACTCCTGACAAACATTTGCTACAACAGCTATAACTTCTGACAAACATTTGCTACCACAGCTATAACTTCTGACAAACATTTGCTACCACAGCTATAACTTCTGACAAACATTTGCTACCACAGCTATAACTCCTGACAAACATTTGCTACCACAGCTATAACTCCTGACAAACATTTGCTACCACAGCTATAACTCCTGACAAACATTTGCTACAACAGCTATAACTCCTGACAAACAGTTCATGCAGCAATATGAAATCCCCACATCACTACAGCAGCTATAACTCCTGACAAACATTTGCTATCACAGCTATAACTTCTGACAAACATTTGCTACCACAGCTATAACTCCTGACAAACATTTGCTACCACAGCTATAACTTCTGACAAACATTTGCTACAACAGCTATAACTTCTGACAAACATTTGCTACCACAGCTATAACTCCTGACAAACAGTTCATGCAGCAATATGAAATCCCCACATCACTACAGCAGCTATAACTTCTAACAAACATTGGCTACAACAGCTATAACTCCTGACAAACATTTGCTACCACAGCTATAACTCCTAACAAACATTGGCTACCACAGCTATAACTTCTGACAAACATTTGCTACAAAAGCTATAACTTCTGACAAACATTTGCTACAACAGCTATAACTCCTGACAAACATTGGCTACAACAGCTATAACTTCTGACAAACATTGGCTACAACAGCTATAACTTCTGACAAACATTGGCTACAACAGCTATAACTCCTGACAAACATTGGCTACAACAGCTATAACTTCTGACAAACATTGGCTACAACTCCTGACAAACATTTGCTACCACAGCTATAACTTCTAACAAACATTTGCTACCACAGCTATAACTCCTGACAAACATTTGCTACCACAGCTATAACTTCTGACAAACATTTGCTACCACAGCTATAACTCCTGACAAACATTTGCTACCACAGCTATAACTCCTGACAAACATTGGCTACAACAGCTATAACTCCTGACAAACATTTGCTACAACAGCTATAACTTCTGACAAACATTTGCTACCACAGCTATAACTTCTGACAAACATTTGCTACCACAGCTATAACTCCTGACAAACATTGGCTACAACAGCTATAACTCCTGACAAACATTTGCTACCACAGCTATAACTCCTAACAAACATTGGCTACCACAGCTATAACTTCTGACAAACATTTGCTACAAAAGCTATAACTTCTGACAAACAGTTCATGCAATAATATGAAATCCCCACATTGCTACAGCAGCTATAACTTCTGACAAACATTTGCTACAACAGCTATAACTTCTGACAAACATTTGCTACAACAGCTATAACTTCTAACAAACATTTGCTACCACAGCTATAACTCCTGACAAACATTTGCTACCACAGCTATAACTCCTGACAAACATTTGCTACAACAGCTATAACTTCTGGCAAACATTTGCTACCACAGCTATAACTCCTGACAAACAGTTCATGCAGCAATATGAAATCCCCACATCACTACAGCAGCTATAACTTCTGACAAACATTGGCTACAACAGCTATAACTCCTGACAAACATTTGCTACCACAGCTATAACTCCTAACAAACATTGGCTACCACAGCTATAACTTCTGACAAACATTTGCTACAAAAGCTATAACTTCTGACAAACAGTTCATGCAGCAATATGAAATCCCCCACATTGCTACAGCAGCTATAACTTCTGACAAACATTTGCTACAACAGCTATAACTTCTGACAAACATTTGCTACCACAGCTATAACTTCTGACAAACATTTGCTACCACAGCTATAACTCCTGACAAACATTTGCTATCACAGCTATAACTCCTGACAAACATTTGCTACCACAGCTATAACTACTGACAAACATTTGCTACCACAGCTATAACTTCTGACAAACATTTGCTATCACAGCTATAACTCCTGACAAACATTTGCTACAACAGCTATAACTTCTGACAAACATTTGCTACCACAGCTATAACTCCTGACAAACATTTGCTACCACAGCTATAACTTCTGACAAACATTTGCTATCACAGCTATAACTTCTGACAAACAGTTCATGCAGCAATATGAAATCCCCACATCGCTACAGCAGCTATAACTCCTGACAAACATTTGCTATCACAGCTATAACTTCTGACAAATATTGGCTACAACAGCTATAACTCCTGACAAACATTTGCTATAAGAGCTATAACTTCTGACAAACATTTGCTATAAGAGCTATAACTTCTGACAAACATTTGCTACAAAAGCTATAACTTCTGACAAACAGTTCATGCAGCAATATGAAATCCCCACATTGCTACAGCAGCTATAACTTCTGACAAACATTTGCTACAACAGCTATAACTTCTGACAAACATTTGCTACCACAGCTATAACTTCTGACAAACATTTGCTATAAGAGCTATAACTTCTGACAAACATTTGCTATAAGAGCTATAACTTCTGACAAACATTTGCTACAAAAGCTATAACTTCTGACAAACAGTTCATGCAGCAATATGAAATCCCCACATTGCTACAGCAGCTATAACTCCTGACAAACATTTGCTACAACAGCTATAACTCCTGACAAACAGTTCATGCAGCAATATGAAATCCCCACATCACTACAGCAGCTATAACTTCTGACAAACATTGGCTACAACAGCTATAACTCCTGACAAACATTTGCTACAACAGCTATAACTCCTAACAAACATTGGCTACCACAGCTATAACTCCTAACAAACATTTGCTACCACAGCTATAACTCCTGACAAACAGTTCATGCAGCAATATGAAATCCCCACATTTGCTACCACAGCTATAACTCCTGACAAACATTTGCTACAACAGCTATAACTTCTGACAAACATTTGCTACAACAGCTATAACTTCTGACAAACATTTGCTACAACAGCTATAACTTCTGACAAACATTTGCTACAAAAGCTATAACTTCTGACAAACAGTTCATGCAGCAATATGAAATCCCCACATTGCTACAACAGCTATAACTTCTGACAAACATTTGCTACAGCAGTTATAACTTTTGACAAACATTTGCTGCGTGGTCTCGAGGTATGGTGTCCGCCTCAAGTGCTGGAGGTCCCGGGTTCATGCCCCGGTGATGCCGAGATTTTTTCTCTCGTGGACTTCTAGTAATAAATTTCCCCTGGTCTCTAGGTAGTGAGATCAGACGCCCGTGTGTATTGTTGCGAACGTAAAATATCCCTTGGCAGTTGGAAATCGAAAAAGAGTAGCCTAATGGCGCTGCCCGGGCAAAATTTCGAGTTAAAATCTACCCAAAAGTATTTAAGGATCCTCGCCGGTGCTACAGAGCTCGTGCACTGAGCTGAGTTTCTCCAGACTCAGGTTTGAGTTAGGAGGAAAACGGAGCACTTATGGGTTGCACCTGTGTGCCGTGATGTTGATCCATCGACTAAACTAAACTAAAAACTTGCTACAACCGCTATAACTTCTGACGAACAGTTCATATGCAATCCCCACATTGCTACAACCCCTATAACTTCTGACAAATAGTTCATATGCAATCCCCACATTGCTACAACCGCTATAACTTCTGACAAACAGTTCATATGAAATCCCCACATTGCTACAGCAGCTATAACTTGAAACAAACAGTTCATATGCAATCCCCACATTGCTAAAAAAGATATAACTTGAAACAAACAGTTCATATGCAATCCCCACATTGCTAAAGCAGCTATAACTTCTGACAAACAGTTCATGTAGCAATATGAAATCCCCACATTGCTACAGCAGCTATAACTTCTAACATAAGAACCTTGCAGACAAAGTTTCTGCAAACATCACCAACACTCAATTGTGAACCTAGGATATGTAAAAAGGTTTATTATCTATAAAATGATACACTCAAAGAAGCACATCAATGCAGATTAAATAATATACATTTAATGTGATGAAAACAATTAAAAATTGTAACTAAGTCATTAATTACAGTTATTTCACAACAATGTCTGCCTCAGATTTTTAAAAACGTTCCACTTTTTTTCTCAACAAACACCGTTGTGGCCTGTGTGGCTGTGAGGTTTAGTCTCCTTCCGTGTGTGAAGTCTCTTCCTCCTCTCTTTTCCAGATACACACGAGGTTGTTGTCGGTGCCGCCCGTCACGTACTCATGACTGCTGCTGATGGCAACAGTGTTGACAACAAGTTCCTGTAAACAAGACAGAACCAGGTTAATAAACATATTCAAACTATGCCTATTGCGGAACTGACAAGGTATCACTACAAGCTATTCTGGTAGCTTTGTGGCAGTTGCCTACTTCAATGAAGTGCTTGAACTGGTCTAGTTTGTGCCAAATGTGTAAGACAACTTTCTCTGCATCGCAGGCTATAAATGGCAAAACATGAAATACACAAGCTTTAACCATCATTCTTTCTTATATATCCTAGAGAAGAGGTGGAACATACAAGCTGTCACATTAATTTATTTCTTTATGTCCTAGAGTAGAAGTGGAACATACAAGCTGTCACATTCATTTATTTCTTGATGCCCTAGAGTAGAAGTGGAACATACAAGCTGTCACATTCATTTATTTCTTGATGCTCTACAGTAGATGTGGAACATACAAGCTGTCACATTCATTTATTTCTTGATGCTCTACAGTAGATGTGGAACATACAAGCTGTCACATTAATTTATTTCTTGATGCTCTACAGTAGATGTGGAACATACAAGCTGTCACATTCATTTATTTCTTGATGCTCTACAGTAGATGTGGAACATACAAGCTGTCACATTCATTTATTTCTTGATGCTCTAGAGAAAAGGTGGAACATACAAGCTGTCACATTAATTTATTTCTTGATGCTCTACAGTAGATGTAGAACATACAAGCTGTCACATTCATTTATTGCTTTATGTCCTAGAGTAGAAGTGGAACATACAAGATGTCACATGGTCGAGACAGAAACACTGAGCTGATCCACGACTCTGGTGATCGAGTGAGATGATTACCAGCATGGCACATGATGGATGGATGGATGGATGGAGAGTAGAAGTGGAACATGCAAGCTGTCACATTAATTTATTTATTGATGCTCTAGAGTAGAAGTGGAACATACAAGCTGTCACATTCATTTATTTCTTGATGCCCTAGAGTAGAAGTGGAACATACAAGCTGTCACATTCATTTATTTCTTTATGCTCTAGAATAGAAGTGGAACATACAAGCTGTCACATTCATTTATTTCTTTAAGCTCTAGAGTAGAAGTGGAACATACAAGCTGTCACATTAATTTATTTATTGATGCTCTAGAGTAGAAGTGGAACATACAAGCTGTGACATTAATTTATTTATTGATGCTCTAGACTAAAAGTGGAACATACAAGCTGTTACATTCATTTATTTCTTGATGCTCTAGAGTAGAAGTGGAACATACAAGCTGTTACATTCATTTATTTCTTTATGTCCTAGAGTAGAAGTGGAACATACAAGCTGTCACATTCATTTATTTCTTTATGTCCTAGAGTAGAAGTGGAACATACAAGATGTCACATTAATTTATTTCTTTATGCTCTAGAGTAGAAGTGGAACATACAAGCTGTCACATTAATTTATTTCTTTATGTCCTAGAGTAGAAGTGGAACATACAAGCTGTCACATTAATTTATTTCTTGATGCTCTAGAGTAGAAGTGGAACATATAAGCTGTCACATTAATTTATTTCTTGATGCTTTAGAGTAGAAGTGGAACATACAAGCAGTCACATTCATTTATTTCTTGATGCTCTAGAGTAGAACTGGAACATACAAGCTGTCACATTCATTTATTTCTTGATGCTCTAGAGTAGAAGTGGAACATACAAGCTGTCACATTCATTTATTTATTGATGCTCTAGAATAGAAGTGGAACATACAAGCTGTCACATTAATTTATTTATTGATGCTCTAGACTAAAAGTGGAACATACAAGCTGTCACATCCATTTATTTCTTTATGTACTAGAGTAGAAGTGGAGCATACAAGCTGTCACATTAATTTATTTCTTTATGTCCTAGAGTAGAAGTGAAACATATAAGCTGTCACATTCATTTATTTCTTTATGTCCTAGAGTAGATGTGGAAGATACAAGCTGTCACATTAATTTATTTATTGATGCTCTAGAGTAGAAGTGGAACATACAAGCTGTCACATTCATTTATTTATTGATGCCCTAGAGTAGAAGTGGAACACACAAGCTGTCACATTCATTTATTTCTTTATGTTCTAGAGTAAAGTGGAACAAACGAGCTGTCACATTATTTCTATCCTTTATGCTCTAGAACAGAAGTGGAACATGCAAGTATCACTGATATTCCTTCCCCTGTACTCAAGGGTAGAAGTCGAATGACGATGAAAGAACTAAAGAATACAGGAAGCAGTACTGATACATTTCCTCCATGTAAACTAACAATATTGTTAGATTCCAATCTGTATTCTGAAACGACTGTAAACATTATTTGCTTATATCAAATTGTCACAGGTTATCAATACCATGTGTCTTGGTTCCACAGAATTTCTTCAAAATGTCAATAAAATAATTGTCTTACCTGGCGTAGTGCTAGCGGTGCCACATTGTTTACAATGTTCGGCCATTCCAAAATCTGAAATAGATATTAAAAGCAAAACAATTCATGCAATTATTTATTAATATTTGTACTACAATTTTCCTATCTTGGACATGTAATAACAGATGATGGCAGAAGTGAAATAGAAATCAAAAAGAGAATAGGAATGGTCAAAACTGTGTTCAACAATATGAAATCAGTATTAACATCTAGAGAGATTAACAACGCATTAAAAATGAGAATTGTCAAATGCTACATATATTCAATACTACTGTATGGAGCGGAAGCCTGGACATTGAACATGCAACTAGAAAGTCGCATAGAAGCCCTTGAGATGTGAATATACAGAAGAATATGTTGTATTTCATGGAACAAAAACTATCAAATACAGAAATTCTTGACAAACTGGGAATGAAAAGAGTAGATAAAAGAAATAAAAAAGAGCAAGTGAAATATTTTGGTCACGTTAAAAGACATAACACCCTTATAAAAAACACACTGGAGGGCAAGGTTGAGGGCAAGCACGCAAGAGGTAGACAATGATACAAGTGGGAAGATAACATCAAGAGATGGATGAACAGCAGTCAGACAGAATGTACAATTAAGGCAAGAGACAGTGTTAGAGATCCATTGCAGCCAACCTTTATTGTGGAGACAGCACCTGATTGATTGATCAATACTACAATTTGTGAAGGATTTGCTCGTTTTGAATTTAATAACTAGAATTAGCTTAAATGTGACCGTGATGTAAGCAATTCTCCAGACTGCATTCTCAACTAAACTACCTTTTACACCAGTCACTACAATTTATATTCATTCTCAACTACCTTTTACACCAGTCACTACAATTTATATTCATTCTCAACTAAACTACCTTTTACACCAGTCACCACAATTTATATTCATTCTCAACTAAACTACCTTTTACACCAGTCACTACAATTTATATTCATTCTCAACTAAACTACCTTTTACACCAGTCACCACAATTTATATTCATATTTAACCCAATATGTTCCCATGTCTCTGATTGTAGTTTTAGAGAAATCTTTGGTGTCCCCATGTCTCCACCTTATAATGGTAAAGGGACCTTTGTGTCCCCATGCCTCCACCTTATAATGGTAAAGGGACCTGTGTGTCCCCATGTCTCCACCTTATAATGGTAAAGGGACATGTGTGTCCCCATGTCTCCACCTTATAATGGTAAAGGGACATGTGTGTCCCCATGTCTCCACCTTATAATGGTAAAGGGACATGTGTGTCCCCATGTCTCCACCTTATAATGGTAAAGAGACCTGTGTGTCCCCATGTCTCCACCTTATAGTGGTAGAGAGATCTGTGTGTCCTCATGTCTCCACCTTATAAAGGTAAAGGGACTTGTGTGTCCCCATGTCTCCACCTTATAGTGGTAGAGCAGTGGTTCCCAAGCTTTTCAAGCAGAGGGCCATATCTACTATTTTCGGTAGTTAAGCGGGCCATAACGTTATAAAATTATAAAAGTCGTGCAATGTCATTCTTACCTTTCTTAACTTTCATCAACAAAATTCTAAAACTTTAAAGGCAGTCAGTGTTAGTACTACACTGTGGTCATTTTTTGGTTTAAAATCAAAAGTTCATTTAACAATAAATTTTTAATCAGTTTCCAAAATCGCTATTAATGTAATTAATTTACAATTGTAACAGTTCTTCATAATCAGTTACTTAAGTTCAGATGCCAGTTTATCAATGTCTGGGCACAAATCTGTCGTGTCCAAAGTCATAAGCGCAGCTAGGTTACTGTCGTTGAGTCTGGAGCGTTGTTTGTTTTTTATAACGATCATTGCGGAAAATGACTGCTCGCACCTGTAAGTCGAACCAAAACGACAAATGTATCTCCGGGCGAATGAGCGCAAGTGTTCGAATTGTTTGACAGGCAATAGTCACCACAATGAAATTATAGGATCAGCTGAAGGTGAAGCAGGTAGCTCCAGAAATTCACATCTCAGTGCAAAATTGCATTTCAAATCAATTACTTCGTGCTGAAGGTTTTGTGCACTCTGATTGGTCGACAAGGCTGGGATATAGGAACTTCATAACGTTTCGTTGCGAACTGAACAGGCGCAAATTATCGCACGCTGACGGGGCTCTCCAATTGCATTTTTGAAATTATTAAAATATATTAAATTAAATAACGAGGCCTCGAGTGCCACTTTCTGACAGCTGGAGGGCCACAAGTGGCCTGCAGGCCGTGGTTTGGGAACCTCTGGTGGTAGAGTGACTTCTATGTCCCCATGTCTCCACCTTATAGTGGTAGAGGGACATGTGTGTCCCCATGTCTCCACCTTATAATGGTAAAGGGAGTTGTGTGTCCCCATGTCTCCACCTTATAATGGTAGAGAAGCTTGTGTCCACCTGGCAGTGTAGAAAGGTGCTTTGCGTGGGGACAAATCACAGAAGTACTGACAGCTGCAGGTGTTACTATCTCACTCACCAAAACCATAAGTAAAAAAACAAATATTATGAGATACACTAACAGAAGAGCTGAATAGAAAAATTATCCTTATGCTGGAAAATTCTAGCTAACAGAAGCATAGAAAGACAGGAAGATCTGCATGGAAAGCATAAACAAAATATAATATAAAAATGCACTAACTAAATTAAAATATCAAGTCATACAGAGGATGGACAGATCAGGATTCTCAAAGCCTCCTGTGACCAGAAACTCGAATAAAATTTTTTTTTTTTTGCGCTCGCTCACTTTGAACGCCCATACATTGCTACTACTTCTAATGTACTAGACTAATTTTTGCGTGTGGATTAGCTTTCCCTAGTATCAATGTCCCTCTACATCAGGTGAACCCACTCCGACTTCTGATGTTTGAATAAGATGATGAGTAAGGAAACACTGAGGTAACTTCACTGCCATAATAATCATCATCATGCAACCTGCGAACTGGCATGTGCATTCATGTCTCTCCACAGATGTCAGTTCTGGGTGTTCTGGATCAACTCTATAGATGATATCCCTCCACATCACCGTCCTAGTCCATCCTGCACCATTTCTCCCTGTGTCTCTCCCCAGATCTCAGTTCTGGATCAACTCTATAGATGATATCCCTCCACATCACCGTCCTAGTCCATCCTGCACGATTTCCCCCAGTGTCTCTCCCCAGATCTCAGTTCTGGATCAACTCTATAGATGATATCCCTCCACATCACCATCCTAGTCCATCCTGCACCATTTCTCCCAGTGTCTCTCCCCAGATCTCAGTTCTGGATCAACTCTATAGATGATATCCCTCCACATCACCATCCTAGTCCATCCTGCACCATTTCTCCCAGTGTCTCTCCCCAGATCTCAGTTCTGGATCAACTCTATAGATGATATCCCTCCACATCACCGTCCTAGTCCATCCTGCACGATTTCCCCCAGTGTCTCTCCCCAGATCTCAGTTCTGGATCAACTCTATAGATGATATCCCTCCACATCACCATCCTAGTCCATCCTGCACATCTCCCAGTCTGTCCTCACCTCTTCTAGCGCTGATTTTGTCAACCATAATATTTTCCAAAACCTCTCTTCTCATGCCATGACCAAAGAATATTGTTTGTCTCTTTTATTTGTAATTAATTATATCCTACTTTCGTTTGCCTTTCCCAGGTTCACATTGTTATTTACTCTGGCAATCCAAGACATTAGCAACATTCATCTCAGAAACCACGTCTCCACTGCCTCCAAGCTCTACCTAATTCCTTGATCACTCCCATAGAGCATAACAGGCTTAAATAACATTTCCAAACATGCAGTAACCTAGTATACATGAAATTCACAGCAAATGATCCTTCAGAATAGTATCTGATATAGGACTAGCCGTTTACACTAGACAAACACAGAAGACATGATACAGCTCTTACACTTGACGCCTCCCAGACATTCTCCTCATCCTCGTTGCGATGTTTGCTGATGACGTCTTTGATGTTATACAGCAGGAGGTTGCCCTGGTCATCTCCAACCCCGAGAAGACCTAGAAAACGTAATGTTACAGTTAACTGTATGTTAGTACGACCCACCACGGTGGCATAGCAGTTCATGTTACTTGAGCACAACTCAACATTAGAGGATAGCAGTTCATGTTACTTTAGCACTACCAAACATTGCAGGATAGCAGTCCATGTTATTTTAGCACTACCCAATATTGTAGTATAACAATGAACGCTATTTTAGCATTACCCAATATTGTAGTATAAAAATTAATGTTATTTTAGCACTATCCAATATTGTAGTATAACAATTAATGTTATTTTAGCACTACCCAATATTGTAGTATAACAATTAATGTTATTTTAGCACTACCCAATATTGTAGTATAGCAGTTAATGCTATTTTAGCACTACCCAATATTGTAGTATAGCAGTTAATGTTATTTTAGCACTACCCAATATTGTAGTATAGCAGTTAATGTTATTTTAGCACTACCCAATATTGTAGTATAACAAACAATGTTATTTTAGCACTACCCAATATTGTAGTATAACAATTAATGTTATTTTAGCATTACCAAACATTGTAGTATAGCAGTTAATGTAAGTGCAGCACTACAAAACATTGTACTAAAACAGTTATGGTAGAGTCAGGGGGGCTAGGGGTCTCAAGGTATGGTGTCCGTCTTGAGTGCTGGAGGTCCCTTGTTGAAGCCCCGGTGAGGACCGGGATTTTTTCACGTGGACTTCTAGTAATAAAATTTCCCCTGGTCTCTGGGTAGTGAGATCGGACGCCGGTGTGTATTGTTGTGCACGTAAAAAATCCCTTGGCAGTTGGAAATCGAAAAAGAGTAGCCTAACGGTGCTGCCCGGGCAAAATTTTGAGTTAAAAATCTACCCAAAGTATTTCAATATCCTCGCCGGTGCTACAGAGTTTGTGCACTGAGCTGAGTTTCTCCAGACTCAGGTTTGAGTTAGGAGAAGAACGAAGCACTTATGGGTTGCACCCGTGTGCCATGATGTTGATCCATCGACTAAACTAACTAGTTATGGTAGAGTAACCTGTCGGTCCCCATGTCTCCATCTTGTAGTGCTAGAGAAGCTTGTATCCCTGCCAAGTAGTAGCGCAACAAATTTGATGTAAACAAATAATTGCGACAAAGTCGCGAACCAAAGAGTAATAGAAACTAAGACCCTGACGTGGAAAACATATACGTCAGAAGATGTTGTTAAGAACAACAAAAACATACGGATCATGCAGCTTGACTAGAGAAGCAGCACGTTCACGTCGTCTCTAATTTATAAAGATATTTACTGGCAGGACGACTTTATTCATGGCTAATATATATTAGAAAGGAGAACCTGAATAGCAGGGCATTTTACTTATCAGGATTAAGACCTTGGGACAGATGCGGAATCTAGGAATGAGATTGAGAATGTCACACCAGAAGGACACTTCGGTAACCTTGGATAGACAGAAGGAATGCAATACAAATTTGATAATTCTCAGTAGCTAGTCTGGTCAACAGTTGAATATGTTTAATTGATGTTTTCTTACGATCGTCCCGTCTGACATTTACAGACCCGATCGAAATTTATTGAGATTCATAAATTGTCTGATTGATCACAGCTCAAGAATGTGGGCTAATAAACTTAGCCGCATCAATTAGATTGCCAGCCTTCGAGTGAGTCCTTTTTATTGATGTTCCGTTGATGCTTCTTTGCTGGATCATTTTCTGCAACTCTAGACGATGTTTTGATGTTATGCCAGATGACGTCGCAGCAGTCCCCATGTCTCCATCTTGTAGTGCTAGAGAAAAAAAAAAAGTGTTCCCATGTCTTTACTGGTAGTATTAGAGAAGCTTGTGTCCCCATATCTCCTCCTTGTAGTGCTAGAGAAGCTTGTGTCCCCATGTCTCCATCTTGTAGTGTTAGAGAAGCTTGTGTCCTCATATCTCCACTGTGTTGTGGTAGAGAAGCTTGTGTCCCCATATCTCCATCTTGTAGTGTTAGAGAAGCTTGTGTCCTCATATCTCCACTGTGTTGTGGTAGAGAAGCTTGTGTCCCCATATCTCCACTGAGTTGTGGTAGAGAAGCTTGTATCCCCATGTCTCCATCTTGTAGTGCTAGAGAAGCTTGTGTCCCCATGTCTCCACTGTGTTGTGGTAGAGAAGCTTGTGTCCCCATATCTCCACTGAGTTGTGGTAGAGAAGCTTGTATCCCCATGTCTCCATCTTGTAGTGCTAGAGAAGCTTGTGTCCCCATGTCTCCACTGTGTTGTGGTAGAGAAGCTTGTGTCCCCATATCTCCACTGTGTTGTGGTAGAGAAGCTTGTGTCCCCATGTCTCCACTGTGTTGTGGTAGAGAAGCTTGTGTCCCCATGTCTCCACTGTGTAGTGCTAGAGAAGCTTGTGTCCCCATGTCTCCACTGTGTTGTGGTAGAGAAGCTTGTGTCCCCATGTCTCCACTGTGTTGTGGTAGAGAAGCTTGTGTCCTCATGTCTCCACTGTGTTGTGGTAGAGAAGCTTGTGTCCCCATGTCTCCACTGTGTTGTGGTAGAGAAGCTTGTGTCCCCATATCTCCACTGTGTTGTGGTAGAGAAGCTTGTGTCCCCATGTCTCCACCTTGTAGTGTTAGAGAAGCTTGTGTCCTCATGTCTCCACTGTGTTGTGGTAGAGAAGCTTGTGTCCCCATGTCTCCATCTTGTAGTGTTAGAGAAGCTTGTGTCCTCATGTCTCCACTGTGTTGTGGTAGAGAAGCTTGTGTCCCCATATCTCCACTGTGTTGTGGTAGAGAAGCTTGTGTCCCCATGTCTCCACTGTGTTGTGGTAGAGAAGCTTGTGTCCCCATGTCTCCACTGTGTAGTGCTAGAGAAGCTTGTGTCCCCATGTCTCCACTGTGTTGTGGTAGAGAAGCTTGTGTCCCCATGTCTCCACTGTGTTGTGGTAGAGAAGCTTGTGTCCTCATGTCTCCACTGTGTTGTGGTAGAGAAGCTTGTGTCCCCATGTCTCCACTGTGTTGTGGTAGAGAAGCTTGTGTCCCCATGTCTCCACTGTGTTGTGGTAGAGAAGCTTGTGTCCCCATGTCTCCACTGTGTTGTGGTAGAGAAGCTTGTGTCCCCATGTCTCCACTGTGTTGTGGTAGAGAAGCTTGTGTCCCCATGTCTCCACTGTGTTGTGGTAGAGAAGCTTGTGTCCTCATGTCTCCACTGTGTTGTGGTAGAGAAGCTTGTGTCCTCATGTCTCCACTGTGTTGTGGTAGAGAAGCTTGTGTCCTCATGTCTCCACTGTGTTGTGGTAGAGAAGCTTGTGTCCCCATGTCTCCACTGTGTTGTGGTAGAGAAGCTTGTGTCCCCATGTCTCCACTGTGTTGTGGTAGAGAAGCTTGTGTCCCCATGTCTCCACTGTGTTGTGGTAGAGAAGCTTGTGTCCTCATGTCTCCACTGTGTTGTGGTAGAGAAGCTTGTGTCCTCATGTCTCCACTGTGTTGTGGTAGAGAAGCTTGTGTCCCCATGTCTCCACTGTGTTGTGGTAGAGAAGCTTGTGTCCCCATGTCTCCACCTTGTAGTGTTAGAGAAGCTTGTGTCCCCATGTCTCCGCCTTGAAGTGTTAGAGAAGCTTGTGTCCCCATGTCTCCACTTTGTTGTGGTAGAGAAGCTTGTGTCCCCATGTCTCCACCTTGTAGTGTTAGAGAAGCTTGTGTCCCCATGTCTCCGCCTTGAAGTGTTAGAGAAGCTTGTGTCCCCATGTCTCCACTTTGTTGTGGTAGAGAAGCTTGTGTCCCCATGTCTCCACTGTGTTGTGGTAGAGAAGCTTGTGTCCCCATGTAATGTTAGAGAAGCTTGTATCCCCATGCCTTCACCTTGAAGTGCTAGAGAAGCTTGTGTCCCCCATGTCTTCACCTTGTAGTGTTAGAGAAGCTTGTCCCCATGTCTCCACCTTGTAGTGTTAGAGAAGCTTGTGTCCCCATGTCTCCACCTTTTAGTGTTAGAGAAGCTTGTGTCCCCATGTCTCCATTGTGATGTGGTAGAGAAGCTTGTGTCCCCATGTCTCCACTGTGATGTGGTAGAGAAGCTTGTGTCCCCATGTCTCCACTGTGATGTGTTAGAGAAGCTTGTGTCCCCATGTCTCCACCTTGTAGTGTTAGAGAAGCTTGTGTCCCCATGTCTCCACCTTGTAGTGTTAGAGAAGCTTGTGTCCCCATGTCTCCACTGTGTTGTGGTAGAGAAGCGTGTGTCCCCATGTCTCCACTGTGTTGTGGTAGAGAAGCTTGTGTCCCCATGTCTCCACTGTGTTGTGGTAGAGAAGCTTGTGTCCCCATGTCTCCACTGTGTTGTGGTAGAGAAGCTTGTGTCCCCATGTCTCCACGTGTTGTGGTAGAGAAGACTGTGTCCCCATGTCTCCACGTGTTGTGGTAGAGAAGCTTGTGTCTCCATGTATTCATCGTGTTGTGGTAGAGAAGCTTCCATCTCTCCACCTTATAGGTATATCTCCATGTGTAAATTTGCTGTGATCCTTTCAGTCTAAAAACCTGCAAGTTGCATGGTCATTGGAGCTATGGAGTTCTTGCTTTGTGCAATGTTTTCGGCAACCCATTCTGCAGAAAGAGACTGTGACATTTAAGATAAAACCCATTACAATAAAGTCAATCCTCTCGACCTTTAAACCATTTTCATTATGGTAATTGTAATCAAAGCTCACAGAAATATACCACAACAAGATTGCTAGTACATGAAGATTTTAATGAGAAATGAAGCCTCTAATGATACAGTTTTCAAATAGCTTGCAGTTATATGTATAAGGATTGGTGGTACCTGTTATTAATCATGGAAGAATGTTCCACAGCTGAGCTACGGACAAGGCTAAGCCTGTTTGGTAAAAGTCTATTCTAGACTTGGGGAAATGAGTAATATGTTTAAGCATTTGCTGTCTGGCATTACAAGAAAGGAGAATGTGAGTGCTGTTGCGAAGGACTTACTAACGCAGTTCGTAATCCCTTATACCATGTTCGAAACACAGCTGCAGACGATTTGGAAGCAGACAGCCTGTCGCTGTATTTCATACAATGGTATGGGTGTCGGTGGTTCAGACAGCAATGGCAAACTACGAACATAAACTTGCCAAGAAACCACAAACAGCCAACAAACGCTGTTGACGTCTTTAAAAGATATGCAACTAACCTTTTATTTTAGAGAAGAAAATGATATGAGAAAACAAGAGAAACAAAGGGCAGATTTAAAACAAACCAGCATTACAGACAATACATACATGAATGTGACAGAGCACAGTTGCCTCACCATTATTGTAGCCCAGGTTGAGATATTTCACATTGTGTTGAGGGTACTTGAGTTTCAGCAGTGGCTCTATCGCAACCTCCTTCTTCCCCTTCTCCACATGCTTACCCAGGTCCCAGATAAGAATCTCTCCAGAACCTACTTGTTTGGTTGCTGTAGATGGATCACCAAATTGCAATGATGCTGACTCTTCATAAACCATGAAAGTATAGCTCAATGCTACAACACGTACCTCAACATTAACATGCATCTAATCCACAATATCCACCATTAATTAATTCAGTACCAGGAAATGCACCATGTGACAACCAGCTACTACCAACATGATACACATGTATTTATGTAATAAACCACAAGTGCACCATGTGACAACCAGCTACTACCAACACGATACACATGTATTTATGTAATAAACCACAAATGCACCACATGGCAACCAGCTGCTACCAACATGATACACGTGTATTTATGTAATAAACCACAAATGCACCACATGGCAACCAGCTGCTACCAACATGATACACGTGTATTTATGTAATAAACCACAAATGCACCATATGGCAACCAGCTGCTACCAACATGATACACGTGTATTTATGTAATAAACCACAAATGCACCATATGGCAACCAGCTGCTATCAACATGATACACATGTATTTATGTAATAAACCACAAATGCACCATATGGCAACCATCTGCTACCAACATGATACACATGTATTTATGTAACAAACAACCAACATTCACTAACTGGATCCTGCACATAACTAAAATAAAAAAACAAAATAAATAACTAAAAAATAACTAACAGAGAACTAAAATGGTAAGACATTGGGGCACATTTGTGTAACTAACCTGGGCTCGTAGACCCACTTAGCCTGAAATCAGTACCAGAACATGTCTGGGGCAGACAAAGTGACCGGCCAGTTACTGACCACATCGCTCACCAAGCGCCGATTGATTTGTAACAATATGACTCAAGCACCATATGCCCAATCCACGTGAAATGGCCCTTCACACTTTAATAGCCACATGTCTGCAATATGTCACAACGGAAAGGAAACGGGGTCATATGCCGTGACCTTTTACCTACAAGAGTGATATCACTTACCAATCAGATCTCCAGGTAAACTGATCAACCCATCAACAGTTAAGGTCTTAGACTTTGGGTGCTGGAAGATCAAGTCTGCTTTCCTGAAACAAATAATCATACATTTCAATACAATGTTTTCTTGTAGTGAATATGAATACATAAACAAAAAATATATGGGAACATGTGCGTGCATTTTATTTCAGCTTGAAGGATTTGTGTTATTCTTTAGTTTATGAGTATTAATTCTGCAGTGTGTACCTGACAAGATGCAGCGAAATATGCCAGGCAATAAATCGTGCAATCTATTTGTCTCCACCCTGAATACAGCTGACAAAAGAGACAGGCACACTATCAACCATTTCTATCTTAACTCTATTTGTGCCATCATCATCAAGTGCCATATATATATATATGCACTGAAGGTTTTTATAGCATGCCAGCTTCTAGCAGTCTATCACTAGATACTGTCAGTCCACGTGTAAGGTTATCTGCCTGTTCCCCATTTCTCTAGAGCAGTGGTTCTCAACCTTTTTTGGCCCATGCACCCCTTCACCATATGTTCAGAATGTCATCCTCCCCACCCCCTTTTGTATTTCCTCCCTATAAATTCCCCCCGCCCCTACACAGTATACGTAAAAATGGAAGCTAAATTTAATAACACATACTAGAAAAAGTCTAGACATCTACATAAAACATGATTTGCAGATCTACTTACGTTTTAAAATGAATTTCAGAAGGGTGAGAAGGACAGAACCGTAAAGTATGGAGGAAAAAACAATATCAAGTAATCGATTCTTGTATTAATGCGATTTTGAAATAATCTGATTTCTCCGCCTGGAAACCCTAAAATTGGGGGGATTCCCCACCGGCTGAGATCCAATGTCCTAGAGAATACATTTTAACAAGGAGCTGTGTCTATATGGTCAAGTACCCTCGGCGCTATGGTCAAGTACCCTCGGCGCTATGGTCAAGTACCCTCGGCGCTATGGTCAAGTACCCTCGGCGCTATGGTCAAGTACCCTCGGCGCTATGGTCAAGTACCCTCGGCGCTATGGCTTACGGGCTGACACTATTTATAGGGTATTTTTGTCAGTGTGCAGAGCTCATATTTCTTTGCACTTCTGATTGACAAACAGCAGTGACAACCACTTGCCTCTGGAAAATGCCTAGACCCAAGACCCATATGTGTTCACCTCATGACATTAGTTGGATGATCCTGAGTACGTGTTTTCTGCATAGTGTTTATCCAAGAGGGCACAGATATAAAGCATACATAAGACAATAGTAACAAATGAGTTAACAACAAGAGGCGGAAGACTAAAAGAGTATGAACTTACTCAATGACTTTTGCTCTTCTGACTGGGGTCAGAGAAGGACAATCTGTGACTATCCATCCGACACAGCCCCTTTCGGCACCAGCTATCAGCAGCTGTGAGCGCTCACTGAAGACCAGATTGAGGGCATCACCGACAGTGTCTTGCAGGGAAATCTTCAGCAGTGGCCTGCAAGTAGCATAAATAACAGTCTGTTAATTACACATGTATATGCAGGCAACAAAAAGTCCCTGCAATAAAATATGCTCAGTAAATAGTAATTGACTGGAAAATACTAACTGCATCTCCATGTGGTACAGAACAGGAAGTACATCAAGGTGGGGCAAACGCAACCTAGGAGACCATGTGTGCACTGTGATAAGTGACACCTTATAAGGTTGCTGAAGCTGAGGACATACTTGAAAGCCATGTTAATGTGGAAATCAAGGGGAAACCACCACATTATTTATCACAAGGATGTTCAACACTGCTAAATGGCATTGAAGTCTGGACAATAAACAAGCCCCGGATCACGCGTGTGAAGCGGGTGTGTAATCACACGGCACACGCTGGACACGCCAAATTATCATAACAGAATATTACAACGTCACCCATCGTAGGCTATGCTCAAGATTGCCCAATCGCCGAGACTGACATCCGTCAATCGATGTGGACCTGAACGATCAGGACTTCTCACTGGCAAGGAACACCAGGCCTCCTAAAATCCTTGTCCAGGGCTTGTTTCTGGATCCGGTCAGGAATATGCACTACTGACGAGCTCAAACGAGAGCGAAACTCTAGTGTAGTGCTTCCATATTGACGTGGATATGCTTAGGTTCATACCAGAATGCGATCAGCATTGCCAGTAGTGGGTTGTGCTCAATATTTAAATTTCAAATCCCGAAACAACCAAATAAATCAATTTGATTATTGCTCACTGGATTTTAGGAGGCCTGGTGTTCCTTGCCAGTGAGAAGTCCTGATCGTTCGGGTCCACATCGATTGACGGACGTCAGTCGCGGCGATTGGGCAATCTTGAGCATAGCCTACGATGGGTGATGGTGTGGTATTCTGTCGTGATAATTTGGCTGTGTCCAGTGTGTGCCGCGTGGTTACACACCCGCTACACATGCGTGATCCGGGGCTTGTTTCTGGATCCGGTCAGGGATATGCACTACTGACGAGCTCAAACGAGAGCGAAACTCGAGTATAGTGCTTCCATATTGACGTGGGTAGGCCTTAGGTTCATACCAGAGTGCGATCAGTGTTGCCAGTGGTGGGTTGTGCTCAATATTTAAATTTCAAATCCCGAAACAACCAAATAAATCAATAAACAAGCAATCAGAAAGTCAAACAGAAGAACTGGAAATGTGGATATACAGAAGAATATGTTTATTTCATGGAAATAAAAGCAATCAAATACAGAGGTTATAGAAAAACTGCGAATGAAAACAGCTAATGAAATAAATAAAAAGGAAAACTTAAATATTTCGGCCACGTTAAAATACATAACACATTTATAAAAATCATACTTGAGGGTAAGGCTAAAGACAAGCGAGCAAGAGGTAGACAATGATACAAGCGGGAAAACAACATCAAGAGATAGACGAACAGCAGTGTGACAGAATGTACAATCAAGGTGAGAGCCAGTGTTGGAGATCCATTGCAGCCAACATTCATGGTGGAGACAGCATGCGATTGATTGATTGACTGATTATCCCAAGTAACTAATAATGGAGGGAAGTGCACTGGGGAGGCAGAGAAGAAAACCACAAAGTAGACAGATTCAAGCCATGATAGGTCATTTACACAGGACAGGAACACAGACGGGACATCCGGCTTATGAAAGAGGGACACTGACATAGACTGTTATGGGGGACAAGTGCTGTGCAGGACAGCCAATTGGGTCATCAGGTATAATAGCCATAAACGTTAAAGACATCCTGGGCACCAGAAGAGAAATAGTGCTTGATGATCTCAGATGATGGCAAAGAGGAACATCATCAGATGTGATCCAGAACACCAAAGAAGGACTGAGACCTGTGGAGACATGAATGTCTACATCATTTTGCACGGCACATTACACTATGATATGATTCTGATATATACACATTTGGATCCAGGCCAACACTAGCAAGTTCATACAATGTGCTGAGATTCTCCTTATGTTATCTATGGGAGAAGAATGAACACCTATGGCATTATCTGTGTGCAATGAAGGTGACAAATCAAGTTTTAGAATCACATATGTCAGATATGTATGGTTAAAGTTGTTAGTTTCTCAGTCTTACTGAATGAGTTATGCAATATAGACAGTTTCAATGATAAAATAACTGGATATGAAAAATCCTGTTTAATTAATGAGATATTGAAGCCCTTTTTTTTAAATGTTGCATACCCCTTTCTACATGTATGGACAGATTATGTGAAAGACCTGTATAATGATAACAGAGAGGAACAGTATGCTATTAGATTTAATAATGAAGGACCAGCAATTTTGAAGATGGAGGTTCAAAATGTTCTTAAGCATATGAAAGCTGGCAAGGCCCCCGGTGCAGATAACATCACAACAGAAATGATTAGAGCTCTAGAAGAATTTGGACTAGAGCAAGTCACTAGACTGCTGAACACATTATATGATACTGGAGATATACCTTCTGAATTATGTAATTCTGTATTTATTGCAATCCCAAAGAAATCAGGAGCCTTAGAATGTGATCAACATAGAACAATTAGTATAATGAGTCACATCACAAAGATTTTGTTACGAATTATCATGCAAAGAGTGAGGAAGAAAATACAACCTGAAATAGGGGAAGAACAATGTGGTTTTGTAGAAGGAAAGGGTACAGTAAATGCTGTGTATATGCTGCGAACAGTTATTGAACGTGCTTTAGAAGTAAACAAGGATATACATCTTTGCTTTATTGACTACACAAAGGCTTTTGATAGAGTTAGACATGTCAACATTGTGGATATGCTTGCAGATCTACAAATTGATGGGAAAGACATTAGACTTATAAAAAACATATATTGGAAACAACAAGCTGCCATAAGGATTGATAATGAAGTAGGACAATACCAACCTATTAAGAGAGGTGTTAGGCAGGGATGTGTAATGTCTCCAGATCTTTTTTCCCTATACAGTGAAAATATTTTCAGAAATGTAGAAGACCTAAATGGAATCAGCATTGGAGGACGAAACATAAATAACATTAGATATGCAGATGATACAGTATTGATTGCAGACAATGCACAGGATCTGCAACAATTAGTAGACGCTGTGGTTGTCCACAGTGAGCAGCTGGGGTTGGAATTAAATTGTAGGAAGACACAGGTTATGGTCGTCACTAGGAAGAACGAAGTACCACAATGTAATATACAAGTAAATGGGAATATTCTTCAACAAGTGAATCGGTTCAATTATCTCGGAACAGTCATAACATCTGATGGCAGATGCCTTGAAGAGATTAGAACAAGAATCGCCATTGCGAAAGTAGCCTTTATCAAGATGAAAAACATTCTGACCAATAAAATGATGTCAATTGAAACGAGAAAAAGAGTGTTGAGGGGAAACATAGAGCCTGTTCTTTTGTATGGATGTGAAACTTGGACAATGTGCAGTCAAGCAGAAAAACATCTGATGGCTGCAGAAATGTGGTTTCTGAGGAAAATGCAAAGAATACCATGGACAGATAGAAAAACCAATGACCAAGTACTACAAGAGACAAATGAAAATCGTAGATTGATTAGAGAAATTAGACGTAGACAGTCAAAATTTTTTGGACATGTTATGAGAAGAAATAGACTGGAGAACTTAGTGACAGCTGGCAAGATCGAAGGGAACAGACCAAGAGGAAGACCGAGAGGAAAATATCTGGATGGCTTGACCACATGGCATGGACGAGACAGGAACACTGAGCTGATCCACGACTCTGGTGATCGAGTGAAATGGCGAATCATGACCGCCCACGCTTTCCGGCATGGCACATGATTGATTGATACCCCTTACAGGACGTTGCAGTCAACACCAACATTTTTCAGCTGCTGTTGTTGTCCTAGGCAAGTTTTTACGTTCAGTAGCTTGCCACTGCTTTCTGAACGATCGGCTCACATACCCCCGTAAGTTACCAGCGCAGCGCGATCCACTGCCAAATCTCGCACAGCTGTTTTCCCAATGTGGATATATGGGATTACGAACAACATCGTTAACCCCTTGGCCAGGGAGACCAGCTTAAATAATGGGATGTGGGAACAATGACATCTTTGTTTTTCCGCCGTCGTTGGAGGGAATGTGCTACAACATGCACCTTAATGGTCAGCATGTCAAACTTCAGCATCCATTTGTCAGGTTAACTTCCTGTACACTGATTCCATCCATGGTAGTCAAGTTGTCTTCACCAACAATGTTGCCAGCACAGTAGTCTTGTGGCCTACTCTTTGTGATATCCCAGTAAGATTTAATGTCCACAACCTGCACACGAAACCTTCTATTTATCACCTTTATCCAATAAGGCTAGAAATGTGATCTCACTACCCAAGAACTTGGAGGGCTTGTGATATCATTAGACATGGATGGTTCTTGTACAATGCCCAGCCCTACACTGGGATTCAAACCAGGTCACCTTTGAGCCTGAGGAAGACACAATAAGCTCTTGGTCACACCCCCCCCCCCCCAGAAACCAGAACTAAAACTGACAAACACAATGCAACTAACTCACATATAATTGCTGCTTGGGGCTTTGTCAGGGATTCCAATATCCCACAAAAACACAAACCCATCTCTGGAGCCACCTATGAAAAAAAAAATATGAGGCACAACATGTGAAAAAAAGACAGAAAACATTAATATGCTTTATTCAATAATACAAGACAATGTCAGTAGAAACTATAAAAAACTACATACAAGGTAATGGCAACCCCAGAACAAATACTGCCACAGGGCTTTCACTTATACTAGGTCTCTGTATTATGAGTCCAGCCTACTTCCAAGAAAGTGTGAATGGGGGATGTGTGTGGTGGGGGATGTGGGTTAGGGCATGTGTGGGTGGGTGGGGGTTGTATGTATGTGAGTGGATTAGGGATGTATAGGTGGTTAGGGAGAGAGAGGTAGGTAGGTGTGTGGGGGGAGGGGGGGGGGGGAGATGTGTGTTGGTAGGAATGTGTGTGTGTGGGCTGGGGATGTGTGAGTGGATGATGGATGTGTGGGTGGGTGCAGGATGTGTGGGTGGGTGGGGAATGTGTGGTCGAGGGAGGTGTGGTTGGGGGTGTGTAGAGGATGGGTGTGTGGGTTAGGATGTGTATGTGAGTGGGCGCAGGATGTGTGGGTGGGTGAGTGTGTGTGGGTTGGGGGAACAGGTGGGGGAAGTGTGTGTGGGTGGGGGATGGGTCAGTTGATGGGGTATGTATGTGTCCATGGGTGTGTGGGGGGGGGGGGGGAGTTGTGCCTCATAAAATGGTAATTTGCATTGTTTATGTTTACAACATTCATTTGACAATGTTTGTTTTCTTCCTATGTGAATGTATAATGCACTACTGATGAACGAAAGATGAGTGATTTGAAGGGCCGAATGTAAGACGGGCCTGCGTGCCCAATTTGTGACCCTTTTAAAATAAAGTTGAATTGAATTGATCTTTGGCACCAATTCAATTATGCTAACAAAGAGCCATGCTGATTGCAAAATATACTTAGCCTGTAAAAGTTCATGGGCTCCTCACACATCGAAAAAGAGACATTTCTGTGGTAGATGGCTACATCACCCTCAGAAGAATTCTTCAAGTATCAAGGCCTGAACTTCTGTCTCTACAACTACCAAGTCTTGTTGACTGCATTCCCTGTCTAATCCCATGGATACTGTAAAAGACTACAGCACTCTAATGGCACATGTATCCATTCTTCACCACAATCTATGTCCTCAAGTATTGAATAATGTCATCAGCCTGACCCATCCAGGATTTTCCTCTCTTTAATCTGCGGTACTTTTTAGCTTGATCAAACTGTACAATGGATGGAAACACGTTATGTGATGGATGGAGTTCCCGTGGAAGAACCTAGCGCATGTTGCATTATTTCTTGGGATTGAAAAAGTTGAAAGTGATCATGTCTGTGTCACAACAAGAAACTCAGATTGTTATGGTACACTACAACCGAAACTCCAGTGAATCAAGAGGTAAGGGCAAGACGTTGGTGCGGACAGCACACACACACAGAAAACCTGAGGGCAATAGACACTCATGTTTGAAACTCACATAAAGAATGAATTAGCGAGAGACTTAAGAATACATGGAGAAGAGAATTACAGACAAATGAAAAATAATGGGAAGAGTTGCATTATTGCTTGGGATCGAAAAAGTTGAGAGTGATCATGTCTGGGTCACAACAAGAAACTCTGTATTCAAATTGTTATGGTACACTACAACTGAAATTCCAGTGGGTCAAGAGGTAAGGAAAAGACGCTGGCGTGGATAGCATGCGCACATAGAAAATCTGAAGATAATAGACACTCATGTTTGAAACTCACATAAAGAATGAATTAGTGAGAGACTTAAGAATACATGGAGAATTACAGACAGATGACAAATAATGGGAGGAGATGAAGGGAGCCGCAGATGACAGCAACAGGCAAGAAGACTTGACAGGGGCAGGTTGGGAGTCTGTGCCTCACTGGAGGATCCAAGGCAGAAGAAGAATCCTACATCTCATGTTTTCTCATTCAGAACCAAATTCAGACTTTCCTCCCAATCTGGTACCGGTCTTCTTGGGGACTGTTGCAGAACTCTCCTTTCCATCTCCCAGCACAGGTTGTGCAATACAATGCTTAAGTGGAGATCTGCGGAGAGACATGGCAATCCTCACAATGTTAAATTGGGAACCCAATATGTGGGCAGGTCATAACAGGAGGAGATGCTCCCAAGATCTTGGCCAGAGTAAATCTGACTCCTACGAACATCTGCAACCTGTGAATCTGCAATAAACTGAATAAACACAATATTGAACACTTACTGAACAGCAGACGTGTGAGCGTGGGATGAAACAGCAAGCAGCTGATATATTTCTTGTGTCCACGAATGACTGCGTACATCAGCAACTGGTTGGGGTAGATCAGTTTCACCATGGCCCCTTCCCCTGTGTAAGAAATTGGACAAGTTAGTGTCACACATTATCCTAGCACCAGTACATGAAGGAACACACAAGCATCCATCAACACATCTTATTTTCCAATAATCTTCCTCTGGGCACTGGTTCAGTCTCTTGACAATGAAATACCAGAAACCCATGGAGGAAACACTAACATAGGCCTAATCCTTGTCAGTCCGTATCAATCAATCAGGTGCCATCTCCGCAGTGATGGCTGGCTGCAACAGATCCCCAACATTGTCTGTCTCTTGCCTCGATTGTACATTCTGTCAGACTGCTGCTTGTCCATCCCGTGATCTTGTCTTCCCAGCCTGCACATGCGGTGCTAAATCATGACCTGGCTACACACTAATAAACCTCTTCGCAGACGTGAAGGTCCAGTACCGGTATTGCACACCCTGCTAGTTTCTGAACTTAGAGCGGGGGAGAAGAGTTCTGCAACACAGGTCTCCATGGGGTTGGCACTTTGGTATCGGGTACGAAGGTCAGAGTCTCTACACCAACCTCACTCCGATAGATGCCAGCCCTGTTCGGGACTGAAACAATCATAATGTCAGTGCATCAGACTTCAGATTTAAAGCTGTCTTCCTGAGCATTCACCTACCATCTCCCCATAAAACAGGAAATGGCTCACAATCTGCTGAAAAGTCTCTTGATCTCTTGCCATTACTCCTGCCTCATGCCCAAGGTGTCCACAATGTCCTGTGTTCATCTACGTGCTAGTTGACCACTGCCTCTTCATCCATGACCTATGTTTTCCATCACCGTTTTCCCAAGCCATAGCGATGTTTAAAATGGCTAAAGTATTCCACTTTTTAAAACATGATGCAGTTCATGAGCCAGTCTTCAATGTTTGGCATATTTATACACTCTTGTTCTCTGCAGGGAACTGAGTCTTGAATGTTTATCGAGGTAAATGGGTGTACTTGCTATTACTCCTGCCTCATGCCCAATAATCGAGGTAAACGGGTGTACTTGCCATTACTCCTGCCTCATGTCCCATGTTCATCTTCGTGCCAGTTGACCCCTGCCTCTTCATCCATGAAATGTTTTCCATCACCGTTTTTCCAAGTCACAGCGATGTTTAAAATGGCTAAAGAATTCCACTTTCTAAAACATGATGCAGTTCATGAGCCAGTCTTCAATGTTCGGCATAGTTATACACCCTTGTTAATTGCAGGGAACTGAGTCTTGAATGTTTATCGAGGTACACGGGTGTACTATCATTTTAAATGTTGCATGACCTTTGCAGGATGTTGTGATCAACCCCATCTCCATGCTGATTTACTAGGCATTTTTTACATTCAGTAGTTTGCCATTGCTTTCTGAATAAGAAGTCAACGTCAAAATCGGGTGTTGATCCCGCTCCCCTACCGTCAGCAAACTGGAAGTTTTAGAGCTGAAATGCTCTTATTCTTTCGGCCATGTAGATTGCCATGCTATCTTGTAGATCTAGTAAACACAGCTGCTACAATGTGTTAACTGGCAGTGAATTTATCACAGGTTACAGCCAAATGGTCATTGGTATATTTAAATATTTGTAAAAGAAATCAAAATTATTTAGGTTAAAAAATTATGACCGTAAAATCAAATACTTTCAAATCGAACTAATCTACAACATGCAGAATATAGACCAAATTGTCATTAGTATGTTTATATATCACTTGTTAAAGCAATCAAAAAATTATTTGTATTATGACCTTAACAACAAATACTTTCAGAGCAAATATCAAGCTAACCTACAAAAGCCAGAATATTGACCAAATGATCATTGGTATGTTTAAATATCACTTCTCAAAGCAATCCGAATTATCTGAGTTTAAAATGACGACCCTCTCCTCCTCCACCTCTTCTGTTCCGGTCTTGTTTGTTCAACTCAGTTCACATTACACCTCCTAGTATCATCTTGGCCATCACTGCCATCTGTGTGTGGACAGTTAAATCTTCTATCAGAATGTCAGATGGGCCTGCGTGCCCAATTCTTAACCCTTTGAAAATAAAGTTTGTTCATTCAGCTTGCTGGGCCTGTCATAGATTCATCTTTAAGCGCACATGACTCACACACATGCTCTATGTCTCTCGTCTCTCTCCCTCCCCTCTTCTTCTTGTATGCTCGGTCTTGGCTCTCTCTCTCTCTCTCCTCTCTTCTTCATGCACCAACTATGACCTTAACAACAAATATTGTCAAATTCAATGTCCTCAAACTAACCTGAAACAGCCAGAATATTGACCAAATGATGGTTGGTATTTGTAAATATCACTTGTTAAAGGAATCCAAATTACCCGAGTTCAAAATCATGACCTTAACAAAAAATACTGTCAAATCAAATGTTCTCAAACCTGCAACAGCCAGAATATTGACTTTCTTCTTATTGCCAGCCTCAATTGTCGTCCAAGCAAGAGTGTAGAAATTCTGTTGGGAGAACATGTATGAATATAAACACAATGCCATTCAATGTAATAATCTTTTCTTCAGCTGGCCTAGGTGACCATGTCCACCCACAACAATAGGTCTTTAGTGCATGTTATTGCCACATTTATGGACACATTTCCTTGGAACAATATCTAGCATCTTTTCTCTCTGCCATTCTATGTGTTTACTTTAATTCTTTTGGTTTTTGGTCAAGAATTACTGCCACTGCACATGGCTATCTCTGTAAGTCCTCCAATAAGATCATAGAATGAGAATGTCAGCACCGCAAACAACCTCAGTGGCACCAGCGAGGATCCAAGCAACTAAGAGTCTGCTTTAAAGAGAAATAAAAACTACTTGCTTCATTCTTATCCGTCCTGAAAACTAAAAGCCTAAAGAGAAGCAAATACCCCTCACTTCATTCTTAATTGTTTCTTTAACTGTATCAAACAATATTTTATAAAGAGAAGTAAATAAAGCTTGCTTCATTCTTATCTGTGTCCTGAAAAGCTTGTTGTAAAGAAAAGTAAAAACGACTCACTTAATTCTTAACTGTTTCTCTAACTGTATCTAACAGTCTCATGTAAAGAGAAGTCAAAACTACCTACTTCATTTTTGTCCGTGTCCTGGAATCGTTTGAGAACTTGCTGTGTTTGAACATCAATGATACAAACTGTCTTGCCTCCGCAAGTTGCCAGGAGGTTTGTTGTTTCTTCTGATGACAACAAAAATGTGAACAATATGTTGTTTAGGTGACTGTTTAAAAGAAGTACGACACAGGTCAGCCAAAGTAATGCAGAGATGAAACAGTATTAAGAACCCATGGCACAATGTCAGAAAAAAGGTGAAGGACCATTTTTGACAAATTGCATCTTTCACGTGGCAACATATGGACCATTTTGCATTTGGTGGGCCATAATGAGAGCTTCTTTCTTGCAAAGACTTGGTACATAATCATGCCTGAAATTATTTTACCGGAATTACAAATTGGCAATGTGGAAATGTTCATGTGTCGATGTATCTGAAATCACCCAGTACATCACATAAAAATGCATATCTTTGCTTAGAAAAGGTGTAGGGACTTGACTGAAGTACTGGCGGACTAGTTTTCAAGATCCACCCAACTATGCTATTCTATTTTTTTTTTAAATAAATGTTTAAACATTTTGCTAAAATACTTAGTAAAGATTAAATGAGCCTATATAAACTAGATATATGGGCGAACACCCACAAAAACTAAAAAATACTGTACAAAGTACAGCTACACCATACAACCTGACACTATACATACTAGTCAAAAGATTCTGCTACTACTGGGAATAGAATACTAGCCTCTGTATAGCAAAGTCAATGCCACTAAGCTCCCTTAAAAAGGTTAGTCTGATAGCAGATACTGTTAAGCCTTTCCATCTTCTAAGAATGGCATATGGAGGTAGGATGCCAGTAACATTCCTCTTCATCCGTCCTTCCCTGACAATTATTTGGTATCCATTTTTATGAGGCTGTGTCGAGCCCAGAATCACCCGTCTGCAAAATCATCTGGACTCTACTGAGGATTGAACCCAGACCACTGACTATGCAGGCCAGCACACTAACCACCATGCTACCCCATCTCCTGATGAGGAGGTTAAATATACTTTATCTGGCGTGACTCTCTGGTGGATGATAAACAGGAAGCTCACCTGGGTTTTCTAGTGAAGGCTCAAACGCACATTTCCAAATCTTGGTTTCATCATCATTATCCTTCTGATTGTGGCATCGAAGAAACAGTGTTGGTTCATAATCCTCCAAGGATGGCTGTTTGCAAGGTGGAAAAAAGGAATTATAGTAAAATTAATTTTAAGTTAGCAAATGTCTTATATAATTTAGGTACTTTCATTTGTTTCCTCTTTCCTCTTTTAAGGGCAGTGCAAACTTTGGTATGCATTTGTGTCAAGCAGCTTGCTTTCTTTAGACAGATTTTAGGACATAGTTTCGTCACCCAGCTATTGAGTTGAGTGCTTGGTATGACACTGTGAGCTGTGGATTTCTTTCAGAATGCTTTTTGGTTGTGTACACGTTAATAGTGTTAGATGCAGATTCAGAAAATGGTGGACAGCTAGTGCCAAGAAATCAGGAGTGAAGATATGATATCTTTAGATACGTAGTTCTTGTGAAAATCCCCAGCCTTTAGCTGAGATCAGACCCAGCACTCTCTGAGACCGAGGCAGACACCTTACCTCTCAGCCACGGCTCCTAGGTACTCTCATTTTACAATTATACAGTACAACCCCGAGAAGTCCAACAGTTAGTGTCCGACCAATTACAAATCCAACTTGTTTAAACAGTAACCATAACTAAGTCCGACTTCGAGAAAAGGAAGCCCCATGAAATTATGTTCTATGAGTATTCATTCAGTAGCATTTTAAAGTTCATTGGTAAGCTGTGGTAATATGTTGTCCATGTAACTGTAATGTATACTTTATAACATGAGTCGGCAACCTTTCTGTAGTGTTGTGCAAATGAAATTTTCAAAATCCTTTCAGTGTGCCAACCGAAGCCTACAATGTTTATATGCAACCATTGAAAACAAATTAATGTTATCTTGTAGTTACATGTTTTCAATATACTAAATGCCTGCTTCGTTCTTTGTGGATTATTCAATACATTAATATTAATAGGAACAAATGTAAATATATTTTACGAAATGTAAGTTCTGAACACATTATTTTGAAGTTTTATTATAAAATGTCCACGTATATATTTTGTTCGATCAGAAAGTCCAGAAGTCTGAAGAACAAAACAATTAGATAAATCAAACATAAAGAGGCTATTAACATTTTAATATGAGTAGTCATTCATCAATTAACAGGACTCTTGTCCTTGTTTCTCCTTGGTTAATTGTTCAATATCAGGTGTGTGTATTTGGGCACTTCCAGCGTGACAGGGGCTTCTCAATGCTCAGGTGTTAGAATATTTCTCTGTGAACTTAAAACAGCCTTCTGTGTGAGAAAATGCAATCCGATTTTTGTCAAATGAGATCACACACTGTATTTAAATTCTCTCATTGTGCCAATTAAACGTTCCACGTGCCATGTTTGCTGTAGGTTACCGACAAAGGCTATATATAATTTTTTTTTAAATGTTGCATATCCCTTGCAGTCAACACCTGCATTTTTCAGCTGCTGTTGATGTACTAGGCAAATTTTACGTTCAGTAGTTTGCCATTGCTTTCTGAACGACCAGCTCCCATACCAACACATTATAACAGAACGCGACACAGTCTGCAGCATAAATCGGTCACGGCTGTGTTTCGAACGCCTGGTAAGCGGCTCACGAACCACGTTCGCAAGACTTTTGCCACGGAGACCGGCTTTATAATATAAATAATAAATTTAATTTATATCACAATAAAGGTGTAGTTCTGTGTCCGACCATTTACAGAGTCTGACAATGGTCTGATTCCTTTTGGTTGGTGTTTCAGGGTTCTTATGTATTATATTACTTAGTTCGGTCTGTTCTCCTGTACTCTCCAGCATAAAGGTACCTTAAGGTATTATCTGTATATTGCTGACATAACTGCACACACACATAGCCTTAGTCTAACAAATACAGGCTGGTTACATGACTCATGGGGAACTGAACTTCTGACCACATCAGTAGGTGCATTATAAGAATACTCTTAGCCAAAATAATGTATTCCTTCAGTGGATTTAAGCACAGAAGCCACAAACAATAGGTTGCACAATGTATTGCCGGGGATATTTCACTGTATCTCATCAGACCCATACTGCAGAGCTGTATATCACATAAAGTGGATAGATGAATCATATTTTGGCTTCAATATATAACACATGTGGTCACTGATGTTCAAATGTGGAGCAGTTGGTATCCCTGTGATAACTGCCAGCTCCGTGGCGAAGGGGTACGAATGCAATTCATAATACCGCGTTTGAAACACAGTTGCGAGCGAATTAGAAGCAGACCGCCTTGCATTGGTTTCCCTACAATGGTATGAGTGCTGGTCATTCATAAAGCAATGGCAAACTACTGAACTGAACATAAGTCTGCCCAGGAATCACAACTTCTTCTTCTTCTTCTTCTTCAGCATTCTGAACCATTGAGGTTCTTTGCTGCAGATACAAGCCGTCTCCATTCATCTCTCTGGTGGACCTTCTCTTGCCAGTCGTTGATTCCAAGTGCTTGTAGACCTATGTATATTATCTCTCCACCGTCTTCTTGGTCTACCTCGGGGTCTACGGTCATTTATTTCCTGAGTGTAAGCAAGTTTTGTTTCCCTATTATCTTCCATTCTTTCTATGTGCCCCAGCCATTGCAGCCTATTAGCCTTCATGATACCAGTGATTAGCGGGGACTTAAACAGACCATAAATGTCTTTGTTGCTTCTTCTTTTCCACTCTCCACTTTGTGTATCCCTAATGGGCCCAAAGATGCATCTTAAGACTTTGTTCTCAAAGGTTTGTAACAAGGCTTCGTCTCCTTTAGTTGTACTCCAGTCTGATCAGTGTTTTGTAAATTGTGATCTTGGTGTTACAAGATAGCACATTTGATTTTAGCTGGTGTTGTAGTGCATAGTATATCTTATTTCCAGAGTTGATTCTAGCTTGTATTTCTTCCCTTATTATGTTGGAGCAGTTGAAGAGAAACACCCTGGTCCTCCAGGTTGGGGGTTGAAGCGTGGGGTTAGCATCCCCACCTTTGTAAAAACTATTGTGTTACGAAACAGATAAATAAGCCCCGAATTCGGAATACAGGAATGACAAACAGCCAAAAAATTCTGGAGTTGACTGCTATGTCCTGTAAAGGATATGCAACTAGAATGAGAATAAAGGCAAATAAACGTGTAATAATGACATAGTGGCATATCCAATAAAACAGACAAGCTTATGCAAGTCTGACAAGTTAATGAACAAATAAACAAATATTGTTAATGCATACCAAATGTCCAAGATCTGGAGCTCTTCGCTTAATGCCTCTCCTTGCCATTTTCTGAAAGTATCATTTTTTAACATGTTATTTTAAAATAATCATTATGTTGGTGTTGGCGAGTGGCTGTTATATCGTGATTTTATATATTGTGATAATAGTGCAGAATGGTGTGTGATGTGTAACAATCTTCTTCTCTTCTTCTTCAGTGTTCCGAGCCATTGAGGTTCTTTGCTGCAGATACAATCCATCTCCATTCGTCTCTCTGGTGGACCTTCTCTTGCCAGTCGTTGATGTGTAACAATGTTCCGACTAAATAAACAGAGAACATAAAAAAGTCCTGTGGTTGTAAATGTAAGATGCCTCGTGTCCAGAGATGGGTAAAATCTGATTACAGGACTAGTCAACATGACTCACAGCTGTGCTTAAGTCAAATCAGCTTAGTGCTCTTGACTGCCAAGACAGTGATCTAGGTGCAATCCCCAGTAGAGGTAGGATTACTTGTTCCGACCAGCACAGCTATGAGGCCAACCAAACCTCATAAACATGGTTACCAGACAATGTTAAGAACTTTCGGAGATGTTTCTGGGAAGACAAGATGACAAGAAAAGGAACTGATGATTCCAACTCATAGCATGCTTTTGCCCCCTACATGCCTTCAGTGTAACATCATCATCATCACCATCAAGTGCCCTGCCAGCTGGCATACGCGTTCATGGCTCTCCACAGATCTCGGTCTTTGGTTTTCTGGATCAACTCTGCTGCTAATATTCCTCCATGCCACCGTCTAAATCCATCCAGCATAATTTCTTTTGGTCTTCTTTTTTCAGGAGACTCCTGGGAGTCATCGCTGGAGCTACAGAATTTGTGCTTTGTGCAGCGCTTTCAGTGGGTCGCCCTGCGGAAAGAGAGCAAGCCATGTGGGATAAAACCCGGGTCAATGAAGTCTTTCTGGTGACTGCCGATTCCATCGACGATGAACTGTATTTTTCGTGGAGGACTTTTGTGTTGGCATTCTGGTAGCGGCATTATGCAGTATATCTGTGCAGGCTGTTGGCTTGCCGAGACTCCTGTCTGTTCCACTTTTCACATTGGGCAGTGATGAGCATTTTTGTGATATTCACTGGTACAGGAACGGAGCATAATGGAGACGACCCGTTGCCGTGAAGTTGACACCGCAACTAATTAAGTAACTTCTCTTGGTCTGCCTCTGCCTCTTTCCCTCGATCTTTCCAGTTGTCACGATGTTCTCCAATGCCTCTCTTTTCATCACATGGCCAAAGAAATCTGTTTGTCACTTTCTTATTGTTGTATATAATGTTCTAGTTTCAATAGCCTGTTTCAGGCAATCATTGTAAAATTCTGTGGGATTCTATATCGATAGCTATTTCTTCTTCTTCTTTGCGTTCATCCGGAGTATTTTTTCAGATGTGATTGCGGTGTGTCCAGTTAGGCACCCTTGGGTCAAAACCCTTAGGCCAACACATCCGACTTTTAGCGTGCAATTTTGACCAGGTTAGCATTCCTGGGAGACTCTCACTTTTGTGGTACCGTCCACATCCCAGCTGGTCAAGTTGGAACAGTTGAAGACTTCATGGTCCTCCCTCAAAGGAAGGCAGGGACAGTCCATGGCATTTTCCGCCATCCAGTGTGGCCTTCCATAATTGCAAAGCAGACACATAGCGCCCTGGTGCTGCGCTCACCGAGGGAATCGTCACGTCCTGCTCATGGTTGCTTTAATTCCTCACTTCAATATATTGGGCATTTTGTTCACCCCGGGCCGTTCCCGCACAAACCAGAGAGGTCTGCAGACGGTATGCACTCAGGGTTTTTCAATTCGGACATGTGCTTGTCGTTGTGCCTGTCAGAGCTGTTCCAGGCACGACGGACATTCGGAAAACTACCTAGTCAGAGCTGTTCCAAACAAGAGCAGCATTCGGAAACTAGGTAGTCAGAGCTGTTCCTAGCACGAGAGACATTCGGACGAGACATTTCATTCGGACGTAAATGTGTAGTGCCAATTTTTATTTTGCCACCCGTAGGGTGGCACTTCCGGCTTCGGCGGGCATTTTTTAATGAGGTTAGCCATCCTCTGGTTTCGAGGCATGTTAGACTTATTGTTGTGATGTCGCCCACATCTCAGCTGGTCAAGATAGAACGATCATCGACATCACAGTCAACCCTCAAGGGAAGGCAGGGCAGACCATGGGCGTCCCCTGCTATCCAAGGAGGCTTCCATTATTGCAGAGCCGGCACATACTGCTCTGAGACTGGGCTCACCCGAGGAATTGCCACGTAATGCTCATGGCTGCTTTGATTCCTCACTTCCATGTATTGGGCATTTCGCTTTCCACTGGTTGCTCAAGCACAAACCAGGAACGGACAGTCTGCGGACGACATCCACTAGGTAAGCTTTCACTTCGGACTTTGGGCCACGCAATGGATTCATTAGCCAAGCGTTCCATTTTGTGTTATTGAGACGTTTTTCCACCCTTGACTGCACTCTATGTGAGCATAGATACAGACATTTTTCGTAACCATTTCGTGCGACTGGGGCGCTTTTCTTCCTTTAGTACTCGTTAACGAGGTAGGCTACATGTGCTGCTGGCTCAGCACCTTACCTCCGTGCATCAGTGAGCGAAAAACGGCCAGGCCATCTCATCAGGGGATCCCTCATATCCCCCAGCTGAGAACCTTCGAAACAAGTCTCTGAACTAAGCATATAGCGTGCTCAGCATTTCACCTCCATTTTTCAGTAGGTTTGTATCGGCCTGGCTCTCAGGTCCAAGGATTAATGGCTTAGAGGCGTTCAGCCTTATCCCTCAACTGAAAGCCTTAGTGCTTGTGTCCGGACCAAGAACTTCTGCCTTTGCGCTATCCTCAGTCTACCTGCAAAGCAGCAGGTTGTGTCTCGCTTAGTCTGGCCCCTATCCCATAAGCTGTCTGATTCATCCATCGACATAGCACATGGGGTCAATGGGTCACGCAGGCCCCCCCCCCCGACAAGGTGGAGACACTGGGGGGGGGGGGGGGAATAGCTATTTGAACCTATCATTTAGTAGATATCACAATCGTCGGACATTAGAATCCATGTGTTAAATTAGTAGAACACAGCTTCCATGGACGTGATTTACATATGGTTTGAGAATGGGATGTTGAGTGCCTGAATGGTTTCTAATCACTGCATGATTAGAGGCCATAATAACCAAGAAAACAGTGCCAGTTCTGTTTATACCTATAAAATGGCCATTTATCCATGGTCTTGCATGTGATTATATAAAGTTAGTTAGTCGCAGTTCCAACTTCACAGCAACGGGTCGTTTCCATTATGCTCCGTTCCTGTGCCAGTGAATATCACACAAAACGCTCCCCACTGCCCAATGTGAAAAGTGGAAAAGACAGGGGTCTTGACAAACAACAGCCCGCACAGATACACTGTGCATAATGCCGCCGCCAGAATGTCAACACACCAGTCCCTCACGAAACACCCAATTCATCTCTGATGGAATCGGCAGTCATTTTCCTATCTGGATGTTTCCTAGATGTTCACAGAGCCCACTGATGAGTACGGTGTGGTACAGGGTACAGTACAGTTTCTATCCACATTAGAACAATGGCCTTAACTATCTGCTGTGTCTGATGTCACCCCACCACATCAATATAATAATAATATAATAAATACTTAACTATTAATACCCTGTTGACGTTGATAGCTGGTGAAACAACAATATTTAATACTGCTGGTATTTAATATAGCTGGTGAAACATTGTAAACTATGTGTGTATTATGTTAAACTCTGTGTAAAGTTAGATAAACACACTTTTACACGTAACCAAATGATTGTTTACCTGAAGCTGTAAGTTGAACTGCTGCTGCAGTGACTGAGTCAAGTCAAATGAATCTGTCTCCAAAGGTGGTTTTGAAATTGTTTTCTTTTTCTATATTAAATAAATTGATACTTTTGAAATTTAGCCTGGACACCAGGTGGCCTGGTCTTTTCGATTTCCAACTAATCACGAATTTTTAATGTGCGCAATTAAAAACCGTTAAATAAAATATAAAAATGATAAAATGAAGCCCAGTCGTCAATCTGCACAATGCAGATCTGAGATCAGAGAGTGAGTGTGTGACTGTGAACACTGAAACTCAAACACATTCCAACCTACAATTATTTGCCATCTCCAGCAACATTTTGTTGATAAGGCTCTATGAAACAAGTACAAACATTTATTATGACAAAATACGTGTTTGAATTTTTCACGAAATGTAAGAAAACAGTTAAAATGTATCACAATCCTACCGGTTATGGAACAGGTTAAAAATAACTAGAAGTGAAGCGGTTAACTTCTGCCATGACTCCCACGTGAAAGTTGTCATTCGCATTTTAACTGTTACAGTGTCTTTGCATTTTACTGTCTAAAATGAGCACATATTATTGAATTATGAAATACATCAACTTTGTATTGTAAATAAAAAGGTCAAACAGAAAAGGTGTAGTTTTCTATATAGCATATGATAGTTACATGATTAATACGTTTTATGAACAACTTGATACAAAAATGGAACGACTTGTCTATCTTAACGGTGACTAACAAAGTTAGTTAGTCGACAGATCATCCATCAGTCGACTCGACGCGCTGTCGAGAACAAGTCATCTATTCTGAAACCTGACACGTGGGAGAAAATGGCACGTGCAAGAATAACCCCAGAAAACACCAGACATTCAAGATGAGCAGCGCGGAAGCCGCCAAGACCATCAAGAAGATGCAAGAAGAGAATTTGCCTGCGAGTTGCAGCAAAGCGACAGAACCTCATCCAACATTAAAGGAAGCTACCACTCCCACTTGGAATGTAAATGAACAAATTAGGAAGAACTTAGAAGCTACAGAGATGTGGTTTTTAAGACGAATTCCTTGGACTGCCAGAGTAACTAACAACGATTGCATGAAAGAGGCTAATGAAACTAGAACACTATATACAACAATAAGACAGAGACGAACAGCTTTCTTTGGTCCTGTGATGAGAAGAGAGGCATTGGAGAACATCGTGACAACTGGAAAGATCGAGGGGAAGAGAGGCAGAGGCAGACCAAGAGAAGTGATGCTGGACGGATTGAGACGGTGGCATGGAGGAATATCATCAGCAGAGTTGATCCAGAACACCAAAGACCGAGATCTGTGGAGAGCCATGAACGCCTACGCCCGCCGGCACGGCACTTTATGATGATGACCACCCCTACACCAGATGAAGTCGCTCCTATGGCTGTTCCGACACCAAAGATTACATCGATTACAACTGAAGCCAGCAGCGGTGGAGAAGTCCACAACAACACTATTGAGAAGCAGCTCACCAAAGACATCCACATCGGAGGAAACCATAACAGAGGACTTATCCGGCAAAATCGTGCTGTAAGGAGGGGGGAGGGAGATAAAGAGAGAAGACCAAACTGTCGGCGCTACCTACAGACAAGATACTCAGTCTGTTAGAGAACGAGCTGGAAAGACACAGCATCACCCACCTGCGCAAGACACCTGAAGGAATAGTTGTCTCTATCACAAGAACTCCAAGACCATCGCATTAATGCAGAAGATGTCACAAAACGAGAAAGCCGACGTCAAGCCACCCCACGGCATCACAGTAGAAGCCAACCGACACCGCATGGTGAAACGATGGGTCATCAAACGAGTCAAGCCCATCTCACCAGGGAGATGCTGACGAGAGAGAACGGAAAACTCAAGATCACCAGTGCTGAGAGAGTCATAGGCAAGAATAACATCCCCTCCACAGTCGTCATCGTATCATCGGATGACCCAGTTATCCTTCAATTCATTAGAATGGACATCTCTTTACCCTTTCCTGTCACCAATGGAGTGAAGCAAGGATGTTTCCTGTAACCAAAACTGTTCAGCCTTATGTTTTCAGCTATGCTGACGAATGCCTTCGAGAACAGTGATATTGGAATAGACATCAACTACCGCATGGATGGAAAGTTGTTCAGCCTCAGAAGACATAAAGCCAAAACCAAAACTTAATAGCGACACCGTCAGAGAACTGATGATTGCGCTCTATATGCCAACTCAGAGGCAGACATGCAACACAATGTTTCAGCTTTCTCATATGCCTGTTCCAACTTTGGGCTCAATATCACTTGGAGAAGACTAGTTATGTACCAGCCAGCTCCGGGAAATAATCACACCGTGCCGAATATCAAGGTGAACGGTCATAGACTAAGTGTTGTGGACAAATTCACCTATCTTGGCAGCATCGTGTCACAAACTGCCACAATTGATGACGAAGTAATTGCAAGAATCTCCAAGGCCAGCGCGGCCTTTGGCAGACTGTATAAGAATGTATGGGACAGAAATGGAATAAGCCTGCAAACAAAGCTGAAAGTCTATAAAGCAGTTGTATTATCTACACTACTATATGCTTGTGAAACATGGACTGTTTACCAGCGACATGCTAGAAAATTAAACCACTTCCACACAGTCTGCCTTAGGAAGCTATTGAAGATTAAATGGCAAGACAGGATCCCAGACACTGAAGTTCTAGAAAGAGCATTCATGCCCAGTATCAACACTCTACTAATGAAGAATCAGATTCGCTGGGCTGGTCACTTAACTCGTATGCCAGATCACAGGCTCCCTAAACAAATTTTTTACGGCGAGCTGCGTTGTGGTAAACGCTCCCAATGCGGCCAGAGGAAACGCTTTAAAGACACTCTGAAAGTCTCACTGAAAGCTTTTGGAATTCACCCTGACACCTGGGAGACTGCTGCTAAAGACCGTAATTTATGGCGTACATCATTACATAAGGGTGCAGTCACTTGTGAAGCAACCAGGACTGCAAGAGCTGTGAAGACAAGGCTGGACAGAAAAACCACTGCAGGAGATCCTCCTCCTGGAACGTCAAGCATTCTTTGCCCGTATTGTCAAAGAACATTTCAAGCCAAAATAGGCCTTATCAGCCTTATCTTAGAACTCACGGCTCCATACTTTCAACCCCACTGGATGAAATGAATGGTCATCATCATTCTTGATGGACAAACAATAATAGATGGGACAAGAGAGACCAAGGTCCAGAGCACTACTGCCACTACATACCGAGAGTGCTGCAATGCTCTAAGTGCCAGAAATTTTGGCGCACCATGCCACCTCCAAGAATAAGGTGTACGTGTGTAGATACTGATATGGATCCCATCCATACAGTCACAGTGCCAGCAAGCAAAGATCGACACGGACTTCAGGAGGCCGGACACAACAGAAAGTGCGCTAACTGCGTCGGCAACCATGGCGCCAGGCAGGGCTGCCAGATTGACTTTTTAACGCCAAATCCGATAAATCTGTCTTTTTTTAAAACAGGTTTGGCATCAAAATATCAGTTTGGCGTTTTGGCTTTAAAAAAGAATTTAATGGCATAATAATAATTAGCTATAAATGCCTCTTTTTTTAATCGGTCAAGTTAATTTTTATATTGTTTTAACACTTTTCAGCTAAAACAAGCCTCTTCAACCTTTACACAGAAAGAATGTTTAAACAAGTTGAAATGCCTGGACTCAACATCAATGGAAGAATCACAAACAATCTTAGATATGCTGACGATACCGTGTTACTAGCAGAAAGTGAGCAAGAGTTGCAAGACCTAGTGGAAGAAGTAAACAGGCACAGTGCAGAATATGGCTTAGATATTAACATCCAAAAAAACAAAAACTTTGATAATTAACAATGAAAAGGAAAGGTCATCAATGAACATCACAGTAAATAGGCAGATACTAGAACAAGTAACAAGTTTCTCTTATCTTTGACATATAATAACAGATGATGGCAGAAGTGAAATGGAAATCAAAAAGAGAATAGGAATGGCCAAAAATGCTTTCAACGGCATGAAATCAGTATTAACATCTAAAGAAATTAATAACGCATTAAAAATGAGAATTGTCTAATGCTACGTATACTTACCGCTATTGTATAGCTCGGAAGCCTGGACATTGAACAAGCAACTAGAAAGTCGCATAGAAGCCCTGGAAATGTGGATATACGGTCATGTTCTCATGTCATAGAACATAGGTTCTATTTCATGGAAACAAAAACAATCAAATGCAGAGGTCCTAGAAAAACTGGGAATGAAGATAGAGTTGATGAAAGAAATAAAGAGGAGACGAGTGAAATATTTTGGCCACGTTAAAAGACATGATAATCTTATAAAAACCATACAGGAAGGCAAGGTTGAGGGCAAGCGAGCAAGAGGTAGACAACGATACAAGTGGGGGGGGGGGGATAACATCAAGAGATGGACAAACATCAGCCTGACAGAATGTACAGTCAAGGCGAGAGACAGACAGTGTTGGAGATCCATTGCAGCCAACCTTCATTGCAGAGAAGGCATCTGATTGATTGATTGATTAAGCTAAAACAAATGTAAAACAATAAACTTAGCTTTTACTGCTCTTGGTTCATTCTCGAGAACGAATGTAACAACTAACAAGTATTAAACACGTATGGTTGTCGTACTGTACTTGTACTTTTCCATGCCCACTCACGCACTGCGCAGCCATCTTACTGTTCAGTTAAGTTTTTAAATTCATTATACCTTCTTACAGAAATACCAAATTGCTTTAGACATAGCAATCTAAGACGAGAAGCATTTAAAGATTTATTCAAAATTATGAACTCATCGACAGAATTTCAGCAAGCTAGAACTGCATCACTTTCTTTCGAGAAAATTTCTTGTACTCGCTGGCTTGTCCGGGGAAAAGTAATGTTCAACATTCTAATAAATTGAGAAGAACTCAAGGCTTATTTTATTACTGCTGAATTAGCAAATTATGACACTAAATTGAAGTCAAGACTTATAAAGGAAATGCTTCTAGATCAAAGAAATTACCTTTATTTTCATTTTGCAACCCCTGTTGTGCAAGAATTCGAAAGGTTAAATAGCCTTTTTCAGAAAAGTAAGGCAGATCCTCACGAATTACATAAAGAACTATTTTTGCATAATAAGAGTCTTAATAGTAGGATTTATTATACCAATAATAAGAAAATAAAGATAATTCTAATGTTGATTTTGGCATCAAATTACTGTCAGAGTGTGATAACGACATTCAGAAAAGTTCTGATAGGAAAATTAATTGCCAACAAGAGGTCTTAGATCTCAAAGAAAGATGCCAGAAGAAGCACTTGATCAAGTTAGAAAGTGGCTTTCTTCAGCAAGAACTATATTTAAAGATCTAACCAGTTTTAGCCCTGGAATAATCTTAAACTAGGCTTCTAGATCACTATTTTTCGAAACTGCCTTTTTTGCGTTTCAGCTAAGAAAATCATACTATTATTTTTACATTTTTAATGTTTGGCTTTTTATTCCATGACTTGGCTTTATTTGATCACAGTGATCTGGCAACCCTCCAACTGCGTCCCTGTACCACTATGCCACCCTGTTTGCCGCCACCTGTAAATCTGCAGCTTAACTTTCCCTATCTCTTCCCTGTCTATACCAGAGTTGCCAGATCACTGTGATTTTAAAAGCCAAGTCATAAACTTAAAACGCCAAATAAAAGCCTAATATTGCCCAATAAAAGTATCTATTAAAAATATATTTACATCACATAAAAACCTATACTTTTGTAAGGATGTGAAGCGTGGAATAAGCAATCAAGCTGAAAATCAGCTGATGGGTGTGGAAATGTGGTTTCTGAGGAAAATGAAAAGAATACCATGGACAGACAGAAAAATCCATGAACAAGTCCTTCAAGAGAGACATTAGACGTAGACAGCCAAAATGTTGTGGGCATGTTATGAGAAGAAAGCAATGGCAAACTACTGAGCGGAATCTTGCCAAGAAGTCAACAATCAGCTGAAAGATGCTGATGTTGACAGCAGTGTCCTGTAAAGGATATGCAACAATTTTTTTTAGCCGGCCCCGTGGCTTAAAGCTTGCGAACGCGGTTCGTGAGCCGGGTACCAGGCGTTCGAATTCGGCTGCGACCGATTTGTGCAGCAAACCGTGTCGCGTTGTGTTATAACGTGCTGGTATGGGAGCCGGTCGTTCAGAAAGCAATGGCAGACTACTGAACGTAACACTTGCCTAGTACATCAACAGCAGCTGAAAAATGATGGTGTTAACTGCAACGTCCCGTAAGGGATACGCAACAAATATGAGAAGAAATGAATTGGAGAACTTGGTGACGACTGGCAAGATCGAAGGGAAGAGACCAAGGGGAAGACCTTGAAGCAAATACCTGGATGCATTGGCCACGTGGCATGGTCGAGACAGGAACATAGAGCTGATCCACGACTCTGGTGATCGAGTGAGATGGCAGAACATGACCGCCCTCGCTTATCGGCTTGGCACATGATGGATGGGTGGAAAAACCTCTTCGTAAAATAAGTATTCCTCTTCATTGTTGAGAAATTCAGTACAGGATTCCTTATTAGTGATATGCACTTCGTTCGGTGCAATTTTATCTGAACAATAGTGCTGCCACATCCATGGGCTACCATTATTTCACCTGAGTGATCGATGGTGTGTATGTCACTATGGCAGGCCATGCTAACAGCAATTTATAACTCTAATATGACTTTATCATATAACGCTAATTTGACTTTATCATCAGTTTTCTTATTTATTTTCATGGCGCGCTCCGCTTGTGTTTTTCTGTTGTTTCATGATTTGCGAGATTTGAAAGTCTTAGAACAACAATATTATTACACCGGCACAATTTGCAATATGCCTATTCAGAACTATCAGTGGATTTCTTGAGCCACACATACGTCTTTTCCCATTGATCATTATATTTCTGATTAGTATCATAAGATGATTTCCACTTTGGCATGATAATGGGCTCAATAATAAGAAATACTTGCCATGAAGGTATAATGAATTTGAAAACTTAACTGATTAACTGAACAGTAAGATGAGTGGGCATAGAACAGTACAAACAGTACGAAAACCATACGTGTTTAATACTTGTTAATTGTTACGTTCGTTGTCGAGAATGAACCAAACGCAGTATAAACTAAGCTTATTGTTATGCATTTGTTTTAGCTAAAAAGTGTTACAACAAGATACACATTAACTTGACCAATTGAAAAAAAGGCATTTATAGCTAATTATCATGCCATTAAATTTTGTTTAGCAAAGAACAAGCCAAAACGCCAAGCTGATTATTTTTTACGCCAAACCTTTTTTAAAAAGCAAGGTTTATCAGATTTGGCGTTTAAAAAGCCAATATGGCAACCCTGGTCTGTACATCAGCAAATCATCTGCAAGTGTTAAGATTCTACCAACACCTGGCGTTGCAATAGCTGCGACTTTGCTGGTGTAGTTATTAAAGAGCACTAGAGACATGGCAAATCCCAGTGGCAAGCCAGGTACAATTGTACAGGGATCGGAGGTCCAGGAACCCATGTGCAGTGTAACCTTACGCCCATAAAGGACTGCCGCAACCCAACTGACAAGGCAAGGACCTCCATGTCCAACAGTGTGTATATCAACTGATCATACCTGACCCTGTTATACGCATCCTCCAGGTCAAAAGCTACCGCCACTGTCTCTTGTTTATCATGGAAGCCCACATAGACATCAAATGTAAAAGTAGCAGCATTGGCCCATGTGTCCTTCCCAGGCCGGTAACTCCCGAACCCCTTGGGAAGCAGATTACTACTTTCCAAATGTCGCTGGAGCCATCTGGCTACTATCTTTTCGAGGACTTTGCCAAAATGTGTTTTTCATGGTTATTATAACAGTCCGACCCTGAGAATGTAAAGAAAAGCCACCAACCGTGTCCTCGTGATTCTTACAGTGGTAGTGCCTCCATCATAATGATGGTCTTCGCGATGTGTATGGATTTCAATAAAACAAATTCAAATGGTAAAACTTACAAGTTTCCAAGAATTCAACACACGTTATATTTTCTTTTTTGGGAAAAAAAATCCGCATTTATTTTGCTTTTAGGGGTACTTGGTCAGCATCTTACTCGGTAATAAATAAATCATCGGCCAATCCTTTCACTCAATTAAAACATGCCTCGTTTGTTACTTTTACAAAATTAGGCATTTTGTTTTTCTTTTATTTCTTCACTTTTATTTCATTTTAAATGCATTTATCTTGATAATTTCTAAGTAAGCTATTTAAAAAAAACTGGTCAAGGTGGTTAAAAGCGAAAAATGTGCAGGGGTGTGTCAAAGAGTAAGCGCAGACAAGTCACTGAAATTGTTCTGGCGACTACATAAAAGCATGAGTGGTGTAGTCAAGAATAAGAGCATTTCTGACTTCCAAGATGCTGACCTCATCTTTGAACGCTATCTTGAGCAGAGCAACCAGACAGACATGGGAGGCCGAAATCTGGCCAAGGAGGTCACCTCAGACAGGTGCAAGGCCCAGAACACTTCTGATGAAGACACAGTGACAGTGAAAGAAATCAAGGCTGTACTTCGACGATCAAAAAACAGCGCTCCAGGGCCTGGTGGCATAAGATATGACGACATCAACAGGTGTACCGACAACGAGCTAGAGAAACTAGCAGACATGTACAACAACAGTATAGGGAGTGCTAGCATCAAGGAGGAGTGGTTACACAGCTATCTGATTTCCTTGCCGAAGCCTGACAAAGACCACAAAAAAATTCAGGGATATCGAACATATAAACATGCAGAATACAATAGGCAAGCTGCTGGAGAAGGTAATTGCCAGGAAAATATTAAGCCAGCTAGAGAGGCAAGGTGTTTTCCCACCTACCGTCCAAAAAGAGAAACCTGGACCAATGCAGCAGTTTTTGCTCATGATGTCTATGAAGATTTTCACTCAGGCATTGAAACCTTTGCTGCAGAGATTGATCTTGAGGACGCGTACAACAGAGTACCATTGGATTTTTTAATGCTTCAGCTTCTTGAACTCAAAGTAAGTCCATTCCTCCTTAGTTGGATCGCTGCCGCCCTCTTCCAACGGAAAGTAGTTTTTAGATGTGGCAGTTGGACTTTGGAACCAACAAAAATATATCCTGGCCTACCACAGGGATCACCATTATCTCCGGTACTGTTCAACGCCTACACAGTGAGAATCACTAGTGAACAGATCACTGGACCTGGCAGGACATTGTCATATGCCGATGATGTTTTAGTGCATCGTCAGGGTAAGGATAGAGAGCAGGTTGCTGTGGAACTACAAACCGAACTCAATCACATAAGTACTTGGTGTGATGAAGCTGGGGCAATGGTCAACCCAACAAAGGCAACAGTGACTTGGTTCTCGTTGAATAATCATATTGTCAACACTCCAACTCCAACTGTAAAGCTGTGTTTAGAGACGGTGGAAAGAACGCAGGCAATGAATTACCTAGGGATACGGTTTGATCGAAGCCTTGCTTATAATGAGCACATTGACCAGGTGATAACAAAGGCCAAGCGGGGTTTGGCTGCGATGCAGGTGATGGCGGCAGCAAACTGTGAGCAGCGCCATCTATGTCTTCTGTACGAGGGGCTGGTCATGTCTGTTTTTGAGTATGCAATGGCAATCCTGACTCTCAGCCGTAAGCAGATAGAAAGGATGGAAAGGATACAGAATGAAGCTATGCGCATTATTCTTGGATGTACAAGAGATACGGCATGCAGGGCGATGCGCTACCTTCTTGATTTTCCAACCATTGAAGAGAGAATACAAGTTTGCAGGGCACGCGCCTACCTCAGAGTTAACGCAAACACACAACATCCACTGCATAGTGACATTATGAAGGTGAAGGGCAGCAGGTTAAAAAGAGGACGGTCGTGGATGGGTCAAGCCGAAGACATTCTTCAACAGGTGTGTTCACTTGAGGACTTACAACCTGGCGAGGAGTGGGTACAAGTGCCAACAGATTTCTGCACATCCTTTTCAGTTTGCATCCAACTAGATAGAAAATGCAGACAAGAAAATCCGGCTGCTGTGGAGGCTGAAATACAAGCGTTGATTTTCGAGAATTCGCTAGACGATGATGCTGTCATCTACACAGATGGGTCGGTCGGGCCGACATGTGAGAAGCTCATGGGCCTTTACGGCTCGGGCCGGAGGGAGAATTGTGAAAGAGGACTCTGGTGCTTTCACTGAAACCACAAGTAGCCTGATTATGGAAGTCATGGCAGTAAGTAAAGCAATAACATGGCTCGAGACACAGACATTCACTGGGGCATGTTTCCTTAGCGACTCAATGAACATGATCAAGAGGATAGAGGAGGGGTCGATCCGAAGAGAACGGCTGCTGCCTCTGGAGCGGTCTCGGATGGCAAAGATTAGTTTCATCTTCGTGCCAGGGCATGCGGGAGTACAAGGAAATGAGCGGGCTGACAAGCTCGCAGGTGAGGCTACTGTGGAGGGCGGACGCGCCATGGACCAGGCTGATATTCTGAATGCTCTACGAGAAGAAAGACTTTTGCGTGAACCAAGTGATGACTGTGAATCTACAACCATGGCCAGACTGCGAGAACAGCAAATTAAAAGAAGGGTGGCCAAACAAGAACACTACGCAGGAAGCCAAAGAAGATTGATAAACCAACACAGAACTGGTGTCGTTAGCCGCTACACGCTGCGGGATTTGCTGAGGAGGGAATCCGAGCACTTATGGGCTGAATGGTTCGATGTGTAATGAGGATGATCTTTCGACTAACTAACTAACTAACTGATAATTTCCATTGGTTAATTTCCTGTTTCAACTTGTCTAGTTTATGTTACCCTTTGTTTTCTAACATACTTGCCTCCTAGAGGGTACCCCACTGACCTTTCTAAATAACTTTTATAATAAGTGCGTTCTCACGGCCCTGAAATCAGAAGCCCCCTTTCTTGTTCGAATCTTGCTCTAAACAGCTTCAATGTTTTGGATACTGCCCTGACGCTTTTCACTCCTTCTGCCACGTAGACATAGTGCGTCCTCGTGCAGTGCTTCTTTGGTTCTTTCCACTGGAAAGGAAAAACCAAAGAAAGCCTATGTACCCAGAGACCTTAATTCTCTATACTTGGCCTCATTATATTCCCTTTATAACAGCCATACTGTTATATTATGATTCGGTATCCATCAAGTCTGGAGTTATCCTTACCTTTCTTTGGGAGTGGGACCTGGTAGCTGTGAAGCCAATCCTGGAGTATTTCCGCCGTATTCATGCTTATGTTAAAACAAAGAGCCATCTCCTCCAAGTCCCCATCCTTCATGTTACTCATATGGGAGTACCTCACCCCGCCATAAACAAACACACGTGTATGATTTGACGCAGACAGAAGTAGAAGAAAGAAGCAGATATTAGTGGACGTACTAGATAACATCAGAATTGTAAGCAATAGTTACCGACTGGGATTCGAACCTGTCACCTCCAAAGAGGACGGCGCAAGTCCAAGCATTAATTGCATCGTTGTAATGGGGGTATCTCGTGCACGACCCAAGGCACTTCGCATTCACTCATTCTGGATCTGTTCCAGTTGTTCACTGAAGAATATTGTGTTAAAATACGTTGCTCACCTTGAACTCAAAGCATAATCCATACACTTCTAGTGCACTAGACAGATTTTTGCGTGTGGATTAGCTTTCCCTATTACCAGTGTCCCTCATCATCAGGTGAACTTACTCCGACTGTTGAGTAGAGTTGCGTTGAGTTAAGAACCGACATCACTGCACTCAGGACATTCCCATACGTGCTCCGTCCCCTCGTTCAACAGCCAGCGAAGAGTCATACTACTAATCGTTCCCACCGCTATCTGATTAAAAGTTCTCCTGGTCTTCCCTCTCAGTTTTGAGATTCTTCCAGAACCCCTGCCGATCCCCCGCAATCTCATTCATTCTTTCCACATATGGGTTCTCAATCTGTTCCTCCGCCTTCTCCACCTGGTCCCACAAACGCACGACCACCTTCCCCTTGTCTATAGGCAAAATTCCACCAAGAGGTGCCTTTCCTGCTAGCCTATCAGCCTGTTCATTCCCCCGTACACCTGCATGGCCAGGGCAACATATCCATACAATTCTCACGATCTGTGACCTCTGAAGCGACGAGAGCCATTCCATTCCGAACTCAGAATTCTGATCTACTTGCATGTTACGCCCCCAAGTTAAGGACGAATAAATTAGTGGAACTGCGGTAAAGCTGCCGAAATGAAAACAATATAAAATAACACAAAGTAATGCAGCTTTACAGAACACAATTGCTGAAAACATAGAACCTTGCGGCGGCTTTGTGATAGATGGGACCAAGGCATTCTTGAACCCATGACCCCTGAACCACAACGACAATAATGGACATGTATAAAAGCATAAGAGAAGAGGCAATAAAAAATAAACAAGGAACTGAACAAGGAAAGGTAACCAGATACAAACATAGACAGCCATGATGTTTCTTTATGTTATGACAGTATCTACTCTGGGACTACCGCTGCCCTACAAGAGGCAACTGAGAACTGTCAACTGATTAGGGAAATTAGACGTAGACAGTCAAAAATGGATGGACACGTTATAAGAAGAAATACATAAGAGAACTTGGCGACAACTGGCAAGATAGAGGGGAAAAGAACAAGAGGAAGGCAGAGAAGTAAATATATGGATGGCTTGGCCACGGTGGCGTGGTGGAATCAAGAACATGGAGCTTGCTTGCTTGTGTTCGTTGGCTTGAGCTCCAACGCGAAGTCCTGTATGTCGGATGAAGGCATCCTGTTGTCCAACATCAGTGTGATGTCATACAGGACCTGAGGTTTGCGTGAGTATCCGTTGTCCCATGTCTGGCTTATTGGTGTGCAGACTGGTGGTTCCTCGCCGTACAGGCAGACACTCTCCGACTTTGAAGGAATCGGCGATCCTACTGACTTTAGCCAGGACCCCGAAGGGACCTGTTGCCCAGGACGCTCGACGAGGACGCGTCAATAGGTCTTGGCCAGTATATAACCCGGCCCTGGTGCCTTGGAAACACCTCTGCGTTCCGAACATGGAGCTAATCTACGTCTCTGGTGATCATACGAGATGGAGAAACATGACAGACCGCGCTTATCAGCATGGCACATGACGATGAACACTCATAAACTTACTCACAAATCGTTTTATTCATACCATCAAATCTCCCACCCTTGTTGATAATATTGAGGTAATTTCCGATCACTCACCCATTTTCAACGTGATTCCATTCTACTGTCCCGAATGCTGTCGGTTCCTAAATCAATCAATCAATCAATCAATCTTTCTACTGCGCGTCCAACGCGGAGCACACAACCGTACAGATGATAGTCCATAAATACACACCAATGTATTGATTGGAAATTACAGAAGTTAAAGGAGGCACTAAACAGCATAAACATTGAAAGCGGTAGTTTCCGACCAGGACTTGTTCCTCCCCCCTCTCCCCCCCCCCCCAATGACGACAGCTCTTCTATCTGAAGGAACAAGCGCACTTAGACGCATGACTAGCTAGATCAGTGTTTCCCAACCTTTTTTGTGCCATGCCCCACTTAAGCCTTTCTAAAATTCATATTGCCCCCCTCTCCTGCCCCACGCCCCCCCCCCCTTTCAACATATACATTATTTTTAATATTCAAAAATTGAAATGTTCACTAAAGAAACTTGAATGATAGGTTTTAGGAAGAAATCACCAGGTAATTATTGAGCAAACACAGTAAGTAAATTTTCAAAACATATAATGCAGAACTGAAATTCAAGTACAAAATAATTTTAATGAAAGATTTTTCTATATTATTTTAATTATTAGTAATTATTTATTATTTAAATTTAGTGAGATCCTTGCGCTTGATGCTTGCTGCAAAGAGATCTTATGTCAGGTTCCAATTTAGTTAACTTCAGTGTCAAGTCTCCCCGTTTTGTTATATTCAGCCGATTTCTTCCATTTTCGAATTGCCCCCCTTAACAGTCGAATTGCCCCCCTGTGGGGCGTGGGCCACACGTTGGGAAACACTGAGCTAGATACTATTTAAAACAAAAGGTGTCTTCCTTAGCCAGGTCTATAGCTTTCAATTTGTATTGTGTCTAATGCGTCTTCTAGTATCTACTTCTTTCTTCTACTTCAACGAGGGAATGGTTAATACAGTGAAGAAATGGTTACGAGAACAGGACAACATGTGGTACAAATCTGAGATACATGCTCTTGTTTCAAGAGGGCGCAAAGCTGTTAAAGTTGATGGCGATTATGTTGAGAAGTAGAAATGTTTGCTGCACATGCGCATGACCATTGTGACTAAATTTCATGTGTATGTTATTAGCGGTTAAAAAGATGATAATTGTGGTGCATAACTTTGTGACCTACTCTCGTATGAGCGACAAACAATACTTGTATGTTTATTTATGAGCTCTCTTAGTTCCCAACACAGGTTCCCAAGTTGATATTTCTGTGTAATAAGTATACAGGTGACAGTCGTAAAATATTAACATCAGATAAGTAATTTGTGTACGCTATATGTGTTTGTACCAGTGTGTGTTCATTGTTTATGTGCTGATGAAGGCTCTAAACTTAACGTTCATTTTGTCACTTATGATTGTGTTCTAGTAAATCTTAGCAATCTGCTTCTCGTTTTCGTTAAGTTACTCATTATTGATAACCGCACAGTGTCTCCTTTAATCTGGAAGTGAATTGAAATAGATAAGCGGTGATATTACAATGTGATATGAAGTAATCCAGTGATAAGATGATAACACGGTGTGACACATAAATGGGTTAAAGTCATTTCATTTCTTAAACACTGTCTTTATTTTTAAGCAAAATACAATAGGCGAGGCATTGCATATAACGAATTGTCTAATTACAGAATAATTGTCATTTTAGTAAACACATTCCATTATAATACGGTTCTTCAATGCTACGTAATCATACGTGTGCTCAAGCAGTATAAGAAGAACACGATGATTCAGTTGCTTATTTTTGTAACTATTGTTTACGCTTGCCCACCAGCCATCAAGGCAGACGTCAACACAGGTTGTCCTTCATGGGGCTGTGGTTCGTGGGGCAGTTTTTCGCTCAGCTCTGCTGTTCCCCCTGTTAACGGAACTGTGAAATGGTCAACGGAGATTGTAAATATCCGGGATAAAATTCAGGTGGAGAATTTACGAGGCTGCGTGAGTGACCAAGTTGCTGTGATATGTTCAACACCAAGGTATGTCTTTTCTTTTACTTTCAAATTATAGTTGATTTTTGAAGCTAAGTTGCCTGTTGGAGTGGGACATATAGAACTACAAAAATTAGATGTTTAAGAGCATGCATCTTTCCCATTGCAACATACGCCTGTAAGACCCGGGCACTTAGCAAGCTGAACAGCGCATAAATGCCTTTGAATATAAATGTTGTAGACGAGTTTTAAGAATATCTTGAATAAAGATAAGAACAAATGTATCCACACTTCAAGAGCTGAATATTGAAGAAGGCTGGCTATTAATCACGATAAAACAAAGAAAATTGAAATATTGTGGTCATTTAAAACGTCACGAAAGTTTGTAGAGAACAATAATGGAGGGGTATATGCTTGGGAAGAGAGGAAGAGGAAGGCCAAAGAGAAGATGGGTGCAGGATGTAGCCGATGATCTCCAGATGAGTGTATCGGACGCGGGACATGATCGAGATGTTTTCCGGAAGGTTGTTATTGGAGCGAGGTTCTGCAAAGAACATGCTACTGAATGAATGAATGAATGAATGAATGAATGAATGAATGAATGAATGAATGAATGAAGTTAGTTGCCTGTCCCATTGTACATGTGTAGCCAAAGCAGGGATCACCGTGATTGTGAGTGAGGTTACGATGTCCGTCTGGAAAGCTGCTGGTTTCTCATCTTATATAATTAATTGTGTTCCTCTTGTGCCTTGTGGTGTCGAGGTGAAGCATAAACAGCCGGAGAGTGCCCGTTTATGGCCTTCATAATGGACTCTGTTATTCTTTCTGCCCATCGTTTATATGGTCGGCCTCGTCTTCTGGATCAGTTTGGTCTGTACATCAAATGTTTGTTTTGGTATACTGTTAGTTGGAAGCCAAGTTATATGGCTAAACAATTTAATTTGCTTTTTTGATACAATAGTAGCACTGCTATAACATAACCCCAACTGTCAAACATGTCATTTACTGCCAATATAGTACCTTGCGGTATATGGCTTTGAGCCTGAGGAATTAAGGTCGCCTGGCTAGTGCAGTCGCCGCGAACTGTGCAAGTTAGGATTTTCTTTTTGCCCCCGACAAAAAAAAAAAAAAATCCCACTCATTACCGAGGATTCTTCTTCTTCTTCTTCTGCGTTCATCCGGAGTTTTTTTTCGGATGTGATTGCGTTGTGCCTGTTTACAGCAGAGCTGCGTTCTTGCGCCGTTAGGCCGACACATCCGACTTCTGCGGGCATTTGTTGACCGGGTTAACCTTCCCGGGGTTACCGAGGATTCTAACCCAGGTCTCCTGAAGGAAAATCCGGCGTTCTAGCCACTCGGCCAGCCGCTCCTGGTAACTTTAGTCCTAATTTCTTCACATTGAGTATTCTTCTCAGGAATCTCATTTCCGTTGTTATACCAGTTTATATCTCAGCATATTGCTGAAAGTTGTTCCAGGAACCACCGCTCTTTAAGAACAGTCACAAACCAGCTTTTAAATATGCATGTCTGTGTGTTACGTGTACTCCACAGCGGATATGTCAGCCTGGATCCGACCAGTGGGCAAGTTGTCTGGAACACAACATCCATGAACTATCCGTACCTGCCCGTGGTGGATATCTACGGCGACCTCATTGGCATTGACCAGGGCCAGTTAGTCTATGTTACCAGGGATGGATCCTCGGCTGCCCCCGTCAATATCTCCGTTCTTAAACCAGCTTTCAGGTCATTGTTTTCAGATTTTAAAGTAAACACCCTTCCCTCATTGTTATTCTTCTTATTCCCTTTACTCACCCATTGGAGTGTAAGAGATCTCGGCCACTTCATGCCAAGTCTTTTGTTTTTCTTTTGCGCTAGCTGGCTTTGAACTCAAGCGTTGTCCACACACATTACTTCTAGTAGCACTGGACTGAATCTTGCGTCTGGATTAGCTTTCCCTATTAACAGTGTCCCTAGCCATCTGGCGAACCCACTCTGACTTCAGAGGTACTTGTAATTTACGTCCCCAAGTCAAAGACGGTAGGTCAACATTTTAGTCCAACTGTCCGGTATAGAGGTTGAACTACTTGCCATCAGCACACCGGATGTTTATCCATTCAGCCATGCTAACTTCAGCCATTTTATCTTTTGCCGTCTCCTGCACACCGCCCCCCCCCCCCCCCCCACCTTCTTGTATTCTAGTATACCCATGTTTTTCATTTACCATTCATCATTAACATTTGTTGTGCTTAACACCGGATCAAATGCATGTTTAAATAATTGTGTGTGTGTCTATTTTTTTTAAAAATACTTCAAGACGTTTCTACTTTAATTTTATAATTCATTGCTGCCCACTCTATTTAAAATTCGTCTCTGCCTCATTAAATGGCATTGGGGTCAATCCTTCACTGGCTGGCGCATTTCCCTCTGTATGTAGGGTTACCAAATCTTGTAACGGAGAAACCAGGATGTTTCAGTCCATGCAGCAGCTTATCTCTCGATGCTCCATATTCCCCTACGCACCCCGTCCTCTTCTTCAACAATCAGCGAAGAGCTCCAATACAAGTGGTACTAGATGCATTGTGATTATGTGTCCATCTGGCCTATCCTCGGAGTCCTGAGTGTCGGTCAGATCCTCTGGTCACTTCCTGCAGCACCTTTCTCTCCAGACAATCTGTGGTGTATCTGTTCTTCCACACTTGGTTGACCACTTATTTTTCTTTCCGTTTGCTTAGACTTGATCGTGGTTGGTTGGGATTTTGCCGCTGCTATTTTCAACGGAACGATGTGGCCAGCCCGTCGCCAACATTTCTTAATCTTCGATTATTTTATACATTTATGTATTTATTGTTTTGCGCTAACTCGCTTTGAGCTCAAGCGTAGTCCACACACACACTACTGCTGGTACTGCTGGACTTAATTTTTCGTGTGGATTAGCTTTCCCCATTAACAGTGACCCTCGCCATCAGGCGAACCCACTCCGACTTCAGAGGTACTTGTAATTTACGTCCGCAAGTCAAAGACGATAGGTCAACATTTTAGTCCAACTGTCCGGTGTAGGGGTTGAACCCCTTATCTCGGCATCAGCACACCGGATGTTTAGGAATAAGCGCTCTTATCCACTCGTCCAAGCCGTTATGCATATCAAGTTGCAGTGTTACTATTCTTTTGCTTCCCATATTTGTATTGATTGCTACTGTTCTATTTTTATTGTTCACTTTCGTATTTTGAAAATGTCGAAGGTTCTAGGGAGCTGCATTTGCTCAGTGGTTAGGGTGTTTGCCTGCCAACCAGGTGGACTTGTGTTGGAATTTCCACCCAAACGTGGATTTAAAAGAATAACCTGGACTTGCAAGTCGACTCAGCCTAAATAAGGTTCCAGAAAATATTTTCGGAAGTAAAGTCCTCGGGTGTGATTGTGACTACACCGCCAATGGAGTCCCGATTGGTCTATACAATTATGGGTCTAGCACCATCCATACATTCATCCATCCACCCTGTGCCATGCCGATAAGCGTGGGCAGTCATGTTTCGCCATCTCACTCGATCACCAGAGTCGTGGATCAGGTCCGTGTTCCTGTCTCGACCATGCCACGTGGCCAAGCCATGGAGGTATTTACTTCTCAGTCTTCCCCTTGGTCTCTTCCCATTGATCTTGCCAGTTGTCACCAAGTTCTCCAATTCATTTCTTCTCATGACATGCCCAAAGAATTTAGACTTCTTCTTTTATGTTGCATATCCCTTACAGGTCTCACTGGCCTAGGAGTTTACGTCTTTCTCCGTAATCCCGTATACTCTCGTGAGCAACGTGATGTGCGCGACAAACGGTAGCGGTTCTCGCCGCGTCGGTAACTTAGGGGTATGTGAGCCGGTCGCTCATAAAGCAATGGCAAACTACTGAGCGTAATCTTGCCTAGTACATCAACAGCAGCTGGAAAACACTGGTGTTGACTGCAACGACCTGTAAGGGATTTTCTTTTGGTTGTTGTTGCATATCCCTTACAGGACGCTGCAGTCAACACCAACATTTTTCAGCTGCTGTTGATGTACTAGGCAAGTTTTACGTTCAGTAATTTGCCATTGCTTTCTGAACGACCGGCTCACATACCCCTGTAAGTTACCAGCGCGGCGCGAACCGCTGCCGATTCTCGCAGCTGCTGTCTTCCCCACGAGGACACACGGGATTACGAACAATGTCGTTAACCACTTGGCTGTCTACGTCCAATGTCTCTAATCAGTTTACGATCTTCATTTGTTTCTTGAAGAACTTGTTCATTGGTTTTTCTGTCTGTCCATGGTATTCTTTTCATTTTCCCCATAAACCACAATTCCATCAGATGTTTTTCAGCTTGTCTGTGCATTGTCCACGGTTCACATCCATACAAAATCGATATGAAGTCATGTACTCACCACATAGGCCTATACCAGACGCCACAATGTGTGGAAACAGTCAGTAATTTAAATTAAGAGTTTAGCTAAGAAACGATATCACTGCACTCAGGACATTCCCACACGCGTGCCGTTCCCTCGTTCAACAGCCAGCGAAGAGTCATACTGCCAATGTTTCCAACTGCCATCTGATTGAAAGTTCTCCTGGTCTTCCTTCTCAGTTTTGAGATTCGTCCAGAACCCCTGCCGATCCCCCGCCGCATCATTCTCTCCACATACGGGTCCTCACTTTGTTCCATCGCTTTCTCAACCTGGTCCGAGAGGCGCCCGATCACTGCTCCCTTGTCCATAACTAATCTGTCACCGAGATATGTTAAAAACAACTTAGTGATAATGCAGATTGCCACATTATCCTTGTAACTGATATCATTTATATTATGGCTAAATTTATCTTTTTAGTGTCATGATTGCAAACAACAGCATGCTACTTCTGACGTCAGCGAACACGGACACGGCACAAATTGTGACTTACAACACAGGTGAGCTCTCTTTGTCGTTATTCGGTACCATCTCAGTGTGGAAGGACGATAGTCGTGTGTTTCTGCTATGTGTCGCCACCATGCACTCAGAGAAACTGGCATATTCATTACGGAGTGCCATGCATCGCTCAAGAAAACGGTGTTCATATCGTGATTTTTCTGCACAGTGCAGGCAGATGTGCTAGGAAATGAACAGGCCGATAGACAGGCTGTTTCCGCTCCTGTAGGAGGCGTGCTATATTATAACAAGGCGGCTTGGTGAAGGCTATCTGGGAGCGACTGGAAAATGTAACACAGCAGACAGAAAATCCACACCTGAAACACCGGGGAGTAATCGGAGGGTCTGAAGTTTGCGTCTGGATTTGCTTTCCCTATTAACAGTGTCCCTCGCCATCAGGCGAACCCACTCCAGCTTCGGGGGTATTGGAGAAATTAGGCGTAGACAGTTAAAATCTTTATGGCACGTTATGAGAAGAAATAAACTGGAGAACTTTGTGACAGTTGGCAAGATATAGGGGGAAGGAACAAGGGAAAAGGCAGAGAAGTAAATATCTGGGTGGTTTGGCCGCATAGAACATTCGAGACAAACATTCAGAGCTGATCTATATAACTCTAGTGATCGAGTGAGGTGACGAAACATGGCCGACCACCCACGCTTATCGGCGTGGCACATGGTGGTGATGTCTTCTTTAGTGGTTTTGAAATAGTCTATCATTTATACCCCCCCCCCCCGCCTTTTTTTTTTGCCGCATGAAAATTCATGTTCTCAGAATGTGGTTTTTTTCCCCCCGTATTGGCGGATGATCTCCAATGAGTGTATCGGACGCGGGGCATCTTGCTTGTGATCAAGAAGTTTTCCGGAAGGTTGTTATGGGCGCCAGGTTCTGTAAAGGGCATAATACTGAATTAATTAATTAATTAATTAATTAATTAATTAATGCATTAATGAATGCATTAATGTATGAATGCATTAATGAATTAATGAATGCATTAATGAAAGAATGCATGAGTAAATGAATGAATGAGTGAATGAATGAATGAATGAATGAATGAATGAATGAGCAGTTTCCTGCTTTGGGCCTGTCAAGTGGTAACGTCGTCACATTTTGCGGCCTGTGTGCATGGAGGAATAGGTGACCAGTTTTTTATCTCTCTTTCGCAGACGACGAGCCCTGGCGCCTAACCCGTGTCCGACGTGCTTATGACATTTCCTGCCCAATTCGCTATCAACTAAGCTCATTCATTCATTCATTCATTCATTCATTCATTCATTCATTCATTCATTCATTCATTCATTCATTCAGTATTATGTCCTTTGCAGAACCTCGCTCCCAGAACAACCTTCCGGAAAACCTCTCGATCATAAGCAAATTGTCCCGCGTCCGATACACCATCTGGAGATCATCCGCCACATCCTGCACCCATCTTCTCTTTGGCCGTCCTCTTCCTCTCTTCCCAGGCATATACCCCTCCATTATTGTTCTTTCCAAACTCACACGGCGTTCTCAATGACGTAACTATCAAGCCACGGTATTTAAAGTTTCTTATATATTCAGTTTTGTGATTGTTATCTTTTTATTATAATATTATCAGTTTCACTACGATTCATTGCGTGGACAATTATTTTATGTACCAAATCGGTGTTAGCCGGAGGACAAACAGAACACGCATGTCGTGAGTGTAACGGACTCACAAAGTATGATGAGAAAGGTGCAGACAGGCATGCTTCGGGCAGAGTGGCAGGCTTTCTGTCAACAGTCATAAGTAGAGAGCATCTGTTATATTTCCCCCCAGGACATGCTGGTGTGGTGGGAAACGAGTTGTCGGACAGATTGACTGGGGCTGCACCGCTCAATGGGGTATTGGTGCACGATAGGGCAGACTAGTCCGGGCCTGTGGGATCGTGATAACAGTTAGATCAATATGGCCTGAAGAGAATGGTGCTGCAGGCAGTGACCAGATGACCTGACCGACTCCCAGGACTCCGAGGAAAGGCCAGACGGACACATAATCATACTACAACTGCAAAATTAGTATTGGGACTCATCGCTGCCTGTTGAAGATGTGCACGGAGCACGTATGGGGATGTCCCAAGTGCAGTCGTGTCGGTACTTGACACAACTCAACTCAACTCAACCCCTCTTCAAAATTATCAAGCTATCTCAGATCTACTGTTTCTTTGCCCCATAGTCCATTATATTTCTATCTTTTCACGTGATATCTTAGAGATCCAATTATTCCATCTGAAAATGTATGCATAACTGTAAATTGTTAGCCTGTTGTGACCATACGTGGTAACTTTTCAGATCGAGTTGTGTATTATCATCATCATCATCATCATCATCATCATCATCATCATCATCATCATCATCATCATCATCATCATCTTCTTCTTCTTCTTCTTCTTCTTCTTCTTCTTCTTCTTCTTCTTCTTCTTCTTCTTCTTTTTTTTCTTCTTCTTCTTCTTCTTCTTCTTCTTCTTCTTCTTCTTCTTCTTCTTCTTCTTCTTCTTCTTCTTCTTCTTCTTCTTCTTCTTCTTCTTCTTCTTCTTCTGTTGCTGCGTTGTGCCTGTTTACAGCAGAGCTGCGATACTTACACCTTACGGCCGACACATCCGATTTCTGCAAGTATGTTTGACCGGTTAATCTTCCCGGGTGAGTTGTATATGAACTGTTAACCTATTGTGATCTTTCAGATTGCACTTTTCCAGATAGCGTTGCATGTGCACTGTTAATTTGTGATCTTTGTGGTAAATTTTTCCAGATGGCGTTGTATGTGGACTGATTGATTGATTGATTTAGGAACCGCCATCACAGCATTTGGGGCATTCCCATAAGCGCTCCGTCCCCATCCTCAGCAGCCAGCGAAGAGTTCCAACACCAATAGTTCCAGTAGCAATCTGATTATATGTCCGTCTCGCCTTTCCTCTGTGCGTCGAGCGTCGGCCAGATCCCCTCGTCACACCTCGCTGCCTCATTCTTGCAAGACCACGATGATCCATTTGGTCCTCCAAGGTGTACACGTGCTCCCACAAGGCCGCAACCATGTTTGCCTTATCATGCATCAATTTTTTTTTTTTTTTTGCATATCCTTTACAGGACATCGCTGTCAATACCAGCATCTTTCAGCTGTATGTTGATTTCTTGGCAAGATTACACTCAGTAGTTTGCCATTGTTTCTGAGCGGCCGGCTCACATACCCCGTAAGTTACCGATGCGATTCGAACCACTGCTGATTCTCACCGTCATCACGTTACCCGCGAGAGTATACGAGATTACGGAGAAAAGTCATAACCTCTAAGCCACGAAGCCGGCAATCGTGCATCAATACTCCACCAAATTTTGTCGAGCCAGCCAATCTGTCCGCCTGTTCATTCCTCAGCACACCAGCATGCCCCGGAGAAAAGATCCAGACGATGCCTGCCACCCGTGACCTCCGAAGCGAAGCAAGCCACTCTGCACGAAGCTTGCCTGTCCTCACCCTCCTCAGAATGCTTTCTGAGTCAGTTACAATTACGATGTGTGTATGTATCGTGTTCTCCATTCAGCGGAAAACTGCACTGACTGTTAACTTGTGACCTTTCTTGGTACACTTTTCCAGATGGTGTTGTATGCGGACTGTTAACTTGTGACCTTTCTTGGTACACTTTTCCAGATGGTGTTGTATGCGGACTGTTAACTTGTGACCTTTCTTGTTACACTTTTCCAGATGGTGTTGTATGTGGAGCTGTCTCCCTCTATGGAACTGTAAACAACGTCAATGGCACGTTCATCCCAGTCGGTCATCCAATCATTGTTGGCTTTCGCGCTTACATCATCACCCAGTTTCAGCCTAATGCAACCAGTTCACAGGTTCGTTCGTATGTATTCTTAAGATTTTACAGAACGATAAGAACCCCCCTCCCCCTGTGTGTGTGTATGTGTGTGTGTGCGCGCGCGTGTGTATGTGTGTGTGTGTGTGTGTAGACAGACGAAAGAACGGACGGTTAGATAGGCGGGTTAACAGAAATAAGAAATACAGATATACAGGCAGAAAGCCATCCAGATAGTCAGAAAGACATTGATAGACAGCATATTATAGACAGACGGGTGGACTGACAGACAGATAGACAGACGGACGGACGGACGGACAGATAAAAAGGTAGATGTAGATAGACTGAGAGATGGATGGGTCCAAGGACATATAGCCTAACAGACAGAAGTACTAACGGGCGGACAGACAGATCGTATGTTTTATAATAAAAATTATAAACAACCATACGCCATAATTACTCATCTGTGTTGCTGATATATGTTTATGAACAATACGTTTCCTTTCGTTTAATCCAGAAAAGAATAACATACTCAAGCCTATTCCGTCTATACGCCTTTGATCTTCTGGATTACATGACAAAGAGAATAAGGACAGTCTGGTACATTGATATCCCAAGGAATCAACGCCCCAGATTAGCTGTTTCAAGAAACAAGAATCGGAATTCTCAAATGGTCATAGACACAGATGTCTTAGCTCCTATTGTTGCGTACTCACAAGGTACAGTTTACGTAAATATCCCATTAGGTTCGTCTGGTAAAAATTCCGAACAGCCGTTGCTGGGAACGCTGTGGGGGATCGTGGATAACGGTGACACAGCTTCCTTTGTGTTCAAGAATATTGTGCAGTTTGGACAAATGGTTGTTTACAATGTAAACATTAATAATAATATAGGCCATGCAAGTCGACATGTTGGGTCCGATCAAAAGTCGAGACTTAACACAGATCAGACGTTGTGGATTTCTTCCAAATATTCAAGCCTTATATGTGGATACAGTTCAAGAATTGGCATTTTGACTGGCTGGATAAATATAAGTAAGTGAAATGCTTACTTAAATTCTTGTATTAATATCATCATCATTACCATGTGCCATGGCAAATAGCGTAGGCGTTCACCATCATCATTACCATGTGCCATGGCAAATAGCTTAGGCGTTCACCATCATCATTACCATGTGCCATGGCAAATAGCGTAGGCGTTCACCATCATCATTACCATGTGCCATGGCAAATAGCGTAGGCGTTCACCATCATCATTACCATGTGCCATGGCAAATAGCGTAGGCGTTCACCATCATCATTACCATGTGCCATGGCAAATAGCGTAGGCGTTCACCATCATCATTACCATGTGCCATGGCAAATAGCGTAGGCGTTCACCATCATCATTACCATGTGCCATGGCAAATAGCGTAGGCGTTCACCATCATCATTACCATGTGCCATGGCAAATAGCGTAGGCGTTCACCATCATCATTACGATGTGCCATGGCAAATAGCGTAGGCGTTCATCATCATCATTACCATGTGCCATGGCAAATAGCGTAGGCGTTCATGTATCTCCATAGGTCTCGGTTTTATTGATGTTCTTCCTCCAAATCAAACTCTTAGCTTAGGCCCTGGAGCATCTTTTCCCTCTGCCTGCCTCCTAATTAATATGATTTACATTAACTGATACAGTGCCAAACAAAACGCAGGTTTGGACCAAACATAATGCACAATCAAATGAACAAGTTTTATAGTGTAAACTTCCGCTCACTGAGCATTGAAAATAATTGAAATTGCGGAAGATACCACGAAACGAAAACCATAACGCGATAACCCTAGTATGGCGATATAGCGTCCTTTTCTCAAAACGAAAGGTGACTTTTGGCGATATATTATCCGCCGGCACTGAATCAGTTAATGTGTGAGTAGTCGATGTGACCGAAAGGATAGAAGCGCTGTAGCTTTTAAACTTCCCGTGCGGGGTAGAGGGATCAACCTCCAACACGGGTCATTTGAACTTAAACCTTGACTTTTCGTTCAGAAATAATTGCAAATTACTGAACGTAAAATTGCCTAGAAAAACAGCTTAGGGTTTATTGCAACGTCCTGCAAAGGAAATCATCATTATCATGTGCCATGCGGACAAGAGTCTGCGGCCATGTTTCACCATCTCACTCGATCACCAGAGTCGTGGATCAGTTCTGTGGTTTTGTCTCGATTGTGTCATATAGCCAAGTCATCCGGGTATTTACTTCTCAGCCTTCCTCTTTTTCTTTTCCCCGAAGTCTTGCTAGTTGTCACCAAGTTCTCCAGTTTATTTCTTCGCATAACGTACCAAAAAAAGTATTGACTATCCACGTCTAATTTATTAAATAAGTTTAAAGTTTTCATTTGCTTCTTGTAGGACTTAACTATCTATGTCTAATTTATTCAATCAGTTTAAATTTTTCAAAAATGTCAAAATTATTTGGACATGTTATGAGAAGAAATGAATTGGAGAACTTGGAGATAACTGGCAAGATCGAAGGGAACAGACCAAAGGGAAGACCGAGAAGTAAATACCTGGATGGCTTAGCCGCATGGCATGGTCGAGACAGGAACACTGAGCTGGTCCACGACCCTGGTTATCGAGGGAAATGGCGAGTCATGACCGCTCACGCTTTCCGGCATGACACATGATTGATTGATTGATTACATTTTTTATTTGATTCTTGTAGGACTTGTTCATTGGTTGTTAAGTTTGTCCATGGTATTCTTTGCATTTTCCTCAGAAACCACATTTCCACTGTCATTAGATGTTTTTCAGATCCTCTGCTCATTGTCCACATTCATACAAAAATGCAGGTTCTTTGTAGCACTTCAAAACTCTTATTCTCTTTTTGTTGGTCAATATGTTTTCCATCTCTCAAAAGGCCACATTTGCCATGGCGATTCTTATCACAATCTCTTCAAGGTATCTCCTATCAGATGTTTTAAGGCACCTCCCATCAGATGTTTTGACTGTTCTAATCTCTTTAAGGCACCTCCCATCAGATGCAAAGAACAAAAAATTTAATTAATGATTGACCTAGGTAAAAGTACACTTTCTTTCTTTCTTTTTTATTTTTTAAATGTTCATATTTGTGTATCTCTCGGTGTCTTTCTCGTATGCATGTTTTGTTTCTCTCTCTCTCTCCATCTCTATCCCTCTACATCTCTTTCCTTCTTTCTTTCTCTATCCTTCTGTTTATCCTCTCTCGCTCTCTCTCTCTCTCTCTCTCTCTCTCTCTCTCTCTCTCTCTCTCTCTCTCACTCTCTCTCTCTGTCTCTCTCTGTCTGTCTCTGTCTTTCTCAATCTCTCCCCCCTCTCTCTCACTCAAAATATATATTTAAGTTTTCTATGTTTATCTCAGTTTCTCTTTCTTTGTATGAAGGTTTCTGTCTGTCTGTCTGTCTGTTTGTTTGTCTGTCCGTCTCTATTTATTTCTATCACTCCGTTTCTTTCCCATTCCTTCTCTATCTCTCTTTGCCTCTGTCCCAATTTCTCGCTGTTTCTCTTCGTGTTTCTTTCTTTGTCTGTCGGTTTCTCTCAGACATTCATGCATGCATGTGTTTATATATATATATATATATATATATATATATATATATATATATATATATATATATATATATATATATATATATATATATATATATATCACTATCGCCGCTACTCTTCAATCTGGCTCTAGAGAAAGTTGTAAGGAAGATAAAGGAGGAATGTGATATTGGAGGAACATCCAAGCTGCTTGGTTATGCAGATGATATAGATATTATAGGACAAAGTGAACAAAAGTCATTGGAAATATTGACTCACTTAAAGGAAAAAGCCCAACAGATGGGGCTGGTTATCAACCAAGATAAGACAGAATATATGGTAATTTCAAGAGACGGAATGGCTAAAAACTCTGGCCACATACAAATAGATAATATGACCATTAAAAAAACGGAAACATACAAATACCTGCGTACAATCTTCAACTGCTCCAACATCATAAGGGAAGAAATACAAACTAGAATCAACTCTGGAAATAAGATATATTATGCACTACAACATCTACTAAAATCAAAGGCGCTATCTCGTAACACCAAAATCACAATATACAAAACACTGATCAGACCAGTTGTGCTGTATGGCTCTGAAACCTGGAGTACAACGAAAGGAGACGAAGCCTTGTTACAAACCTTTGAGAACAAAATTTTAAGACGCATCTTTGGACCCATTAGGGATACACAAAGTGGAGAGTGGAAAAGAAGAAGTAACAAAGACATTTATTATCTGTTTAAGTCTCCGCTAATCACTGGTATCATGAAGGCTAATAGACTACAATGGCTGGGGCATATAGAAAGAATGGAAGATAATAGGGAAACAAAACTCGCTTACACTCAGGAAATAAATGACCGTAGACCCCGAGGTAGACCAAGAAGACGGTGGAGAGATAATACATGTACAGACCTACAAGCACTTGGAATCAACGACTGGCAAGAGAAGGTCCACCAGAGAGACGAATGGAGACGGATTGTATTTGCAGCAAAGAACCTCAATGGCTCGGAAAGCTGAAGAAGAAGATATATATATATATATATATATATATATATAAGGGGCGTTCATTTGAAATCCTTTCGTGCCGCACCGCGTACGTTGAACATGAGCATGTCAAAGTCATGTGATAAGCACTGACCAATGAATAAAAGAGCACGTGCTTATCGTCCCATGATGCATAGGTTCTGTTTCTGACCGTTGAGAAAATGGCCGGGTTGATCCAAAATCCGCCCAAAGAAGCTCAAAGAGCGGTCATTCAGTTTCTTTCATTTGAAGGATGTCAACCATTAGACATTCATCGAAGAATGTAGGCAGCGCACGGTAACAAATGTGTGTCGAAGACAACAGTGACAGACTGGGCACGAATGTTTCGGAAAGGACGTCAGTTCACAACAGATCTTCGACGGCCGAGTCAAGCGCATATTGTTGCAACAGAAAAAACCATCGCCAAAATTGATGCAGCAGTACAGATGAACCGTTGTCGAAGCATATGTTCACTAACGAAAGAATTTGATGTGTCAATTGGGACAATTGAAAAGGTCGTTCGTAAGAAACTGCAATATCCGAAGGTGTGTTCACAATGGGTACCATGGATGTTGGTCGACCACCAAAAAGAGGAACGCATAGGATGGTGTTTGAACCACTTGCTGCGTTACAGAGTGGAGGGTGATGCATTTCTCTTCCGCATAGTGGCAGGCGATGAATCATGGTTTCACCACTTTGAGCCGAGCAGCAAAAGAGAGAGCATGCAATGGAAGCATGCTGAATCACCAAAAGCCAAAAAATTCAAATTACAGGTTTCGGCTGGTAAGGTTATGCTGAGCGCATTTTTTTACCATGAAGGGCTATTGTTGGCCGACTTTAAAGAACCTGGTGTCAACATCAACTCTACCCACTTCTTGCAAACACTAGACAAGCTGCAAAAAACCATCAAGAATAAACCACCCGGCATGTTTTCTCGCGGTGTGATTTTTTTGCACGATAATGCTCGTCCGCATGTCCCAAAGATTGTGTAGGAAGCATTAGCAAGGAAGAAGTGGGAAATTCTGCAACATCCAGCCTATAGTCCTTATTTGTTACCATGTGATTTTCATTTGTTCGGACCTCTAAAAAAAAGCTCTCAAGAGGCAATGATTTAACACAGATGCAGACGTAATGAACGTGGTAAATACTTGGTTCAGCGAGCAACCACAATACTTTTTTTTTTGCGGACGGCATTCGCCGCCTACCTAAGCAATGGGATGCTTGCCTGAATACCTACGGCGAGTTCTTCTGACCAACCCATGCTGCATAATTCATTCAAAATGAATGCTTTGTTTAATTCTACCACACCTGTTAATGTTTCTTTCATGCTTTTGTAATAAAGCCATTGGAACGGGTTTCAAATGAACGTTCAATATATATATATATATATATCTTCCTTGCAGCATATTTGGCTGATATTGACCAGATAACATCCCAGCTGGCAATAACTCGACAGTCAGACGTTTCACTAAACGACGTACTCATCTTTGGCGGACTCGATACAAACGGATCTGCACATTTGGCCGCAATAGAAACTTACTCCGCTACAAATGCTACCCTCCTGTGGAAAACCAAACTCAGTGACAACACTCCCAGTCAAAATAATTCAACATGGGAAGTTTCCGGTCAAATAGTCAACTTTGCCGAGGCTGTTTTCGGTGGGAGCGGATCCACAGCCGCATGGCAGCTTGGTCTTATTGCAATGGTTCTGGAAAATGGGACGGATTATACCAAACTACACATAAAAGGCGTATACTGAAATTTACCGTGAATTATTTTCTATATTATGGGCACTCTTCCGAATTCCGGTCCCAAATGAAAAGTTGATTCTGCAGTGAATAAGTATCCCTTACAGGCCCTCATTGTGTGATTACTTCCGTTTTGATTACTTCCTTAGGACCGGAATTCGGAAAAGTGCCTTATATGTTATATTACTATATAATTAAAGGTTATATGTCGACTTATTGTTCACTTGATTTAATTTTTATAAATTTATCCATCTATTTTGCCTCGGTGACTGAACTTGCAACATACGTCTGCGAGACATGGACACTTACTAAACAAGCTGAACAGCGCATAAATGCCTTTGAATATAAATGTTATAGACGAGTTCTAAGAATCTCTTGAGTAAAGAAAAGAACAAATGCATCCATACGACAAGAGTTGAATATTGAAGAAGGTTGGCTATTAAAGACAATAAAACAAAGAAAATTTAAATATTTTGGTCACTTGAAACGTCATGAAAGTTTGGAGAGAACAATAATGGAAGGGTATATGTCTGGGTGGAGAGGAAGAGGAATGCCAAAGAGAAGATGGGTGCAGAATGTGGCGGATGATCTCCAGATGGGTGTATCAGACGCGGGACATCTTGCTTATGCTCGAGAGGTTTTCCGGAAGGTTGTTATGGGAGCGAGGTTGTGCAAAGGACATGCTACTGAATGAATGAATGAATGAATGAATGATGACTGAACTAGTCAACTAGCCAGGTGGCCTTAATTCCTCAGGCTCAAGACCCCCTTGCCATACACCGCAAGGTACTATATAGGCAGTAAATGACGGTTTTGTATCTATTTTGCCAAAACATCTGGTAACTGTAGCATACTTGGTTTTGTCTGCACCATCTCACAGTCAAGTGTTCATGTCCATCTCACAGTCAAGTGTTCATGTCCATAACGCAGTCAAGTGTTCATGTGCATCTCACAGTCAAATGTTCATGTGCATCTCACAGTCAAATGTTCATGTGCATCTCACAGTCAAATGTTCATGTGCATCTCACAGTCAAATGTTCATGTGCATCTCACAGTGAAATGTTCATGTGCATCTCATAGTCAAATGTTCATGTGCATCTCACAGTCAAATGTTCATGCGCATCTCGCAGTCAAATGTTCATGTCCATCTCACAGTCAAATATTCATGTGCATCTGGAGTTCTGAATCATGAACTCTTCTGTTAGGTGGGAAGTCAGTATAACCCAATGGGTAAGAGCTCTTGCTCTCAAACATCCCGTGTGCTGATGTTGAGGTAGCGGGTTCAACCCCTCCACCAGTCAGCTGGACTAAAATTTTGACTTCTCATCATTGACTTGAGAACGTAAATTAAATTATAAGCACATCAGAAGTGGGAGTAGGTTTGTATGATGGAGAGGAACACTGGTAATACGGAAAGCTAATCCACACGCAAAAAATAGGCCCAAGGTACTTGAAGTAATAGCACGTAAATGGACTATGCTTGAACTAAAAGCGAGGGAACGCAAAATATATTTATATTTAATTGAGCCAATTTGTATTACGCCGGTCTCCCTGGCCTAGGTTAACGTCTTTCATCGTAATCCTGTATATTCTCGTGAGCAACGTAACCTGCGCGATAATCGGTAGCGGTTCTCGCCGCGTTGGTAACTTACGGGGTATGTGAGCCGGTCGCTCATTAAGCAATGGCAAACTACTGAGCGTAATCTTGCCTAGTACATCAACAGCAGCTTAAAAATGCTGGTGTTGACTCCAACGTCCTGTAAGGGATATGCAACATTAAAAAAAATTGTATTACCCTTGTTAAGTATATTGATATTGTAGTAACCCAATGGATAACTATTCACATTATCCGTATAGATATTCAGGACTCACCTCTATCGAATGGTTCAACTAACTAACCAGTCAACCAACTAATTAGCTAACAAACCAACCAATTAGTTAGCTAGCTAATTAACTTTTGTTTTCAGTGGACGTAAGGTGCGTCACAAGTTGCCGCCATTTACATTATTCAATACAAGTGAATACTTGTATGTCTACAATGTACGTCGCTGGTCGCGGGGTCCGCTAAGGTCAGGCGGAGAGTCTGACGATAGTGCACGCTTTACACAGGTCCGGACACTTGTGATTGACAGAAGTACGCGTTCTTATGGTCCGGGCGCGTACGAGGCCCTCACCTGTTGGACTTGGCTGAACGCCTCTTAAGCCGGGTCCCTTGGGTTCCAGGGTCTGGCCACCACTCGCCACCTGCTCGTGGAGGCGAGGTCTCGGAGGTTTGACGCTGTGCCGCCAGCGTCTGCAGCCTACCTTGTGCCAGACGTATTGGTTACCCATTCCTCTGGAAAACACAAGGTTAGGCCGAGAGAGGGAACATGTCGTTTGGGCACCACATGTTTCTCTGAAAGCTCTGCCCAGGCATTGTGATGGAATATTGGCCACATTCCAGCTCACATACGTTGGTCTGTCAAGACTGCAAGGTACCACTCACAATATACATATTTAACCTGGTTATCTCGTATGTCTCTAATTTCGACAGAATGTAAGCTTAAGCATATATCTCATCTTAGGTCTTGTGTTGTATCGGAATGCGATCAACATTGCCAGTAGTGGGGTGTGCTCAATCTTTAAACCTCAAATCCCGAAACAACCAAATAAATCAATATATCCCATCGATCTGATGGGGACAATTGCTGTCAAGTTTCTTAACATGTGCCCGCCAGAAAACATTTTGGTGGTCATAGTGACAGTAGATGAGACTAGGGTTCACCATTTTTATCATCAAGCCAACATTGCTATCATACAAAGAAAAAAAAACCAGGCTCCCCTACACCTGTCAAGTCGTGGGACTAAAAATATGCATGACAAGTTATGCTTACTATTTACTGGGACGTCAAATGTGTACTATAAAAGATTATCTACCTCGCGACAACACATTCATTTACAGCAGTATGTATTATTGAGATAACTCGCACTCAAAATCTTCCTCTGCTTCAAGACAACGTGCCCTTTTAAAAAGCACGCTGTGCACAGCTAGCAGCCAAGGATTTCATCTTCTTCTTTGGTCACCTCCAGACGTCAATATAAATAAATACAAATAAAGCAGCAGTCAACTTAAGCTTGTTGATATCCCCACAGAGTTTGTCCTCAAATGGAGCTGCGTAGGCCGAAATAATTGTCTCTGTTCTGCAACTTGAAGACGCTTTCACTGATACATCAGAAATTTGTACAGCAAGTGAAAAGTGGGGTCAACTTAAGGAAACTCTTTATAAAACAATGGTAGAGGTTTACGGCACTGTGGATCATATGTCAGACACTACTGCAGCAAATGTATAGCTGTCAGTTTACAAGTTCTGCAGTTACATTCATCAGTATCAGCTATCTTTAGTTTCTTAAATATGTGGTATTTCAGCATATTGTAGTCTGTCCGTAGCCTGAAGATTGTAACTTGTTCTTTTCGATTGAGCTGGTAATATACATCATCAGTCTGGTGACTTGGATACTCTCATTTCCACTTGGTTATAAAATTGCAACTTATAAATCTCTTGCCTCATTATAGGCTATCTCAATATCAGGCTGAGGTAGTCTTCCACCTTTCTTTGCTAATTGGTTGGCTTCTTCATTTTCAGGTATGTTGCCATCTCTTGGGATTGATTTTGCTTGTAGTCTGGGCAAGGTTGCAGATTCGTTTAGTGCATATTGATTTATTTTTGGGGGGGGGGGGGGCTTTGCTCCATTAGGATAAGAAGATGACGAGGATGAAGACGAAGAAGTACTATGGCTATCTTCAATGTTTATATAATATGTTCAGTGCTAAATGAGTAAGATGCATTCAGATAGAATATACGAGTGTGTGCTAGATGTGTGGTAGGAAGTTGGTAAGTTGCATATCCTTTCCTTTACAGGACTTTGCAGTCAACACCAGCACTTTGCTGTTGTTGTCTTGGCTGGTTTGCCATTGCTTTCTGAACAACCGGCATCCATACCATTTCGTAAAACACCAGCGCAACGCTGTCTGTTGCCAAATCGCACGCAGCTGTTTCAAATGCGGGTATGTGGAATCTCGAATCGCATCCTTAACCCCTTCGCCACAGAGACAAGCGTGGTAGGAAGGGTAGGGTGTAATACCGGAATCCCCTCTGACGTGTCTCCACCTTGACGTGGTAGAGGGGCTTGCGTGTCCCAATGACCCCAAGAGCTCTGCCGACGGAAGCGCAACTACATGTCGGACTGGCCTTGGGATAGGGACCAGACCAAGAGAGACACAACCTGCTGCTCTGCAGGTAGACTGAGGATAGCAGTCAAAAGTTCAAATCAGGCGCACGATGCCACTAATTCTTGGTCCGGACACATACTCTAAGGCTCTCAGCTGAGGGATGTGGCTGAAAGCCTCTAAGCCATTAACCCTCGCATGTGAGAGCTGGGCCGACACTCACCTACCTCAAAATGGAGGTGAGATACTAGCACGCTACACGCTCAGCTGGGGAACATGAGAGATCCTCGGATGGGAGGGCCTAGCCGTTACTCTCTCACTGCTGCATGGAGGTAAGGTGCTGAGCTGGCAGCACATGTAGCCTACCTCGTGAGCATTACTAAAGGTGGAAAAGCGTCCCAATCGCATGCAGTGGTTACGATGAAAATCGGTATCTATACTCACAGAGTGAGCATTGACAAAGGTGGAAGAGCGTCTCATTGAAACGAAATGGAACGCTTGGCAAGTGAATCCATTACGTGGAAATCCAAAGCGAAAGCTTGCTGAGTGGATGTCGTCTGCAGACTGTCCGTCCCTGGATTTTGCGGGGAGCGACCACTGGCCAGCGAAATACCCAATACATGGAAGTGAGGAATTAAAGCAGCCATGAGCAGGACGTGGCGATTCCTCAGGTGAGCCCAGTCTCAGAGCATTATGTGCCGGCTCTGCAATTATGGAAGCCTCCTTGGATAGCAGGGAATGCCCATGGTCTGCCCTTGCCTTCCCTTGAGGGTTGACCATGATGTCTTTGATCGTTCTACCTTGACCAGCTAAGATGTGGGCGACACCACAACAGTAAGAGTCTAATGTCCCTCGAAACCCTGGGAAGGCAAACCCGTTAAAATGCCAGCAGAAGTCAGATGTGCTGGCCGAAAGGTAGCAAATAAAGTGGCACAACACAAAAACGTCCGAGTGAAATGTCCCTCGTGCCCCTAGTTTGTTTTCCAGCTGGAACAGCTCTGACAATCTTGATTTCTGGGCACACATCTGATCCGAACGCTTGCTGAATGGAAGTCGTCTGCAGACTGACCATTCCTGGTTTGTGCGGGGAGCGGCCTGTAGCGAACGTAATGCCCAATACATGGAAGTGAGGAATTAAAGCAACCATGTGCAGGACGTGACGATTCCTTGGGTGAACCCAGTCCCAGAGTGCTATGTGTCGGCTCTGCAATTATGGAAGACTCCTTGGATGGGGGGGGGGGGGGGGGGGAATGCCTATGGACTGTCGCTGCCTTCCCTTGAGGGCAGACCGTGAAGTCTTCGACCATTCTAACTTGACCAGCTGGGCTGTGGACGGCACCACAAAAGTGAGTCCCACAGGAATGCTAACCTGGTGAAAAATAACATATGCTAAAGTCGGATGTGTTGGCCTAAGGGTCTCGGCCCAACAGTGCCTAACTTAGACACACCGCAATTACATCTGACAAAATACTCCGCATGAATGCAGAAGATACCGGACATGATATGCCCAATTTTAAACCTTTGAAATAACACTCATGTCCTCTCTCAACAACATACGTCCCTTTAATCTCCTACACATGCAATCAATGCTTAACACAGGACAAGCTACATGGAGCACACACAACACAAACTAAATACAAATACTAAAAAGTCTTTATTTATTACAGGCAGATTACACTAAAAAAAAACAACTTCAAAATAGTCGTATAAAACTGTCAAGTAAGCAGAAAATCATTTGCAATAATTCTGATATGAAACAAATAGCAGGAATGTCTGTCAGAATTATAAATATGACCTTGAAATGATTACAAACACAAAACAATATTAAACAAAAAACATGAAATTCAGTACAAAGTTATGCAAAATTGAACTATGCATTAAGTACCTATACTGAACAACTTGTTCATCTTGGCATGATTTGTTTGGAATGTTTAGTTTGATCAAGTAAGAATGTCATGGGAAAGGTGAACTCATGGCAGATGAGACTGTGGATGTGACGTGTTATGTCATGGGGAAAGGTGATCTCATGATTTTGCTAAGGATGTGAAGTGTCAGATCAGGAAAAGGTGATCTCTTGGCAGATATTACCGTGAATGTAAAGTGTTAGACAAGAGAAAGGTGATCTCATGGCAGATACTACTGTGAATATAAAGTTTAATACAATTTAGAAAGGTGATCTCATGGCAAATACTACCGTGAATGTGAAGTGTTAGATCAAGAGAAAGGTGATCTCATGGCAGATACTACCGTGAATGTGAAGTGTCAGATCAAGAGAAAGGTGATCTCATGGCAGATATTGCTGTTAATTTGAAGTGCTAGACAAGAGACAGGTGTTCTCATGATAGGCAAGTGATAAGAAGAGTTAGGCCTTCCCATAGACTAGCCAGCTTCATCAAATGGGGTTAGTACTGGAAGAACACAAAGCTTTTAGGGTGATCACCCTGTGATCTCTGCCAGCGGAGAAGACAGGCAGGTGTGTACTTGTGCAAAAGTCATTTTATGTCTTTTGAGGACAGACCATGTAGCTGGAGAAACATGCAAAGCTTAATAATCTGGATAATCACTTCTTTGGTATTCACATTTTTTTTTTCGATTGGGTTGGTCCCCAGATCCCTAATGGTTAGAAAAAATAAAAACCGAACCCCTAAAGACCTTATTTATAAGCAACAGCTCTAACCACAATTATACCACATAGTTATACTGTTAAACACATTCATTCATTCTGTAGCATGTTCTTTGCTACCATAACAACCTTCTGGAAAACTTCTCGGTCATAAGCAAAATGTCCCATCTGGAGATATCTGCCATATTCTGCACCCATCTTCTCTTTGGACTTCCTCTTCCTCTCTTCCCGGGCACACACCTATCCATAACTGTTCTCTCCAAACTTTTATGATGTTTCAAGTGATCAAAATATTTCAATTTTCTTTGTGTTATCATCTTTAGTAGCCAACCTTCTTCAATATTCAGATCTTGTCGTATGGATGCATTTGTTCTTTTCTGTATCCATCCAAACGACAACATCTGAATACTGTTGAATTGCCGAATGTAAAATTGCCTAGAAAACCAACCGAGGCTTGATCGCAGCCTTCTTCAAAGGACACGCATAACTGTAGCCACAGCATAACTCCCAATTGAGGGCCCAGCAGCGGATGTGGTAAAATTTGACATCTAAGTGGTAAGCACTTCCATCACTCTGCCAGGTACAACAAGTAAAGGTGACACAATGTTGCATCGGTGTAAAGTGTAGGCCTTCACATATACTCAGTCATGGCATCATAAAGCAGGCAACCAGCTCCCTTTCCCTCTAGACAATTCCACCAAGTTCGGGAAATTATTTAGTGTTCATCTGATAAGACTAGGTCCACATCAGAGCCATACTGCCTAGGCACAAAAATATTACAACTGTTTGGGATTGGAACCCCCACCACCACCACCACACACACAGAGAGACCAAGCTGACCTTACATAAACACTCAACTCAGATCAACAACTGCAATTAATTCTAGATTATTCTTTCTGATAAAACAGTGACAATTTAAATATGCATGATCAACAAATAAAAATATACAATATGACAAATTGGCTGTATTTGGCACCTCTTTCTAATTACAATCGGATTTGGCATTTTTCTTAAGCGCAACGCCAGAACATATTACACGTGATCATTCGAACAAATTACGGACATTTGTATACATCTGATACGATACATAAAAAAAGGGCTTTGTGGAATGATTATACTGGTAAAAATGACCACACAGAAAAAACAGACACAGTGGTGAAGTTGAACAACTCCAGGAATCACCATGTTGCTGATTATATCAACAACACGAAAATAATCGTCGCGAATGTTGAGTGTGGACGGCTAAACTCAGTTAATCGTCCCTGTTATTTATATATAGACACGTTACGTTATACGATAAGGCAGGCTTTCAAAAAATGATGAAGTGGAGGTACACTCGGCCGCCCACGGCCAACACATCTGCTACAACTGTAGACTGCTGCCAAGACTCAGGATAAAGAAGAAGCAGCCAAAGCTGCACTTCTGAAAAAGGGACGTATTGCCAGGCTTGATACTGCTGTGAAAGCGAAGAACCTTAGACCACAAGTTTCAAATGAGCTTTTGGCTCATACCTTTTCACAGTTTGGCAATGTCAAGATATGTTTTGTTACACTAGATGAGAGTGGAAAGCCCACAGGCACAGGTATTGTTGAGTTTAAACGAGAGCGATGTGCACAATCCACAATAAAGCGACTGACAGAGGGAGTATTTCTGATGGGAACACTGCATTCTTCTGGTTTCCGGAAGAACAGCCTATGGTGAACGGAAGGCCCAATATACGGAAGTGAGGCTAAGCAGCCATGTGCAGGACGTGACGATTCCTTGGGTGAGCCCAGTACCAGAGCGCTGTGTGTCGGTTCTGCAAGTATGGAAGCCTCCTTGGGTCGCGGAGATTCCTATGGTCTGCCCCTGCCTTCCCTTGAGGGCTGACCAGGATGTCTTTGGATGTTCTATATGGGCCAGCTGGGATGGGGGATAACACCACAACAGGGAGGTCAAATGTCCTAAGAAACCCCCGGGAAGGTTAACCCAGTCAACAATTGCCCGCAGAAGTCGGATGTGTCGGCCTAACGGCGCAAGAACGCAGCTCTGCTGTAAACAGGCACAACGCAATCACGTCCCCAAAAAAAACAACCCGGATGAACGCAGAAGAAGAAGATATCAACAACACTGAATACACCTCGAATGAAAGGGTCTCACTGACTCCGCCACTGGCAACCCCACAGCATGACCTATCTTGGCCAGAACGAGAGAGGAAGTCTGGCCCTCAGAAGAGACCCATCGTCATGACACATCGGAATAGATGCAGAGCACACGTTGATTGTGGAAGAAGAAGAGAAATAACGATTGGAACCCAACAAGTTTAAATCATAGTGTACAAACTATAAAAGCCATCTTTTAACAAGATTATTTTTAAGAGTTAACATCAGGTTCAGGTCATGACTGGTAAAAGCCATGTGAAGTTGTCTGCTTCACACTGACTTATAACTAATGTTTACACCACAAGTCAACACACAGGTGACTAGAAGCGGTGTGTAGAGACCATGTGATGGAATATGAACGATATATTGTACTGAATCTGGACCTCAAAAGACAACTACTGGAGTTACTCTATCCAAGGTGAGTTGGGTCATCTTTGGGCTGATTTCTGAGCCATGTCCAGGAGCAGATGATACACTTGCCTGGTGGCCTACTGGTCATGTTTGGACTGATTTCTGAGCCATGTCCAGGAGGAGATGGTAGACTTGCCTGGTGGCCCAGTGGTCATGTTTGGGCTGATTTCTGAGCCATGTCCAGGAGCAGATGATACACTTGCCTGGTGGCCCAGACGTCATGTGTTTTAATCCCCATCCAGGTGGATTTTATTAAAGCACTGACCCGGACTCCCTGGCCGCCCAGACTAAAATGGGTCCCATAAAATGTTATGGAAAGTAAAAACAACCAGTCATACTGGCCACTGATTATCCACTGGTCTACAAACAACCAGTCATACTGACCACTGATTATCCACTGGTCTACAAACAACCAGTCATACTGGCCACTGATTATCCACTGGTCTACAAACAACCAGTCATACTGGCCACTGATTATCCACTGGTCTACAAACAACCAGTCATACTGGCCACTGATTATCCACTGGTCTACAAACAACCAGTCATACTGGCCACTGATTATCCACTGGTCTACAAACAACCAGTCATACTGGCCACTGATTATCCACTGGTCTACAAACAACCAGTCATACTGGCCACTGATTATCCACTGGTCTACAAACAACCAGTCATACTGGCCACTGATTATCCACTGGTCTACAAACAACCAGTCATACTGGCCACTGATTATCCACTGGTCTACAAACAACCAGTCATACTGGCCACTGATTATCCACTGGTCTACAAACAACCAGTCATACTGGCCACTGATTATCCACTGGTCTACAAACAACCAGTCATACTGGCCACTGATTATCCACTGGTCTACAAACAACCAGTCATACTGGCCACTGATTATCCACTGGTCTACAAACAACCAGTCATACTGGCCACTGATTATCCACTGGTCTACAAACAACCAGTCATACTGGCCACTGATTATCCACTGGTCTACAAACAACCAGTCATACTGGCCACTGATTATCCACTGGTCTACAAACAACCAGTCATACTGGCCACTGATTATCCACTGGTCTACAAACAACCAGTCATACTGGCCACTGATTATCCACTGGTCTACAAACAACCAGTCATACTGGCCACTGATTATCCAATGGTCTACAAACAACCAGTCATACTGGCCACTGATTATCCACTGGTCTACAAACAACCAGTCATACTGGCCACTGATTATCCACTGGTCTACAAACAACCAGTCATACTGGCCACTGATTATCCACTGGTCTACAAACAACCAGTCATACTGGCCACTGATTATCCACTGGTCTACAAACAACCAGTCATACTGGCCACTGATTATCCACTGGTCTACAAACAACCAGTCATACTGGCCACTGATTATCCAATGGTCTACAAACAACCAGTCATACTGGCCACTGATTATCCACTGGTCTACAAACAACCAGTCATACTGGCCACTGATTATCCACTGGTCTACAAACAACCAGTCATACTGGCCACTGATTATCCACTGGTCTACAAACAACCAGTCATACTGGCCACTGATTATCCACTGGTCTACAAACAACCAGTCATACTGGCCACTGATTATCCACTGGTCTACAAACAACCAGTCATACTGGCCACTGATTATCCACTGGTCTACAAACAACCAGTCATACTGGCCACTGATTATCCACTGGTCTACAAACAACCAGTCATACTGGCCACTGATTATCCACTGGTCTACAAACAACCAGTCATACTGGCCACTGATTATCCACTGGTCTACAAACAACCAGTCATACTGGCCACTGATTATCCAATGGTCTACAAACAACCAGTCATACTGGCCACTGATTATCCACTGGTCTACAAACAACCAGTCATACTGGCCACTGATTATCCACTGGTCTACAAACAACCAGTCATACTGGCCACTGATTATCCACTGGTCTACAAACAACCAGTCATACTGGCCACTGATTATCCACTGGTCTACAAACAACCAGTCATACTGGCCACTGATTATCCACTGGTCTACAAACAAACATGAGGCTAGCACCATATACCGAACATGCCTCCAGGCCCGTAGAAGGTTCCTGAACTTTTACTATAACATACTAAGAGTAACTCTGAAAGAATGTGAGATATTTGTCTCTCTTTCTAATTGCCACTTACTTTTACAAGCTCAATGGTAAGTTATTTCCTAAATGATTTTCAACAACAATATTGCTGTTAACATTGTTATAAAGGTAATATCTAAACGCTTTAAATAGAACATGAAATGCTCCCCCGATGTGTCTCCATCTTGCCGTGGTGGGGGAGCTTGCGTGTCCCATCGACCCCATGTGCTTGCCAATGGATGAAAACTACATATCGGACAGCTCTTGGGATAGGGACCAGACTAAGAGAGACACAACCTGCTGCTCTGCAGGTAGACTGAGGATAGCAGTCAAAGTCAGGCAAACGATGCCAAAAATCTCAGTTCGGAAATAACCTCTAAGGCTCCCAGCCGAGGTGTATGGCTGAACGTCTCTAAGCCATAAACCCTCGGAAGTGAGAGCCTGGCCGACACAAACCTACATCAAAATTGTGGTGAGGTGCTGAGCACGCTACATGCTTGGCGCAGATACTCGTTCGATCGCTCTTAGCTGGGGGATATGAGGTATCCCCGGATGAGAGGGCCTGACCGTTACTCGCCCACAGACGCACGGAGGTAAGATGCTGAGCCGGCAGCACATGTAGCCTACCTCGTGAGCGAGTACAAAAGGAGGAAAACACCTCGGTCGCACGTCCCATAGTCTGTAACCGTACTCATGGAGTGAGTGTAGTCAAAGGTGGAAAATTGTCTCGTTGACACGAAATGGAACGCCTGTCTTGCGAATCCATTACGTGGCAGCCTGAAGCGAAAGCTTGCTGTGTGGAAGTCGAAATAAGTCTCGAAACCCGAGGAAGGCTAACCTCATCAAAAATCCCCGCTGAAGCCAAAAGTGTCAGCCTACGGGCGGCAAAATAAAAATGGCACTGCGCAATTACGTCCGAGTGAAATGTCTTTCGTGACCGGAAAAGCTCTAACTAGTCTTCCCTCGTGCTAGGAACAGCTACCTAGTTTCCGAATGCTGCTCTTGTTTGGAACAGCTCTGACTAGGTAGTTTCCGAATGTCCGACGTGTCTGGAACAGCTCTGACGGACACAACGACAAGCACATGTCCGAAAAACTCGCGGAGTGGATATTGACTGCAGACCAGTCTGGTCTGTGCAGGAACGGCCCGGGCGAACGAAATGCCCAATATATTGAAGTGAGGAATTAAAGCAGCCATGAGCAGGACGTGACGATTCCCTCGGTGAGCCCAGCACCAGGGCGCTATGTGCCGGCCCTGCAATTATGGAAGCCACCCTGGATGGCGGAAAATGCCATGGACTGTCCCTGCCTTCCTTTGAGGGACGACCGTTGTCTTAACCCGTTCCAACTTGGCCAGCTGGGTTGTGGACGGTACCGCAAACAGTGAGAGTCTCCCAGGAATGCTACCTGGTCAAAAAAGCACACTAAAGCCGGTTGTGTTGGCCTACGGGTTTCGGCCCAAGGGCGCACAACAGACACACCGCAATCATATCTGAAAAAACACTCCGGATGATCGCAAAGAAGAAGAAGAAGAACATGAAATGTAAAAGAGTTACTGGTTATGGTATATCAACTTCCTGTCACACACATTTGGAAGTTTAAGCTCCAGCCATCCTTTAAAAGTTAAGAGCCAACACTCATTAACAAATATTTGTCATTATATTGAAATTCAGATTTGGAAGGCATCACAATGAACACAAGATGCTGGGTAGGTGTAAATGTGAAAACTTGAAGATATAAATATGAACAAAAGGAAGACTATAAACATGAAAAGAAAAAGAAAAACTAGATTATAAATATGAAAAAAGTGAGACTATGAATGTGAAAGCTAGAAGGCATGGGTAAAAAATAGGAAGATATAAACATGAAACGAGAACACTATAATCATGTAAACTGAAAGACTATAAACATTAAAACCAGAAAGCTATAAACATGGGTAAAAAAACTGGTAGACTATAAATATGAAAACCAGATTATAATAATGAAAAAAAAAAGAAGAAAAAAGACTATAAACATGAAAAAAAAAACAAAAAAAACTGGAAGACAATGATCATAATTATAAGCTTTTGATAATATGGGCATTTGTCATGTGTAAGCTTTGAAAAATTTGATCACAAACTTTAGCTCTGGCAGAACATTATCACAAAGTTAGCTCTGAAAGAAAATGATCATGAGCGTGAGTCGCAGAAGATGTCTGAAAGATCTGTGAGCCAACAATAATAATTTAATAATTGTTCTACATTTTGAAAGATGCTACCAAGTAATAAGCACTTTGACAATATTTCCGGAAACAAAAAAATTTGTGTTTTATAATATTGGTCCAACAGTTATGCTGTTACGCTGGCAATGACATGAGTGCAGTCGGACGAGGGTTCGATGTTAGTTCTTGACATACAATATTGCAGATATAGACAAATTTGAAGCGAACGAAAGACGACGACGTTCTTGACATCAGCTATGGGAGGGTAAGACTGACACCTATTCCTCCATGCACTTAGGCCTACAAAATGTGTTGGTCCTTTCACACCATATACCTCCAGCCGGTTCCCGCTATGGGGAATTGTTTTTTCTTCTTTGTTTAAAACTGGTTGGAAAAAAACCAAAGTAAAGTTGGTCCAGAAAACTAAAAACTATCCGGTACCAACTTTACGAGCATTGGTCGAAAACAAGAATCCTGTCACTGCCAGGGATCAAAATCAAGACCACTGTCTTGATAAGCAGTGCACTAACCACAACGCTGAAATGGCTCTATAACTGGTAAAATATACAAATATAATGGTGGATATAACATGAGAATGTAGAAAACAATCTACCAGCACTGCCGGAAATTAATCAACTCCAAAGCTGGATAACAGCGCAGCGGCTAGTGTGCTTACCTGGCCGCCATCTTTCGTATTCGTGTTGAGGTGGATTTTAAAAATTGATGGCCGCAAATATCCCGAGACGTAAAGGCCGACAGCGTGATATTGACTACAAAACTCACTGTGTGTTGATTGGTCTATATATAAATAACCTGATATCCTAGATCCCTCAGAGCATATAACAGGGTCCTCTACTCTTGTCACTTAAAAGCTGGATAGTACATCATCATAGAAGTCCAGTCGCAGGAGCCAAAGTGGCTAAATAAACTTTAGAACTATAACATTTTGTAGATCTGAGTGCATAGAGGAATAGGTGGCAAATCTGTCCGGACTTTTACATTTTGTAGATCAGAGTGCATAGAGGAATAGGTGGCAAATCTGTCCGGACTTTTACATTTTGTAGATCTGAGTGTATGAGGGAAATAGTCGTCCAATCTTTCCCTCCCGTAACGAATGTTGAGAGCTGATATCAAACACCTGTCCAACCACACTCATCATATACTGACAGAAAATAAGAAAAACACTTAGCACACCTCAGTCAAGATGGAGACAAACGGATACAAAAAGAGATTGGCAAATGGATATAAACAAATACAACTGGAATCTCACTAGCAAGTCACGAAAAGTGTTATCATTATATGAAACAAATATAATGAAAGAGTACTTGACATGAATATAAGATACACTCCAGACTACAAGAAGATTAGGTGTTAGATTATAAACATTTGGAATACATGGGCTATATATACTTATCACACCCGTTGGAAGGACTATTCATCTTTCATTAGTTCCACAGCCTCATGCATTTTAATGTTCAGGGTGTCTTTACTGTCTAGTGTTTACCTCCAAGATGGTCGACCTGTCTCATGTTAATGTCCAGGGTGTCTTTACTGTCTAGTATCTACCTCCGAGATGGTTGACCCCTGCCTCAAGCATTTTCATGTCCAGGGTGTCTTTAATGTCCAGTATCTACCGAGATGGATGTCCCCGGCCTCTTCTTGCAGCAACCGTGCTGTCCATTACTGTTCTGTCTAAGCCACTGCAATGTTTAACATGGCCAAGGTATCTGTATCTTTAACCGCTGGCATGATCAGTGTGTTGGGATGTGTTGGCTTCCTCTTGCTGTCCACATGGTCATGGACCAGGTCTTCAGGTGTACAAGTAAAGCACCCGCTAACACACCTGACAGCACGTATATATAGTGCTAAACACATACATTGATAGACCAACCATCGACACTCACTGGGTGACGTGATCAGTATCACACCCGCTGCCTTTACTTCCCAAGTCATTTTGTGGTACCCGGTTTAGACTGGGTCACCCTGGGAGCTCAGATTAATTTTATAATTCCCCTTGATGTGAAATCAAAGTCATGACCACTTGGTCAACAGGTAAACGGAACCTTTGAAGTTACTAGGGTTATATTCATAGCAAGCAGGTTGTGCATTAGATTTCAATTCAAATATTAACTCATTCAAGAGCCAAACATCTCACTATACATGTATTGACAACTCCTTGCATGATATATTTTTCTTTACCTCTTCTGTTTAATCCAGTTGTTACTTTAACCCATCTAATCTAATTGTTACTGTAACTCCTGTTTAATTAGGTGATTATTTGACCACCTTTAAACATAACATTATTAGTTTCACCATAGATTCTGACAGAATAAGTTAAACCAACAATTGCCTGGCACTCATACAGTCAACTATAGTCACACAGTTAATATACACAGTAGAAAAGCAAACATTTGATTTTCACAGATTCTGTACAATGTAAAACTGACACAGAATGAGTCAGAATGGAATGTATTTTGTCTGTTAAAAGCACACAAAAAAGTAATAATATAGGATGTTCGAGGAGGACACTGAAGAAAAAGCCATGTCAACTCTGATATTGGTTCGGCTTGTGCTTCATTGTTGTGGAAAACACAGGATTTAAACTTACTTTAAACATAGAATAGATTTTCGGTAATCCCACACAGTTGGATAAGTTGCCAGCTTCTGATCAACTAAGTTGAGTTGAGTCAAGAACCGACATCACTGCACTCAGGACATTCCTGTAAGTGCCCAGTTCTCAACTTCAACAGCTTGTTCATATAAAGGCATACACAATATTTACTTCATTACTGTTATTGTGCTGGGAGCCACAGCAGCGTAGTGGCTACCACTCATCGCCTGCCAGTGGTCAAGAGTTGTAATCTGCATTGCCGCAAATCTTAACATTTGCCCTAAGCTCGCCCCAGCTTAAAATGGGCACCAGGAAATGTCTTCACAAGTAAAAATGACAGGTGTGAAACCGACCACGTCACCCAGCCAGTACTGCTGGCTTGATACAAATGTGCATCTAGCAACAAATGCTCTATGAACGGGCCCTTTATTATTTTTTTTTAATAACTATGTTATCAATGTCAGACATGGCCACCAACAGCAATGAAAACAAAAAAGAAACGAGAGAAATGTCATGTAAGAGATGGCATTAATGGTCTGTCGTGCAATGTGCACTTGTGAACAATGTCCAAGTTTTGTTCATACAAACAAAAAGTTAGCTGCATGTCCTTAACAGGACGTCTCAGTCAACCTCAGCATCTGTTTTACTGTTTGTGATTTTTATTGGCAAGTTTACGTTCTGTAGTTTGCCATTGCTTTCTGAACAAAAATTTATAATACTTTTATATTAGAAACCAAGGCATGGCGGTCTGCTTCCAAATCTCCCACAGCTGTTTCGAATGAAGGTACGCGGGATTAAGAACTGCATTCACCTAAAGGCATAAACAGATTTCCCAGCTACAGTGATGTCTGTTACAACCAAAGTATTTCAGTTTCCGACACAGGATGCTGTTTCCCAGACAGGATACTGTTCATCTGCCAGTTTTCTTTGAATGTCAGTGGTTTCCTTCTTCTTGGTCCACAACATTCTCAGAATTTTTATATAACATGTGAGTTAAAAAAGCCCAAATGTTCTTTTCTTTTGTGAGTTCTTGTTAATGATTGTGAAATGGTAAATGATTTCACATCTTCAGGACAGATGCATATTCTCCAAAATGTTACTTTAACTTGGTTGCTGGTGCGCCATGGTTCTGAAATTACTGTTTAATCTTTCCACTGCAATAACTTGTCTCTATCTGCCTTCCTTTCAAACCGCCCCCATTGTTGTCAGTTACGAAGCCAAGATACTGAAAGTGTCCGCGGACATTATTTTTGTTTTGTTCTCAGTTCAGAAACAGATTTTCTTCTTCTTCTTCTTTCGTTCGCCTGAAACATGTCTACAACTGCAATGTTGTCTCTTGTATGAATCTAACAGTCTTTTTTAGTTCATTCAGCGGTCCATAGAGTTTATCTTCCACTGTTGTCTGTGATCTGTTCCTGGATTCTTTGACCGATTAACTCCTCCAATCCCTTAGCACTATTTAAGACGAGGATTGTTCCATCTGCATATCTTGAGTCTGAATGAATTCATGTATTATATATTTACACTGCAATACATGTGGAAACCACTGTGTATGTACTAAGATGTTCAAACAAACATGAAGAAACAGAAAGGGAAACAATTATAACATTAATGTGCTACCTCAAATCAACAGGATTCACTCAAACAATCCTGGCTGCCTTAAAAGACAAGGCACTACACAGTTAAATTACACAACTATTACCGCACAAGGCAAGCAATCTGAACCTGAGTTGGCAGCATCAACAGTAAAACATTTAAATCACGTATACATAATGTACAACTATTTTTAACATGTTATCTGTTACACAAGTACAAACACTCCTAAAGCAATTCTAACCGGCTTTGAAAGTCCAGTAAAAACGTTTGGGTCCCTTTCACACACCCAAGGTGTGTTGGGGATAGGATCTGGACCCATACTTTAATAGATCAACTGGGACTCGGTGGGTGATGTGGCCGGTATAACAACTGAATGGACACATCTTAGGACCACAGAGCAACTGCGCGTCTTCTGAATCACATGGTATGACTCCCACTGGGATACATTGTAAAGTAGTGTAACTCACAAGCAGTCTGACTTTCCATGTTAAACGAACCAGATTTAACACAGAATGCCTGACTTTGTTGAATTAATCTTATTTGCAAGTGGTCAAACACAGAGTATCGGACTTTCAGTTTAAATGAATCAGACCTGAAAGCGACCAAACATGGAATGTTGGATTTTCAATTTAGACAAGCCAGGCTTGCAAGTCTACTTATTTAAAAAAATAATGGATGACACATATAAACAGCAACACTGGAAATCCTGAAAGCTCATACTAAAATATATCAAAAATCCACAAAAAACATGAAGCAATATTTTTATACATTGTAAACTCGCACCTAAAAAAGCCAAAATGGTTTTTATAAAAAGCACAAACAAAATGACTTAACAAGAAAGCAAAATTCATATAAGGCACTAATATTAGCCCTTGTATACACAGAAGCAAATGTTCCAAAATGTCTGATATGATCTTTTAGAAAGTACATTCCACAAGATTACTTATTTGCATAACAAAAACAGTAAGAAAGATTCTGGCAAACTCGTCATGGAATACCAACTGCCACGGAAAATATAGTTGTAGAAGGCACTTGAAAAATCTGGCAAAGCCGAACAGGGGTTAAAGGTAGAAGGTTCAAATTCATTGCACCTTGTTCTACCCCACATGGTTCAGTCATCTTTCTGCAGGTCAGCCTACCAAAAAGTGTCACACATAGGATGAACTTTGCACCTTGACAACACCTATAGGTCTCCTTAAAAATTTTCCTCCGTGAACTGAGCGACAGATCCCCACATGACATCCCCGCATTGGACAAGAAAACAGACCCGATTCAAGATTCTGGTGACCATGTATAACGGCAAACCATGCTTGCCCATGCTGATAAGCATGGCACATGATGATGATGTCTCAGAGACAGAGAGAAAAACCAAGACAAGCACCAAATATGTGAAAACCCTTCTGCTCCAAGAGTGAATTCCAAACATCTACACCATCTCCCCCAACATACACAGTATAAAATATGCAACACAAACGCACATCATGTTGTATTTAAAACCATGGCTCCAATCACTTTAAAAACCTGCGACGGCCTAAACCTTTATTTCAGAACCTGAGGCAATCCTACACCTGCGAGAGCTCCCACGCATTTATGTACAACGTTACGTAAAAAATAAGTCTGCTCAATTTCATTTGCATAGTTTTCCATAAAACATGTTTATTAGTATATTTATGTATTAAAACACATTGATTATGCACTAAAAATCTATGGACACAAAACATAAGTACTTGTAAGAGAACTGGAGCCGGCAGAACAAAAGCAACATCTCGGCTACTCTATTCTGCACCACGTTTTCTAAGTGAACCAGCACAATCTCCCATGAAATATTGGGGCCCAATGAATAGTAACACTGTAATCGACCATGCATATCACAAGAGTTGACTCAGGAGGGCTGGAATAGGCGCAACCTCATTCTGTAAAATCCAACCAAGCCTAAATGAGTTAATAAAGCAAGGATAAATACCTCGGCCAACCGAGATGAAAGGAGGACTTCTCAGAGCACATGTTTGATGCAGTGCAGATAGATAAGTGTAAGGGTTTACGTTCCACTGGAAGAGAATATGCAGAAAAGGAAGAAGAACCAACACAATACATTTCACATGAATATTCATAAGTTTGTACAATGAGCAATGATACATTAACTACCCCTTTATAAACAACAACAAATCCTATAGATCACATCCTTTGTTTTGAGCAGCATTGTCTGGGCAATGATAAGCAGAGCCTGTGAAAGCCAAGAAAGATCTACCGCTTGCCGAAAAAGGATTAACTGTGGTGGGGAAGGATGTAAAATGGGCTGAACTATCGGTTGTAGGAGTGATTACCAACATCCACCCCGCCCCACTGTAAAATCTGTTTGTCTGGGCAGTTTCTCCAGTCTTCGCCATAGGCTTCAGGTCTCAACTGAAAAAGCAAAACAGTAAAACAGTACATTAACATGAATATTGTTGCTGCAAAAATACTGTTAGAAATTAAAGGAGTAGGTGGCCAACTGAAAGAGCAAACAGTAAAACAATACATTAACATTAATAGTTTAAAACAAAAGTTAGTTGCATATCCTTTACAGCACTACGAACTGCGACCGTATCCCTTCGATAAGAAGCTGGCAACATTAATAGTACTGCTGCAAAATAAAAGCTACTAGAGATTTCAGAAGTGGGTGGCCGAAGGTGGTCAAGTTTACATAAAGTGGGAAATGTGTTTGCTCTTCAGTCAGACTGGTTTCAAAAGCAATCCTGGCGTGTACACTACAAGGCGTGTGACTGCCTGAGCAAGTGGCCTTTATTCCACAGCCTGAAAAAGCTCTCCTGCCACAGAGGGTAGACAGAAAGGTGATTTGTAGTCTAATAAAAGCTCTCCTGCCACAGACGATAGACAGAAAAGAGGGGGGTGACAGACGAGTGATTTGTAGTCTAATAAAAGCTCTCTTGCCACAGATGGTAGAACAGAAAGGTGGAGGTGACAGATGAGTAATTTGTAGTCTGATTGGTTAAAAGGGAGTTGAAGACAATAGGGTCAACTTCATTGCACTGGGTTGCACCCCGTATAACATGGTCTCTGTCCACAGAACAGCTAGCGTCTGCCGAAAGGGTTACACAGAGCACGAACTTCGCAGCTCCAGCAACAACCCTCTCCGAAAAAACCCCCACTCGTTAACTGAATGACAGCCCGAAAAAGAACCAACAATCTCCTGGGAGGGAGGCAGATATTTTGATTAATAAGAATGGTATAGAAGTTTTCTTTCTGGGATCCACATTGTACAGTTAAGAGCAGTTCTTTAAATAGTTTTCAATGTTGAAGCATTACTGTCTTTTTGCTTCTGTGTGCCGATAATGGCTTTCAAGCAGCAACATCCATTCCACCACTTGTGGTTGTGATCTTATTCCTGTTTATTACTTTGATTTATTAATTGTATTTTTACACCTTTACTACAGTTCAAACCATTTAATTTTTCATGCCTAAAAATCATAATTTCTCACAGGGGTACCACAATGGAAACATCAACAGTGTAGTCCACGCATCACAGCATTTCACAGGACTATAGATTTACATAATGATGCCAAACTCATCTCTAAAATAACAACAAAGTTAGTTGCATGTTCTTTACAGGACATTGCAACCAGTCCCAGCATTTATTGTTAATTTCTTGGAAATGTTATGTTCAGTGTCTGAAATAGTGACTTCACATACACTAAATCATCAGTTCATGAAGCCAAGTGACCAGTTAAATTCCCCTTTCAACAAAGTCAAGTACCCAGTCTTCGTTCATTAACATTCTTTCCAAACAATTGTGCTGAATTAATAAGACATCAGACAGATGCAATGTGTTTTAACTTAATACTTGTCTTGGTAATGATCCTACGACATTATTTTGTGAACACTCCCCCCCCCCCCCCCCCCCCCCCCCCAAGTCTAAGGCCCTAATTAGGTCTGTGTCCATATTTATTGTTTCTCTGCCGGGTGTATACACATCTTTTTGTTTTGTTAAATATTATAATTTAAGGAGATCAGCAGAAGGTAGCATGCTTGCCGGCTAGCCACTGTTTGAATCTGACCCCTGATAGGGAGTTTTAAAAAAAAACAAACTGATCTGGGCCTCAAGGCTGACTCAGCCTAAAAGAGTGCCAGGAAGCAAAAGTTGTCGCCATGACATCGACCATATCACTTAATGTGTTTGTTTGTGTGTAATGACTCAGTTTATCTATAAAAACGGTGCTAGCACCATATACCCAATATGATGTAGACAAGTCGTCTACAGTGCCTGGTAAAATCTACAAATTGTAGTTTGCCATGCACTAACCACTGCCACCACACCTCCACAGGACAGTACAATCATTTACTTTGAAACAATGTACTGAAGTTTCTCCACACTTACCTTCCGTGACTGCTCTCTGTGCACAGCTTTAATTTCCCAGTCCTTCTGGTTCTTCTGAGCCTGCAAAACGGTTTCTGCTCCACATCCCAGAACCTGCAACCAACAAGTAGTCAACAGTGACAGAATTAACCTGTACATCAATGGGGTGAACTGAGGGCCAACAAAAAGTCAACAACAGTGAAAGAATTAACCTAAGTCTGTACATCAATGGGATGAATGACAAGATTCAGGGCCAAAAAATGTCAACACGGTGAAAGAAACAAACCTAAGTCTGTACATCAATGGAATGAATGACTGGATTGAGGGCTATCTTCACCACACTTAAATTTACTCAATAATGCTCCAATCGCGTCCATTCTTAGGGCACTCTAGACAAGTCTCAGAACAGTGCACGGCGGGAGACTGTTGCTACAGGTCTTGCTTTGTGGCAATTAAAACATTCAGTGAATGGGTCACCTCATAATGCTCTGCTCCTGTGCCAATAAATATCACACAAAAACCTTCCCACTGTCTTATGCCAAAAGTGGAAGAGACAGCAGTCTCAAAGAAACCCAACAGCATGCACACGCACATAAAATCATGCATAAGGCTGCTGACAAATTCCCACCACCAGAATTACAGTTCATCAAGAAAACTGGCCCATAAAAAGTAGAAGGTGTTTGTAAAGTCTCACTACACTTTGTTTGTAGAACAAATTTGAAAAATGATGTCATCAAAAAATGTGCTCCACAGTCCACCGTAAAGAAATATGCAGCAAATGGCTGTCGTCTGCTGGGTAATTATTTGCACTTCAAACAAAATGGTGGTATCAACAGAAGAAAGAATTTTTTCAAATACGTTCTACATACAAAATATAGCGAGACTTTACAAACACCCTATATTATATTCGGGAAACTAAAATACTTTAGCCACATCAAAACATTCTAGAGGTTAAAAAAACCCAAACAGTATGGCAGGCACAGCTTCTTGAAGACAAAGCAGAAGATGATGACAATACAGTGACACAAGACTCAAGATACCATGAGAATGGATAAGCATGAGGCAGGGGAATGGATGATGGTGAACATCTGATCTCTCTAGAAAGACCAACCTCAATTTTATGGATCTCACAAGGAGCGTTGTAGTGGTAAATCTTGTCAAACTCTGGGGGCAGCCGCAGAACTTCAGATTTGCCATCACAGCCAACACTGATGCCTTTCTGGATTTCTCTGGCATTTTCATTCCATCGCACCATCCCTGGCCCAGCTGAACAGAAATAGAACAAAACTGTAACTCTTTCTACACCCAGCAACTAAACATATGTTCGTTGGTTACTCCAAACAGCATGTACTTTTCTAAACTCTTTCACTGCCAGGTAGTTGGAACATGTGGTATGCTATTGTATTTTTTAATGTTTGGTCTGAGCATACTAAACTCTAGCTAGATGTTTGTTTAGCTCGCTCGCTTTGAATTCAAAAAAGCATCCCATACAAGGGAGCATGCTGGACTGATGTTTGCATGTGGATTAGCTTTCCCTATTACAGTGTCCCTTGCCATCAGGCGAACCCACTCAGACTTCTGAGGTATCTGGCTAGATATTTTAACACGCAGCATAGTGTGTTTTATATAAAAGGCGTATGTGCTGCCCCTTTGGAAACCATACACTCATGCTATGTTCGTTGTGATTAGTGCCCCACTCCTCCGGCATCTGCTATGAAATATGGGAGTTAATGAATGAGTTAACTCTTAAGGACCAGGTATTTTCATGTAGGATTTTTATCTCCAAGATTCACCCACTTTACTGTTGAAGACTTAGTTGATTCTTACACTTTCTTCTGCCCCTTTTTCTCAATTACAGCTTACGCCCTCAACCCGCTCTCACAGTCATCCTATTTTGTTTTTGTTATAAGCGCTATTTACTTCCATGTTTTTTAACACAACACTGATGTCATAAAGGGCATACTTATAATTATCTGCCATCTACTGCCTACAGCACTTTGCGGTGTAGGACGGGGGTGTCTTGAGTCTGAGGAATTAAGGCCGTCTGGCTAGTAAAGGTCATGGTTTTCTTTTTGTCCCCGACAAAAAAAAAAAAATCCACCAAACCGAGGATTTGAATCCAGGTATCCTGAAGGAGAACCTGGCACTCTAGCCACTCACTCCTACATATAATTATCACCAAAGAAAAATGAAACCAAAAGTTTAGAAGAAATTATCCCAACTCAAAACCTTGCAAACATCAACCCTGCAAAAATTCATGAAGGAAATGTATCAGAAAATACAGAGGATAAAAACAAAAGTCAAATAAATCCAAACGTTATCTGCAATGTGTATATAATCTACAGCCTGTGCGGAGCCGATGTGTGGACATAGTTCACCATCTCGCAAAATTTCCCATCAAGTTTACCAGTTGCCAATAAGTTTTCACGTTTATTTTTCTTCATTACGCGCCCCCCAAAAATCTTCACTATCTACATCTAATTAATTTGTGACACCTCGATCCCTACGCTAGGATTTGGGATAACCCTGTGCAAAGTTTAGCTCTGAACCAAGGTAACACAAAACCACAGGAGCAGGTGGTGGGGTGGGCTGACAGATGGTTGGCTATGGTTTCAGTTCATCACTGTAGCCAAAAGATATCCATACTAGGACAATGGCTATGATCACCAACCAGCGTGGCCACAGCCAAGATGGAAAGCAATGGCAAACAACCCTAATCACTAAATAATAGTACATTATGATTTGACTACATTACTAAAACCTAATACATGATATGACAACAATCAATCAAAACCTAGTACGTCATACGACAACAATCAATTAAAAACCTAGTAGATGATACGGCAACAATCAATCAATCAATAAAAACCTAGTACGTCATACGACAACAATCAATTAAAAACCTAGTAGATGATACGGCAACAATCAATCAAACAATCACTAAAAACCAAGTACATGATATGGCAACAATCAATCAATACAACCCAAGTACATGACAACATCAATCAATCACTGACTAAAAACCTAGTACATGACATGGCAACAATCAATCAACCAACCACTAAAACCCAATTACATGATATGGTAACAATCAATACATACCTTGAACAACTCGGTAAACAGGAAATAACTGGATCAGCATGCAATCATCTTTTCCAAATTTCTTTGGCCCCTCGCTGAAACGAAAAATTGCATGCAGTTAACCATAATCTGACTCCGTTGAATAACAAACTAACTGAACCAGTTATGTTAAATAAACAAATGTAGGATCTGTTAGCTCTTACAGATCAAGAGGCCAGCATTTGTGAATGTTTTACACACTAGTAATCATGTCACACCACTTTGCACCTTTTATCATGTACAGGCACCATGTAATGCATTCTTGTAGATTTTTCAAATTAACGTTCGCTTGCCTTGACCTGAAGTGTAGCCATCATACACACGCTACTAACTCTAGTGCACTGGGTAGCTTTCTGCACGTGAATTAGCTTTCCCTATTACCAGTGTCTCTCACCATCAGGTGAACCCCGCAGAATTACTTGTAATTTACGCCTCCCAAGTCAAGGATGAGAAGTCAACATTTTCCCCCAAATGATCAGTGTAGGGGTTGATACTGTTACCTCAGTATCAACACACCGGATGTTTAAGAACAAGCTCTCTTATCCATTTGGCCATGCCAACCTCACTTGTAGTTTATTAGTAACTGTGTTAGCCATTCTCCTTGTTCATGATCCACACAGCAGAATGAATCTAATGAGAAATACAGTGATATGTCCAGATTTATGTGAAGGGACATAATCAGCAGGATGCTAACAGGTCTACTACCTCCTTTACAATTTCTGATGCTTATTTTATGATTGGCCAACCCCGGAGCCATATCATTGTCATTGGCACCTTGCCGTCTTGACAGACGATAGTTTGTAAGGGATGGAGTTATTGCCTCTCCATAGTACAAAGCCTGGGCTAAAATATAGAGATCATGTGTTGCCCATGCAGCATGATCACTCTCTCGGCCTGCCTAGTTCACTCCAGAGGAAAGGTAACACCTCTACATCTGGAACAAGACAAGCTGCAGAAGCTGCCGGATCTGCAAAGCAATGCTCTAACTGTCCGCCTGTCGGAGCTTCGATCCTAGACCAGCTGCCAACCAAGGCTTAGGGCCTGGTCTGCCATGACACTTTGTCTTTAGGTTGCATTTCCTCTCACAAGGGTAAGCTTGTACCCTCCCAATTGCGCTCTTCCGCCCGAACGGAGCCATATATTATAGAAAATAACAATCTCATACTGAGTGGATCTGAAGATAGGATGACCTAAGTGTTCCATTACCCATACCACCACACCTGTTGTATAGTAAAACAGCGTGCACATTTTTTGCTTCGGGCGCCTGGTCACTCATTGTAAGAAATAACCCTAGAAATATATAGCTCGTCTAACAAGCATGCGAAGCCTACATTCAGATGAATGTGTGGAGCAGATGAATGTGTGGAGCAGATGAATGTGTGGAGCAGATGAATGTGTGGAGCAGATGAATGTGTGGAGCAGATGAATGTGTGGAGCAGAAGAATGTGTGGAGCAGAAGAATGTGTGGAGCAGAAGAATGTGTGGAGCAGAAGAATGTGTGGAGCAGAAGAATGTGTGGAGCAGAAGAATGTGTGGAGCAGAAGAATGTGTGGAGCATCTACTGGAAGAAAGACAACCACCAAAAACATACTGTGGAGAGAACAGAGTAAAGCAAGACACAGAAGACAGCATTGATCATCTAGCACATCGTGGTTTCTAATCCAGTTGTCTTGATCCTGTCTTTGTCACTGGATTAAATGGAACCGGGACAAGGGAATTATGCTGACCCTGTACTACTCTCCCACACTTAAATTCATTGTCAAGACATATGGTCATTTCTTCTGATCCCATTGGAACAGACACCTATGGGTTGAAATGAAAATACAAAATATGACTAACAAGTTCAATGAAAGGAAAAATACACAGATACATGGGAATGTTTCGACTGAAGTCTTCATCAAAAAGCACGAAAAACAAATCAAACAAAAACACAATACTTAGCTTGAGATTGCTCGAATTAGCCATGTACAAAACTCATTCCTAGGCAACGATGAACAAACAACAACAAACAAACAAACAAGTACTTACTGCCAACTTTGATCAATTGCCAGACAGTAGAGATTTCTTCCTTCGAATGCCATAAAGGTAACAGTCGGAGCATTGTAAGCTGACACATGATTGTTGAACCTGAACAAAGTGACACAGACCAAACAGCATCTTTTAATCACTGACCATACAACTAGAAACATGTAGCAGTGCCCAGCCTAACTTACCCTGGACATGATGGTGGTTGTCCGTGAACAATGAAGTAACTAAAACCCCTGGAGGAAGCAAGACCAATCCAGGCCTAACCCCATACAGTCTGTGTGCGCTGTGCTGAATCATGACCTGGTGACAAACTAATATACATGTGTGCAGCTGTGAAGTTTCAGTACTTTATCTTGCACCCCCAATGGTTTCTGAGCTTGGTGAAAAGAAGAAGAGTTCTGTGAAGATGGGCACACTGGTACCAAGTCGGGAAGAAAGCCTCAACACCAATGCCACCCTAATGAAAGCAAACCTTTTAAAAGATTCAAACGACTGGGATGTCACAGCCTCAGACTTCAGGTTTAAATTACTCAGAAGGCTGAAGGCGATGCTGAAGGTCAACTTCAAAATAACACAATCACAAAAAATAGTTTTGGTGGCAAGCTTTTCTCAACAAACTTCCTTCCTCTTTCAAGGGAAGTAATTACACCTAATTATGAACCCTAGAGGTCAGTGTTTATCTTCAGCATGCATCTGTGTAAGGTTTGCTCCCGCTAGACAGAGGCTGTTCAAGGTCATGGGCTTGATCTACCTGTGATAGGCTTCTTTACCTAACAAGTTTGCCAGGGCAGTGGTCTAACATCCTGCTCTTTGTGCAGTCAAACGCCTACGGTTTCATTAACTGGCATAGCGACCTCCTGTTATTCGCCCATACTTGAGAAACTAGGTATCTTATCTCACTACCCAAGAGACCAAGGTGATGTGATATCATTAGACTCTCAATAGTTCGTACAATATTCCCAGTTCTATGCTGGGATTGGAACCAGCTGCACTCTAAGACAACAGTAAACACCATTACTTCTCAGCCATACTTCCCCTCATCTGCAAACAAACAAAATTATCAAGAAGTACAAATGCAGATAAAATTGACACAAAAAGAACTGTTTAATATAGTTATTTTAGTGTCTATTGTATGTTGTTTTTTCCAACTCACTACGCCACTGACCAATTTATAGATAACCCTTTACAAGGCAGAACGGCCATTTACGTCTGATACCCTAAACGGGCAGAACGTCCCAAACCGCCCGATACTATTATGCATTGTAAAAACGCGATCTCTCGGCTTTCCGATACTTCCGACGGCTACTTTCGCTTTCACCTTTAGATTGACAATGTGGCCGCCATTTGTAAGCACGTACAATGAATTTGAACGGACTTTTACAGACTTTTTTGAAAGTTTTCGGGGGTTTTAGGCTTAGTTTTTCAAAATGGATTTCGGCGATTCTTCAAGTGATAGCCGAGATTTCGCCAGGTTCAATTTAAATGACATTAAAGGGCACGAAGTTGACTATTAATCACAGCTAGATATCAGTGAAAAGTGTTACTTTGTATTAGCAGTCGTGAGTCGGACTTTAAACAAAGTGATTATGATTCTGAAAATGTGTTTGTAAATTGCCGTATAGATGATGGAAAATCACAAACAGTATGCCGTATTTCGTAAATATTTGTGTTCATATATGGATTACCGGCAACAATCATGTGAGTAACATATTCTGCATGCTTTTCCCTTCATTGTGTTGTTTATTTAACTAAAATCGGTTGACTAACACCTTATTTGTGATGTTTATACTAATGCAAAATTTTGCCCGTTCAGGGCTAAAAAACGGACAAGCGTCTGCCCTGTAAAGGGTTAACTAGCCAGTCCAGCACTAACCTGTTGAGAGAGACTCCATGTTCACTAGAATTGTACAGCAATTTCCAGCCTTGCACTAGAGACAGCCTGGCCTATGCATCAGACAAAGAAAACTGACATCAAACATCCTGACAGGTATGTTAAAACAAAATGATATCAAACATGATTGTTATGTTCAAAAAAGAGAAAGAAAAACACCAAAGATCATGATATATACCTACAATAAACACAAAGACATATATGACATCAGTGGCAACAGATATGTTTACAAACAGAAAGGCAAAATTATGACAGTTATGTTCACATCAGTGAAAGTGAAATAAGGGCAACAAGGCAACATCATCTCAAACATTGGTGGTCCTGTGTGTGAATCAATGAAAATGACAAGTAGAATTGGCAAGTTTTACTTCTTCATTTAGCTCAGTGAAGTTATTTACCTGTTAAGTGGGGGAGATGTAAAGATCTTGTACATGCTGTTTCTAAGTTGGTATTTATTTCTCCAAGGTTGTTCTTGATGTCATCACTCCATTTTTTACGTGGTCTTCCCCTTGCTCTGCATCCATTATATTTCTTCAATGTGGTTCTTTGTGGCAGATGGTACCAGGACATTTTTATGAGGTGACCAAACCATTTCATCTGTTATTCTGTAATGAAGTGCATGATTGGTTCCAGTGGTCTTCTAATTTCCTCATTCCATCGCTCACGGTTACTCCTGCAGCTCTAAGACACCTCATCTCGGTTGTTATGATTTTGCGCTCATTAGTTGCAGTAAACATCCATGTTTGACCATCCTCGGTAAGGTGGATTTTTTTTCCGTCGGTGGAAAAAGAAAACCATGACCTTCACTAGCCAGGCGGCCTTAATGTCAGCCAAAAATAGTTCTTTGACATTTGCATTAGTACTTATATGTATCTTTCTAAGCGACAGAAATGGCGCTAGTTGTCTCAGTACCTGTTTTGCCGTGCACAGTGTGTGTTGATTTCTCTATCTGATGTGAAAATTGACCCTAGGTATTTAAATTCGCTGGTTTGTTTTATTTCCAAGTATTTTTACTGAATCAGTCACAAGGATGTTTAAGAACACGCGCCCTTACCCATTCGGCCACGCTGACCCCCCAGTTGCATGGAAAGACTTGCTTCATGCTATGACATGATGAAGTAATGCCATGAAATATTTCTAGCAGATCCAACAACCACAAAGGTCAAACCACATCGCATTTACTGTCAATATAGTGCCTTGCAGTGTATGGCAGAGGGGTCTTGGAGCCTGGGGAATTAAGGCCGCCTGGCTAGTGCAATCGCCGTGAACTGTGCAGGTTAGGATTTTCTTTTTGCCCCCGACAGAAAAAAATCCCACACCTTACCGAGGGATCGAACCCGGGTCTCCCGAAGGAGAGCCCAGCATTCTAGCCACTCGGCCAGCCGCTCCTCTCACGTTAATAGCAAATGTCACGATTGTTCAGGTACATAATCACAACAGTAGAGAGTTAAGGATTTCCAGCACCCCTCTCTCTAACCGTAACGATGCAGATAAAAAGAACCATCACTGCACACCTTCATGAAGTGGAAATCCAAACATGAAATATTTTAATGCAAAGACTGACAGACAGAAAAGCACATACAATGTAGCCAACATAAACACATGACAGTACCATCTTTCTCAACAGTTACAAATAAATAGACTACCAGATTTCTCAATATATAGACATGACAGTATGATCTAACCCAACAGACACACATGACGGTACCATCTTTCTCAACAAACACACATGACAGTTGCATCTTTTTCAACAGACACATGACAGTACCATCTTTCTCAATATATAAACATGACAGTTTCATTTTTCTCAACAGACACACAAAATACCATCTCTCTCAACACATTTTTTTTTCAACAGACATAATACCATCTCTCTCAACAGACATGCATGACAGTTCCATCTTTCTCAACAGACACACATGACAGTTCCATCTTTCTCAACAAACACACATGACAGTACCATCTTTCTCAGCAGCAGCATGGAAGTCAACATGGGGTCCTTTGTTGAGCTGGAAGAGGCTGCCTCTGCGGCTGGATTCGGCGGAGGCTTGGTGTAGATTGCAGGAAGTGTGATGGACAACAGCCACAAGATGGCCATGGAGGTGCAGTTGTTGGTGCCCACCACCCCCTCCAGCTGTGGCACCCTAGCCACTTCCTGAAAGTTCAGTCAAAAGAACACTGGGTTAACTGGAGCCTTTAGTTCTAGAAGTTTTATACAGCAGACTCCCAAGGGAGCAAACACAATGAAAAATAATGAGAGTATTGTATTTAAAAGACCAAATACAGAAAAGTAGCTGTGTGTATCGTACTTAGTAGGCTAAATAAGAGGAGCTGTGTGTATTGTATTTAAGAGGCTAAATACAGAGAAGGAGCCGTGTGTATTGTATTTAAGATGCTAAATACAGAGGAACCGCTGTGTGTCATAATGGTCAGTGCGTTTGCCCTCCAAAACATTGGTCTGGGTTCAACCCCAAGCAGAATAATTTTTCTGATCAAACTGGGACTGAGTTTCATCAGGTCTCATAAAAATGGGCACCGGACAATTTTCAGGATTGTCTAGAATGGAAACGCGATGAAGATGGTAACTGGCTACGCCCTCACACATCACAGGTTAGAATATATGAAGACCTAACACAGTATCTACTATGGGATCTTTTATTATATTTCAAACAGGCTAAATACACAGTGGGAGAGGCCAATGGGGAAACCAGATTTCTTTAGCATGCTTGATCATATATAACCAGAACACATTACGTGATGGCTGGGATTCACCGGAAAAAGCTTTTTAAGACTTTTCCATTTTCAAGGATCACTATGACCCCTTTAAACAGCAGTCCCCGGGAAGGTTAACCTGGCCAACAAATGTCCGCAGAAGTCGGATGTGTTGGCCTAGGGGCGCAAGAACGCAGCTCTGCTGTAAACAGGCACAATGCAATCACGCCCAAAATAAAACTCTGGATGAACGAAGAAGAAGAAACAGTTGTGAAACAGATAATAATAGCAAAATAAATTCATTAAAATATCAGATGAGAGAAATGAGTGAAGAGCTGTGATCACCAATTTCTGTTCCAGCAAAGGCACAGAAAGAATTTTCCCGGGGCATGCCAGTGTGCTGTGGAATGAACAGGCGGACAGATTGGCTGGCTCTGCAAAATTTGGTGGAGTGCTGATGCATGACAAGGAACGCAGAAGAAGAAAGAGTTGTGAAACAGATAATAATAGCAAAATAAATTCATTAAAATATCAGATGACAGAAATGAGTGAAGAGCTGTGATCACCAATTTCTGTTCCAGCAAAGGCACAGAAAGAATTTTTAGTGATGTAGTGGCAGCTTGGATCTCAAATTCTGGGCTAGAAAATCCAGGTCACCCGGCTGCCATAGGGCCTGAAATTTCAATCGCTTACTTTGCCAGTATTTGCATAAGGAAAGAAGCTGGCTCCTGAAAGTATACATTGACTTGTTGTGCCTCTGCTCAATTCTAATACCGAAGGTTGCTATTTAAAGAGAACAGTTCCTGACCAGGTGAAACATTTCCTCTGATAAGATTGATGCTGCAATTTATAGCAGGAGTGGCCATGCAGCTGTATCAGTGTCATTATAAACACTTGGTCTCGGAAACGTTTACAGCAGGTTACCAAGGGGAGCCACCCCCCAAATAAAAAACAATATGTTATTTTCAAACAGGCGACATATACATGTTAAAACAACCAGCCAGATTTCTTTGGCATACTTAGACCAAACATACAAAATATAACACAACATGTGTTGCAGTGTACACACGGACAATAGCTGATCACACATGGTAATTTGCTTTGGACAGAAAGATTAAAAATCCAGATCTGTAATAACAAATCAATGAGACACAATAATGGAGACAGAGAAGACACAATATCATACCATCTCTTGGGGTAATGATGAGCCTGTCAGAATCTGTGAGACCCAATTGTGGACGGAGTGGAATAAGTGAGGACATGACTCATTTAACCACTTGCTGAATTCATCATGATTTATTTCTGTCTTTATCCCAAACTGGAAACAAACAAATTAATGAAGATAAAATTATAGCACAACAAAAAACAAGTAAATTGAGGTATATGTTCAGCAGTATCACCTGTTCACATTGTGTTACTTTCACATGTTGCATCAGTTTTTGTGGCAGATGGGCAGTCTGTTCACATATGTGCAACATTATGCAAGGAACTTACCATATGATGACATGATGTGCAATGTTCTATCTACTGCTGTCTGATGTGTTATGTCCTAGTTGTTACTCTTTGGTGTGAAATGTTCTAGGTGTTGACGTATGGTGCACACTGTTCAAGACTATTGTTGTATGATGTGTTATGTCCTAGTTGTTACTGTTTGGTGTGAAATGTTCTAGCTGCTGACGTATGGTGCACACTGTTCAAGACTATTGTTGTATGATGTGTTATGTCCTAGTTGTTACTGTTTGGTGTGAAATGTTCTAGCTGCTGACGTATGGTGCACACTGTTCAAGACTATTGTTGTATGATGTGTTATGTCCTAGTTGTTACTGTTTGGTGTGAAATGTTCTAGCTGTTGTCGTATGGTGCACACTGTTCAAGACTTGTTGTATGATATGTTATGTCCTAGTTGTTACTGTTTGGTGTGAAATGTTCTAGCTGCTGACGTATGGTGCACACTGTTCAAGGCTATTGCTGTATGATGTTATGTCCTAGTTGTTACTGTTTGGTGTGCAATGTTCTAGCTGTTGACGTATGGTGCACACTGTTCAAGGCTATTGCTGTATGATATGTTATGTCCTAGTTGTTACTGTTTGGTGTGAAATGTTCTAGCTGCTGACGTATGGTGCACACTGTTCAAGACCATTGCTGTATGATGCACAATATCCCCAACTGATGTATGATGTACCATATCACAGAATTGCTATATGGTGCACAACATTCCAAAATTGCTATATGAAGCATAATATTATAAAATGTCCAACATCCCAAACTATTGTTTGCAGCACAATATCCCAAACTGTTGCTATATAATACACAATATCCCAAACTGTTGCTATATGATACACAATATCCCAAACTGTAGCTATATGATACACAATATCACACACTGCACTTGTATAATACACAATATCCCAAACTGCCCTTGTATGATACATGATATACAAACTGTTCTTTCTGTATGATACACAATATACCATCTGTTCTGTATGATACACCTTCCCAGACTGTTTGGCACACAACTGAGACATTTTCTAGAGGTATGAACCTGTGTCTGTAAATATTAAAGGCCTGCTCTGCAAACTGCCCACTTCATATTCAAATAAACACTTGTGTACATTCAAACAGTAATACTAGAGAAAAACTTTTTGACCAATTTTGGCTCATATTCCTTTTAAAAAAAATAAAAATCCCTGGGGATTAATATAAAATAATAAATAAATAAAAGGACAAACACAAATGACTTCTTACCAAACCAGCGGCCATTGCTGAAAACATTCGAGGATCTCTTTCATCTTCTTTGTAGAGAATTTGAGACAGGGACAAAGTCAGCGCAAATGAGACTTCAAACATTCGCTTGGCATCTACAAACAGAGATGTGATATATATGTGTAAGTAGCTAGCTGTCTCTCTCTCTCTATCATTGGCACCTTGCCATCTTCACAGATGATAGTATGTTACATTGCGCTTTAAAAAAATAATGAGGACAACCCATGATGGTAGCAAATGTGACTGAAAAGACCTATTTGTGTGGGAAATGTTCGACACCCCCTCCCCACAAAAGAATACAGAAATTGTAACACCAGCATTGAGAAACATTAAGCCATAATATGACTTCTTGTGACCAAATAAACCAGTGCATCCATCCTAGTACAAAAAATCTTAGTACTCAGATCTCTCAATATGTTCTTCATAATTATCTTTTCAAGACATATCTTTTGACCTGTACAAAATAATTGATTTTCTTCATTTTTGTTTGCCTTAATGACCAGTCTTCTTCAATACTGAATTCTGGCTGGATATATTTGTTTGTTCTCTCCATCCATTGAATATTCAATACCCTTCAGTATCATTTATATTCAAAGACAGACAGGTAAAATATCCAAGTCTTGCATCCATTATGTTGCCACAGGCAATGTGAATGCTTTTAGCATTCGTTTTTGTGTGTGTGTCAGATTGCTACTTGTTCACTTTGATCAAGTTGGTAATATACATCATCCGCTGGTGACCTGGATACTCTAATTCCCATTTGCTTCTATAAGTACTTTGTATAAACCTCTTGACCGTATCATTATATTTATATCAGGCAGAGGTAGTCTTCATTTGCCAGTTTATCAGGCCTTGTAATGTCCAGGTACTTGGCAATATGATGGGACATCAAGAGGTGCAATAAAGAACACCTGATTTGACAGAGTTAGACAGCAAATATGACAAAACAGATTTGCTACAACTAAAGAAAGCCACAAATATCCAACATTGCACTAGAGTATAAGAAACAACAACAACAGCTGTCCTACCATCAATGGTGATGTAATCCTTGCCCTCGGCAAAGAAATGAAAGTAGAACTTCACAAGCTGTTTCTCCTCATACATCATCAGGATTTCCTTGCCGGCCTTGACAAACTGCTCTCGTGTGATCCTTTCCCGGTTTGTGGTGACGCTAGCTGTCATCATGTGTCGGTACAGCAATTTGCCAAACAAGTGCAAGGGCCCTTGAAATGCACTCTGATAAAATAATGTAATATAATATATAAAACACATGTTGTTAGTAAATGGTGTTTAAATAATATAAACTAGAGCAATGAAGCTTGCAGGCAAAGATGAAGACAATTGTGATACAGGTAAATTAATCACTTTATAACAATTCACAACAAAATGCCAATCACCAATCTTGTGGCAGTGTGTGTGTGAGTGAAGTGGAGGAGGAGGCTGCTACAAAGGCGTGGTGGTTAGAGTACTTGATTTTGTACGATAGTGGTCTGGACTCACACCCCAACAATCGCAGGGTTATTTTGTCCTATCAGTGCAGCTCTGGGTTTGAGCCATCACCATTAAGTACCATGCCAGCTGGCGTGGGTGTTCATGTCTCTCCACAGGTCATGGTACTTAATGCTCTGGATCAACTCTTGATGATATTCTTCCGTGCCACTACCTCAGATCATCCAGCATAATTTCTTTTGGTTTGCCTCTCTTCCCATTGATCTTTCCAGTTGTCCCGATGTTCTCCAATGCCTCCCTTCTCATCACATGACAAGAGAAAGCTGTTTGTCTCTTTCTTACTGTTGTATATAATAAAGAGGCCAATAAGAAAGAGACAAACAGCTTTCTCTGGTTTTAACACAGCCTCATAAAATTAGCACCAGGCTGATCTTCAATTTTCTGGGAACTGACTGTTATTTAGGTGGTGAGGATGGGAAATGGTCACACCATCTCATTATGCCATGGTCTTGGGTGTAGAGGCCTAATAATTCACACCCCAATAGCAGTACTGTCATGGGATCACCAACACTTTTAAGTAAGGTAATGGATAGAGTGAGGCAAGGCGAAGAGGTGTAATTCAGAGCAACGTATACAGAGATTTAAAAAAAAACAACCTATGGCATAATGACACAGGGAACACTCATAGACAACATACACACAGCACAACGCTACTCATAATGATAATATGTGATAGTGATAATATTCAAACTAAATACTGGCTATTACTAATTCAAACATGTATTCAACAAAATGAACATGGGGCAAATAGACATGTGCTCACATGGGAAGAGAAAAGCACTAAATTATGTCCTCAAGACATGACAGGAACAGAGGCATGACAAAGTCATCCCCACCAACTGACGCAAACACAACGGAGACAACAGACACCCTATCACGACTAACTTTTAATTCTGATTTTTCAGGTCACAATTGAGAGCTTTTCATTCTTTTCTCATTTTCCTTATCGTTACATTTGAAACTGCAGTTCGCGGGTTTTCCCGGCCAGCTATGACCCCTGTCTGGTTGGGAAGTGAAATGCTAACAATAATAACCTGTTCAGTCTGTCTGACCCAGATTGAGTCAATATGCCGTATAAGCAGGAAGATTCAAACAGCAAGGCCTGGAATCACTATATATGCTAAGTCACAGAACTGTGAGTTGGATGAAGATGCTCTCCTCGCAGTATGAGTCACGTTGTTTACAAATGTATATAAAAGTTACATAGAACCTACACTGTTATATGCATGTGAAAAACGGATGAGGAAAATCCATTGAATACCATTACGAAGAGAAAAAGCAATGAGCAATTCCAAAATAAACATCATAAATTGATTAGCAAAGTTTGATGTAGACCATTAGATCTTATAAACTAGAAAACTCACTGACAAGTGGCAAAATTTATGGGAAAAGAGCTAGGGAAAAGCAGAGAGATAATACCTGGATGGTCTGACCACATGGCATAATCAGAACAAGAACAAGATTTACGACTTTAGTGATCTGGCGAGATGTCCAACGTTGACTTCCCACGCTTATCTTCATGTGTCATGCTGATACCAAAGTGATTTCTTAACATGTTTCACACAAGCTACAATATCCAAACCATAAGGACTGGACTAACGTGTGTTTAATTTACACTAATAAGACTGCATATATCACTGAATGTAAATTAAAATTAATCAGCTTTCTTAAATGATAATATTCAGTTAAATTCTCACTTCAAACGCCGTTCTTGACAACTCCCCTGGGTGTTTGTTGCCCTCATCCTGAGTTAGTTCAAGTTTCTGTAAAAAAAAAGTATACGAAAACTTTCACTCAGTGAACCTAATTAAGTTGTTTATAGTTTACAAGCCCATTATAAATATTAATTTATATTGAGTTCTAATTATAAATGTTATATTGAGCAGCCCAGATTATTTGGGCAAATCATGAGATGAGCAAGGGAAAGCTTGGTATGTGTATGTCGTGACAATGGGGACAATTGGAGTTGAGGAGAGGCAGGGGATTTCAGAAAGAAGATCATCAAGATGCTAGTCAAACAGTTTCAGTTTGTTTTGTCGAGTCAGATCATGGCATGGAGAAACATTTGTAATATTAGAAAGAAATTACTGGAGGTACATGAGACACATGTAACAAAACACTGATCAGACCAGTTGTGCTGTATGGCTCTGAAACCTGGAGTACAACGAAAGGAGACGAAGCCTTGTTACAAACCTTTGAGAACAAAATTTTAAGACGCATCTTTGGACCCATTAGGGATACACAAAGTGGAGAGTGGAAAAGAAGAAGTAACAAAGACATTTATGATCTGTTTAAGTCCCCGCTAATCACTGGTATCATGAAGGCTAATAGACTACAATGGCTAGGGCATATAGAAAGAATGGAAGATAATAGGGAAACAAAACTCGCTTACACTCAGGAAATAAATGACCGTAGACCCCGAGGTAGACCAAGAAGGCGGTGGAGAGATAATACATGTACAGACCTACAAGCACTTGGAATCAACGACTGGCAAGAGAAGGTCCACCAGAGAGACGAATGGAGACGGATTGTATTTGCAGCAAAGAACCTCAATGGCTCGGAACGCTGAAGAAGAAGAAGACATGAGACACATGACCAAACCAAAGCCATATGGCACAGACTATAAGAAGTCAAACTTGGATATAATTGTTAAATTTTTATAAACAGCAAATGTTAAACTATAATTTTAAATAAAAGATATTTTTACAACATGATAGCTGACATAAAACTGAATATTATATGTTAACTAGGTGCTAAATATCTTAATCTAATTAGCGTAATATAAAATTAAGATTATAATAATTATATCGATTATCAAGTTAAAAATTATATAATAATTAACAAAGATGGTATAAATGCGTTTTTTGACCTTCAATTCACATCCGACTTTGTATGAATTACATTATTCTAGATGACTAAACACAGAAAACTCACCTCGAACAACTTCACAAGAGTTATTGTCAGCTGTTTCCGATTTTTTCTCTTGTTTGTTTTGTCCAATTCCCCGTCTTCATCATCCAGGCTGTTAGAATTACTATGGTCATTTGTGGCCTTTAAAATCTTTCTCTTCGGGTGTTGGAGATGCGATTGAATGTGTAACGCCAGCTTATTTCCCATGATAGAAGGTCTGATATCGGCTCAAACTTAATTACTTGTAAAACTTCTTGTTTACAGATAAACACTGTCTTGAAATGTGAACAAATGTGGTCTGTAACTAATCTAATGTGGCTACAACTTGGAGTTCGAGAAGTGTGGGTAAACTGCTTCTGTGTTGATACCAGCGGCCATTGTGGATTTGCGTAACCGGAAATGATACGGGCATGCGCAATAACACCAGCAGAAGTCATCACTTCTGCATCACTTTTCGCACCTGGAGAATTTCTATCAACATTCACCATTTTACAAAATTCTTTAGTTTTAATTATTTCACGGTATACGGAGCGTGGTAATCAGCGTTCTTACGTTTAAAGGGAACTACTTGTATAATATATACATTATCCGAGGCTTGCGAGAGATGTGGTGTGGAGCAATTACTCCGGAAAAAATGAATTATTGGGAAACGCAGCAGTCGACAAAGTAGCAGCCAAATGGGATTACCTGATTACCCCGTTCCGATTACTTAATTAATAATGCTGTGATACAGTTAGCATAGAAATATGTCTAAGTGCGGGCTATCTACGAAGACAATACCAGCAACTTTTGCATGGTCGCTGATAATTGTGTGCACTGGCTTGTACTTTGCCTTTGTGTAAGTTCCCTTCATATTTTTTTTTTTTAAATTCAACATTCCTCTTATTCATTTGTGTGTGGTCACATCATGTCAGGAATATGTTCATTCATTCTGTTGTTTGCACTGTTAGTTTTATCATACAGTTTATGGGATGTGTGTATGTTGTTTGTAATTTGTTGTGAAATTAAGAATATAGTACCCCACCCAACTCTTCGTAAACATTGTGCTGCTAAGAGCTAGATGTTGTAATGCAATTTCTCTCATTTTCAAGAGTTAAGAAAAAACATTTAATGGATTTTTGTGTGTGCATATCCTTTACAGGACATCTCTGTCAACACCAGCATCTTTCAGCTGTATGTTGATTTCTTGGCAAGATTACGCTCAGTAGTTTGCCATTGCTTTCTGAGCGGCCGGCTCACATACCCCGTAAGTTACCTATGCGATTCGAACCACTGCTGATTCTCACCGTCATCACGTTACCTACGAGAGTATACGAGATTATGGAGAAAAGTCGCTAACCTCTAAGCCACAAAGCCGGCATTTAATGGATAGAGCTGACAAAAATCCAGTGATACCTCATTCAGGTTTCTGTATCATTTAAAAGTGGAAATGTTAATTCTTTGTAAATTAATTGTTTACTACATTTTCGTAAAGGAGAGATAGTAACATAAATTGGGTTGCCAATATGTTAAACTTTTTTTGGGGGGGGGGGGGGGGAGAGAAAAAGGGGGGGGGGGGAACACCCATTTCCATCATACACTTAACTAGAAAACTAAATGAACACAATATATATGTGTAATAGAGCACCACCAGCGCACTGATGTTTACACTTCTTTGTAATAACTTATAAATTGTACCTACTTGCTATAAAAATATATGTAAATATAATGCATGTTGTCTCCAAGCCTTTTCAACTTATATACAGAACAAATTTTTAAACAAGTCGAACTGCCTGGACTTAACATCAACGGAAGAGTCATAAGCAATATTAGGTATACTGACAATACAGTGTTAATAGCAGAAAGCAAGCAAGAGTTACAAAAACTAGTGGAACAAGTAAACAGGCATAGTGCAGAATGTGGCTTAGATATTAACATCCAAACAATTAAAACTATGATAATAAGAAGTGGAAAGGAGAGGTCATCAATGAACATCGCAGCATACAGGGAGATACTAGAACAAGTAACAAGTTTTTGCTTTCTTGGACATGCAATGAAAAATGATGGCATAAGTGAAACAGAAATCAAAAAGAGAATAGGAGTGGCCAAAAATGCTTTCAACGTCGTGAAATCAGTATTAACGTCTAGAGAGAGGTTAACAATGCATTAAAAATGCGAAACGTTATGTATATTCAACACTACTGTATGGTGCGGAAGCCTATACAATGAACAAACAATTAGAAAGTCGAATAGAGACTCCGGAGATGTGGATATACAGACGAATACATCATATTTCATGCCAAAAAAAAAAACAAAACAATCAAATACATAGATTCAAGAAAAACGGAATTAAAAGAGCGTTGATGAAAAAAATAAAAAAGAGGCAAATGGAATATTTTGGACACGTTAAAAGCCATAACACTGATATAAAAACCAAACTAGAGGGCAAGGTTGAGGGCAAGCGAGCAAGAGGTAGACAACGATACAAGTGGGAAGATAATATCAAGAGATGGGTGAACAGCAATCTGGCAGAATGTACAATCAAGGTGAGAAACAGACAGTGTTGGAGATCCATTGCAGCCAACCTTCAATGTGGAGACAGCACCTGATTGATTGATGTAAATATAAAATCAGATGCTGAAATAATAATCATTATATGCCACACTGATAAGCATGGGTGTTCATTGTTAGCTATAGCACATGATCACCAGAGTCTTGGATCAGGTCTTTGTTTGTGTCCTAGATCACCATAAGTTACTTATTTAATTGTTTATCAAGATAAAGATCACCATATATTACTCATTTAATTTTGTACCTTGAAAATCACCATAAGTCACGCTTTTAATTATGTACCAAGATGACTACATGTTACTCTTTTAATTCTGTACTAAGATCACCAAATGTTACTTTTTGAATTCTGTGCCAAGATCACCATAGTTACTCTTAATTCTGTTCCTAGGTCTCCATTGTTACTCTTAATTCTGTACCTAGATCACCATGTGTTGTTCTTTTAATTATGTACCAAGATCACCATATGTTACTCTTTGAATTCTGTACCAAGATCACCATAGTTACTCTTTTAATTCTGTACCAAGATCACCATAGCTACTCTTAATTCTGTACCAAGATCACTATAGTTACTCTTAATTCTGTACCTAGATCACCATATGTTATTATTTTACTTCTGTACCTAGATCACCATATGTTATTTTAATTCTGTACCTAGATCACCATATGTTACTGTTTTAATTCTGTACCTAGATCACCTTGTGTTGCTCTTTTAATTCTGTACCAAGAAGATCACAATGCTACTCTTTTAATTCTTTACCTAGAAGACACCATATGCTACTCTTTTAACTCTGTACCTAGAAGATCACCATGCTACTCTTTTAATTCTGTACATAGAAGATCACCACACCATACTACTCTTTTAATTCTGTACCTAGAAGATCACCATGCTATTCTTTTAATTCTGTACCTAGAAGATCACCATTCTACTATTTCTCTGTGGCTAAGGGCTTGCGAACGTGGTTTGTGAGTCCGTATAACCGGGTTCGAAACACAGCGGTGCTGGGTTTTTCAAAAAAGGTGTAGGAACTGGTCGTTCAGAAAGCAATGGCAAACTACTGAATGTAAAATTGCCCAGGAATCACGAACAGCGAAAATGCTGGGGTTGACTGCTACGTCCTGTGAAGGACATGCAACTTAATTTTTTTTTTTTTTTACCAATATCACCATATGCTACTCTTTTAACTGATTGCCTGCAAACAAAAAAGTGGTCCTGACCAAACAGAAATTCAAGGCAGAAAATTTGAAGCAGGGGTGTGTCACAATAATGCTGTTAAAATGGTTAAAATGGTAGCAGATATATTGTATTACGTATCAAATTAAAGAGGATTGCACAGGGAACATGACTGTGTTAATAATTAATTAATAGGTTAGAAATATTATGACAATAATGAGAGGTTTAGTAATAACAATTGAAGTTAAAAAGGTGAAAAATATTTAAACATTTCACTTACCAAGCTTTATTTTGTATCCACAGCAGTTAATCCAGTTAAATTTGCTGAATATTGTTACATACACCACTTTTGTTCAATAATATCACAAGAACTGCTCCACAACACCAATAAAACATAATCAACACATATTATTTTGAAGCACATAATGTTCACACAAAATGGAAAATGTCAGGAACACACCAGGCAGATTACTGAGGAGTAGAGTACTGAGAAACAAAATGAACACTATTTTCTATTTAGTTTAATTATTATTCTTCTAAATTTAATTATTTAAATACTCCTTAAATACTTTGTGATAGGCAAAGTAAATTTAGTGGCATTTTAGCGCAAGCATAAGTCGGCATTTGTCATCATAATATGAGGAACTTTCACTGTTAGATTTCTTTTGAAATTATGACCATCTTTTAAATTAACTGACTGCTGCATGTGGTATAAGTTTTAGAATCTTTCACAAAGTCCTTTACATCACAATAACTATAATATAAAATTGTTTAAATCTGTAATTTTATTAAAATATATGAGGTCCAGAACCAGAAAGTATTGTCACTTCGAATTTCGAATCACAACAGTTATTTCGAATCGCACCAAACTCAATTTCTCCTAAACAAGAAATGGGGCCTAGCGTGCTCTTGCACATGGGCGGAAGCGAAATCTTTCGTTATAAAGTTTAATTCAATGGAACACAAAAAATTGTGGACTAAAAGGGAGAAATGTATTTTAAAAAAACGCACTATATATACTGAACCGATAGGTCGGTTCGCGGGTGCCAAATTAGGTCCATAGAATCGACCTATCGGTCTGCGGCAGAAAATCAATTAATTCTGTACCTAGAAGACACCATATGCTACTCTTATAATTCTGTACCTAGAAGATCACCATGCTGCTCTTATAATTCTGTACCTTGAAGATCACTATGCTACTATTTTAGTTCTGTACCAATACCACCGTATGTTGCTCTTTTAATTCTGTACCTAGAAGATCACTACACCATGCTACTCTTTAAACTTCTGTACCTAGAAGATCACTACACCATGCTACTCTTTTAACTTCTGTACCTAGAAGATCACCACACCATGCTACTCTTTTAATTCTGTACCTAGAAGATCACCACACCATGCTAATCTTTTAATTCTGTACCTAGAAGATCACCACTCCATGCTACTCTTTTAATTCTGTACCTAGAAGATCACCACACCATGCTACTCTTTTAATTCTGTACCTAGAAGATCACCACACCATGCTACTCTTTTAATTCTGTACCTAGAAGATCACCACACCATGCTAATCTTTTAATTCTGTACCTAGAAGATCACTACTCCATGCTACTCTTTTAATTCTGTACCTAGAAGATCACTACTCCATGCTATTCTTTTAATTCTGTACCTAGAAGATCACCATGCTACTATTTTAGTTATGTACCAATATCACCATATGTTGCTCTTTTAATTCTGTACCTAGAAGATTATCGTACCATGCTACTCTTTTAATTCTGTACCTAGAAGATCATCACACCTTGCTACTCTTTTAATTCTGTACTTAGAAGATCACCATGCTGCTCTTATAATTCTGTACCTTGGAGATCACATTGCTACTATTTTAGTACTGTATCAATATCACCATATGTTGCTCTTTTAATTCTGTACCTAGAAGATCATCACACCATGTTACTCTTATAATTCTGTACCTAGAAAATCACCATGCTGCTCTTATAATTCTGTACCTTGAAGATCACCATGCTACTATTTTAGTTCTGTACCAATACCACCGTATGTTGCTCTTTTAATTCTGTACCTAGAAGATCACTACACCATGCTACTCTTTTAACTTCTGTACCTAGAAGATCACCACACCATGCTACTCTTTTAATTCTGTACCTAGAAGATCACCACACCATGCTAATCTTTTAATTCTGTACCTAGAAGGTCACTACTCCATGCTACTCTTTTAATTCTATACCTAGAAGATCACCACACCATGCTACTCTTTTAATTCTGTACCTAGAAGATCACTACTCCATGCTACTCTTTTAATTCTGTACCTAGAAGATCACTACTCTATGCTATTCTTTTAATTCTGTACCTAGAAGATCACCATGCTACTATTTTAGTTCTATACCAATATCACCATATGTTGCTCTTTTAATTCTGTACCTAGAAGATTATCGTACCATGCTACTCTTTTAATTCTATACCAGAAGATCATCACACCATGCTACTCTTTTAATTCTGTACTTAGAAGATCACCATGCTGCTCTTATAATTCTGTACCTTGGAGATCACCATGCTACTATTTTAGTTCTGTACCAATATCACCATATGTTGCTCTTTTAATTCTGTACCTAAAATATCATCACATCATGTTACTCATTCTGTACCTAGAAAATCACCATGCTGCTCTTATAATTATGTACCTTGAAGATCACCATGCTACTATTTTAGTTCTGTACCAATACCACCGTATGTTGCTCTTTTAATTCTGTACCTAGAAGATCACTACACCATGCTACTCTTTTAATTCTGTACCTAGAAGATCATCACACAATGCTACTCTTTTAATTCTGTACCTAGACGATCATCACACAATGCTACTCTTTTAATTCTGTACCTAGAAGATCACCACACCTTGCTACTCTTTTAATTCCGTACCTAGAAGACACCATATACTACTCTTTTTATTCTGTACGTAGATCATCATAAGTTACTGATGTAATTCTGTACCTATCTCACTATTATTGTTCTTTATTCCCCATTACAGTGAAAATATGTTAATAAATTTAGAAGATATGAGAGGAATCGCCAATGGGGGACGAAACATCAATAACATTAGATATGCAGTTAATACAGTATTGATTGTAGACAATGAGCAGGATCTGCAACATTTAGTAGATGCTGTTGTTGCACACTGTAAACAATTAGGGTTCGAATTAAATTGTAAGAAGACACAAATTATGGTAGTCACTAGGAAGAAGGAAATAGCACAATGTAATGTACAATTAAATCGAAATATTCTTAAACAAGTGAATTGGTACAATTATCTCGAAACAGTCATAACATCTGATGGGAGATGCCTTGAAGAGATTAGAACAAGAATCGCCATAGTGAAGGTAGCCTTTTGCAAGATGGAAAACATACTGACTAATATAAAAAAATATCATCTGCAACAAGAAAAAGAGTTGAAGTGTTACATTTAACCTGCACTTTTGTATGGATGTAACGCATGGACAATGAGTAGACAAGCTGAAAAACACCTGATGCTGTAGAAATGTGGTTTCTGAGGAGAATGCAAAGAATACCATTAACAGACAGAAAATCCATTGACCAAGTCTATAAGAAACAAATGAAAACTGTAAAATGATTAGAGATATTAGACGTAGGCAGTCACAATTGTTTGGATACGCTATGGGAAAAAATAAATTGGAGAACTTGGTGACAACTGGCAAGATTGAGGGGAAAAGAACAAGAGGAAGACAGAGAAGTAAATACGTGTGTCATAAACCTATGGCTTGTGACAGAAAGTAATGTTATTAATGATGTCCCAATCGACCCAAACTGGTTGCAAACAATGTAATGGAAATCAACAGAACCAGCGTTGTGATAGCATTAAACTAATGTTTATTGGTTACGAGCGTTAGTTACACCACAAATGAATTACAATCCTTGTCCCAAGAGAATCACACAATCACTAAATACTTGCTAACCCTTCTACGTATTAATGTCTATCTAAAACCAATCCCGTAACTAACATGGTTCTAAAACCTGACCCTCTCTATTCGCCATCTTAAACACTAACTGACCACAACAGCAATGACCTCTTCCGTCTTCCATCTTACAACACGCATGCGCAACACGCATGCGCCGAGCTGTGTGTACATTAAACACGCCCCGGGCCAGTAGCTAATGTAATTAAACTTGATTAAGTTTCATGTGTAATATGAAGGCTGTGACAACGTGGATGGCTTGGCCACGTGGTATGGTCGAGACAGAACACAGAACTGATCCACATCTCTGGTGATCGTGTGCGATGACGAAACATGACCGCCCATGCTTATCGACATTGCACATGATGATGATGATGCTGTTATTCGTTTTATTCTGTATCAAGAATATGACCGTATGTTAGTAATTCACTCTCTAAATATTAAACTGACAGTTACTTTTTGTTTTGGTTTAATATATTTTTCTCTCTGTAAAGACACCTATTTGATGCGTGAAGTTTACCTTGAATATAAATTGCTTGGTATTTAAAAACGGGTTTTAAAGGCAAGAGGTTCGACTTCATTCATTGGTTTTTACCCCATATGGCTTGGTCTCTTTCCACAGGGTGGCCTGCCGAAAGTGTCACACAAAGCATTAACTTCATAGCTCCAGCGATGACCCCCCAGGAGTCTCAGAGAAAGTTGCACTCATGGACCAAACAATGTGGCCTGGAGTTGAACCCACAACCATTGGTACGTGAGGCAGGCAGCTTAACCACTTTGCCACAGAGACTCACTCCCACATTGCTTGATGTAGAATGAGCCAACAAGTGACCCTCTGTTTTTTTGTGTAGTTATTGTTCAATGTTTGATGAGCTGCTTGTTATTGACTGGGTGAAACTGTTAATTATACTTTACTGGGACTATTTTCAGCTGTCGATATTTGACAGAACTATACAGCTATGCCTTTCCAATTGTGCAGGGAGTGATCACAATTTTTATGATGCTCAATTTGTGCCTGTCAACTTTCATGGATCCTGGAATATTTCCCAGAGGTAAGTAGCATTTCTGACAGCCATTTACTTTCTCCTCCCTGGTGTGATGTTTCTGGTGTTTCTTTGGCAGAGCATTAGACCATCCTTCGGCTTCTGTGGAGACCTAAGATTCTGTAGCTTTTATGTACAAGCTGATACAGAAGTTGGTACCTTAACTCATCTATGATTTTTATTTTTAGACATGACTTGTGACAGGATGTCCTTCTACTGACAGCTGGATTCATGGATGTCATTGATCTTTTTTGTTTAGACTTTTAGGGATGGAGCTTTGTTATGAAAACTTAGATGGCGTGCCAACACAAAGGTTTGGATAACAGGAACGTTATTCAAGGAATGGGTAACTGTTTATGCTATTCCTGCTCTAAGGGAATACTGTGCTAGAAAAAACCTAGCATTTAAGATATTGCTGCTATTGGATAATGCCCCTGGTCATCCAGTCAATCTGGACGACTTGTCAGAGAACGTCAATTTCGTATTCATGCCACCAAACACGACTTCATTGATCCAGCTAATGGACCAAGGTGTAATTGCAACTTTCAAAAGTTATTATTTGCGTCACACCTTCTCACAGCTCATCAAGGCTACGGACGGTAAAGGTAAGCCTACCATTAAGGGATTCTGGCAAGATTACAACATCCTTAAAGCCATTGACAACATTGCGGATTCATGGAGTGAGGTAACATCAGCATGCGTGAATTCTGTGTGGTGAAAACTGTGGCCAGAATGTGTGCACGACTTTTGTGAATTTGATGACGTTCATGCTATTCGACGACAGATCGCTAACGTAGCCACTAAAGCTGGCTTTGAAGGGATGGAGGAAGCTGACATTGACGAGTTGCTTGCATCACATGGAGAAGATTTGTCTAATGAGGACCTAATGCAACTCGATGTGCAGAGAGCTCAGCAGAAAGAGGAGCACCCTGATCAAACCTCCAGACCTCGAATGTTGAAAGCTGCACGTTTGTCACAACTCTTTCAATTGATTGATGTGGCAATGGACATAATACATGAGGATGACCGGAACAGAGAACGGAGCTCCAAAGTGTTGAGAGCAGTTACAAGCGCCATCAGCTGTTACAGGGAGCTTTACATAGAGAAAAGGAAACAGTTGTGCAGCAGACATTGGACACATTTTTTGTTCAAGCAGAGAAGAGCCAGGAAAAGAGACAGGAAGAGGTTACAGTTTCATCCTCAGATGAAGAGGCAGAATTTAATGCCTCTACGTCCCAATAACTCTACCACTCGCCCTCCAACCCACCTCTATTTAGCCAATAAATATCAACAACCATCAAAATAAACATTACTGTGGGGGACACAATACACTGTATTTCATTTAATTCTATGGGAAATAGTGTTTCACTATACGTCGTTTCACTTAACGTCACGTTTTCCAAGAACGTTACCCCGACGTTAACCGGGGCCTACCTGTATGTCCTATCTAGTTAGACTATTCTCAGGTGTTCTCTCAATGTATGTCCTATCTAGTTAGGCTATTCTCAGGTGTTCTTAGTGTATGTCCTATCTAGTTAGACTATTCTCAGGTGTTATCAGTGTATGTTCTATCTAGTTAGACTATTCTCAGGTGTTCTCTCAATGTATGTCCTATCTAGTTAGACTATTCTCAGGTGTTCTCCGTGTATGTCCTATCTAGTTAGGCTATTCTCAGGTGTTCTTAGTGTATGTCCTATCTAGTTAGACTATTCTCAGGTGTTCTCAGTGTATGTCCTATCTAGTTAGACTATTCTCAGGTGTTATCAGTGTATGTCCTATCTAGTTAGACTATTCTCAGGTGTTCTCTCAATGTATGTCCTATCTAGTTAGACTATTCTCAGGTGTTCTCCGTGTATGTCCTATCTAGTTAGACTATTCTCAGGTGTTCTCTCAATGTATGTCCTATCTAGTTAGACTGTTCTCAGGTGTTCTCCGTGTATGTCCTATCTAGTTAGGCTATTCTCAGGTGTTCTTAGTGTATGTCCTATCTAGTTAGACTATTCTCAGGTGTTCTCAGTGTATGTCCTATCTAGTTAGATTATTCTCAGGTGTTCTTTCAATGTATGTCCTATCTAGTTAGGCTATTCTCAGGTGTTATCAGTGTATGTCCTATCTAGTTAGGCTATTCTCAGGTGTTCTCTCAATGTATGTCCTATCTAGTTAGACTATTCTTAGGAGTTCTCTGTGTATGTCCTATCTAGTTAGGCTATTCTCAGGTGTTCTTAGAGTATGTCCTATCTAGTTAGACTATTCTCAGATGTTCTCTCAATGTATGTCCTATCTAGTTAGACTATTCTCAGATGTTCTCCGTGTATGTCCTATCTAGTTAGACTATTCTCAGGTGTTCTCTCAATGTATGTCCTATCTAGTTAGACTATTCTCAGGTGTTCTCTCAATGTATGTCCTATCTAGTTAGACTATTCTCAGGTGTTCTCCGTGTATGTCCTATCTAGTTAGGCTATTCTCAGGTGTTCTCTCAATGTATGTCCTATCTAGTTAGACTATTCTCAGGTGTTCTCCGTGTATGTCCTATCTAGTTAGGCTATTCTCAGGTGTTCTCTCAATGTATGTCCTATCTAGTTAGACTATTCTCAGGTGTTCTCAGTGTATGTCCTATCTAGTTAGACTATTCTCAGGTGTTCTCCATGTATGTCCTATCTAGTTAGACTATTCTCAGGTGTTCTCTCAATGTATGTCCTATCTAGTTCGGCTATTCTCAGGTGTTATCCGTGTATGTCCTATCTAGTTAGACTATTCTCAGATGTTCTCTCAATATATGTCCTATCTAGTTAGGCTATTCACAGGTGTTCTCAGTGTATGTCCTATCTAGTTAGACTATTCTCAGGTGTTCTCTCAATGTATGTCCTATCTAGTTAGACTATTCTCAGGTGTTCTCCGTGTATGTCCTATCTAGTTAGACTATTCTCAGGTGTTCTTAGTGTATGTCCTATCTAGTTAGGCTATTCTCAGGTGTTCTCAGTGTATGTCCTGTCTAGTTAGACTATTCTCAGGTGTTCTCTCAATGTATGTCCTATCTAGTTAGACTATTCTTAGGAGTTCTCTGTGTATGTCCTATCTAGTTAGGCTATTCTCAGGTGTTCTTAGAGTATGTCCTATCTAGTTAGACTATTCTCAGGTGTTCTCTCAATGTATGTCATATCTAATTAGGCTATTCTCAGGTGTTCTCAGTGTATGTCCTATCTAGTTAGACTATTCTCAGGTGTTCTCTCAATGTATGTCCTATCTAGTTAGGCTATTCTCAGGTGTTCGCCGTGTATGTCCTATCTAGTTAGGCTATTCTCAGGTGTCCTCAGTGGATGTCCTATCTAGGTAGGCTATTCTCAGGTGTTCTCCGTGTATGTCCTATCTAGTTAGGCTATTCTCAGGTGTTCGCCGTGTATGTCCTATCTAGTTAGGCTATTCTCAGGTGTTCTCCGTGTATGTCCTATCTAGTTAGGCTATTCTCAGGTGTTCTCAGTGTATGTCCTATCTAGTTAGGCTATTCTCAGGTGTTCTCCGTGTATGTCCTATCTAGTTAGACTATTCTCAGGTGTTCTCCGTGTATGTCCTATCTAGTTAGGCTATTCTCAGGTGTTCTCAGTGTATGTCCTATCTAGTTAGGCTATTCTCAGGTGTTCTCCGTGTATGTCCTATCTAGTTAGGCTATTCTCAGGTGTTCTCTCAATATATGTCCTATCTAGTTAGACTATTCTCAGGTGTTCTCTCAATGTATGTCCTATCTAGTTAGACTATTCTCAGGTGTTCTCCGTGTATGTCCTATCTAGTTAGGCTATTCTCAGGTGTTCTCTCAATGTATGTCCTATCTAGTTAGACTATTCTCAGGTGTTCTCCGTGTATGTCCTATCTAGTTAGGCTATTCTCAGGTGTTCTCTCAATGTATGTCCTATCTAGTTAGACTATTCTCAGGTGTTCTCAGTGTATGTCCTATCTAGTTAGACTATTCTCAGGTGTTCTCCATGTATGTCCTATCTAGTTAGACTATTCTCAGGTGTTCTCTCAATGTATGTCCTATCTAGTTCGGCTATTCTCAGGTGTTATCCGTGTATGTCCTATCTAGTTAGACTATTCTCAGATGTTCTCTCAATATATGTCCTATCTAGTTAGGCTATTCACAGGTGTTCTCAGTGTATGTCCTATCTAGTTAGACTATTCTCAGGTGTTCTCTCAATGTATGTCCTATCTAGTTAGACTATTCTCAGGTGTTCTCCGTGTATGTCCTATCTAGTTAGACTATTCTCAGGTGTTCTTAGTGTATGTCCTATCTAGTTAGGCTATTCTCAGGTGTTCTCAGTGTATGTCCTGTCTAGTTAGACTATTCTCAGGTGTTCTCTCAATGTATGTCCTATCTAGTTAGACTATTCTTAGGAGTTCTCTGTGTATGTCCTATCTAGTTAGGCTATTCTCAGGTGTTCTTAGAGTATGTCCTATCTAGTTAGACTATTCTCAGGTGTTCTCTCAATGTATGTCATATCTAATTAGGCTATTCTCAGGTGTTCTCAGTGTATGTCCTATCTAGTTAGACTATTCTCAGGTGTTCTCTCAATGTATGTCCTATCTAGTTAGGCTATTCTCAGGTGTTCGCCGTGTATGTCCTATCTAGTTAGGCTATTCTCAGGTGTCCTCAGTGGATGTCCTATCTAGGTAGGCTATTCTCAGGTGTTCTCCGTGTATGTCCTATCTAGTTAGGCTATTCTCAGGTGTTCTCCGTGTATGTCCTATCTAGTTAGGCTATTCTCAGGTGTTCTCAGTGTATGTCCTATCTAGTTAGGCTATTCTCAGGTGTTCTCCGTGTATGTCCTATCTAGTTAGACTATTCTCAGGTGTTCTCCGTGTATGTCCTATCTAGTTAGACTATTCTCAGGTGTTCTCAGTGTATGTCCTATCTAGTTAGACTATTCTCAGGTGTTCTCAGTGTATGTCCTATCTAGTTAGGCTATTCTCAGGTGTTCTCCATGTATGTCCTATCTAGTTAGACTATTCTCAGGTGTTCTCAGTGTATGTCCTATCTAGTTAGACTATTCTCAGGTGTTCTCCGTGTATGTCCTATCTAGTTAGACTATTCTCAGGTGTTCTCAGTGTATGTCCTATCTAGTTAGACTATTCTCAGGTGTTCTCAGTGTATGTCCTATCTAGTTAGACTATTCTCAGGTGTTCTCCGTGTATGTCCTATCTAGTTAGACTATTCTCAGGTGTTCTCAGTGTATGTCCTATCTAGTTAGACTATTCTCAGGTGTTCTCAGTGTATGTCCTATCTAGTTAGACTATTCTCAGGTGTTCTCAGTGTATGTCCTATCTAGTTAGACTATTCTCAGGTGTTCTCAGTGTATGTCCTATCTAGTTAGACTATTCTCAGGTGTTCTCAGTGTATGTCCTATCTAGTTAGACTATTCTCAGGTGTTCTCCGTGTATGTCCTATCTAGTTAGACTATTCTCAGGTGTTCTCAGTGTATGTCCTATCTAGTTAGACTATTCTCAGGTGTTCTCAGTGTATGTCCTATCTAGTTAGACTATTCTCAGGTGTTCTTAGAGTATGTCCTATCTAGTTAGACTATTCTCAGGTGTTCTCTCAATGTATGTCATATCTAATTAGGCTATTCTCAGGTGTTCTCAGTGTATGTCCTATCTAGTTAGACTATTCTCAGGTGTTCTCTCAATGTATGTCCTATCTAGTTAGGCTATTCTCAGGTGTTCGCCGTGTATGTCCTATCTAGTTAGGCTATTCTCAGGTGTCCTCAGTGGATGTCCTATCTAGGTAGGCTATTCTCAGGTGTTCTCCGTGTATGTCCTATCTAGTTAGGCTATTCTCAGGTGTTCTCCGTGTATGTCCTATCTAGTTAGGCTATTCTCAGGTGTTCTCAGTGTATGTCCTATCTAGTTAGGCTATTCTCAGGTGTTCTCCGTGTATGTCCTATCTAGTTAGACTATTCTCAGGTGTTCTCCGTGTATGTCCTATCTAGTTAGACTATTCTCAGGTGTTCTCAGTGTATGTCCTATCTAGTTAGACTATTCTCAGGTGTTCTCAGTGTATGTCCTATCTAGTTAGGCTATTCTCAGGTGTTCTCCATGTATGTCCTATCTAGTTAGACTATTCTCAGGTGTTCTCAGTGTATGTCCTATCTAGTTAGACTATTCTCAGGTGTTCTCCGTGTATGTCCTATCTAGTTAGACTATTCTCAGGTGTTCTCAGTGTATGTCCTATCTAGTTAGACTATTCTCAGGTGTTCTCAGTGTATGTCCTATCTAGTTAGACTATTCTCAGGTGTTCTCCGTGTATGTCCTATCTAGTTAGACTATTCTCAGGTGTTCTCAGTGTATGTCCTATCTAGTTAGACTATTCTCAGGTGTTCTCAGTGTATGTCCTATCTAGTTAGACTATTCTCAGGTGTTCTCAGTGTATGTCCTATCTAGTTAGACTATTCTCAGGTGTTCTCAGTGTATGTCCTATCTAGTTAGACTATTCTCAGGTGTTCTCAGTGTATGTCCTATCTAGTTAGACTATTCTCAGGTGTTCTCCGTGTATGTCCTATCTAGTTAGACTATTCTCAGGTGTTCTCAGTGTATGTCCTATCTAGTTAGACTATTCTCAGGTGTTCTCAGTGTATGTCCTATCTAGTTAGACTATTCTCAGGTGTTCTCCGTGTATGTCCTATCTAGTTAGACTATTCTCAGGTGTTCTCAGTGTATGTCCTATCTAGTTAGGCTATTCTCAGGTGTTCTCAGTGTATGTCCTATCTAGTTAGACTATTCTCAGGTGTTCTCAGTGTATGTCCTATCTAGTTAGACTATTCTCAGGTGTCCTCAGTGTATGTCCTATCTAGTTAGACTATTCTCAGGTGTCCTCAGTGTATGTCCTATCTAGTTAGGCTATTCTCAGGTGTTCTCAGTGTATGTCCTATCTAGTTAGACTATTCTCAGGTGTCCTCAGTGTATGTCCTATCTAGTTAGGCTATTCTCAGGTGTCCTCAGTGTATGTCCTATCTAGTTAGACTATTCTCAGGTGTCCTCAGTGTATGTCCTATCTAGTTAGGCTATTCTCAGGTGTTCTCAGTGTATGTCCTATCTAGTTAGGCTATTCTCAGGTGTCCTCAGTGTATGTCCTATCTAGTTAGGCTATTCTCAGGTGTCCTCAGTGTATGTCCTATCTAGTTAGGCTATTCTCAGGTGTCCTCAGTGTATGTCCTATCTAGTTAGGCTATTCTCAGGTGTCCTCAGTGTATGTCCTATCTAGTTAGGCTATTCTCAGGTGTCCTCAGTGGATGTCCTATCTAGTTAGGCTATTCTCAGGTGTCCTCAGTGTATGTCCTATCTAGTTAGGCTATTCTCAGGTGTTCGCCGTGTATGTCCTATCTAGTTAGGCTATTCTCAGGTGTCCTCAGTGTATGTCCTATCTAGTTAGGCTATTCTCAGGTGTCCTCAGTGGATGTCCTATCTAGTTAGGCTATTCTCAGGTGTCCTCAGTGTATGTCCTATCTAGTTAGGCTATTCTCAGGTGTCCTCAGTGTATGTCCTATCTAGTTAGGCTATTCTCAGGTGTCCTCAGTGTATGTCCTATCTAGTTAGGCTATTCTCAGGTGTCCTCAGTGTATGTCCTATCTAGTTAGGCTATTCTCAGGTGTTCGCCGTGTATGTCCTATCTAGTTAGGCTATTCTCAGGTGTCCTCAGTGGATGTCCTATCTAGTTAGGCTATTCTCAGGTGTCCTCAGTGGATGTCCTATCTAGTTAGGCTATTCTCAGGTGTCCTCAGTGGATGTCCTATCTAGTTAGGCTATTCTCAGGTGTCCTCAGTGGATGTCCTATCTAGTTAGGCTATTCTCAGGTGTCCTCAGTGGATGTCCTATCTAGTTAGGCTATTCTCAGGTGTCCTCAGTGTATGTCCTATCTAGTTAGGCTATTCTCAGGTGTCCTCAGTGGATGTCCTATCTAGTTAGGCTATTCTCAGGTGTCCTCAGTGGATGTCCTATCTAGTTAGGCTATTCTCAGGTGTCCTCAGTGTATGTCCTATCTAGTTAGGCTATTCTCAGGTGTCCTCAGTGGATGTCCTATCTAGTTAGGCTATTCTCAGGTGTCCTCAGTGTATGTCCTATCTAGTTAGGCTATTCTCAGGTGTCCTCAGTGGATGTCCTATCTAGTTAGGCTATTCTCAGGTGTCCTCAGTGGATGTCCTATCTAGTTAGGCTATTCTCAGGTGTCCTCAGTGGATGTCCTATCTAGTTAGGCTATTCTCAGGTGTCCTCAGTGGATGTCCTATCTAGTTAGGCTATTCTCAGGTGTCCTCAGTGTATGTCCTATCTAGTTAGGCTATTCTCAGGTGTTCTCAGTGTATGTCCTATCTAGTTAGACTATTCTCAGGTGTTCTCAGTGTATGTCCTATCTAGTTAGACTATTCTCAGGTGTTCTCAGTGTATGTCCTATCTAGTTAGACTATTCTCAGGTGTTCTCAGTGTATGTCCTATCTAGTTAGACTATTCTCAGGTGTTCTCAGTGTATGTCCTATCTAGTTAGACTATTCTCAGGTGTTCTCAGTGTATGTCCTATCTAGTTAGACTATTCTCAGGTGTTCTCAGTGTATGTCCTATCTAGTTAGACTATTCTCAGGTGTTCTCCGTGTATGTCCTATCTAGTTAGACTATTCTCAGGTGTTCTCAGTGTATGTCCTATCTAGTTAGGCTATTCTCAGGTGTTCTCCGTGTATGTCCTATCTAGTTAGACTATTCTCAGGTGTTCTCAGTGTATGTCCTATCTAGTTAGGCTATTCTCAGGTGTTCTCCGTGTATGTCCTATCTAGTTAGACTATTCTCAGGTGTTCTCAGTGTATGTCCTATCTAGTTAGGCTATTCTCAGGTGTTCGCCGTGTATGTCCTATCTAGTTAGGCTATTCTCAGGTGTCCTCAGTGTATGTCCTATCTAGTTAGGCTATTCTCAGGTGTCCTCAGTGGATGTCCTATCTAGTTAGGCTATTCTCAGGTGTCCTCAGTGTATGTCCTATCTAGTTAGGCTATTCTCAGGTGTCCTCAGTGTATGTCCTATCTAGTTAGGCTATTCTCAGGTGTCCTCAGTGTATGTCCTATCTAGTTAGGCTATTCTCAGGTGTCCTCAGTGTATGTCCTATCTAGTTAGGCTATTCTCAGGTGTTCGCCGTGTATGTCCTATCTAGTTAGGCTATTCTCAGGTGTCCTCAGTGGATGTCCTATCTAGTTAGGCTATTCTCAGGTGTCCTCAGTGGATGTCCTATCTAGTTAGGCTATTCTCAGGTGTCCTCAGTGGATGTCCTATCTAGTTAGGCTATTCTCAGGTGTCCTCAGTGGATGTCCTATCTAGTTAGGCTATTCTCAGGTGTCCTCAGTGGATGTCCTATCTAGTTAGGCTATTCTCAGGTGTCCTCAGTGTATGTCCTATCTAGTTAGGCTATTCTCAGGTGTCCTCAGTGGATGTCCTATCTAGTTAGGCTATTCTCAGGTGTCCTCAGTGGATGTCCTATCTAGTTAGGCTATTCTCAGGTGTCCTCAGTGTATGTCCTATCTAGTTAGGCTATTCTCAGGTGTCCTCAGTGGATGTCCTATCTAGTTAGGCTATTCTCAGGTGTCCTCAGTGTATGTCCTATCTAGTTAGGCTATTCTCAGGTGTCCTCAGTGGATGTCCTATCTAGTTAGGCTATTCTCAGGTGTCCTCAGTGGATGTCCTATCTAGTTAGGCTATTCTCAGGTGTCCTCAGTGGATGTCCTATCTAGTTAGGCTATTCTCAGGTGTCCTCAGTGGATGTCCTATCTAGTTAGGCTATTCTCAGGTGTCCTCAGTGTATGTCCTATCTAGTTAGGCTATTCTCAGGTGTTCTCAGTGTATGTCCTATCTAGTTAGACTATTCTCAGGTGTTCTCAGTGTATGTCCTATCTAGTTAGACTATTCTCAGGTGTTCTCAGTGTATGTCCTATCTAGTTAGACTATTCTCAGGTGTTCTCAGTGTATGTCCTATCTAGTTAGACTATTCTCAGGTGTTCTCAGTGTATGTCCTATCTAGTTAGACTATTCTCAGGTGTTCTCAGTGTATGTCCTATCTAGTTAGACTATTCTCAGGTGTTCTCCGTGTATGTCCTATCTAGTTAGACTATTCTCAGGTGTTCTCAGTGTATGTCCTATCTAGTTAGGCTATTCTCAGGTGTTCTCAGTGTATGTCCTATCTAGTTAGGCTATTCTCAGGTGTCCTCAGTGGATGTCCTATCTAGTTAGGCTATTCTCAGGTGTCCTCAGTGGATGTCCTATCTAGTTAGGCTATTCTCAGGTGTCCTCAGTGGATGTCCTATCTAGTTAGGCTATTCTCAGGTGTCCTCAGTGGATGTCCTATCTAGTTAGGCTATTCTCAGGTGTCCTCAGTGGATGTCCTATCTAGTTAGGCTATTCTCAGGTGTCCTCAGTGGATGTCCTATCTAGTTAGGCTATTCTCAGGTGTCCTCAGTGTATGTCCTATCTAGTTAGGCTATTCTCAGGTGTTCTCAGTGTATGTCCTATCTAGTTAGACTATTCTCAGGTGTTCTCAGTGTATGTCCTATCTAGTTAGACTATTCTCAGGTGTTCTCAGTGTATGTCCTATCTAGTTAGACTATTCTCAGGTGTTCTCAGTGTATGTCCTATCTAGTTAGACTATTCTCAGGTGTTCTCAGTGTATGTCCTATCTAGTTAGACTATTCTCAGGTGTTCTCAGTGTATGTCCTATCTAGTTAGACTATTCTCAGGTGTTCTCAGTGTATGTCCTATCTAGTTAGACTATTCTCAGGTGTTCTCCGTGTATGTCCTATCTAGTTAGACTATTCTCAGGTGTTCTCAGTGTATGTCCTATCTAGTTAGGCTATTCTCAGGTGTTCTCCGTGTATGTCCTATCTAGTTAGACTATTCTCAGGTGTTCTCAGTGTATGTCCTATCTAGTTAGGCTATTCTCAGGTGTTCTCCGTGTATGTCCTATCTAGTTAGACTATTCTCAGGTGTTCTCAGTGTATGTCCTATCTAGTTAGGCTATTCTCAGGTGTTCTCCGTGTATGTCCTATCTAGTTAGACTATTCTCAGGTGTTCTCAGTGTATGTCCTATCTAGTTAGGCTATTCTCAGGTGTTCTCCGTGTATGTCCTATCTAGTTAGACTATTCTCAGGTGTTCTCAGTGTATGTCCTATCTAGTTAGGCTATTCTCAGGTGTTCTCCGTGTATGTCCTATCTAGTTAGGCTATTCTCAGGTGTTCTCAGTGTATGTCCTATCTAGTTAGGCTATTCTCAGGTGTTCTCCGTGTATGTCCTATCTAGTTAGGCTATTCTCAGGTGTTCTCAGTGTATGTCCTATCTAGTTAGGCTATTCTCAGGTGTTCTCAGTGTATGTCCTATCTAGTTAGGCTATTCTCAGGTGTTCTCCGTGTATGTCCTATCTAGTTAGGCTATTCTCAGGTGTTCTCAGTGTATGTCCTATCTAGTTAGGCTATTCTCAGGTGTTCTCAGTGTATGTCCTATCTAGTTAGGCTATTCTCAGGTGTTCTCCGTGTATGTCCTATCTAGCACAAGCACATATTCTTCACCTCTTTGCTCACTGGAATTGTCACCATTGCAGAAACACAAATGCACAGCATTGAATTGTCACCATTGCAGAAACACAAATGCACAGCATTGAATTGTCACCATTGCAGAAACACAAATGCACAGCATTGAATTGTCACCATTGCAGAAACACAAATGCACAGCATTGAATTGTCACCATTGCAGAAACACAAATGCACAGCATTGAATTGTCACCATTGCAGAAACACAAATGCACAGCATTGAATTGTCACCATTGCAGAAACACAAATGCACAGCATTGAATTGTCACCATTGCAGAAACACAAATGCACAGCATTGAATTGTCACCATTGCAGAAACACAAATGCACAGCATTGAATTGTCACCATTGCAGAAACACAAATGCACAGCATTGAATTGTCACCATTGCAGAAACACAAATGCACAGCATTGAATTGTCACCATTGCAGAAACACAAATGCACAGCATTGAATTGTCACCATTGCAGAAACACAAATGCACAGCATTGAATTGTCACCATTGCAGAAACACAAATGCACAGCATTGAATTGTCACCATTGCAGAAACACAAATGCACAGCATTGAATTGTCACCATTGCAGAAACACAAATGCACAGCATTGAATTGTCACTCGTAGAGAGATTAGAGAACACAATTACTGCTTCTTCCCTGTCTTTTATAAGTGCCAATTAATACCTGTACATTGGTTCCTCATGTTATTTTAGTGACCTCAAGGATTTCCTAGTAGTTGCTATATCTGTGTATTGTGTAAATACAGTAGGACCCGTGTCTTTTAATTTCTCCTTCTTTCCATCATTGTCTATGAGTGTGAATTTTTTTCCAACTCTTTATCTAGATCAACCCTAACTCCTGTAGTTACTATGCAGTATTTATACTATACTTATACTATATTATACTAATATTTTCTCAAAGCTTATCATAGTCGCTTTGAATACTGTATCTTTTTTCCAGCTTTATCTAGTTCTCAAAGTCAGGTCTGAGTCATTGTGACTGAGCTACCATGTGACAGTTGACGGTACTACCTGCTTTCTGTTAGTGCTGAATGTTGGGCGGCGCTCCCCATACCTGACACCCCACATTGTGCCACAGCTTCAGGCAGAGGAGCACAATTGGGAGGGTACAAGCCGTATCCTGGTGTAAGGAAATGCAAAAGACTAAATGTCATGGCAGGGCAGACCAGGCCCTAAGCCTTTGATGGCAGCTGCTCTAGGATCGAAACTCTGACAGGCGGACAGAGCATTGCTTTGCTGATCTGACAGCTCCTGTAGCTTTTCTTGTTCCAAATGTAACACTTTCCTCTGAGTAAACTAGACAGGCTAAGAGAGGGATCATGCTGCATGGGCAATTCAGCCCAGGCTTTGTGTTATGAGGAGGTATAATGAAGCACAACGTATCAAACTATTGTCTGTCAAGATGGCAAAGTGCTTGTTAATCAAGACCTGTGAATTTATTTCTAATATTATTTCAGTATCGGGGGAGGAGGGGGGTGGGGGGTAAGGACCACATACTCACACACTCACTCACCACATACACCACCTCCCATTTGTAATATGGTGACAGCTTAGTGCCAGTCTCAACAACAACCAATTGCAGACTGTACAGTATGGCTGAGTTTTTGTATCGTATCAATGATCTTATCTGTGTAACACTGGTGATCTTATCTGTTTAACATTGAGTCTGCATAATATCGATGATCCTATCTGTGTAACATTGATGATCGTATCTGTTTAACATTGATGATCTTATCTGTGTAATACTGGTGATCTTATTTGTATAACATCAATGATCTTATCTGTGTAACACTGGTGATCTTATCTGTTTAACATTGAGTCTGCATAATATCGATGATCTTTTCTGTGTAACATTGGTGATCTTATTTGTATAACTTCAATGATCTTATCTGTGTAACATCAGTGATCTTATCTGTGTGAAATCAATGACCTTATCAGTGTAACATGGTTAACATTGTCTCACTTCCAGCCCCAGATGATGAAGCCAAAGATGACGACTTCCGTTCACCACTGTACAAAAACATTGAGATCCGAGGCGTTCCTACACGAATGAAATGGTGCACAACCTGCCAGTTCTATCGCCCACCTCGAAGTTCACACTGTAGCTCTTGTGATAATTGTATAGATGTAAGTTGTAAACAGCGTGTTCCCTGAGATCTCTCTTTTCATTATTTGACCGAAGAACACTTATTTTTCTCTTTCTTATAATTGTGTTAATGTTGAATAATGTTTGACTTTCATTAGCCTCTCCCAGGCAATTGCTGTTAGTTACTCTGCTGTCTAAGTTTTTTGCAACATTCATCTCAGAAACCACATCTCCACTGCCCTTCTCACTCTTCCTAATTAATTTGTTCATATTCCAAGATTTACTACCAAACAGAAGAGCAGATTCAGTACTCTCTTTCTGAGATTCAATGAAAGTGAATTTATTACCTGCATAGGATCTGTGAAAGTGTTGTTACAGTTTTCTTGTACAGATTTTGGTGAGTTGATGGAGCAGTTGTTGAATCAACACTGACTTGTTTTATATTTAATCTATGCTGATTTGTATTAAATTGAATCTATGCTGTTGTCAGTAAAATGAATCTGTAATAATTAAATGTGTAGAGAAAACCTATAAGTGCATCTGTATTTACTCTCTCTCTCTCTCTCTCTCTCTCTCTCTCTCTCTCTCTCTCTCTCTCTCTCTCTCTCTCTCTCTCTCTCTCTCTCTCTCTCTCTCTCTCTCTCCCCCCCCCCTTCCCACATCTCTTTCTCTCTCTCTCTCTCTACCCCCTCCCACATCTCTCTCTCTCTCTCCCTCTCTCTCTCTCTCTCTCCCTACCCCTCCCACATCCTCTCTCTCTCCCTCTCTCTCTCCCTACCCCCTCCCACATCTCTCTCTCTCTCTCTCTCTCTCTCTCTCTCTCTCTCTCTCTCTCCCCCTTCATCTCTTTCTCTCTCTCTGATTCATTTGACAGTTTATTTTAATGTGAATGAAACATGAACAATAGATGGGTGGAAAGTAAGACTTTAAAATAACACATGCACACACGTCTTTTCTTGATATTAAATATTTTATAGATGTGGTTTTTGTATTACAGACATTTGACCATCATTGTCCGTGGCTGAACAACTGCATTGGGCGTAGGAATTACCGATACTTTTTAACATTTTTGTTGACCTTATGCCTGCACATATTGACGATACTTGCGCAGAGTGTCTTCTACATCATCCAGCACGAAGAAGACTTGTTACGCCCTGGTCCCATCATTGTGTATCCTTTTGAAGTCGAGTATCTACATCTGTTGTTCTCAGAATATATCACACACATGTGCATCGCCACACAAAAAGTGAGAGAGAGAGAGAGAAACTCACACATGTTCTGTTTATTTTTTTACGTATTTATGTTTGTGTTTGCACGCATGCTTAATTGAGTACTGTTAACATTAATTAAATGTGCAGTTTGTTAAGTGCATTGGCGTTGTAGCAAAGGTTTACGAATGCTATTCGCAGTCCCATATACCGCACTCGAAACACAGCTACAGGCAATTTGGAAGCTGACCGCCTTACGCTGGTTTTCATGCAATGGTATAAGCATTGGTCGTTCAGAAAGCAATGGCAAACTAGTGAACATAAACTTTTGAATCACAAATAGAGCCAAAAATATGTTGGGGTTGACTGCGACGTCCTCTAAAGGACATGCAAATAACCAAGTACGAGGGGAAGTCAATAAGTAAGTCACAAATGGCTGTAGAAATATAACTAAATATGATAACAATTTGAAACCAGTTTATTTTTATACATACATTGTTCCTGTATTTCTCAACATAATTTCCACCAACATTGATGCACTTATCCCATCGTTTTATCACTCCTCCCAAACCGGCTGCATAGAACTGTATGCTCTGTTTTTTAAACCGTGTTTTCAACAATGGCGTATTCGCAAAATGTCTCCTGCCAACGTAGGTTTTCAGTGGACCAAAAAGGTAGAAATCGCTACAGAGTCTATCGTTATTGCCTGTCACCTTTAATCATCTTCTCCACCCACTGCATGGATGCTTCTGTTGCAATCTCAACAGGACAACCAGATCGGATTTCATCAACAATTTTAGAACGTCCTTGAGAACATTTTTTATACCCAGCTATGCACCTCTTTACGGGACAAACATTTATTAGCATAAACAGGAAGCATTTCCTTATGAATGTCCTTTGCAGGCAGTCCTTTTGCCCCCCAAAAAAATGCACAACAGCACACTCCGTAAGTACAGTCGCCATTTTGTTTATGCACTGACACCTAGCGCCACCTGACGAATGGGAATATAAAGTTCGATGTTGCTGTCACCTAATGACACCTGTAGAAAACACAACTACATTTACCTGCCATCCCACAGAACTGTGTGACTTACTTGTTGACTCGCCCTCGTATGTTAAATTCATAATGTGTGAAAGATGTACAGTAAGAAATAAAGAAACCTCTCTCATGCCATTACGTATTAGCCATATAATAGTGCTAGCCTTATTTGATTAGACCAATCAGCACTCGTGGGTGATGTGGGCAGTAGCACACCAGCCGCCTTTATTTCCCAAGACATTTTCTGGTATCTATTTTAGGCTCAGTTGACCTGGGAGCCCAGGTGAATTAAAGAATATTTGCCTTGGTTGAGATTCGAATGCATGACCTCCAGGCTGGTAGGCAAGTGTGCTATCCACTGCGCTACTGCAGCTCTCTTGAGAAAACTTATGGTGGTTGATATTTCTCTCAGATCAAGACGACAGAATAACTTCAAACAAAATGTTCCTGTTGGCTTGTTGATAAATTGTGTTGTGAATTTAGTGATGGACTGGCCTAGACTAAAGTCAGTTGCTTGCTTTCTTTAACCATCACACAGTATAGTTGTATCAGTTATCATCGTTCTGGTTTTGTTTCCTGTGTTCGGCCTGACAGGATTTCATATATTTCTAGTCTCCAAAGGTGCCACAACAAATGAGCAGGTGAGTCAGGATTGTTCAATGTTTGATGTGTTTTCCTCATCCTCTTTGTTCCGTTTTAGAGTGGAATGCATTACGCCAGGTTATGCACAACATCACTGCCCATGCTTATTGGGAAGCCACATGATGATGACGATGACCAGTGTAGGCATTGAACCCGCTACCTCGGCATCAGCACACCGAAGATTTAAGAGCAAGTGCTCTTATCCATTCAGCCATGCTGACCTCCATGATATAATGCAATCTAACTGATATTGAATTGTTCCATGGTTTGAAATCAGCCGCAGGTGATTTGGAAGCAGACCATCTTGCATTGATTTTGATGATAAGAACATCAACTGTTCAGAAAGCAACAACACTTGAGAGTACATTACTGGTAAATCACATACAGCCAATAAATGCTGGGGTTGATTATAACACCCTGTAAAGGACACAACTTTTTTCCTGGAGCAGTTAGCATGTACATCTTGTGATATTTGCTGAAGAAGACAGAGCTTCTACAGGGTTCCCCATAATGTTGTGATGTCAATTCTGCATTAACTATTATTTAGGATTGAGTTTGTATCTGCTCCATATTGTGTCCTCACAGGTGACGGGGAAATTTAAAGGTGGGCCCAATCCATTCACCAGGGGCTGCATCAAGAACTGCTGCTATGTATTTTATGGACCCAGATGGCCAAAGTAAGTATTGGGCAGATATTCATGACAGTTAAAACCAAATGAACAACAGTTGACTGAACAGTTAGAATGCTGGTATTGTACTTTTGGGAGATGTAATCTCCACTGAACATTTAGAATACTGGTATTGTATTTATTTTAGGAGGCATGAGTTGTAATCTCCACTGAACAGTTAGAATAGTTTGGGAGGCATGAGTTGTCATCTCCACTGAACAGTTAGAATAGCTTGGGAGGCATGAGTTGTCATCTCCACTGAACAGTTAGAATAGTTTGGGAGGCATGAGTTGTCATCTCCACTGAACAATTAGAATAGTTTGGGAGGCATGAGTTGTCATCTCCACTGAACAGTTAGAATAGTTTGGGAGGCATGAGTTGTCATCTCCACTGAACAATTAGAATAGTTTGGGAGGCATGAGTTGTCATCTCCACTGAACAGTTAGAATAGTTTGGGAGGCATGAGTTGTCATCTGCACTGAACAGTTAGAATAGTTTGGGAGACATAAGTTGTAATCTCCACTGAACAGTTAGAATAGTTTGGGAGGCATGAGTTGTAATCTCCACTGAACAGTTAAAATAGTTTGTGAGGCATGAGTTGTCATCTCCACTGAACAGTTAGAATAGTTTGTGAGGCATAAGTTGTAATCTCCACTGAACAGTCATAATTCTGGTATTGTACTTTGAGAGTCATGAGTATAGCTGACCCAGCATCATTACAACTGCTACTGGACAATTTTCACGATTTTCTGGAAATTGGGAAGTGAAGGTAATAAGGAAGGGAACAAGCCACCCCATCTCATATAACATGGCCTAGAAAATGTGAAGGCCTATATATGACATGGCCTAGAAAATGTGAAGGCCTAATACTTCACAGCCCAGTAGCAGTTTCCCCAAGGGGATTACTTTGACCTTTCTAACATTTTTACATTCATACATGGTGCTGATATTTTGCGCCTGTTTCTTGTTCACAGACTTGTTGGCTACACTCCCAAAACTAGAACAATCAAAGTGGATGCCAACAAAGTGACCTACATTGCTGCAGACACTGATGTCAACATCCGAGGAGGCGTCAACTCCAACGGTATCCGAGCTGTTGGGAAAAACCACTATGTAAGTAAGACCTGTATTGTAGAATGAGTGAGAAAGTTTAGAGGCGAGACGGTCGACTTCATTGCACCGAGTTTTATTCCACATGGCTCAGTCTCTTTCTGCAAGGTGGCCTGATGAAAGCATTGCTCAGAGTATGAACCCCATAGCTTCCAGCAATAACCCACAGGAAGCTTAGAGAAAATTATGGAGTCCAGAACAAACCCATGAACCTCACAGCATGAGGCAGGCAGCTTAACCACTTTGCCTCAGAGATCACCATGGGTACAACAATGAAGTGGAAAGATAAAAGTGTGCAACCACATTTTATGTGTGGAATAGATGCAAAGGGAAAGATAAAAATAATGATAAATAAACCAAGCAAATGATAGCCTGATTTCCCTTGGCGAAACCTCACCTAAAGAGATGGATTTTACACCTAGTGAGGCTGTAACGTAGCAAAGATGGAGGAACAGTTTGTCAGGAGCTATGCTGGACTCATGTCATTGCTGAGTGAAAGAAGCCATTAACTGTTGGTTATGAATATCCAAGGTCCACATCCAACTGCAAGTCTCCAAGTTGTCATGGCTCATTTGAGGCTGTTTATTAGACAATACTGAGTGATGGATTCTCCTGGCTCAATTCTTCATTCTCTTATGGCTGATTTGAAGTCCTTCCACTGACTAGTCTTGAAACTGACTCCATGACAATACAATTATGTTAAGGCTGCCTTGATATCCAGCACCCTTTAACTCTGACTGCTTTTGCACATGCTGAATAACTCTTTGAAAACAGTCATCACATAACAGTGGTTCACATGATCAAATAATATATTCATCACATAACAGTGGTTCACATGATCAAATAATATATTCATCACTTCTCAACATGATATCATGTTTCCTTATACACTTCACATTATACCTGAACAATTATGTTGTTATGTAACTATAAAACAGTGCTATATTATGGTGGGTGACGTGGTTCGCCATCTTCAGACACTCAGCTTGTGAGGTTTCTCTTTCAGAATCTTGACGCCTTTTTGTGTCCTTTTGGCTCTTCAGCACTGATATATATCACACGTTCCATCATGGGCCATGTTTTCATCATCGGTCATGTTTTAGGCACTTTCACTTATTGCTGACTTGAGTCAAACATGGCTCCTCTCAATCTTCAAATGAACCATGACAATATTAAAACAAGAATACCAAAGATCAAAGAAGCTTTCATAGTGCTAGGAGTTTTCTGGAAGTGAAAGAAGTTAAACACAGCACCAGACTTAGAATGTTTAACTGTTATGTTAAATCAGTACTTTTATATAGATCAGAAACATGGATGGCAACTAAAACAATTACAAATAACTACACACCTTTATTAATTGATGCCTGCCCTGAATAGAATGACAAAAATGGTATGACAGAATCACCAGTGTGGAGCTCATGGAGAAAAGTAAATAAGTACCAGTTAATCACTTGTAGGACAACACAAAGACAACGTATCACAAACATTGGAAAGAGGAGTCAGCATGGCCGAATGGGTAAGAATGTTTGTTCTTAAACATCCAGTGTGCTGATGCCGAGGTAATGATTTCAACCCCTACATCGGTCATTTGGACTAAAATGTTGACTTCTCGTCCTTGACGTATGGACATTAATTAGAAGTACCTCAAGTCAGAGTGGGTTCGTCTGATGACGAGGGACAGTTTACTCCTGAGGAAAGTGTAAAATTCAGTGCAGTGCCTCTAGAAGTGGCATGTATGGTCTACACTTGAGTTCAAAGTGAATGCAAACAAACAACACCCCCCCCCCCCCCCCCAAAAAAAAGCAGAAAGAAGCAATCATTTTTTGGCCACATTATGAGAAGACAAAAACTGGAGCATGTTATACAGCCGGAAAGATTTGTGGGAAAGAGAGACCGGGGAAGACAGCGTGAGAAAATTCTTGACAGTCTTGTGTCATGGCATGGAAGGAAGTCAACACACAAATTGATCCATGCCGTTGGAGATCACAATTTGTGGAGACGCATGATCGCCCATGTCAATAATTATACTCAAAACTGACCCTATTTTCTAGTACATTTTTCCTTTTACTGAAATGCCACTGCCTTGTGTCTGACTCTGCTAAATTCATTTATGTTGTCTATGAACTGAATATTGAAGAAGGTTGGCTATTAAAGATGATAAAACAAAAACAATTGAAATATTTTTGTCACTTGAAACATCATGAAAGTTTGGAGAGAACAATAATGGAGGGGTATATATGCCTGGAAAGAGAGGATGAGGAAGGTCAAAGAGAAGATGGGTGCAGGATGTGGCGGATGATCTACAGATGGGTGTATCAGACATGAGACATCTTACTTATGATTGAGAGGTTTTCTGGAAGGTTGTTATGGGAGCGAGGTTCTGCAATGGACATGCTACTGAATGGATGAAGGAATGAATGAAACATACACCCGGGTATGTTATTGCTTGTGTAGCTCTTCCCATGAATGCCCTTAGAATGACGATCAAGCAGAAGCAGTACAGTATATTTAAGTCTGCATGTATGTTAACATTTGTAAGTGTTTACTTGTGTCTCTGTTTGTTAACATTTGCAAGTGTTTGCTTGTGTCTCTGTTTGTATTAACATTTTAAGTGTTTACTTGTGTCTCTGTTTATATGAACATTTGTGGGTTTTTACTTAGTTAGTTAGTTAGTTAGTTAGTTCGTTCGTTCGTTCGTTCATTCATTCGTTCGTTCGTTCGTTCGTTCGTTCGTTCATTCGTTCGTTCGTTCGTCCGTTAGTTCGTTCGTTCGTTTGTTCGTTCGTTCATTCGTTCATTGCTTGCTTGATTGGTTGGTTGGTTGGTTGGTTGGTTGGGTGGTTGGTTGGTTGTGGTTCCAACTTCACGCAACGGGTTGTCCCCATTATGCTCTGTTCCTGTGTCTATTAATATCACACAAAACGCTCCTCACTGCCCTATGTGAACAGTGGAATAGACAGGAGTATCGGCAAGCCAACAGCCTGCACAGGTACACTGCATAATGCTGCCGCCAGAATGCCAATACAAAAGTCCTCCACGAAAAATACAGTTCATTGTCGATGGAATCGGCAGTCACCAGAAAGACTTCATTGACCTGGGTTTTACCCCATATGGCTCGGTCTCTGTCTGCAGACTGACCCGCCAAAAGCGCCGCACAAAGCATGAACTCTGTAGCTCCAGCGACAACTCCAAGGAGTCTCCTGAAAAATGCACTCGTGAACCGAAAAGGCAAACCAGTCAATTCAGCAACAGCCAGCCACCATCGTTCTGAATATGCTTGTTCGGGTTTTTACTTGTGTCTCTGTTTATATTAACATTTGCGGGTATTTACTTGTGTCTCTGTTTATATTAACATTTGCAGGTATTGTGTCTCTGTTTATATTAACATTTGCAAGTGTTTACTTGTCACTGTTTATATTAACATTTGCAAACTTTTCTTTTGTCCATTTATGCTATCTTTTTCTTGTTTTATAGGAGTCCCATAACGCCCTTGATAGTGACGAGTTCATGGACAAAGGCAGCCAGTCTGTGGATTGTGAACCCTCTCCCCTGGCAGTACGCAAGCGCGGTGGCTCCTACACAAACCTGTTTGACTCAGTTGGCAACCAGCAGTCACATCCTGCCTCTGGGGCAGTAGTACAAGCTAGCACCAACTCCAGCCATGCCAAGGGATCTGTGTCCTCACAGAACCAGTACGCCGCCCAGTCTAAAAACACCTATGATCCCCCAACAAGAAAAGTGATGCTGGCCAGTGTTCAGAATGGCGGTAGTTTAGGTAGATACAAAGCCCCAATTGTCAAAGAGGAAGAGGATACAAAGTTCCACTCTCTGTCATCTATTAATAGCCCCAGTATGAAAAGAAGCTCATCATCCAGCGGGGCAGGCATCCAGAGCCCAAGCATGGAGAGGACCCTGCCTCCAAGGACATATTCATTGAAACCCACAACTAGAAGCAACTCACCTCACAATCCAGCTCATCCAGGAGACAGAAGTAATGGTCGGCCGCCATTATCACCTCATTCACCATTGCCAAACAGAAGTGGCATGAAAGACCCTAACTCTTCTTTTGCTCCTTCATCTTCTCTGGTTAAAGACCGGGCAAGGAATTTTTACCCGAGTCGCTCGCGGGAAAATTTAAATAAATCTAAAGAACAGTTGAAATCGGTAGAATTTCTCTCAGAGAGAAAAGGTTCGACTGATCATCTTTCCAATTCCCATATCAAAATGGGAGGATCGAAGGATAATCTTAACAGCTTAGATGAAAAATCCACTAGTCAGTATAGTAGCTCATTAGAAAGGACAAAGGGAAATGAGATATCTCTAAGGCAAAGTCCTCTAAATAACTCACTTGCAAGAGACAGAACCAAAGATTACACTAACAGGTCAGGCACCAGTGAAAATCAGTCAGGAGATGCCCATGAGAGTAGGTACAACAACAGAGAGCAGTACCGTAGAGATGGAAGCTTACCTAGATATGATAGCAGAGACGCTTACAAAAACTCATCTCTCAGAAGAGGATCAGAGACTCAATCTAAAGATCGATCTATCCCCAGGGACGCTCATTATCCCAGAGATCGAGACCGCTCTAAAAGTTTTGACTATGACCCCCCAAGAGATCAATCCGATTTGAAAGTATGGGAGCACACCGTTGGAAGAAACAACACTTTACCAAGAAAGTTACCAGAATCGCTCCAAAAAGGATATGGAAACAATGTTAACATATATTCTGACAGTGGCCCACATATGAATCACGTGTCACAAGCCACCCCAAACTATCATCATCAGTTTAACAATACTAGCAAAAGTGGGGTGACCATCCTCGGACGTCTGGATGAAGTACAGACTGTATCCCCAAGCCATGCTCAGCGCATAAATACATTCAGCTCTTCAAATACTCTTCAAACGGTGCACCCTAGCAGCAATATTCTCATTCAGAAAGGATCTCCGTTGTCAAATCGTTCTATTACATCATCTAATTTCACTAACCAATCATCTGCATTGTCCAGGAAGCAACTGCCGGACACTGTGTCGAATGTACGAGTTTTACCAGTCACTGACATAGCTGAAATACGGGAGAAGCGTATTGGTGAGAGGCTGTGGCGGCAGAATCAGATCCCTCACAAGGAGATGACCAAAGCTGCATATGATACGTATGAGGCATCAGTATAATGTGATAAATATTTATCATTTTGTTGTTTAGTTGATGTAACCACAATCATTACTTATTTTATGATAAATGGCTTTTGTTCAACTTTTTTTAAAATGTTGGTACACACAAGAAATAGAAGTAAAATACAAAGCAAAACAAGGAAAGAAAAGATCATTCAATTTTTTAATTTTTGTAACAGTATTACATTTTACGGGTGTGTGCAATATCCACTGTTTATGCTTGCACATTGGCACCTTGCTCTCTTGATAGATAATAGATTTTGATGGAGTTATACCTCTTTATAGCACAAATCCTGGGCTGAATTGTAGAGACCATGTATTGCATGATCCCTCTCTCTGCCTGCCTAGTTTGCTCCTGAGGAAAGGTAACACCAGTACATCTGGAACAAGACAAGCTGCAGAAGCTTCTGGATCAGCAAAGCAATGCTCTTAACTGTCCACCTATCAGAGCTTCGATCCTAGACCAGTTGCCAACCAAGGCGTAGGGCCTGGTCTACCCTGCCATGACATTTAGTCTTTAGGTTGGATTTCCTTGCATCAGGGTAAAGCTTGTACCCTCCAAATTGCGCTCTTCCGCCCAAAGCCTTTGTGCAGTGTGGGGTGTCGGGTTTGATGAGGAGTGTTGGGTTTGATGAGAGCTGCCCAACCATTTATACACTCAGTCATATCTTCATTTACTGAGTCTTATCTTTACATCCAGTTTTATCTTAGAAACAAAGACTTATCTTTGTCTACCAAGTCTTATCTTTATTTCTTCTCTCTTCGCTGGCTGCTGAGGATGGGGACGGAGCGCTTATGGGAATGTCCCAAATGCTGTGATGTCGGTTCCTAAATCAATCAATCAATCAATCAATCAATCTTTATTTATCATTGTGGCGAGGTAGGGATTTCTCTTCCTGCACCAGTCAGTTGGACTTAAATGTTGACTTCTTGTCCTTGACTTTAGGGAAGCAAGTTACTGGTACCTCAGAAAGCAGAGTGTGTCTTGGCGATGTAAATGACTAGTCCCTCAGATGTCAGAATGAGTTCGCCTGATGGGCAGAGACACTGGTAATAGTGAAGGCTGGCCACATGCAAAAATCAATCAAGTGCCGTCCACCGCAAGGTACTATATTGGCAGTAAATGACAGCACTGCTTAGTAGAAGCAACTACTCATAGTAAATGCATGTGTGGACACACTCAAGTTCAAAGAAGCAGGTAAAATAGATCTTGTTTAGGTAATTATGTTTTTATATCTAGCGGTATCTTACTTATAGTCACATTTGATATACCCTAGCATTTTTAATATAACCAATTTTATTTTTGAAACACCTAATCTTTTTTCTTTGTACTTTCAGTCTTATTTTTACACATCCAGTGTTACCTTTACACACCTAGTTATATCTAGATTTCTAGTCTGATTTGTTTGCCCGGTCTAGCATGTAGTATATATTTACCTCATTTATCATCAAGCATATCTACGTGTTCATTAATATACATGATAAAATGGATTTAACAGAAATTGAGCTATCCAATTACAGTAAAATGTGTTTTTTTCATTTACTGTATCTATTTAAAGGTCCTCAAATATGTATATCGTGTTCTAACAGATATAAGTATTCACCCATTTGAAGCCTGTCATATTTACATGCATAAAAGTTGTTTTGAAAGAATGGATGAAATGATGAAAAGGCAGAAATGTATTGTGTGTGGCTGGGTACCAAGTGAGTGCATTTTTACCTGCACCATAAGAGAGAGGGGGGAAATGGAGAAAGATAAAACTGGTAGTTACATATTTACATTTTGTTAAATGTGTATTTTGAGATGTTGTAATCTGAAAGTAGCATTAGATGTTCTGAAGTAGTTTGTTCCTTGTTCTCATTTGTTGTAGGAAGTTAAGTCAAGGTGATAAATAATTTGTATCTTTAGCACAAAATTGTATATTTTTATTTGCAATTGTTCTTGCAGACACACACAAATGTGTATACTGTGGATAGATTTTTCACACATTCAAAATGAGTTGCTGCACTTTCTGTGTCAGAAAAGTAAATAACAGACCGCATGAGACATATGGTGCTGACCGTATATTTTTAGACCAATCACAACACTTGTTGGCTGATGTGGTAAAGGCCATGCCAGTTGCTTTTACTTCACAGAAAATTTTCTGGTACCCATTTTAGATTGGAAGCCTAGATCAGTGACACCCTAAAGAAGATTTGAACACACGACCACCAAGTTGGCAGGCAAGCATGCTAGCCACTACTACAGATTCCTCTCCACCTGCTGAGAACTGCCAACTCATTGCTAATGGATATTATAATGAGATATTTTATAGTAAGATATTTTCTATCCAATTTATGTTTGTTTAAATGAAATATGTATGTAGCCTCATTATGTTACTATATTCGTCAAGTGACTACCCCAACATGGCGAATAGGCAGGCGTGTCAGTAAGACCTCGGAGAGCTGATTGTCTCTGGGCATGGTTTGCTGGTGCATTTTCCCCATGTTTGGATTTGTAGGACCCTTTTTCGACCCCCAGCTACTGAGCTGAGTGCTTGGTGCAACACTAAGGTGTGGATTTATTTCGAGAAGCTTTTCGTTTGTGTCTACATCGGTTGTGTTTTGAAATGCAGTTTCAGAAAATGACAGCTAGTTGCCGGCACTAGTGGCTGCCTTGTCCGATGATGTGTTTTCGGGCTGCTAGTGTTTTTCAGGTTGGCCCTTTTATTTGACAACAAATTGCTTCTTCAGATGGACAGCTTGTTGCCGATGCTCTTGTTGAAGCCACTTGTTTTCCTTCACAAGTTCATACAGGTCAATCTTGAACATTTCATGTGGTTTTCACTGGTACAGGAATGGAACAATTATAGGGGCGACTAATTTTCCATGAAGTTGGAAGCATATGACAACTACTGCTGCTGCCACTACTAAATTCATCAAGTCAAGGTCAGGTAATTGATCAGGTGCCATCTCCACAATAAAGGTTGCCTGCAATGGATTTTTAACACTCTGAATCTCTCGCTGTTGTTGTACACTCTGACAGATTGCTTGTCATTCGTGTCTCATATTATCCTCCCACTTGTATCATTGTCTACCTCTAGCTCACTTGCCTCTGACTTCTCCTTTGAGTATGGTTTTATAAGAGTCAACAGCTTAGCATATATTGCTGTAAGAAATGGAAAGGCTGGCATGAGGTTTGAGGATCTATCTACTCCAGTGAAAGGATAAAAGGCAGAAGAAGAATACACAGACTGTAGAGATTGTTAGAGTCTCATGATTTGTGTGAGTGGCAATACATGCTGGTCCACGCTTGTCGCATGGCACATGATTATTGTTTTACACCAGAGCTTCAATATTTGCATCTTTTGCCCAAGACTTTCATCTACAGCACAGCATCCTTACCAAACCTGATTGGCGTTGTCTTGACCACATACTGTTAATATGAAGCTGTGGGTAAAGAGGCAAACGGTGGCTGTGGTAGTGTAGCGGCTAGCATGCTGGACTGGTACTCATGTGTTTGAACCCACCTTGAGGCAGGGATTTAAAAAACTTGGCCTGGGCTCTCTGGTTGACCCAGTTAATACAGGTACCAGGAAATGTCCTGGCAAGTCATGGCGGCCGGTGTGATACTGACCATGGAGTGCCAGTTGGGCTCTACCAGTATGGGACTGGCTCTATGTACCTAAAATACCTCAAGACCTGATAGAAAGATCCTGTCCAGTTTTTGCTTAACTAAAAGAAGCAAAGGTAGAAGTCACACATAGTAGATAGTTTTGTTGGGGTGGCAAGTGTTGGAACTTTCACATATACTAAGTCATGGTATAGTGAGGTGGGGTGTCTAGTGTTGGAACTTTCACATATACTAAGTCATGGTATAGTGAGGTGGGGTGTCTAGTGTGAGATTTTCACATATACTAAGTCATGGTATAGTGAGGTGCGGTGTCTAGTGTTGGAACTTTCACATATACTAAGTCATGGTATAGTGAGGTGGGGTGTATAGTGTTATATCTTCACATATACTAAGTCATGGTATAGTGACGTGCGGTGTCATTACCTCATTGTAAAGGATTGGCGTTTGGTTGATTCATAAATGATCATAGCCATTGTTCAAGGATACCTCCATAAGCCTGTGTATGTGTGTAAGTTAGCCTATTCGTTTACTGCCTTTTATAGTGTATGAAGTTAGTCCATTTGTTTACTGTCTTCTGTATGTGTGTGAGCCGTACCCCATTTGTTTACTGTCTTCTGTATGTGTGTGAGCCGTACCCCATTTGTTTACTGTCTTCTGTATGTGTGTGAGCTTTACCCCATTTGTTTACTGTCTTCTGTATGTGTATGAGCTTTACCCCATTTGTTTACTGTCTTCTGTATGTGTGTGAGCTTTACCCCATTTGTTTACTGTCTTCTGTATGTGTGTGAGCTTTACCCCATTTGTTTACTGTCTTCTGTATGTGTGTGAGCTTTACCCCATTTGTTTACTGTCTTCTGTATGTGTGTGAGCTTTACCCCATTTGTTTACTGTCTTCTGTATGTGTGTGAGCTTTACCCCATTTGTTTACTGTCTTCTGTATGTGTGTGAGCTTTACCCCATTTGTTTACTGTCTTCTGTATGTGTGTGAGCTTTACCCCATTTGTTTACTGTCTTCTGTATGTGTGTGAGCTTTACCCCATTTGTTTACTGTCTTCTGTATGTGTGTGAGCTTTACCCCATTTGTTTACTGTCTTCTGTATGTGTGTGAGCTTTACCCCATTTGTTTACTGTCTTCTGTATGTGTGTGAGCTTTACCCCATTTGTTTACTGTCTTCTGTATGTGTGTGAGCTTTACCCCATTTGTTTACTGTCTTCTGTATGTGTGTGAGCCGTACCCCATTTGTTTACTGTCTTCTGTATGTGTGTGAGCTTTACCCCATTTGTTTACTGTCTTCTGTATGTGTGTGAGCTTTACCCCATTTGTTTACTGTCTTCTGTATGTGTGTGAGCTTTACCCCATTTGTTTACTGTCTTCTGTATGTGTGTGAGCCGTACCCCATTTGTTTACTGTCTTCTGTATGTGTGTGAGCCGTACCCCATTTGTTTACTGTCTTCTGTATGTGTGTGAGCTTTACCCCATTTGTTTACTGTCTTCTGTATGTGTGTGAGCCGTACCCCATTTGTTTACTGTCTTCTGTATGTGTGTGAGCCGTACCCCATTTGTTTACTGTCTTCTGTATGTGTGTGAGCTTTACCCCATTTGTTTACTGTCTTCTGTATGTGTGTGAGCCGTACCCCATTTGTTTACTGTCTTCTGTATGTGTGTGAGCTTTACCCCATTTGTTTACTGTCTTCTGTATGTGTGTGAGCCGTACCCCATTTGTTTACTGTCTTCTGTATGTGTGTGAGCCGTACCCCATTTGTTTACTGTCTTCTGTATGTGTGTGAGCTTTACCCCATTTGTTTACTGTCTTCTGTATGTGTGTGAGCTTTACCCCATTTGTTTACTGTCTTCTGTATGTGTGTGAGCTTTACCCCATTTGTTTACTGTCTTCTGTATGTGTGTGAGCTTTACCCCATTTGTTTACTGATTTCTGTATGTGTGTGAGCTTTACCCCATTTGTTTACTGTCTTCTGTATGTGTGTGAGCTTTACCCCATTTGTTTACTGTCTTCTGTATGTGTGTGAGCTTTACCCCATTTGTTTACTGTCTTCTGTATGTGTGTGAGCTTTACCCCATTTGTTTACTGTCTTCTGTATGTGTGTGAGCTTTACCCCATTTGTTTACTGTCTTCTGTATGTGTGTGAGCCGTACCCCATTTGTTTACTGTCTTCTGTATGTGTGTGAGCTTTACCCCATTTGTTTACTGTCTTCTGTATGTGTGTGAGCTTTACCCCATTTGTTTACTGTCTTCTGTATGTGTGTGAGCTTTACCCCATTTGTTTACTGTCTTCTGTATGTGTGTGAGCTTTACCCCATTTGTTTACTGTCTTCTGTATGTGTGTGAGCTTTACCCCATTTGTTTACTGTCTTCTGTATGTGTGTGAGCTTTACCCCATTTGTTTACTGTCTTCTGTATGTGTGTGAGCCGTACCCCATTTGTTTACTGTCTTCTGTATGTGTGTGAGCCGTACCCCATTTGTTTACTGTCTTCTGTATGTGTGTGAGCTTTACCCCATTTGTTTACTGTCTTCTGTATGTGTGTGAGCTTTACCCCATTTGTTTACTGTCTTCTGTATGTGTGTGAGCCGTACCCCATTTGTTTACTGTCTTCTGTATGTGTGTGAGCCGTACCCCATTTGTTTACTGTCTTCTGTATGTGTGTGAGCCGTACCCCATTTGTTTACTGTCTTCTGTATGTGTGTGAGCCGTACCCCATTTGTTTACTGTCTTCTGTATGTGTGTGAGCTTTACCCCATTTGTTTACTGTCTTCTGTATGTGTGTGAGCCGTACCCCATTTGTTTACTGTCTTCTGTATGTGTGTGAGCCGTACCCCATTTGTTTACTGTCTTCTGTATGTGTGTGAGCTTTACCCCATTTGTTTACTGTCTTCTGTATGTGTGTGAGCTTTACCCCATTTGTTTACTGTCTTCTGTATGTGTGTGAGCCGTACCCCATTTGTTTACTGTCTTCTGTATGTGTGTGAGCCGTACCCCATTTGTTTACTGTCTTCTGTATGTGTGTGAGCCGTACCCCATTTGTTTACTGTCTTCTGTATGTGTGTGAGCCGTACCCCATTTGTTTACTGTCTTCTGTATGTGTGTGAGCTTTACCCCATTTGTTTACTGTCTTCTGTATGTGTGTGAGCCGTACCCCATTTGTTTACTGTCTTCTGTATGTGTGTGAGCCGTACCCCATTTGTTTACTGTCTTCTGTATGTGTGTGAGCTTTACCCCATTTGTTTACTGTCTTCTGTATGTGTGTGAGCTTTACCCCATTTGTTTACTGTCTTCTGTATGTGTGTGAGCCGTACCCCATTTGTTTACTGTCTTCTGTATGTGTGTGAGCCGTACCCCATTTGTTTACTGTCTTCTGTATGTGTGTGAGCCGTACCCCATTTGTTTACTGTCTTCTGTATGTGTGTGAGCCGTACCCCATTTGTTTACTGTCTTCTGTATGTGTGTGAGCTTTACCCCATTTGTTTACTGTCTTCTGTATGTGTGTGAGCTTTACCCCATTTGTTTACTGTCTTCTGTATGTGTGTGAGCCTTACCCCATTTGTTTACTATCTTCTGTATGTGTGTGAGCCTTACCCCATTTCATTGGTTGTAGCTTGTGTATGTGAGGTTTACTTATAAATGTACCACAGTCTGTATGTTGAAGGTTTTCTGCATCAGTTTCCTGCAGTTTGTGTTTGTACAAAGCTTACCCAGTCTGGGTACTGGGGTAGAGTCGGAGTCGTCACAATATCTAAACACCTGTGAAACAAACCTGACCAAACTAGGCCTAATGGTAGCCAGGCCGGATGTGTGGTGCCGAATCATGACCTATTTACATCTAATATGCCTCTCCAAGATGTGAAGTTGCAGTGCCAGTACACTGCAGACCCCAGTGGTTTCTGGGCTTGGAGGGGGGTAGGAGAGCACTGCAGTACAGCCCCATGGAGATGCTGCTTTGATAGAGAATCAGGAGAAGAGTTGCTAGACAATCCCCTAGTTGATGGATGTAAGCCATTGTCAGGGCTCCGGAATCCTGAATGTCAATACAGAGTTTACACTCCAGTCTTCCAGCAGATTCATAAACAACAGGAATATGGTTTGCCCCTTTAGTTTGTTGTATCTTGTGTTTGTATGAGGTTCATCCCATTAGTTTATTGTATCTTGTGTTTGTATGAGGTTCACCCCTTTAGTTTGTTGTATCTTGTGTTTTGTGCTAGGTTAACCCCTTAAGTTTGTTGTATCTTGTGTTTGTATGAGATGCATCCCATTAGTTTATTGTATTTTGTGTTTGTATGAAGTTTACCTCGTTAGTTTATTGTATCTTGTGTTTGTATAAGGTGTACCCCATTAGTTTGTTGTATCTTGTGTTTGTAATAGGTTTACTCCTTTAGTTTATTGTATCTTGTGTTTGTATGAGGTTCATCCCATTAGTTTATTGTATCTTGTGTTTGTATGAGGTTCATCCCATTAGTTTATTGTATCTTGTGTTTGTACGAGGTTTGTGCCATTAGTTTATTGTATCTTGTGTTTGTGTGAGGTTTGTGCTATTAGTTTATTGTATCTTGTGTTTTTATGAGGTTTACCCCATTAGTTTATTGTATTTTGTGTTTGTAATAGGTTTACTCCTTTAGTTTATTGTATCTTGTGTTTGTATGAGGTTTATCCCATTAGTTTGTTGTATCTTGTGTTTGTATGAGGTTCATCCCATTAGTTTATTGTATCTTGTGTTTGAATGAGGTTCACTCCTTTAGTTTGTTGTGTCTTGTGTTTGTGTCAGGTTTGCCCCTTTAGTTTGTTATGTCTTGTATTTGTGTGAGGTTCACCCCTTTAGTTTGTTGTATCTTGTGTTCGTATGAGGTTTATCCCATTAGTTTGTTGTATCTTGTGTCTGTATGAGGTTCATCCCATTAGTTTATTGTATCTTGTGTCTGGATGAGGTTTACCCCATGAGTTGACTATCTTGTGTTCCAGTGTGTGAGACATTCTCTATAAGTTTCCAGCCATCTGCTTACATGAGGCATACTCCATGAGTGCTATAACTATTTATGATTCCTTCTGACAATGTGATGTATTCAACCCTTTTATATATCCTACCATAAACTCTTCTGTTCTTTGTATTTTTGTATATCCATTATTATAACCAACCATCCTCCGCCACCATATGGAGTGTGACGTTGATAGGACTGTACGTGATGTGGATGTCTGGGTCTGAAGGGCGTGCACGCAGTTTCACAATCACAACATGCAGGCTTCAAAGTCAGTCACGGCGATTTGAGAGCAGATTTTAACAGTCGGATGAGCGTTGGCCTTTCAGAACACAACAGCAAACTGTTTAACGTAAAACTGCCCAGAAAATCATATACAGCCAATCAGTGATGGGGTTGACTGCCATATCCTGTAAAGGACTCGCCGCTGACTTTCTTTAAGTAATATTGTGTTCATGAAATTGCATGTTTAGTTAAGCAGTCACTTCACATATTCTTCATCATCCACCCTTTTTACATTTTTTTTTAAGCTAGCGAATTTAAAGTTGATAAAATGGGATCAGTGAATTTTGTTTATTTAACTGTCAAACATGTTGTAATCTGCATAGTTGCTTTTATTTTCTGTGAAAATACCTGGTTATTTGATCTGTGCTCTTGACTACTGAATCTCTGGTGATCGTACGAGATGGCAAACTGTGGCTGCCCAGACTTGTCCGCATGGCACATGCTGATGAGATTACTATGATGTGTCTAATTCTGCTTGTTGTTATGTCTGTGTAATGTATGATGTTGTCACTGTGTAATCATCTCATTACTAACGAGAATCAAAACTAACAATGTATAATGAAAGCGCATCATGGAAAAATGCATGATGGAAAAATGCATGATGACAAAAATATGATTTCTGATGTTATTAGTGTAACCCAGCACCTGATGATGATGTTAGTGTATGAATCATGTAAGTTATATGTGCATGTTTTTTTGCTGTTTGTTTTGTTCCAAAGTTATAATGTAATCATCATGTTTTGTGTGTTCTTGTGATGAAGACAAGCCGGACCAGATTATAATATCTGGCTGGAATTATTAGGGAGAGACAGAACAAGAGAATGTGTTAATCGTTCATATATAGAACATATAATTTCACACAATGAAAAGTATCTTATGTAGTAAATCACTTTCATAGAATGTTAGTAAGAAAGAACTGATATGTTGCATTGAACCTGTTCTGCTGTGTGGCAGTCAGTCTTGGAATGTGAATGAACAAGTTAGGAAGAGTTTGGGGTCAGTGGAGATGGGGTTTCTGCAGCAAATGTTGTGATTACCTGGGACTGCCAGAGTAACTAACATCAAGTGCCTGCAAGAGACTCGTTAAAGTAGAACGGTATACATGTCTGTAAGGAAGAGACAGTGTTCTTTGGCTGTATAATGAAACAAGGGGCATTGGAGAACATTGTGATGATTGGAGAGATATAATCTGTGGTTAGGAGAGATGACGTGATGCTGGTTGGTATATGACAGAAGGGTGAATGTCATTAGTAGAATTGATCCACAGTACCACAGACTGAGATCTGTGGAGAGACACCAACGCCTGTGCCATGCACATGATGATGATGATGATAATCTGTAACGACAGGGCAGGCTGTTATGATTGTGGCAAAGAATGAAGATCACACCACCCAGGATATGCCCAGAATAACTCAGCTCTGTCTCCTGTCAGAAGTTGATGGTCACCATTGTAAGCTTCCTAGCTATATGTTACACAGAAATATCAGTTGGGGAACCCCTTGAGGTCACTAAGACAGTTCATAAATAAATATACACATATTGTTTGGCCCTCACAGAAGTAGAAACAAGCAAATCTTGTAAGAACTATTTTTAGCCACAAGTGCAAAATCATAACAACAGAGATGAGATGATGCCTTAGAAAGCGCTGCAGGATTGAATACAAGAGACAGAATTAGGAATGAGAAAATTGGAAGACAACTAGCACTGAAACCAGTCATGCACTTCATTAAAGAACAAAAGATTAGATGGTTTGGTTACCTCACAAGAATGCCCTGGTACCAATTTGCCAAAGAGAAGAAATATAATGGATACAAACCATGTAATAGATGGAGTGATGTTATCAAGAACAACCTTAGAGATATGAATACCAACTTACAAAAGAGCATTAGAAAGAGCGCATAAAAGATCTTTACATCTCCCCCAAACACTGTGCTGAGGTAAATGGAGAGAGTGAAGGAGGAGATGCATGAGACAATAGATCCACACAAGATTCCAGTTTTCAGCTTCTACAAGTGGCAGCCACTGGGTATACAAGAATTATGAATTATGGTCTGTTGAAGAGCTCCAGTAGTTGGGGCAATCATGATGCACACGGGAGGCATTCTGAAGACTGTTTATGAACAACACCTAGTTAAAGATTTGAAGTTGTCATATTATATGAAACAATATAGTTAAGGATGCCTGAGTTTTAATTTAAGTGTATTTTAAACAGGAAGGCATGTCTGGAGGGACAAATCCCACGTACATATCACCAGTATCTTACTGAAAGCAGGCACCCACACCTTACAACATGTGCTGAGTGAGACCAGGCTTCAGTGTGTGTGTGTGTCTCCAGTGCTATCATAATGATTCTTAGCCTGTCTGCTTACATTGTTTTCTCCGACCCTCCCCGAGGAGGAGGGGGGGGGGGGGGGGTCGCCAGTGTGTCACACCTACAAATGCACCTCAAATGTCAGTGCTGTAGGTCAGCATGGCCAAATGGATAAGAACGAGTATTCTTAAACATCCGGTGTGCTGATACCAAGGTAAGCGGTTGAACCCCTACACCTGAGAGTTGGACTAAAATGTTGACCTATCATCCTTGACTTGGGGACGTAAATTACCAGTACCTCTGAAGGACATTGTTAGACACAGTTAATAGGGAAAGCTAATCCACACACAAAATTCAGTCCAACTACTACTAGAATTAGTGTACTAGAATTAGTGTACTAGAATTAGTGTGCTAGAATTAGTGTGCTAGAATTAGTGTACTAGAATTAGTGTACTAGAATTAGTGTGCTAGAATTAGTGTACTAGAATTAGTGTGGATGGGCTACGCTTGAGTTCAAAGCGAGCAAGAAAAAAAAAATGTCAGTGCGTGCAACTTTGGAGTGAATTTGTGTACACAGAATAAATTTCACGTTAACCATATGTTTTGTCAATGTGGCCAAATGGATAAGAGCACTTGCTCTTAAACTTCCAGTGCACTGATGACGAAGCAGGGGATTCAACCCCTACATTGGCATTACATTAGACTTAAAAACATTGATTTCTTTTTCAGAAAGCAATGGCAAACTACTGCGCATAAAATTGTATAGAAAATCAAGCTGGGGTTGGTCACAACGTCTATCCCGTCACTTACGATTGTATAAGCTGATTTCACTTTCCATGTTTGCTTTGCTTATTGTGTTTTTGCAGCTTTGCTGCAGTCCAGCTCGATTCATTTCCTGCAGCCTTGTAACGTGGAACCAGAGCGCCATGTGGGGGCGCAAAGAAGAATAGTAAACTAACACAGAACTGGTATGGTCAACTGCTGCACACTGAGCCAGACACTAAACAGAAGATTCTGGCATATTAGAAATTCCACCACAATTGGGAATCACAAACAGAAAGATGTACGGCTGCGGCCCTGGCAGAATTGCTATAAAAGAAAACCTAGCCAAGTGTAGATAGAGGCTGTGACCATGGATGGAATCTGTCTAGAACAGTGTTTCCCAACGTGGGGCCCACGCCCCACAGGGGGGCAATTTGACTGTTAAGGGGGGCAATTCGAAAATGGAAGAAATCGGCTGAATATAACAAAACGGGGAGACTTGAGACTGAAGTTAACTAAATTGGAACCTGAGATAAAATCTCTTTGCAGCAAGCATCAAGCGCAAGGATCTCACTAAATTTAAATAATAAATAATTACTAATAATTAAAATAATATAGAAAAATCTTTCATTAAAATTATTTTGTACTTGAATTTCAGTTCTCCATATGTTTTGAAAATTTACTTACTGTGTTTGCTCAATAATTACTTAGTGATTTCTTCCTAAAACCTATCATTCAAGTTTCTTTAGTGAACATTTCAATTTTTGAATATTAAAAATAATGTATATGTTGAGAGGGGGGGGGGGGGGGGGGGGAGGGGGGCAATATGAATTTTAGAAAGGCTTAAGTGGGGCATGGTACAAAAAAGGTTGGGAAACACTGGTCTAGAGGCAGCTCACGTGACATACATGCATGTGGCACAATCTTTGAGGTGCAGTGCTGGGTGTGACACAATCTTTGAGGTGCAGTGCTGGGTGTGACACAATCTTTGAGGTGCAGTGCTGGGTGTGACACAATCTTTGAGGTGCAATGCTGGGTGTGACACAATCTTTGAGGTGCAGTGCTGGGTGTGACACACTCCCCTCAGTAGAGGAGAGAAGAAGAACTGAGAAGGGGATGGTTCAATATGCAGTGAGGATAATCTGTTTATACAGAAATGTGCAAATTCCGAGTCCTCGACAGCTTCCGTCACATCAGAGACCGTGGTGTCATGTCCCTTTATTAGCCAGACTCGTGTCTATCAAGGCTGCTCAGCTTGTAGATGAAGGAAGTGAGTCACATCAGAGACCGTTGTGTCATGTCCCTTTATTAGCCAGACTCGTGTCTGTCAAGGCTGCTCAGCGTGTAGATGAAGAAAGACCTAGCCCAGTATTTCATCCCTTCCAGCAGTGTTAGTGGCTCCAAGAATCGTACAAGCACCAGCAACTAACAATGAAATAATAACTACCTCTGAAGTTGGAGTGGGTTCGTCTGATGGTGAGGGACACTTACTAGGTAAAGCTAATACACACACAAAATTAAATCCAGCACTACTAGTAGGAGTGTGTATGGACTACGCTTGAGTTCAAAAGTGAGCAATCGCAAAACAGAATTTTCATGAGTCATTTCAATTTCATGATCATGCCATCCTGCAGCTGGCTACCTTCTGCTGCCTTTCAACTTCCCATGGAGACTATGCTCTCAAGCAGCCGAGCCCTTTATAGACTTGCTATGATTGGTTGCATCTTGTAGATAAATGTTGCTACAGGCTGAGATTGCTAGTCACCGTATATGGCATACATGGTAGGTTACATTAACTGTTCTTTGCGTCCTATATGGGTCTCGGTATTTACAGGCTGTAGTGACTTTAGAAACCTTGACATTATTCATTAGATGTTAGTTTTGTCATTTCTACTAATGTCATGTCTTCGATGCATATAAGCCTTCGTATAATTAACTTCTTGCAATTGTTTGTGTGATGAGACCTGGGATGGTTGGTCTCTAGATTGCCAAAGCTGAAGGAAAGATTCTACAGACTTAAAGTAGCTCAAATGCCTTTTCTTGATTCATTCAGTTGTAGATGTATTAGCATCAATACTCACAATAATTGCTCTTATTTTTTAACACTATAGTAATTTGACTACATTGATACTTACTGACATGAGAAATCTCATAACCCTGTCAGTCGCAAAGATGTCCTTAAGTTATGTCGATGAAGATCTGATTTTTATTGTATTATTATGTATTATTATTGATGTTATTGTGAACATTAATGTTACAATGTGATATTATGTGAATTAAAAAGTGAATGAATAAAAATATGTTTTTGATGCATATTAACCTTTGTATGTTTAACTTTTTGAGTTTGATGAAAAGTGGGATGTTTTTGTCTCTAGATTGTAAAACCTGAGGGAAAGAATGTACAGACTAAAAGGGATTTCAAGTCTATTTTCTAGGTTCATTCGGTTTAAGAGAAACATTCTTTGCAAAATGTGTGCGTATTTTTCTGTACATTTTCCAAATTGCTGTCTGATGTATGAATGTGTTGTTTATTGTATGAACATCCAGTGTGATGTATGAACATCCAGTGTGATGTATGAACATCCAGTGTGATATATGAACATCCCATGTGATGTATGAACATCCAGTGTGATGTATGAGCATTCCATCTCATTTATGAATATCCTGTGGAAAGTAGAAAAGTCTTTTATGATTATGAACATCATGAGTTATGGATGAACTTCATGTGTGATGTACCAACATACTGTTTGATATATGAGTGTCAGGAAAATTCATGTGTCAAGACATCCAGTTTTAATGAAGCCACATGTACACATGTAGTTGTCTTTCATTCGCTGTAACTGTCAACACAAGACATCCAGTTTTTGCATGTATGTGAGTAGAGCTTTGTATGCAAGTTTGTCTCTGTGATCATGCCTACAGGACGTAAACCCATCACTTCTGACGAAACAGATTTCACAACACAAAACACAATACAATATAAATGACAAAATATTGAGACGTACAAAAACCTGACATCAAATTTAGTTCTTTGGTCACAAATTTACATGACACTTACATAGTAACCAACAAAAAAAAAAACACACACACACACAAAAAGCAAACTTCAAAGTTAAATTCATGACTGTTAACATTGTGAAAAATGAATATGACTTTTATTGTTAGCCTTGAAAAGAATAGCTAATGTAAGTATAGGAGCAAGTTTTAAGTCAGCCCTGTCTTTGCTTGAACAATCAACTGTATTAAATCTTCAGACATTTCTATATTTTACTCTCATGTAGGGAAAATGTATGCAAAAGTATAGGAACAAAGAGCTAGACCCATAGTTGAACGTTAAGCACAATTTGGTATATCAGGAAAGGTAAAAGTTGCATTGATGAACTATTCACAGTAGGGAAATATGTGAAAAACCCATCGAATATTGTGTTTATATCAGACAGACAGTGGGATCAACACCTTGAGCCCTATATATTAAAAGTCAGAATATCAAATGGTTCAGCCATCAAGTTAAGAGTGCAGCAACTATCAGCACTAGTGCTACATCAAAGATCTAATACGAGGGTAAGATGACATCAGAGAAGTAAATGGATTGACGACATCGAAGACATTGCACAATCACATGAAATGACACTATCTGGTGCCATCTTTCGAGAGCTAGAACATCAACTCCTCATGACGTCTGATGGCAAAAGTGGGAGATAATGATGACGACTCAAGGTGGCATTCACACAGGCTATTCTTCTGACATTGTTGTTCTGGAGTCTGTTGGCCATGAAATCCCTATCATCCATGGAGAAGACATGACCAACACAGACAGGCCTAATCCCACCAGTCTGAATGTGTTGTGCCTGGTTGCATCCTTGTATGCCTAAAAGTTGTGATTTTCACTATTCTTGTGGGTTGACCATATCAACAGCTGCTGGAATTTGTCCAGCAAACAATCTCTCACACCCATGCTCTCTCTCTCTCTCTCTCTCTCTCTCTCTCTCTCTCTCTCTCTCTCTCTCTACAGACAAAATTCTCTTTTTGTACGGTTTAAGAGAACAGTGTAAATAAATTAAGTAAAACAATGGTAGTATAAAGCTCTAGCAAGAATACTGGTGGATCGTCATGCCCACATTATATAAGCATCTCTTTGATTCTCTCTCTCTCTCTCTCTCTCTCTCTCACACAACACTCACTCACTCCCTCTCTTAACAGTGTAAAAAAAAAAAAGTAAGTAAACAACATTTTAGTTAGTACAAAGCTACAGCGAGATCATTATGCCGACACCATATCAACAACAACTTGAGTTTGTCCAAAAATCTCTCACCCTCCCCCTCTCTCTCTCTCACTCTGCAACAAAACAGTACAAAGTTACAGCAAAGTTGCTGGGTCATCAAGTCGACACCATATCAACACCTCCTGGAACTTGTCCAGCAAGGTCTCTCTCTCACCCTCCCTCCCCCTCTCTCACAACATGACAGTACAAAGTTACAGCAAAGTTGCTGGGTCATCATGTTGACACCATATCAACACCTCCTGGAACTTGTCCAGCAAGGTCTCTCTCTCTCACCCTCCCTCCCCCTCCTCACAACATGACAGTACAAAGTTACAGCAAAGAAGTTGCTGGGTCATCATGTCGACACCATATCAACACCTGGAACTTGTCCAGCAAGGTCTCTCTCTCTCACCCTCCCTCCCCCTCCTCACAACATGACAGTACAAAGTTACAGCAAAGAAGTTGCTGGGTCATCATGTCGACACCATATCAACACCTGGAACTTGTCCAGCAAGGTCTCTCTCTCTCACCCTCCCTCCCCCTCTCTCACAACATGACAGTACAAAGTTACAGCAAAGTTGCTGGGTCATCATGTCGACACCATATCAACACCTGGAACTTGTCCAGCAAGGTCTCTCTCTCTCACCCTCCCTCCCCCTCTTTCCCCCCCCCCCCCTCACAACATGACAGTACAAAGTTACAGCAAAGAAGTTTGTCAAAGACTCGATAGTACCACACCTCGTGAAGCCATAGCACAGTTGAGTAGACACTCAACAGGCCACGTTTGCCAGCAGAGTGCGATGTGAGGTAACACGCACGAAGGTGAAGGTCACCCCGCGTGGTGTGTAACCACGGGAGAGAGGTTAGGGAGACGGGAGACTGGACTTGAGGCGTTCACATCGTTTAGAATAGCGTTAGGAGTTTTGTGTTCACTAATAGATAGAACTAGCATGGGGTTAGCAGTTTGTGTTAGATAATTCTGTGGCTGTATATTGTGTATTGCATTAGCGACTGTTTACCGCTTGTAAGCGAGCCAACGGCAATAAAATGGACCATACATTTTGCCTCCCACACGACTTGCAAGTTGTCTTGTATGGGTGTGTGAGAAGTACCCGTTGAGGCCTGTCAGTTGAGTTGTTGACAGGCCAGGGTAATTGTGGTGTCAGAAAGTGGTGCTTGGACGAAAGCGCCAAGCTAATACCCACAGTAAAAGGTAATTGTGGTGTCAAGAAGTGAAGCTTGAACGAAAAGTTCAAGCTAATCCACTCATCCACGGGCTCGAGACTAGGGTTTCATTTTTGTAGTAACGATAATTTGTGCAGACAGAAGAATTTGCGAGCTAGAAATATGCCTATCGTGACAAAATAGTGTTTAATTGTGTTTATGATATATTTATTCAATGAAATCATGTATTCTTCGAAGCTGTAAGTATTAATATTCTTATTTTCTTATATTTATTCATATATTTACCAATTTATTCTTGAATAAGCACCAAACATGATTCACGGCGCAGGAATACACAGGCAGCCGACAATATTGATTTTTGAGATCTAAAAATAGCGCTGCGCGATGACGTAAAGTGATTGACAGACAGTTGTTCTGCGTCATTAGCATAAAGCAGTCGAGTGTTTACAAGATCGCTTAGCGACGGCCCGCCTGAATCTGTGCTGTATATTGTTTATTATTTACTTATTTAAGTTACTAAATGAATATATTTATTTGTTGACACATTATTATGTTATTTTGATTTCTTTACAAGCATTTATTCATTTTTGGGTCTATTTTCTCTTTGCTTATCGTCACGATGGAACTATTTTCGGGCTAAGCATCTGATACTTAGCTGCACAACGTTTACAGAAATTAACTAGGTTAGTAACGAAAGGCAATTATTGTTTAAAACAAAGACAGGACATTGACATTAAAATTAATTAATACATATTCTAGGTGTTCGTAAGTCTGTCATTGTCTAAGTCATTGTCCTTAGTTGTCGAGTAAATCATATCGTTTAGTAGGCGTGTTTACTGCTGCCCTATATATCAGAGGGCAAACAACAGCTGTGCACATACACCTGTGGGCCAAATACCGTGTGCTACGTACGAAACGTGTCGCCACCCCAGTGTACCAAACAAGGTGACCTGTGTCAAAGGAGCTTCGTTCCCACATTAAGCTGAGTACACTTATATATTTTGTCATGCAATTTGATTAATAGTGCATCTCTTTTTCAGCGTGTAACGCGTTGACATATTTGTATACTCTGTTTTTCTGCAAGATAAATCTGGGCAGGGTAAAAACAGAAAGCACAACTGATAGTGATCAGATAAGAACAAACATAACATATCAAAGATAAATAACTGATTAAAGTCATCATTGCCTATCACTGTTAGCCAAGTACTAAAGTAAGATGGCAACTTTATCAGATTTCATAAAAGCAGGCAAAGAACTGGAATTAACAGGAAAAGAACTACAACAATATGCTGATCAGAAATTTAAAGAAACAAAAGAGGAACAAACACGAAAAGAGAATGCGGAAAGGGACGAACGCGCACGAGAAAGAGAACATGATAAGGAGATGAAACAAAAACAATTAGATCAAGAGAAAGAATTAAAACAAAAGGAATTAGATCTAAAGCAAAAAGAGATAGATGAAATGGCAAGAGTTAAAGAAAAACAAATTCGGGTAGAATCAGAGACACAATTAAAGATGAAAAGCATGGATGTAGACTCACACGCAGAGATCTCTGCCACTAAACTAAGAAGTCAACAAGAGGAAAATAAGTTCAACAAATACAAAAATATTATCAAACCATATTGTAAAGAGGACTCCATATCTGCCTGGACAGAGAATGTAGAGTATCAATTTAAATATCACCAAGTTCCTTTAGATATGTGGGCTCCGATTTACATGAAGAATCTAAGTGGTCAGCCCCTTAAAGTAATAGAGTCTATTCCTATTGAACTTAGATCTAGCTATCAATACATCCATGATAGGATTATGCAGCACTTTTTACTTGATGCCCCTGGGTATCAGGTTCAGTTCTCAAATTTAAAACCTAAACCTAGTGAAACTTTTATAGATTATTTTTCAAATGTGCAGAGTGTACTAAACAGGTGGCTTAAAGCAGCTAACATAGGAAAAGACTTTGATAGATTAAAAAACCTAATAGCTATGGACAAGTGTATATCTACTATACCTTCTCCTTTTGCTAAGTTTTTGCAGCAGTCAGACATTGAAAACATCGAGCAGTTCGAAAAAAAAGGCTCAGCATATTTTTCTTCTAACAGAGAGATTTTTAAGACCTCAAGTGACTCTGAGATAGTTTCCTTTGTCAAAGACCAATCAAAAAACTTTCAAGGTAACAGAAAACCTTTTCAGAAGTATGATAAGAAAGACAGAGGGGTTGCCAAATGCATGTACTGTCAACTAATGCACGACACTTATGCTATGTGCGACAAATCGCCGAATTATCCGGCGCATCTTGAAAATGTGATCAAGAAGCAGCAAAGCAAACGGTCTGCATACAGGCGTGCAATTAAATGTTTTTTCTGTTCCTCTTATGGCCATTATTCTAATAAGTGCCTTGGCCGCCAACGTTTGAAAGCTAACAACGCTATGTTGATTGACACCTCTTCAGATAGTGGTAGTGAGAATGAGTGTGAGATTGAAAGTGACTTACCAACTAACCAAGCAGGGGATGTGTGTGCTGCTAACGATATGTTAAGCTTTGACAGCTGTGAACGATGTCACCAATTCCATGCAGACGGAATACTAGAATGTGGACATACAGTACCATGCTCATCTGAGAGTGTGAATGCAGCATTAGCCTCCAGAGGCAAGTTAGTGTTCCACAATGCAATGGTCAATGATGTACCATGCCAATGTTTGCTGGATAGCGGCAGCACCCTTATTGGTCTTCGAAAAGAACTAGTGAGTCCGGGTGATTACACAGGTGACACTGTGAAATGCCGAACCTTTTCGGGTAACATTGAGACTTACCCTTTGGCAAAAGCCCGTATTGATTCTCCGTTTCTTTCTGGTACCTTTACTTGTGCAATACTTAACAACCCTTGTACTGATTTAATTTTGGGGTGTTTACCTCAACTGAAACAATGTACTAATGAGGAAATAGTTGCATGGGAGAAATTAAATGCAGCTAATGCAACAACAAGAGCAGACAGTGTGAAACATCAAGACACACTACAAGATGAGAGACTACTGTTGCTTTCCCCAACTGGCACAGATGACACCAGCAGACAGAAATTTATAGAACAGCAAAAAGCTGATACTAGTGTGTCTCCATACTTAAAATTGTTAAAAGATAAAGCCAAAGTGACCAAAAATGCATCTTGGGTTTTTAGACTTAACAATGGTATTTTAACTAGATATTATACTACTGGTAACCATGAGATTCAGCAAACGGTGTTACCTGAACAACATCGTCTAACTGTGCTAAAGATTGCACATGAGTCACCGTTTGCTGGTCATCTTGCATATGATAAGACCAGGGCCAGAATTCAGGCTCATTTCTATTGGCCAGGTTTTTGCAATGACATAAAATTATTTTGTCGTTCGTGTAATGTCTGTCAACAATTGGTACGTAAAGGTAAACATCCTACAGCTGAAGTACAGCCTTCTACACTGGCTTCTAGGCCATTTGAAAGTGTGGCGGTAGATATTGTTGGACCCCTAAACCAGGTGTCCAGCAAAGGAAATCGCTTCATATTGACAATGGTCGACCTATGTACAAGGTGGGTTGAGGCAGTAGCTTTGAAATACATCACCTCCAAAGACGTTGCCAATGTATTTCTACACCTGTTCTCACGATTCGGATTCCCACGGACCATTTTATCCGATCGTGGAACTCAGTTCATATCGGCTGCAACGCAAGCCCTTACAAAAATGTTAGGCATTAAGCAACATTTTACGACAGCTTACCATCCAGCCAGCAATGGAATAGTAGAGAAAATTAATGGGGACCTAAAGCACATGCTGGCTAAGGTTACAGCAGAAAACCCAGCTGATTGGGATACACTGTTACCAACAGTGCTGTTCGCCTATCGGGAGATTCCCCATTCTAGCACGGGTTTCTCACCCTTTGAATTAGTTTACGGGGCTAACCCACGTGGACCCCTAACTATTTACCATCAGGTACTAACAAATTCGATAGAAATTCCTACCCCAAAAACACCTTATGAAATGGTGACAGAGACACGAGACAAGATCATGAAGTCGTGTGTTATAGCTAAGGCAGCTTTGGAGAGGAAGGGTCAAATCTACCGCCAATATGCCAACAAAGGGACAAGAACAATTGAACTTGAACCAGATCAAGACATACTCTTGCTACTTCCAGACAAAAGAAATTTACTATTAACCTCATGGCAAGGGCCATTCAAGGTGGTACGCAGAATTTCAGATGTTGACTATGAAATATCGATAAACGGACACTTAAAGATATTCCATGTCAACATGTTGAAACCTTACTATACAAGACAAGAAACAGAAGTAGTGACAGACGAACAGAGTGCACCAACACCCAGTGATCAGACGACAGACATACACAACGCAACTACACTAGTTAGCGAGACTGGCAGTTCCGACAATGGCAATACACCCAGTGAGTTAACAGAATACACACTTAGCACCACCACGGTACTGAATCAGGTAGACGACGACGGAATGGAACTACCTGTTCCCATTGTAGACAAAACTGCGACAGTGGACAGCATACATATAGATCAGGGACTAACAGACATTCAACGACGACAATTAGTGGAGTTAGTTACTGAATACAAAGACTTATTCTCTGACATCCCAGGTAGGACGGACAGAATCGAACACTCCATTCTTCTTTCGGATTCTAAGCCTATTAAATGTAGGCCGTACTCTATCCCACTCAGCTATAGGGAAAATCTAAATAAGGAAATTCTTAATTTAGAAGCTAGCGGGATTATCCAAAAGTCTACATCAGAGTACTCTTTTCCAATCGTCCTAATTAAGAAGAAGGATTCCACAATTCGTCTGTGCGTGGACTATCGGAAACTCAATAACATCACTAAGATCGACGCAGAACCTATTCCTTCCTGCGAAGATCTTATCTTGGACATGTCTACTTCTAAAATCTTTTCAAAACTAGATCTTACTAAAGGATACTGGCAGGTCCCGATGCAAGCTCAATCTATGCATCTTACTGCGTTTTCAACACCTTTAGGACTATACGAGTGGCGATTTCTTCCTTTCGGACTTCGAAATGCTCCTGCCACTTTCGTACGCTTAACTAGAGATCTGTTACATGGAGTGACGAATACTGTGACCTATATAGATGATATATGTGTCCATACTGAAGACTGGACTACACACTTACTGAAACTGAGACATGTGTTTGATAGGTTGCGACTCTTCGGTCTCACAGTCAAACCGAGCAAAGTCGAATTAGGCCTAAAAGAAATTGAATTTTTGGGTCATGTCATCTCTCAAGGTCAACTGAAGACTGACAATAGGATTATTACAAAAATTATGAATCTAACCATGCCTACTACGAAAAAGCAGGTTAGAAGTCTTTTAGGATTAGTTAATTACTACAGTAAATTTATTCCAAACCTAGCTGAAATTACAAGTGTCTTTTCTAATGTGCTAAAAGCATCAGTAAAATTGGATGTGAAAGATGCATTATTAATTTCTGCATTGTCAAAATTGAAAATTCTTTTTAGTAATGTTCCCATCCTCCGCTTGCCTAACCCTGGGCTCGTTTATTATCTTAGGACAGATGCCAGCAGGATCTCCATCGCTGCAGTCCTAGGCCAATTTTATGAGGGCATCTTCCATCCGATTTGCTACGTGAGCCGTAAGATCACACCTACCGAGTCCAGATATTCGATAGCAGAACTGGAGGCCCTGAGCGTCATCTACTCAGTGAGAAAGCTCCACCGCTTTCTGGCGGGTGTGCACTTCATTATCCAGACCGACAATTCTCCCATTACGGTCATTCAGACTGGTGTGCACCGAAACGACAGGATATACAGGTGGTCTCTTATCCTTCAAAACTATACGTTCAGTATAGAGCATATTAGGGGGAAAGACAACACCCTAGCTGATACCCTTAGTAGACCATCTGGGGTAGAAATACCTGAAATCCAACAGTTAAATGTAGAGTAATGGTTGGTACATGGATATCTGATAATATAAGATGTAAAATAGCTTACATACATATCCACATTATTGGTGTAGTCATGTACCAAAACACTGAACTATCATGTGTCCGTGGACATCAGATTAAGAACTGTGCTGCTATACTTAGATACCACCGTGTGAACTAGGACAGCTCATTTCCAACTAAGCTCCATTCCGGTGTATCATATATATGAACCGCAGAAAACAGTGTCAGAACAGTGCTTAATTACAGACACGAAAAGACAGAGCTACAACACCAGCGAACTCTACACGTGCACTACCGAGAGAACATTAAGATGACTGTGTAATGTATTTCAGATACCCAGGCAAGGTGTGTGGTTATATTATGCCTATACAACCATTGCACATACATGAAGGCAACTACTAACCTGTGTAAACCAAATACTATGTATATAAACTTATTGTGATATGTAATATAATATTTTAAGATAGTGATAAATTAGATGTAGGTTAGGAACTATAACAGTTCTCATTTATTTTAATAATGTAGTTAGTACAGTAATTAACCCATTAAAATTAGATTAGAATATTAGTTTAGACATAAGAATAGTTTATTACAAGTTAAAGTAAATTTATGATATGAATAGTACCATTTAGATTGTTATATTTCACTTAGTTTCATTGTAGTTAGTTTATTCCATCTTAATGAAACCATACCATCTTTCAAATATTACCATTTATTAGTATCATCATTTTACATCATAATAGATTAAAAAGAGTAGATAAGGTAACATACAGCATTTACACCAGTTAGATTAAGAACATCACTCATATAATTCCTTTGTGCATTTAAAAACATTATTTAGCATAGTATTTAGAAAAGTACATAAATTGTGGTCACATAATCCATTTAATTAAGGTACATAACTCACATCACAACAATTGCATTTAAATAGTTAGATTACATCACTTAGATTAGAAAAAAATAAGAAGTAATATAATCATATCATATAATTAACATAACAAATTTAATAAATTTAGGTAACACATTAAATACTTAGTTATAGAATTAGAATGGTATGTTAGAATGTAAAGTTTTCGTTAGTGAAATTGTGTTAGTGTGAATGTGTTGTCTGTAATATAGTTTAGAACTTAGATTACAGTATGTTGGGTTTCATGACAAGTGAATGTAGTCACGAATTAGTGTTATACACCTCTTTGTGGCCACATTGAACCAAATTATGACACTCAAAAAAAAAACTAACATACATACACATAGAATTTATAAATAGAGGATAGAAATTAGATTAGTAGATTTATTACATCCAAACACACAAACAAACAGAAAAACAAACATATAAATTGCATACACTATTTGTAAATCAAAGACAGATAACTATGGGGCCAGGGGACATAATGGACAACGAAGAACTAAATTAACAGTGAAATAAAGTCTTACGCGCGGAAGCGAAGGAGGTAAAGCCTATCGCACACACTCTTGTAGAATGGTTGTTAAATATTATATGGGGGACATGAAATAATTCATGTGTTGACCCTAAGAAAGTCAACTTTGTATGGGTAGTAAGTTAATTTACTATGTGAGGGCAGGTCTTATAAGACAACGGTCCGGTTCAGACATACCTCTGATAAATATAATATAGCATGTGAGAAGGGGCTCACGCCAACCAGTCAAGTTTGTGGCGATTGCCAGTAGCCAAGTAAGGCTTTGCTACATTGTGACAATAGTTATTAATAGTTCATTGGAATGCCCAAAGCCAGGTTATCTAGAGTCTTTGACAAAAATTAGAGACACTAATTTTTTGTTTAGGAACCTCTTGCGTCACAACCAATGAGTGAAAGTTGATGACGCAACACAAGAGGGGTGGGTGTGTGTCAAAGACTCGATAGTACCACACCTCGTGAAGCCATAGCACAGTTGAGTAGACACTCAACAGGCCACGTTTGCCAGCAGAGTGCGATGTGAGGTAACACGCACGAAGGTGAAGGTCACCCCGCGTGGTGTGTAACCACGGGAGAGAGGTTAGGGAGACGGGAGACTGGACTTGAGGCGTTCACATCGTTTAGAATAGCGTTAGGAGTTTTGTGTTCACTAATAGATAGAACTAGCATGGGGTTAGCAGTTTGTGTTAGATAATTCTGTGGCTGTATATTGTGTATTGCATTAGCGACTGTTTACCGCTTGTAAGCGAGCCAACGGCAATAAAATGGACCATACATTTTGCCTCCCACACGACTTGCAAGTTGTCTTGTATGGGTGTGTGAGAAGTACCCGTTGAGGCCTGTCAGTTGAGTTGTTGACAAAGTTGCTGGGTCATCATGTCGACACCATATCAACACCTGGAACTTGTCCAGCAAGGTCTCTCTCTCTCACCCTCCCTCCCCCTCTTTCCCCCCCCCCCCCTCACAACATGACAGTACAAAGTTACAGCAAAGAAGTTGCTGGGTCATCATGTCGACACCATATCAACACCTGGAACTTGTCCAGCAAGGTCTCTCTCTCTCACCCTCCCTCCCCCTCTTTCCCCCCCTCACAACATGACAGTACAAAGTTACAGCAAAGAAGTTGCTGGGTCATCATGTCGACACCATATCAACACCTCCTGGAACTTGTCCAGCAAGGTCTCCAACTGTGACCGCAGCAAGTTCTCATAAAACATGATCTCCTCCAGGTGATGCTTCCCATTAAACCACGGACACAACTTGGCAAACAGATGCAGGTCTTCCGGGTTCTTTGACGCGGCACATCCCAATATGGCAGATTTCATTTGTGGCTCCAGTTCATTCAGCAGCGAATCCTTGGACAGAGACAACAATGAAAAAACACAATATAGGGTCAGCCGCAGTAACGGTGCAAACATGTACAAATACAAGGAAAGAATGAATGAAATATAAGCAACAAGACTACCTTGTTCTTCATTGTCAGGAAACAATAGTGTGACTAAAGCTCACACTCTTATCACGGTCAAAAGTCCATGACCGGCCGCCTGTTGAAATTTCTCAATTTTGAGCTATCTCAATTTTTCTATAAAAACTGGTCTAGTACGGCAATTTATTAATTTTATGGTCATATCTAGTAGCAGGACATTGTTCTAGACTAATTTCCTGGTGATCCAGCAACTTTAATTTTTTGGGAAAAGTTCATGGCCTGTTGACAGGCTTCGGCAAGGGAATCAGATAGCTGTGTAACCATTCCTCCTTGATGCTAGCACTCCCTATACTGTTGTTGTACATGTCTGCTAGTTTCTCTAGCTCATTGTCGGTACACCTATTTATGTCGTCGTATCTTATGCCATCAGGACCTGGAGCACTGTTTTTTGATCGTCGAAGCACAGCCTTGATTTCTTTCACTGTCACTGTGTCTTCATCCGGAGTGTTCTGGGCCTTGCATCTGTCTGAGGTGACCTCCTTGGCCAGATTTCGACCTCCCATGTCTGTCTGGTTGCCCTGCTCAAGGTAGCGTTCAAAGAGGGCTTTGCCCTTGTCTTCGTCAGTCCTCTGCCAGATGAGGTCAGCACCTTGGAAGTCAGAAATGCTCTTATTCTTGACTACACCACTCATGCTTTTATGTAGTCGCCAGAACAATTTCAGTGACTTGTCTGTGCTTACCCTTTGACACACCTCTGCCCATTTTTCCCTTTTAACCACCGTGACCAGTTTTTTGAAATAGCTTACTTTTGTGTGCATCTCTCTTTCTAAGTGCAAGCAGGGACTAGGATGACCAGCTCTGTTCTTCTTAGCATTTTGCCATCTCCTTACAGCACTACGCTTATCCACCCACGCCTTATCCACCTCGAAACTCCACCACGGTGGCTGCTCCCAGCTTTTTTTCCTGCCCTGAAACGTTCTGCGCTTGTCACGTCTTATTTTACTCACCACTTGCCGAAGCCTGACAAAGACCACAAAAAAATTCAGGGATATCGAATTATAACCATGCAGAATACAATAGGCAAGCTGCTGGAGAAGGTAATTGCCAGGAAAATATCAAGCCAACTAGAGAGGCAAGGTGTTTTCCCACCTACCCTGGGTGGGTACCGTCCAAAAAGAGAAACCTGGACCAATGCAGCAGTCTTTGCCCAGGATGTCTATGAAGGTTTCCACTCAGGCACTGAAACCGTTGCTGCAGCGATTGATCTTGAGGACGCATACAACAGAGTACCACTGGATTTTTTAATGTTTCAGCTTCTTGAACTAAACGTAAGTCCATTCCTCCTTAGTTGGATCGCTGCAGCCCTCTTCCAACGGAAAGTAGTTTTTAGATGTGGCAGTTGGACTTCGGAACCAACAACAATATATCCTGGCCTACCACAGGGATCACCATTATCTCCGGTACTGTTCAACGCCTACACAGTGAGAATCACCAGTGAGCAGATCACTGGACCTGGCAGGACATTGTCATATGCCGATGATGTTTTAGTGTATCGTCAGGGTAAGGATAGAGAGGAGGTTGCTGGGGAACTACAAACCGAACTCAATCGCATAAGTACTTGGTGTGATGAAGCTGGGGCAATGGTTAACCCAACAAAGGCAACAGTGACTTGGTTCTCGTTGAATAATCATATTGTCAACAATCCAACACCAACTGTAATGCTGTGTTCAGAGACGGTGGAAAGAACGCAGGCAATGAATTACCTGGGGATACGGTTTGATCGAAGCCTTGCTTATAATGTGCACATAGACCAGGTGATAACAAAGGCCAAGCGGGGTTTGGCAGCGATGCGGGTGATGGCGGCAGCAAACTGTGAGCAGCGCCATCTATGTCTTCTGTACGAGGGGCTGGTCATGTCTGTTTTGGAGTATGCAATGGCAATCTTGACTCTCAGCCATAAGCAGATAGAAAGGATGGAAAGGATACAGAATGAAGCTATGCGCATTATTCTTGGATGTACAAGAGATACAGCATGCAGGGCGATGCGCTACCTTCTTGATTTTCCAACCATTGAAGAGAGAATACAAGTTTGCAAGGCACGCGCCTACCTCAGAATTAACGCAAACACACAACATCCACTGCATAGTGAAATTAGGAAGGTGAAGGGCAGCAGGTTAAAAAGAGGACGGTCATGGATGGGTCAAGCCGAAGACATTCTTCAACAGGTGTGTTCACTTGAGGACTTAGAACCTGGCGAGGAGTGGGTGCAAGTGCCAACAGACTTCTGCACATCCTTTTCAGTTTGCATCCAATTAGATAGAAAATGCAGACAAGAAAATCCGGCTGCTGTTGAGGCTGAAGTACAAGCGTTGATTTTCGAGAATTCGCTAGACGGTGACGCGGTCATCTACACAGATGGGTCGGTCGTCCGACATGTGAGAAGCTCATGGGCCTTTACAGCTCGGGCCGGAGGGAGAATTGTGAAGGAGGACTCTGGTGCTTTCACTGAAACCACAAGTAGCCTGACCATGGAAGTCATGGCAGTAAGTAAAGCAATAACATGGCTCGAGACACAGACATTCACCAGGGCTTGTTTCCTTAGCGACTCAATGAACATGATCAAGAGGATAGAGGAGGGGTCGATCCGAAGAGAATGGTTGCTGCCTCTGAAGCGGTCTCGGCTGGCAAAGATTAGTTTCATCTTCGTGCCAGGGCATGCGGGAGTACAAGGAAATGAGCGGGCTGACAAGCTCGCAGGTGAGGCTACTGTGGAGGGCGGACGCGCCATGGACCAGGCTGACATTCTGAATGCTCTACGTGATGTGAGACTTTTGCGAGAACCAAGTGATGACTGTGAATCTACAACAATGGCCAGACTGCTAGAGCATCAAATTAAAAGAGGTGTGGCCAAACAAGAACACTACGCAGGAAGCCAAAGAAGATTGATAAACCAACACAGAACTGGCGTCGTTAGCCGCTACACGCTGCGGGATTTGCTGAGGAGGGGATCCGAGCACTTATGGACTGAATGGTTCGATGTGCAGCGAGGATGATCTGTCGACTAACTAACTAACTAACTATCATGGCCTGTTGAAATTTCTCAATTTTGAGTTATCTCAATTTTTCCATAAAAATTAGTCTAGTATGGCAATTTATTAATTTTATGGTCATATCTAGTAGCAGGACATTGTTCTAGACTAATTTCCTGGTGATCCAGCAACTTTAACTTTTTGGGAAAAGTTCATGACCGGCCGCCTGTTGAAATTTCTCAATTTTGAGTTATCTCAATTTTCCCATAAAAATTGGTCTAGTATGGCAATTTATTACTTTTATGGTCATATCTAGTAGCAGGACATTGTTCTAGACTAATTTCCTGGTGATCTAGCAACTTCAATTTTTTGGGAAACATCCATGACCGGCCGCCTGTTGAAATGTCTCAATTTTGAGCTATCTCAATTTTTCCATAAAAATTGGTCTAGTATGGTAATTTATTAATTTTATGGTCATATCTAGTAGCAGGACATTGTTCTAGACTAATTTCCTGGTGCTGTATGGGAAAAATCCATGACCGGCCGAATGTTGAAATTTCTACATTTTGAGCTATCTACATTTTTCCATAAAAATTGGTCTAGTATGGCAATTTATTAATTTTATGGTCATATCTAGTAGCAGGACATTGTTCTAGACTAATTTCCTGGTGATCTAGCAACTTTAATTTTTTGGGAAACATTCATGACCGGCCGCCTGTTGAAATTTCTCAATTTTGAGCTATCTCAATTTTTCCATAAAAATTGGTCTAGTATGGCAATTTATTAATTTTATGGTCATATCTAGTAGCAGGACATGGTTCTAGACTAATTTCCTGGTGATCCAGCAACTTTAATTTTTTTGGGAAAAATCCATGACCGGCCGCCTGTTGAAATTTCTCAATTTTGAGTTATCTCAATTTTTCCATAAAAATTGGTCTAGTATGGCAATTTATTACTTTTATGGTCATATCTAGTAGCAGGATATTGTTCTAGACTAATTTCCTGGTGATTTAGCAACTTTAATTTTTTCGGAAAATTCCATGACCGGCCGCCTGTTAAAATTTCTCAATTTTGAGCTATCTCAATTTTTCCATAAAAATTGGTCTAATATGGCAATTTATTAATTTTATGGTCATATCTAGTAGCAGGACATTGTTCTAGACTAATTTCCTGGTGATCCAGCAACTTAAATTTTTTGGGAAAAGTCCATGACCGGCCGCCTGTTAAAATTTCTCAATTTTGAGCTATCTCAATTTTTCCATAAAAATTGGTCTAGTATGGCAATTTATTAATTTTATGGTCATATCTAGTAGCAGGACATTGTTCTAGACTAATTTCCTGGTGATCCAGCAACTTTAAATTTTTGGGAAAAATCCATGACCGGCCGCCTGTTGAAATTTCTCAATTTTGAGCTATCTCAATTTTTCCATAAAAATTGGTCTAGTATGGCAATTTATTACTTTTATGGTCATATCTAGTAGCAGGACATTGTTCTAGACTAATTTCCTGGTGATCCAGCAACTTTAATTTTTTGGGAAAAATCCATGACCGGCCGCCTGTTGAAATTTCTCAATTTTGAGCTATCTCAATTTTTCCATAAAAATTGGTCTAGTATGGCAATTTATTACTTTTACGGTCATATCTAGTAGCAGGACATTGTTCTAGACTAATTTCCTGGTGAATTAGCAACTTTAATTTTTTGGGAAAAATCCATGACCGGCCGCCTGTTGAAATTTCTCAATTTTGAGCTATCTCAATTTTTCCATAAAAACTGGTCTAGTATGGCAATTTATTACTTTTATGGTCATATCTAGTAGCAGGACATTGTTCTAGACTAATTTCCTGGTGATCCAGCAACTTTAATTTTTTGGGAAAAATCCATGACCGGCCGCCTGTTAAAATTTCTCCATTTTGAGCTATCTCAATTTTTCCATAAAAATTGGTCTAGTATGGCAATTTATTACTTTTATGGTCATATCTAGTAGCAGGACATTGTTCTAGACTAATTTCCTGGTGATCTAGCAACTTTAATTTTTTGGGAAAGATCCATGACCGGCCGCCTGTTGAAATTTCTCAATTTTGAGCTATCTACATTTTCCCATAAAAACTGGTCTAGTATGGCAATTTATTAATTTTATGCTCATATCTAGTAGCAGGACATTGTTCTAGACTAATTTCCTGGTGATCCAGCAACTTTAAATTTTTCGGAAAAATCCATGATCGGCCGCCTGTTGAAATTTCTCAATTTTGAGCTATCTCAATTTTTCCATAAAAACTGGTCTAGTATGGCAATTTATTACTTTTATGGTCATATCTAGTAGCAGGACATTGTTCTAGACTAATTTCCTGGTGAATTAGCAACTTTAATTTTTTGGGAAAATTCCATGACCGGCCGCCTGTTAAAATTTCTCCATTTTGAGCTATCTCAATTTTTCCATAAAAATTGGTCTAGTATGGCAATTTATTACTTTTATGGTCATATCTAGTAGCAGGACATTGTTCTAGACTAATTTCCTGGTGATCTAGCAACTTTAATTTTTTGGGAAAGATCCATGACCGGCCGACTGTTGAAATTTCTCAATTTTGAGCTATCTACATTTTCCCATAAAAACTGGTCTAGTATGGCAATTTATTAATTTTATGGTCATATCTAGTAGCAGGACATTGTTCTAGACTAATTTCCTGGTGATCCAGCAACTTTAATTTTTTGGGAAAAATCCATGACCGGCCGCTTGTTGAAATTTCTCAATTTTGAGCTATCTCAATTTTTCCATAAAAATTGGTCTAGTATGGCAATTTATTACTTTTATGGTCATATCTAGTAGCAGGACATTGTTTTAGACTAATTTCCTGGTGATCCAGCAACTTTAATTTTTTGGGAAAAATCCATGACCGGCCGCCTGTTGAAATTTCTAAATTTTGAGCTATCTACATTTTCCCATAAAAACTGGTCTAGTATGGCAATTTATTAATTTTATGGCCATATCTAGTAGCAGGACATTGTTCTAGACTAATTTCCTGGTGATCCAGCAACTTTAAATTTTTCGGAAAAATCCATGATCGGCCGCCTGTTGAAATTTCTCAATTTTGAGCTATCTCAATTTTTCCATAAAAACTGGTCTAGTATGGCAATTTATTACTTTTATGGTCATATCTAGTAGCAGGACATTGTTCTAGACTAATTTCCTGGTGATCCAGCAACTTTAATTTTTTGGGAAAAATTCATGACCGGCCGCCTGTTGAAATTTCTCAATTTTGAGCTATCTAAGTTTTTCCATAAAAACTGGTCTAGTATGGCAATTTATTACTTTTATGGTCATATCTAGTAGCAGGACATTGTTTTAGACTAATTTCCTGGTGATCCAGCAACTTTAATTTTTTGGGAAAAATCCATGACCGGCCGCCTGTTGAAATTTCTAAATTTTGAGCTATCTAAGTTTTTCCATAAAAATTGGTCTAGAATGGCAATTTATTACTTTTATGGTCATATCTAGTAGCAGGACATTGTTCTAGACTAATTTCCTGGTGAATTAGCAACTTTAATTTTTTGGGAAAATTCCATGACCGGCCGCCTGTTGAAATTTCTCAATTTTGAGCTATCTCAATTTTTCCATAAAAATTGGTCTAGTATGGCAATTTATTAATTTTATGGTCATATCTAGTAGCAGGACATTGTTCTAGACTAATTTCCTGGTGATCCAGCAACTTTAAATTTTTGGGAAAAATCCATGACCGGCCGCCTGTTGAAATTTCTCAATTTTGAGCTATCTCAATTTTTCCATAAAATCTGGTCTAGTATGGCAATTTATTACTTTTATGGTCATATCTAGTAGCAGGACATTGTTCTAGACTAATTTCCTGGTGATCCAGCAACTTTAATTTTTTGGGAAAAATCCATGACCGGCCGCCTGTTGAAATTTCTCAATTTTGAGCTATCTCAATTTTTCCATAAAAATTGGTCTAGTATGGCAATTTATTACTTTTACGGTCATATCTAGTAGCAGGACATTGTTCTAGACTAATTTCCTGGTGATCCAGCAACTTTAATTTTTTGGGAAAATCCATGACCGGCCGCCTGTTGAAATTTCTCAATTTTGAGCTATCTACATTTTCCCATAAAAACTGGTCTAGTATGGCAATTTATTAATTTTATGGTCATATCTAGTAGCAGGACATTGTTCTAGACTAATTTCCTGGTGATCCAGCAACTTTAAATTTTTCGGAAAAATCCATGATCGGCCGCCTGTTGAAATTTCTCAATTTTGAGCTATCTCAATTTTTCCATAAAAACTGGTCTAGTATGGCAATTTATTACTTTTATGGTCATATCTAGTAGCAGGACATTGTTCTAGACTAATTTCCTGGTGATCCAGCAACTTTAATTTTTTGGGAAAAATCCATGACCGGCCGCCTGTTGAAATTTCTCAATTTTGAGCTATCTCAATTTTTCCATAAAAATTGGTCTAGTATGGCAATTTATTAATTTTATGGTCATATCTAGTAGCAGGACATTGTTCTAGACTAATTTCCTGGTGATCCAGCAACTTTAATTTTTTGGGAAAAATTCATGACCGGCCGCCTGTTGAAATTTCTCAATTTTGAGCTATCTCAATTTTTCCATAAAAATTGGTCTAGTATGGCAATTTATTACTTTTATGGTCATATCTAGTAGCAGGACATTGTTTTAGACTAATTTCCTGGTGATCCAGCAACTTTAATTTTTTGGGAAAAATCCATGACCGGCCGCCTGTTGAAATTTCTAAATTTTGAGCTATCTAAGTTTTTCCATAAAAATTGGTCTAGAATGGCAATTTATTACTTTTATGGTCATATCTAGTAGCAGGACATTGTTCTAGACTAATTTCCTGGTGAATTAGCAACTTTAATTTTTTGGGAAAATTCCATGACCGGCCGCCTGTTGAAATTTCTCAATTTTGAGCTATCTCAATTTTTCCATAAAAATTGGTCTAGTATGGCAATTTATTAATTTTATGGTCATATCTAGTAGCAGGACATTGTTCTAGACTAATTTCCTGGTGATCCAGCAACTTTAAATTTTTGGGAAAAATCCATGACCGGCCGCCTGTTGAAATTTCTCAATTTTGAGCTATCTCAATTTTTCCATAAAATCTGGTCTAGTATGGCAATTTATTACTTTTATGGTCATATCTAGTAGCAGGACATTGTTCTAGACTAATTTCCTGGTGATCCAGCAACTTTAATTTTTTGGGAAAAATCCATGACCGGCCGCCTGTTGAAATTTCTCAATTTTGAGCTATCTCAATTTTTCCATAAAAATTGGTCTAGTATGGCAATTTATTACTTTTACGGTCATATCTAGTAGCAGGACATTGTTCTAGACTAATTTCCTGGTGATCCAGCAACTTTAATTTTTTGGGAAAATCCATGACCGGCCGCCTGTTGAAATTTCTCAATTTTGAGCTATCTACATTTTCCCATAAAAACTGGTCTAGTATGGCAATTTATTAATTTTATGGTCATATCTAGTAGCAGGACATTGTTCTAGACTAATTTCCTGGTGATCCAGCAACTTTAAATTTTTCGGAAAAATCCATGATCGGCCGCCTGTTGAAATTTCTCAATTTTGAGCTATCTCAATTTTTCCATAAAAACTGGTCTAGTATGGCAATTTATTACTTTTAAGGTCATATCTAGTAGCAGGACATTGTTCTAGACTAATTTCCTGGTGATCCAGCAACTTTAATTTTTTGGGAAAAATCCATGACCGGCCGCCTGTTGAAATTTCTCAATTTTGAGCTATCTCAATTTTTCCATAAAAATTGGTCTAGTATGGCAATTTATTAATTTTATGGTCATATCTAGTAGCAGGACATTGTTCTAGACTAATTTCCTGGTGATCCAGCAACTTTAAATTTTTGGGAAAAATCCATGACCGGCCGCCTGTTGAAATTTCTCAATTTTGAGCTATCTCAATTTTTCCATAAAATCTGGTCTAGTATGGCAATTTATTACTTTTATGGTCATATCTAGTAGCAGGACATTGTTCTAGACTAATTTCCTGGTGATCCAGCAACTTTAATTTTTTGGGAAAAATCCATGACCGGCCGCCTGTTGAAATTTCTCAATTTTGAGCTATCTCAATTTTTCCATAAAAATTGGTCTAGTATGGCAATTTATTACTTTTACGGTCATATCTAGTAGCAGGACATTGTTCTAGACTAATTTCCTGGTGATCCAGCAACTTTAATTTTTTGGGAAAATCCATGACCGGCCGCCTGTTGAAATTTCTCAATTTTGAGCTATCTACATTTTCCCATAAAAACTGGTCTAGTATGGCAATTTATTAATTTTATGGTCATATCTAGTAGCAGGACATTGTTCTAGACTAATTTCCTGGTGATCCAGCAACTTTAAATTTTTCGGAAAAATCCATGATCGGCCGCCTGTTGAAATTTCTCAATTTTGAGCTATCTCAATTTTTCCATAAAAACTGGTCTAGTATGGCAATTTATTACTTTTATGGTCATATCTAGTAGCAGGACATTGTTCTAGACTAATTTCCTGGTGATCCAGCAACTTTAATTTTTTGGGAAAAATCCATGACCGGCCGCCTGTTGAAATTTCTCAATTTTGAGCTATCTCAATTTTTCCATAAAAATTGGTCTAGTATGGCAATTTATTAATTTTATGGTCATATCTAGTAGCAGGACATTGTTCTAGACTAATTTCCTGGTGATCCAGCAACTTTAATTTTTTGGGAAAAATTCATGACCGGCCGCCTGTTGAAATTTCTCAATTTTGAGCTATCTCAATTTTTCCATAAAAATTGGTCTAGTATGGCAATTTATTACTTTTATGGTCATATCTAGTAGCAGGACATTGTTTTAGACTAATTTCCTGGTGATCCAGCAACTTTAATTTTTTGGGAAAAATCCATGACCGGCCGCCTGTTGAAATTTCTAAATTTTGAGCTATCTAAGTTTTTCCATAAAAATTGGTCTAGAATGGCAATTTATTACTTTTATGGTCATATCTAGTAGCAGGACATTGTTCTAGACTAATTTCCTGGTGAATTAGCAACTTTAATTTTTTGGGAAAATTCCATGACCGGCCGCCTGTTGAAATTTCTCAATTTTGAGCTATCTCAATTTTTCCATAAAAATTGGTCTAGTATGGCAATTTATTAATTTTATGGTCATATCTAGTAGCAGGACATTGTTCTAGACTAATTTCCTGGTGATCCAGCAACTTTAAATTTTTGGGAAAAATCCATGACCGGCCGCCTGTTGAAATTTCTCAATTTTGAGCTATCTCAATTTTTCCATAAAATCTGGTCTAGTATGGCAATTTATTACTTTTATGGTCATATCTAGTAGCAGGACATTGTTCTAGACTAATTTCCTGGTGATCCAGCAACTTTAATTTTTTGGGAAAAATCCATGACCGGCCGCCTGTTGAAATTTCTCAATTTTGAGCTATCTCAATTTTTCCATAAAAATTGGTCTAGTATGGCAATTTATTACTTTTACGGTCATATCTAGTAGCAGGACATTGTTCTAGACTAATTTCCTGGTGATCCAGCAACTTTAATTTTTTGGGAAAATCCATGACCGGCCGCCTGTTGAAATTTCTCAATTTTGAGCTATCTACATTTTCCCATAAAAACTGGTCTAGTATGGCAATTTATTAATTTTATGGTCATATCTAGTAGCAGGACATTGTTCTAGACTAATTTCCTGGTGATCCAGCAACTTTAAATTTTTCGGAAAAATCCATGATCGGCCGCCTGTTGAAATTTCTCAATTTTGAGCTATCTCAATTTTTCCATAAAAACTGGTCTAGTATGGCAATTTATTACTTTTAAGGTCATATCTAGTAGCAGGACATTGTTCTAGACTAATTTCCTGGTGATCCAGCAACTTTAATTTTTTGGGAAAAATCCATGACCGGCCGCCTGTTGAAATTTCTCAATTTTGAGCTATCTCAATTTTTCCATAAAAATTGGTCTAGTATGGCAATTTATTAATTTTATGGTCATATCTAGTAGCAGGACATTGTTCTAGACTAATTTCCTGGTGATCCAGCAACTTTAAATTTTTGGGAAAAATCCATGACCGGCCGCCTGTTGAAATTTCTCAATTTTGAGCTATCTCAATTTTTCCATAAAAATTGGTCTAGTATGGCAATTTATTACTTTTATGGTCATATCTAGTAGCAGGACATTGTTCTAGACTAATTTCCTGGTGATCCAGCAACTTTAATTTTTTGGGGAAAATCCATGACCGGCCGCCTGTTGAAATTTCTCAATTTTGAGCTATCTCAATTTTTCCATAAAAATTGGTCTAGTATGGCAATTTATTACTTTTACGGTCATATCTAGTAGCAGGACATTGTTCTAGACTAATTTCCTGGTGAATTAGCAACTTTAATTTTTTGGGAAAAATCCATGACCGGCCGCCTGTTGAAATTTCTCAATTTTGAGCTATCTCAATTTTTCCATAAAAACTGGTCTAGTATGGCAATTTATTACTTTTATGGTCATATCTAGTAGCAGGACATTGTTCTAGACTAATTTCCTGGTGATCCAGCAACTTTAATTTTTTGGGAAAAATCCATGACCGGCCGCCTGTTAAAATTTCTCCATTTTGAGCTATCTCAATTTTTCCATAAAAATTGGTCTAGAATGGCAATTTATTACTTTTATGGTCATATCTAGTAGCAGGACATTGTTCTAGACTAATTTCCTGGTGATCTAGCAACTTTAATTTTTTGGGAAAGATCCATGACCGGCCGCCTGTTGAAATTTCTCAATTTTGAGCTATCTACATTTTCCCATAAAAACTGGTCTAGTATGGCAATTTATTAATTTTATGCTCATATCTAGTAGCAGGACATTGTTCTAGACTAATTTCCTGGTGATCCAGCAACTTTAAATTTTTCGGAAAAATCCATGATCGGCCGCCTGTTGAAATTTCTCAATTTTGAGCTATCTCAATTTTTCCATAAAAACTGGTCTAGTATGGCAATTTATTACTTTTATGGTCATATCTAGTAGCAGGACATTGTTCTAGACTAATTTCCTGGTGAATTAGCAACTTTAATTTTTTGGGAAAATTCCATGACCGGCCGCCTGTTAAAATTTCTCCATTTTGAGCTATCTCAATTTTTCCATAAAAATTGGTCTAGTATGGCAATTTATTACTTTTATGGTCATATCTAGTAGCAGGACATTGTTCTAGACTAATTTCCTGGTGATCTAGCAACTTTAATTTTTTGGGAAAGATCCATGACCGGCCGCCTGTTGAAATTTCTCAATTTTGAGCTATCTACATTTTCCCATAAAAACTGGTCTAGTATGGCAATTTATTAATTTTATGGTCACATCTAGTAGCAGGACATTGTTCTAGACTAATTTCCTGGTGATCCAGCAACTTTAATTTTTTGGGAAAAATCCATGACCGGCCGCTTGTTGAAATTTCTCAATTTTGAGCTATCTCAATTTTTCCATAAAAATTGGTCTAGTATGGCAATTTATTACTTTTATGGTCATATCTAGTAGCAGGACATTGTTTTAGACTAATTTCCTGGTGATCCAGCAACTTTAATTTTTTGGGAAAAATCCATGACCGGCCGCATGTTGAAATTTCTCAATTTTGAGCTATCTACATTTTCCCATAAAAACTGGTCTAGTATGGCAATTTATTAATTTTATGGCCATATCTAGTAGCAGGACATTGTTCTAGACTAATTTCCTGGTGATCCAGCAACTTTAAATTTTTCGGAAAAATCCATGATCGGCCGCCTGTTGAAATTTCTCAATTTTGAGCTATCTCAATTTTTCCATAAAAACTGGTCTAGTATGGCAATTTATTACTTTTATGGTCATATCTAGTAGCAGGACATTGTTCTAGACTAATTTCCTGGTGATCCAGCAACTTTAATTTTTTGGGAAAAATTCATGACCGGCCGCCTGTTGAAATTTCTCAATTTTGAGCTATCTCAATTTTTCCATAAAAATTGGTCTAGTATGGCAATTTATTACTTTTATGGTCATATCTAGTAGCAGGACATTGTTTTAGACTAATTTCCTGGTGATCCAGCAACTTTAATTTTTTGGGAAAAATCCATGACCGGCCGCCTGTTGAAATTTCTAAATTTTGAGCTATCTAAGTTTTTCCATAAAAATTGGTCTAGAATGGCAATTTATTACTTTTATGGTCATATCTAGTAGCAGGACATTGTTCTAGACTAATTTCCTGGTGAATTAGCAACTTTAATTTTTGGGGAAAATTCCATGACCGGCCGCCTGTTGAAATTTCTCAATTTTGAGCTATCTCAATTTTTCCATAAAAATTGGTCTAGTATGGCAATTTATTAATTTTATGGTCATATCTAGTAGCAGGACATTGTTCTAGACTAATTTCCTGGTGATCCAGCAACTTTAAATTTTTGGGAAAAATCCATGACCGGCCGCCTGTTGAAATTTCTCAATTTTGAGCTATCTCAATTTTTCCATAAAATCTGGTCTAGTATGGCAATTTATTACTTTTATGGTCATATCTAGTAGCAGGACATTGTTCTAGACTAATTTCCTGGTGATCCAGCAACTTTAATTTTTTGGGAAAAATCCATGACCGGCCGCCTGTTGAAATTTCTCAATTTTGAGCTATCTCAATTTTTCCATAAAAATTGGTCTAGTATGGCAATTTATTACTTTTACGGTCATATCTAGTAGCAGGACATTGTTCTAGACTAATTTCCTGGTGATCCAGCAACTTTAATTTTTTGGGAAAATCCATGACCGGCCGCCTGTTGAAATTTCTCAATTTTGAGCTATCTACATTTTCCCATAAAAACTGGTCTAGTATGGCAATTTATTAATTTTATGGTCATATCTAGTAGCAGGACATTGTTCTAGACTAATTTCCTGGTGATCCAGCAACTTTAAATTTTTCGGAAAAATCCATGATCGGCCGCCTGTTGAAATTTCTCAATTTTGAGCTATCTCAATTTTTCCATAAAAACTGGTCTAGTATGGCAATTTATTACTTTTATGGTCATATCTAGTAGCAGGACATTGTTCTAGACTAATTTCCTGGTGATCCAGCAACTTTAATTTTTTGGGAAAAATCCATGACCGGCCGCCTGTTGAAATTTCTCAATTTTGAGCTATCTCAATTTTTCCATAAAAATTGGTCTAGTATGGCAATTTATTAATTTTATGGTCATATCTAGTAGCAGGACATTGTTCTAGACTAATTTCCTGGTGATCCAGCAACTTTAAATTTTTGGGAAAAATCCATGACCGGCCGCCTGTTGAAATTTCTCAATTTTGAGCTATCTAAATTTTTCCATAAAATCTGGTCTAGTATGGCAATTTATTACTTTTATGGTCATATCTAGTAGCAGGACATTGTTCTAGACTAATTTCATGGTGATCCAGCAACTTTAAATTTTTTGGAAAAATCCATGACCGGCCGCCTGTTGAAATTTCTCAATTTTGAGCTATCTCAATTTTTCCATAAAAATTGGTCTAGTATGGCAATTTATTAATTTTATGGTCATATCTAGTAGCAGGACATTGTTCTAGACTAATTTCCTGGTGATCCAGCAACTTTAAATTTTTGGGAAAAATCCATGACCGGCTGCCTGTTGAAATTTCTCAATTTTGAGCTATCTCAATTTTTCCATAAAAACTGGTCTAGTATGGCAATTTATTACTTTTATGGTCATATCTAGTAGCAGGACATTGTTCTAGACTAATTTCCTGGTGATCCAGCAACTTTAATTTTTTGGGAAAAATCCATGACCGGCCGCCTGTTGAAATTTCTCAATTTTGAGCTATCTCAATTTTTCCATAAAAATTGGTCTAGTATGGCAATATATTACTTTTACGGTCATATCTAGTAGCAGGACATTGTTCTAGACTAATTTCCTGGTGAATTAGCAACTTTAATTTTTTGGGAAAATCCATGACTGGCCGCCTGTTGAAATTTCTCAATTTTGAGCTATCTCAATTTTTCCATAAAAACTGGTCTAGTATGGCAATTTATTACTTTTATGGTCATATCTAGTAGCAGGACATTGTTCTAGACTAATTTCCTGGTGATCCAGCAACTTTAATTTTTTGGGAAAAATCCATGACCGGCCGCCTGTTGAAATTTCTCAATTTTGAGCTATCTCAATTTTTCCATAAAAACTGGTCTAGTATGGCAATTTATTACTTTTATGGTCATATCTAGTAGCAGGACATTGTTCTAGACTAATTTCCTGGTGATCCAGCAACTTTAATTTTTTGGGAAAAATCCATGACCGGCCGCCTGTTGAAATTTCTCAATTTTGAGCTATCTCAATTTTTCCATAAAAATTGGTCTAGTATGGCAATATATTACTTTTACGGTCATATCTAGTAGCAGGACATTGTTCTAGACTAATTTCCTGGTGAATTAGCAACTTTAATTTTTTGGGAAAAATCCATGACTGGCCGCCTGTTGAAATTTCTCAATTTTGAGCTATCTCAATTTTTCCATAAAAACTGGTCTAGTATGGCAATTTATTACTTTTATGGTCATATCTAGTAGCAGGACATTGTTCTAGACTAATTTCCTGGTGATCCAGCAACTTTAATTTTTTGGGAAAAATCCATGACCGGCCGCCTGTTGAAATTTCTCCATTTTGAGCTATCTCAATTTTTCCATAAAAATTGGTCTAGTATGGCAATTTATTACTTTTATGGTCATATCTAGTCGCAGGACATTGTTTTAGACTAATTTCCTGGTGATCCAGCAACTTTAATTTTTTGGGAAAAATCCATGACCGGCCGCCTGTTGAAATTTCTAAATTTTGAGCTATCTAAATTTTTCCATAAAAATTGGTCTAGAATGGCGATTTATTACTTTTATGGTCATATCTAGTAGCAGGACATTGTTCTAGACTAATTTCCTGGTGAATTAGCAACTTTAATTTTTTGGGAAAATTCCATGACCGGCCGCCTGTTGAAATTTCTCAATTTTGAGCTATCTCAATTTTTCCATAAAAATTGGTCTAGTATGGCAATTTATTAATTTTATGGTCATATCTAGTAGCAGGACATTGTTCTAGACTAATTTCCTGGTGATCCAGCAACTTTAAATTTTTGGGAAAAATCCATGACCGGCCGCCTGTTGAAATTTCTCAATTTTGAGCTATCTAAATTTTTCCATAAAATCTGGTCTAGTATGGCAATTTATTACTTTTATGGTCATATCTAGTAGCAGGACATTGTTCTAGACTAATTTCCTGGTGATCCAGCAACTTTAATTTTTTGGGAAAATCCATGACCGGCCGCCTGTTGAAATTTCTCAATTTTGAGCTATCTCAATTTTTCCATAAAAATTGGTCTAGTATGGCAATTTATTACTTTTACGGTCATATCTAGTAGCAGGACATTGTTCTAGACTAATTTCCTGGTGATCCAGCAACTTTAAATTTTTCGGAAAAATCCATGATCGGCCGCCTGTTGAAATTTCTCAATTTTGAGCTATCTCAATTTTTCCATAAAAACTGGTCTAGTATGGCAATTTATTACTTTTATGGTCATATCTAGTAGCAGGACATTGTTCTAGACTAATTTCCTGGTGATCCAGCAACTTTAATTTTTTGGGAAAAATCCATGACCGGCCGCCTGTTGAAATTTCTCAATTTTGAGCTATCTCAATTTTTCCATAAAAATTGGTCTAGTATGGCAATTTATTACTTTTATGGTCATATCTAGTAGCAGGACATTGTTTTAGACTAATTTCCTTGTGATCCAGCAACTTTAATTTTTTGGGAAAAATCCATGACCGGCCGCCTGTTGAAATTTCTCAATTTTGAGCTATCTAAATTTTTCCATAAAAATTGGTCTAGAATGGCAATTTATTACTTTTATGGTCATATCTAGTAGCAGGACATTGTTCTAGACTAATTTCCTGGTGAATTAGCAACTTTAATTTTTTGGGAAAATTCCATGACCGGCCGCCTGTTGAAATTTCTCAATTTTGAGCTATCTCAATTTTTCCATAAAAATTGGTCTAGTATGGCAATTTATTAATTTTATGGTCATATCTAGTAGCAGGACATTGTTCTAGACTAATTTCCTGGTGATCCAGCAACTTTGAATTTTTGGGAAAAATCCATGACCGGCCGCCTGTTGAAATTTCTCAATTTTGAGCTATCTCAATTTTTCCATAAAAATTGGTCTAGAATGGCAATTTATTACTTTTATGGTCATATCTAGTAGCAGGACATTGTTCTAGACTAATTTCCTGGTGAATTAGCAACTTTAATTTTTTGGGAAAATTCCATGACCGGCCGCCTGTTGAAATTTCTCAATTTTGAGCTATCTCAATTTTTCCATAAAAATTGGTCTAGTATGGCAATTTATTAATTTTATGGTCATATCTAGTAGCAGGACATTGTTCTAGACTAATTTCCTGGTGATCCAGCAACTTTAAATTTTTGGGAAAAATCCATGACCGGCCGCCTGTTGAAATTTCTCAATTTTGAGCTATCTCAATTTTTCCATAAAAACTGGTCTAGTATGGCAATTTATTACTTTTATGGTCATATCTAGTAGCAGGACATTGTTCTAGACTAATTTCCTGGTGATCCAGCAACTTTAATTTTTTGGGAAAAATCCATGACCGGCCGCCTGTTGAAATTTCTCAATTTTGAGCTATCTCAATTTTTCCATAAAAATTGGTCTAGTATGGCAATATATTACTTTTACGGTCATATCTAGTAGCAGGACATTGTTCTAGACTAATTTCCTGGTGAATTAGCAACTTTAATTTTTTGGGAAAAATCCATGACTGGCCGCCTGTTGAAATTTCTCAATTTTGAGCTATCTCAATTTTTCCATAAAAACTGGTCTAGTATGGCAATTTATTACTTTTATGGTCATATCTAGTAGCAGGACATTGTTCTAGACTAATTTCCTGGTGATCCAGCAACTTTAATTTTTTGGGAAAAATCCATGACCGGCCGCCTGTTGAAATTTCTCAATTTTGAGCTATCTCAATTTTTCCATAAAAATTGGTCTAGAATGGCAATTTATTACTTTTATGGTCATATCTAGTAGCAGGACATTGTTCTAGACTAATTTCCTGGTGAATTAGCAACTTTAATTTTTTGGGAAAATTCCATGACCGGCCGCCTGTTGAAATTTCTCAATTTTGAGCTATCTCAATATTTCCATAAAAATTGGTCTAGTATGGCAATTTATTAATTTTATGGTCATATCTAGTAGCAGGACATTGTTCTAGACTAATTTCCTGGTGATCCAGCAACTTTAAATTTTTCGGAAAAATCCATGATCGGCCGCCTGTTGAAATTTCTCAATTTTGAGCTATCTCAATTTTTCCATAAAAACTGGTCTAGTATGGCAATTTATTACTTTTATGGTCATATCTAGTAGCAGGACATTGTTCTAGACTAATTTCCTGGCGATCCAGCAACTTTAATTTTTTGGGAAAAATCCATGACCGGCCGCCTGTTGAAATTTCTCAATTTTGAGCTATCTCAATTTTTCCATAAAAATTGGTCTAGTATGGCAATTTATTACTTTTATGGTCATATCTAGTAGCAGGACATTGTTTTAGACTAATTTCCTGGTGATCCAGCAACTTTAATTTTTTGGGAAAAATCCATGACCGGCCGCCTGTTGAAATTTCTAAATTTTGAGCTATCTAAGTTTTTCCATAAAAATTGGTCTAGAATGGCAATTTATTACTTTTATGGTCATATCTAGTAGCAGGACATTGTTCTAGACTAATTTCCTGGTGAATTAGCAACTTTAATTTTTTGGGCAAAATTCCATGACCGGCCGCCTGTTGAAATTTCTCAATTTTGAGCTATCTCAATTTTTCCATAAAAATTGGTCTAGTATGGCAATTTATTAATTTTATGGTCATATCTAGTAGCAGGACATTGTTCTAGACTAATTTCCTGGTGATCCAGCAACTTTAAATTTTTGGGAAAAATCCATGACCGGCCGCCTGTTGAAATTTCTCAATTTTGAGCTATCTCAATTTTTCCATAAAAACTGGTCTAGTATGGCAATTTATTACTTTTATGGTCATATCTAGTAGCAGGACATTGTTCTAGACTAATTTCCTGGTGATCCAGCAACTTTAATTTTTTGGGAAAAATCCATGACCGGCCGCCTGTTGAAATTTCTCAATTTTGAGCTATCTCAATTTTTCCATAAAAATTGGTCTAGTATGGCAATATATTACTTTTACGGTCATATCTAGTAGCAGGACATTGTTCTAGACTAATTTCCTGGTGAATTAGCAACTTTAATTTTTTGGGAAAAATCCATGACTGGCCGCCTGTTGAAATTTCTCAATTTTGAGCTATCTCAATTTTTCCATAAAAACTGGTCTAGTATGGCAATTTATTACTTTTATGGTCATATCTAGTAGCAGGACATTGTTCTAGACTAATTTCCTGGTGATCCAGCAACTTTAATTTTTTGGGAAAAATCCATGACCGGCCGCCTGTTGAAATTTCTCAATTTTGAGCTATCTCAATTTTTCCATAAAAATTGGTCTAGTATGGCAATTTATTACTTTTATGGTCATATCTAGTAGCAGGACATTGTTTTAGACTAATTTCCTGGTGATCCAGCAACTTTAATTTTTTGGGAAAAATCCATGACCGGCCGCCTGTTGAAATTTCTCAATTTTGAGCTATCTAAATTTTTCCATAAAAATTGGTCTAGAATGGCAATTTATTACTTTTATGGTCATATCTAGTAGCAGGACATTGTTCTAGACTAATTTCCTGGTGAATTAGCAACTTTAATTTTTTGGGAAAATTCCATGACCGGCCGCCTGTTGAAATTTCTCAATTTTGAGCTATCTCAATTTTTCCATAAAAATTGGTCTAGTATGGCAATTTATTAATTTTATGGTCATATCTAGTAGCAGGACATTGTTCTAGACTAATTTCCTGGTGATCCAGCAACTTTAATTTTTTGGGAAAAATCCATGACCGGCCGCCTGTTGAAATTTCTCAATTTTGAGCTATCTCAATTTTTCCATAAAAACTGGTCTAGTATGGCAATTTATTACTTTTATGGTCATATCTAGTAGCAGGACATTGTTCTAGACTAATTTCCTGGTGATCCAGCAACTTTAATTTTTTGGGAAAAATCCATGACCGGCCGCCTGTTGAAATTTCTCAATTTTGAGCTATCTAAGTTTTTCCATAAAAATTGGTCTAGTATGGCAATTTATTACTTTTATGGTCATATCTAGTAGCAGGACATTGTTCTAGACTAATTTCCTGGTGAATTAGCAACTTTAATTTTTTGGGAAAAATCCATGACCGGCCGCGTGTTGAAATTTCTCAATTTTGAGCTATCTCAATTTTTCCATAAAAATTGGTCTAGAATGGCAATTTATTACTTTTATGGTCATATCTAGTAGCAGGACATTGTTCTAGACTAATTTCCTGGTGAATTAGCAACTTTAATTTTTTGGGAAAATTCCATGACCGGCCGCCTGTTGAAATTTCTCAATTTTGAGCTATCTCAATATTTCCATAAAAATTGGTCTAGTATGGCAATTTATTAATTTTATGGTCATATCTAGTAGCAGGACATTGTTCTAGACTAATTTCCTGGTGATCCAGCAACTTTAAATTTTTCGGAAAAATCCATGATCGGCCGCCTGTTGAAATTTCTCAATTTTGAGCTATCTCAATTTTTCCATAAAAACTGGTCTAGTATGGCAATTTATTACTTTTATGGTCATATCTAGTAGCAGGACATTGTTCTAGACTAATTTCCTGGCGATCCAGCAACTTTAATTTTTTGGGAAAAATCCATGACCGGCCGCCTGTTGAAATTTCTCAATTTTGAGCTATCTCAATTTTTCCATAAAAATTGGTCTAGTATGGCAATTTATTACTTTTATGGTCATATCTAGTAGCAGGACATTGTTTTAGACTAATTTCCTGGTGATCCAGCAACTTTAATTTTTTGGGAAAAATCCATGACCGGCCGCCTGTTGAAATTTCTAAATTTTGAGCTATCTAAATTTTTCCATAAAAATTGGTCTAGAATGGCAATTTATTACTTTTATGGTCATATCTAGTAGCAGGACATTGTTCTAGACTAATTTCCTGGTGAATTAGCAACTTTAATTTTTTGGGAAAATTCCATGACCGGCCGCCTGTTGAAATTTCTCAATTTTGAGCTATCTCAATTTTTCCATAAAAATTGGTCTAGTATGGCAATTTATTAATTTTATGGTCATATCTAGTAGCAGGACATTGTTCTAGACTAATTTCCTGGTGATCCAGCAACTTTAAATTTTTGGGAAAAATCCATGACCGGCCGCCTGTTGAAATTTCTCAATTTTGAGCTATCTCAATTTTTCCATAAAAACTGGTCTAGTATGGCAATTTATTACTTTTATGGTCATATCTAGTAGCAGGACATTGTTCTAGACTAATTTCCTGGTGATCCATCAACTTTAATTTTTTGGGAAAAATCCATGACCGGCCGCCTGTTGAAATTTCTCAATTTTGAGCTATCTCAATTTTTCCATAAAAATTGGTCTAGTATGGCAATTTATTACTTTTACGGTCATATCTAGTAGCAGGACATTGTTCTAGACTAATTTCCTGGTGATCCAGCAACTTTAATTTTTTGGGAAAAATCCATGACTGGCCGCCTGTTGAAATTTCTCAATTTTGAGCTATCTACATTTTCCCATAAAAACTGGTCTAGTATGGCAATTTATTAATTTTATGGTCATATCTAGTAGCAGGACATTGTTCTAGACTAATTTCCTGGTGATCCAGCAACTTTAAATTTTTCGGAAAAATCCATGATCGGCCGCCTGTTGAAATTTCTCAATTTTGAGCTATCTCAATTTTTCCATAAAAACTGGTCTAGTATGGCAATTTATTACTTTTATGGTCATATCTAGTAGCAGGACATTGTTCTAGACTAATTTCCTGGTGATCCAGCAACTTTAATTTTTTGGGAAAAATCCATGACCGGCCGCCTGTTGAAATTTCTCAATTTTGAGCTATCTCAATTTTTCCATAAAAATTGGTCTAGTATGGCAATTTATTACTTTTATGGTCATATCTAGTAGCAGGACATTGTTCTAGACTAATTTCCTGGTGATCTAGCAACTTTAATTTTTTGGGAAAGATCCATGACCGGCCGCCTGTTGAAATTTCTCAATTTTGAGCTATCTACATTTTCCCATAAAAACTGGTCTAGTATGGCAATTTATTAATTTTATGGTCATATCTAGTAGCAGGACATTGTTCTAGACTAATTTCCTGGTGATCCAGCAACTTTAAATTTTTCGGAAAAATCCATGATCGGCCGCCTGTTGAAATTTCTCAATTTTGAGCTATCTAAATTTTTCCATAAAAACTGGTCTAGTATGGCAATTTATTACTTTTATGGTCATATCTAGTAGCAGGACATTGTTCTAGACTAATTTCCTGGTGATCCAGCAACTTTAATTTTTTGGGAAAAATCCATGACCGGCCGCCTGTTGAAATTTCTCAATTTTGAGCTATCTCAATTTTTCCATAAAAATTGGTCTAGTATGGCAATTTATTACTTTTATGGTCATATCTAGTAGCAGGACATTGTTTTAGACTAATTTCCTGGTGATCCAGCAACTTTAATTTTTTGGGAAAAATCCATGACCGGCCGCCTGTTGAAATTTCTAAATTTTGAGCTATCTAAGTTTTTCCATAAAAATTGGTCTAGAATGGCAATTTATTACTTTTATGGTCATATCTAGTAGCAGGACATTGTTCTAGACTAATTTCCTGGTGAATTAGCAACTTTAATTTTTTGGGAAAATTCCATGACCGGCCGCCTGTTGAAATTTCTCAATTTTGAGCTATCTCAATTTTTCCATAAAAATTGGTCTAGTATGGCAATTTATTAATTTTATGGTCATATCTAGTAGCAGGACATTGTTCTAGACTAATTTCCTGGTGATCCAGCAACTTTAATTTTTTGGGAAAAATCCATGACCGGCCGCCTGTTGAAATTTCTCAATTTTGAGCTATCTCAATTTTTCCATAAAAACTGGTCTAGTATGGCAATTTATTACTTTTATGGTCATATCTAGTAGCAGGACATTGTTCTAGACTAATTTCCTGGTGATCCAGCAACTTTAATTTTTTGGGAAAAATCCATGACCGGCCGCCTGTTGAAATTTCTCAATTTTGAGCTATCTAAGTTTTTCCATAAAAATTGGTCTAGTATGGCAATTTATTACTTTTATGGTCATATCTAGTAGCAGGACATTGTTCTAGACTAATTTCCTGGTGAATTAGCAACTTTAATTTTTTGGGAAAAATCCATGACCGGCCGCGTGTTGAAATTTCTCAATTTTGAGCTATCTCAATTTTTCCATAAAAATTGGTCTAGAATGGCAATTTATTACTTTTATGGTCATATCTAGTAGCAGGACATTGTTCTAGACTAATTTCCTGGTGAATTAGCAACTTTAATTTTTTGGGAAAATTCCATGACCGGCCGCCTGTTGAAATTTCTCAATTTTGAGCTATCTCAATATTTCCATAAAAATTGGTCTAGTATGGCAATTTATTAATTTTATGGTCATATCTAGTAGCAGGACATTGTTCTAGACTAATTTCCTGGTGATCCAGCAACTTTAAATTTTTCGGAAAAATCCATGATCGGCCGCCTGTTGAAATTTCTCAATTTTGAGCTATCTCAATTTTTCCATAAAAACTGGTCTAGTATGGCAATTTATTACTTTTATGGTCATATCTAGTAGCAGGACATTGTTCTAGACTAATTTCCTGGCGATCCAGCAACTTTAATTTTTTGGGAAAAATCCATGACCGGCCGCCTGTTGAAATTTCTCAATTTTGAGCTATCTCAATTTTTCCATAAAAATTGGTCTAGTATGGCAATTTATTACTTTTATGGTCATATCTAGTAGCAGGACATTGTTTTAGACTAATTTCCTGGTGATCCAGCAACTTTAATTTTTTGGGAAAAATCCATGACCGGCCGCCTGTTGAAATTTCTAAATTTTGAGCTATCTAAATTTTTCCATAAAAATTGGTCTAGAATGGCAATTTATTACTTTTATGGTCATATCTAGTAGCAGGACATTGTTCTAGACTAATTTCCTGGTGAATTAGCAACTTTAATTTTTTGGGAAAATTCCATGACCGGCCGCCTGTTGAAATTTCTCAATTTTGAGCTATCTCAATTTTTCAATAAAAATTGGTCTAGTATGGCAATTTATTAATTTTATGGTCATATCTAGTAGCAGGACATTGTTCTAGACTAATTTCCTGGTGATCCAGCAACTTTAAATTTTTGGGAAAAATCCATGACCGGCCGCCTGTTGAAATTTCTCAATTTTGAGCTATCTCAATTTTTCCATAAAAACTGGTCTAGTATGGCAATTTATTACTTTTATGGTCATATCTAGTAGCAGGACATTGTTCTAGACTAATTTCCTGGTGATCCATCAACTTTAATTTTTTGGGAAAAATCCATGACCGGCCGCCTGTTGAAATTTCTCAATTTTGAGCTATCTCAATTTTTCCATAAAAATTGGTCTAGTATGGCAATTTATTACTTTTACGGTCATATCTAGTAGCAGGACATTGTTCTAGACTAATTTCCTGGTGATCCAGCAACTTTAATTTTTTGGGAAAAATCCATGACTGGCCGCCTGTTGAAATTTCTCAATTTTGAGCTATCTACATTTTCCCATAAAAACTGGTCTAGTATGGCAATTTATTAATTTTATGGTCATATCTAGTAGCAGGACATTGTTCTAGACTAATTTCCTGGTGATCCAGCAACTTTAAATTTTTCGGAAAAATCCATGATCGGCCGCCTGTTGAAATTTCTCAATTTTGAGCTATCTCAATTTTTCCATAAAAACTGGTCTAGTATGGCAATTTATTACTTTTATGGTCATATCTAGTAGCAGGACATTGTTCTAGACTAATTTCCTGGTGATCCAGCAACTTTAATTTTTTGGGAAAAAGCCATGACCGGCCGCCTGTTGAAATTTCTCAATTTTGAGCTATCTCAATTTTTCCATAAAAATTGGTCTAGTATGGCAATTTATTACTTTTATGGTCATATCTAGTAGCAGGACATTGTTCTAGACTAATTTCCTGGTGATCTAGCAACTTTAATTTTTTGGGAAAGATCCATGACCGGCCGCCTGTTGAAATTTCTCAATTTTGAGCTATCTACATTTTCCCATAAAAACTGGTCTAGTATGGCAATTTATTAATTTTATGGTCATATCTAGTAGCAGGACATTGTTCTAGACTAATTTCCTGGTGATCCAGCAACTTTAAATTTTTCGGAAAAATCCATGATCGGCCGCCTGTTGAAATTTCTCAATTTTGAGCTATCTAAATTTTTCCATAAAAACTGGTCTAGTATGGCAATTTATTACTTTTATGGTCATATCTAGTAGCAGGACATTGTTCTAGACTAATTTCCTGGTGATCCAGCAACTTTAATTTTTTGGGAAAAATCCATGACCGGCCGCCTGTTGAAATTTCTCAATTTTGAGCTATCTCAATTTTTCCATAAAAATTGGTCTAGTATGGCAATTTATTACTTTTATGGTCATATCTAGTAGCAGGACATTGTTTTAGACTAATTTCCTGGTGATCCAGCAACTTTAATTTTTTGGGAAAAAATCCATGACCGGCCGCCTGTTGAAATTTCTAAATTTTGAGCTATCTAAGTTTTTCCATAAAAATTGGTCTAGAATGGCAATTTATTACTTTTATGGTCATATCTAGTAGCAGGACATTGTTCTAGACTAATTTCCTGGTGAATTAGCAACTTTAATTTTTTGGGCAAAATTCCATGACCGGCCGCCTGTTGAAATTTCTCAATTTTGAGCTATCTCAATTTTTCCATAAAAATTGGTCTAGTATGGCAATTTATTAATTTTATGGTCATATCTAGTAGCAGGACATTGTTCTAGACTAATTTCCTGGTGATCCAGCAACTTTAAATTTTTGGGAAAAATCCATGACCGGCCGCCTGTTGAAATTTCTCAATTTTGAGCTATCTCAATTTTTCCATAAAAACTGGTCTAGTATGGCAATTTATTACTTTTATGGTCATATCTAGTAGCAGGACATTGTTCTAGACTAATTTCCTGGTGATCCAGCAACTTTAATTTTTTGGGAAAAATCCATGACCGGCCGCCTGTTGAAATTTCTCAATTTTGAGCTATCTCAATTTTTCCATAAAAATTGGTCTAGTATGGCAATTTATTACTTTTACGGTCATATCTAGTAGCAGGACATTGTTCTAGACTAATTTCCTGGTGATCCAGCAACTTTAATTTTTTGGGAAAAATCCATGACTGGCCGCCTGTTGAAATTTCTCAATTTTGAGCTATCTACATTTTCCCATAAAAACTGGTCTAGTATGGCAATTTATTAATTTTATGGTCATATCTAGTAGCAGGACATTGTTCTAGACTAATTTCCTGGTGATCCAGCAACTTTAAATTTTTCGGAAAAATCCATGATCGGCCGCCTGTTGAAATTTCTCAATTTTGAGCTATCTCAATTTTTCCATAAAAACTGGTCTAGTATGGCAATTTATTACTTTTATGGTCATATCTAGTAGCAGGACATTGTTCTAGACTAATTTCCTGGTGATCCAGCAACTTTAATTTTTTGGGAAAAATCCATGACCGGCCGCCTGTTGAAATTTCTCAATTTTGAGCTATCTCAATTTTTCCATAAAAATTGGTCTAGTATGGCAATTTATTACTTTTATGGTCATATCTAGTAGCAGGACATTGTTTTAGACTAATTTCCTGGTGATCCAGCAACTTTAATTTTTTGGGAAAAATCAATGACCGGCCGCCTGTTGAAATTTCTAAATTTTGAGCTATCTAAATTTTTCCATAAAAATTGGTCTAGAATGGCAATTTATTACTTTTATGGTCATATCTAGTAGCAGGACATTGTTCTAGACTAATTTCCTGGTGAATTAGCAACTTTAATTTTTTGGGAAAAATCCATGACTGGCCGCCTGTTGAAATTTCTCAATTTTGAGCTATCTCAATTTTTCCATAAAAACTGGTCTAGTATGGCAATTTATTACTTTTATGGTCATATCTAGTAGCAGGACATTGTTCTAGACTAATTTCCTGGTGATCCAGCAACTTTAATTTTTTGGGAAAAAATCCATGACCGGCCGCCTGTTGAAATTTCTCAATTTTGAGCTATCTCAATTTTTCCATAAAAATTGGTCTAGTATGGCAATTTATTACTTTTATGGTCATATCTAGTAGCAGGACATTGTTTTAGACTAATTTCCTGGTGATCCAGCAACTTTAATTTTTTGGGAAAAATCCATGACCGGCCGCCTGTTGAAATTTCTCAATTTTGAGCTATCTAAATTTTTCCATAAAAATTGGTCTAGAATGGCAATTTATTACTTTTATGGTCATATCTAGTAGCAGGACATTGTTCTAGACTAATTTCCTGGTGAATTAGCAACTTTAATTTTTTGGGAAAATTCCATGACCGGCCGCCTGTTGAAATTTCTCAATTTTGAGCTATCTCAATTTTTCCATAAAAATTGGTCTAGTATGGCAATTTATTAATTTTATGGTCATATCTAGTAGCAGGACATTGTTCTAGACTAATTTCCTGGTGATCCAGCAACTTTAATTTTTTGGGAAAAATCCATGACCGGCCGCCTGTTGAAATTTCTCAATTTTGAGCTATCTCAATTTTTCCATAAAAACTGGTCTAGTATGGCAATTTATTACTTTTATGGTCATATCTAGTAGCAGGACATTGTTCTAGACTAATTTCCTGGTGATCCAGCAACTTTAATTTTTTGGGAAAATCCATGACCGGCCGCCTGTTGAAATTTCTCAATTTTGAGCTATCTAAGTTTTTCCATAAAAATTGGTCTAGTATGGCAATTTATTACTTTTATGGTCATATCTAGTAGCAGGACATTGTTCTAGACTAATTTCCTGGTGAATTAGCAACTTTAATTTTTTGGGAAAAATCCATGACCGGCCGCGTGTTGAAATTTCTCAATTTTGAGCTATCTCAATTTTTCCATAAAAATTGGTCTAGAATGGCAATTTATTACTTTTATGGTCATATCTAGTAGCAGGACATTGTTCTAGACTAATTTCCTGGTGAATTAGCAACTTTAATTTTTTGGGAAAATTCCATGACCGGCCGCCTGTTGAAATTTCTCAATTTTGAGCTATCTCAATATTTCCATAAAAATTGGTCTAGTATGGCAATTTATTAATTTTATGGTCATATCTAGTAGCAGGACATTGTTCTAGACTAATTTCCTGGTGATCCAGCAACTTTAAATTTTTCGGAAAAATCCATGAGCGGCCGCCTGTTGAAATTTCTCAATTTTGAGCTATCTCAATTTTTCCATAAAAACTGGTCTAGTATGGCAATTTATTACTTTTATGGTCATATCTAGTAGCAGGACATTGTTCTAGACTAATTTCCTGGCGATCCAGCAACTTTAATTTTTTGGGAAAAATCCATGACCGGCCGCCTGTTGAAATTTCTCAATTTTGAGCTATCTCAATTTTTCCATAAAAATTGGTCTAGTATGGCAATTTATTACTTTTATGGTCATATCTAGTAGCAGGACATTGTTTTAGACTAATTTCCTGGTGATCCAGCAACTTTAATTTTTTGGGAAAAATCCATGACCGGCCGCCTGTTGAAATTTCTAAATTTTGAGCTATCTAAATTTTTCCATAAAAATTGGTCTAGAATGGCAATTTATTACTTTTATGGTCATATCTAGTAGCAGGACATTGTTCTAGACTAATTTCCTGGTGAATTAGCAACTTTAATTTTTTGGGAAAATTCCATGACCGGCCGCCTGTTGAAATTTCTCAATTTTGAGCTATCTCAATTTTTCCATAAAAATTGGTCTAGTATGGCAATTTATTAATTTTATGGTCATATCTAGTAGCAGGACATTGTTCTAGACTAATTTCCTGGTGATCCAGCAACTTTAAATTTTTGGGAAAAATCCATGACCGGCCGCCTGTTGAAATTTCTCAATTTTGAGCTATCTCAATTTTTCCATAAAAACTGGTCTAGTATGGCAATTTATTACTTTTATGGTCATATCTAGTAGCAGGACATTGTTCTAGACTAATTTCCTGGTGATCCAGCAACTTTAATTTTTTGGGAAAAATCCATGACCGGCCGCCTGTTGAAATTTCTAAATTTTGAGCTATCTCAATTTTTCCATAAAAATTGGTCGAGTATGGCAATTTATTAATTTTATGGTCATATCTAGTAGCAGGACATTGTTCTAGACTAATTTCCTGGTGATCCAGCAACTTTAAATTTTTGGGAAAAATCCATGACCGGCCACCTGTTGAAATTTCTCAATTTTGAGCTATCTCAATTTTTCCATAAAAACTGGTCTAGTATGGCAATTTATTACTTTTATGGTCATATCTAGTAGCAGGACATTGTTCTAGACTAATTTCCTGGTGAATTAGCAACTTAAATTTTTTGGGAAAAATCCATGACCGGCCGCCTGTTGAAATTTCTCAATTTTGAGCTATCTCAATTTTTCCATAAAAACTGGTCTAGTATGGCAATTTATTACTTTTATGGTCATATCTAGTAGCAGGACATTGTTCTAGACTAATTTCCTGGTGATCCAGCAACTTTAATTTTTTGGGAAAAATCCATGACCGGCCGCCTGTTGAAATTTCTCCATTTTGAGCTATCTCAATTTTTCCATAAAAAGTGGTCTAGTATGGCAATTTATTACTTTTATGGTCATATCTAGTAGCAGGACATTGTTTTAGACTAATTTCCTGGTGATCCAGCAACTTTAATTTTTTGGGAAAAATCCATGACCGGCCGCCTGTTGAAATTTCTCAATTTTGAGCTCTCTCAATTTTTCCATAAAAATTGGTCGAGTATGGCAATTTATTAATTTTATGGTCATATCTAGTAGCAGGACATTGTTCTAGACTAATTTCCTGGTGATCCAGCAACTTTAAATTTTTGGGAAAAATCCATGACCGGCCGCCTGTTGAAATTTCTCAATTTTGAGCTATCTCAATTTTTCCATAAAAACTGGTCTAGTATGGCAATTTATTACTTTTATGGTCATATCTAGTAGCAGGACATTGTTCTAGACTAATTTCCTGGTGATCCAGCAACTTTAATTTTTTGGGAAAAATCCATGACCGGCCGCCTGTTGAAATTTCTCAATTTTGAGCTATCTCAATTTTTCCATAAAAATTGGTCTAGTATGGCAATTTATTACTTTTACGGTCATATCTAGTAGCAGGACATTGTTCTAGACTAATTTCCTGGTGATCCAGCAACTTTAATTTTTTGGGAAAAATCCATGACTGGCCGCCTGTTGAAATTTCTCAATTTTGAGCTATCTACATTTTCCCATAAAAACTGGTCTAGTATGGCAATTTATTAATTTTATGGTCATATCTAGTAGCAGGACATTGTTCTAGACTAATTTCCTGGTGATCCAGCAACTTTAAATTTTTCGGAAAAATCCATGATCGGCCGCCTGTTGAAATTTCTCAATTTTGAGCTATCTCAATTTTTCCATAAAAACTGGTCTAGTATGGCAATTTATTACTTTTATGGTCATATCTAGTAGCAGGACATTGTTCTAGACTAATTTCCTGGTGATCCAGCAACTTTAATTTTTTGGGAAAAATCCATGACCGGCCGCCTGTTGAAATTTCTCAATTTTGAGCTATCTCAATTTTTCCATAAAAATTGGTCTAGTATGGCAATTTATTACTTTTATGGTCATATCTAGTAGCAGGACATTGTTTTAGACTAATTTCCTGGTGATCCAGCAACTTTAATTTTTTGGGAAAAATCAATGACCGGCCGCCTGTTGAAATTTCTAAATTTTGAGCTATCTAAATTTTTCCATAAAAATTGGTCTAGAATGGCAATTTATTACTTTTATGGTCATATCTAGTAGCAGGACATTGTTCTAGACTAATTTCCTGGTGAATTAGCAACTTTAATTTTTTGGGAAAAATCCATGACTGGCCGCCTGTTGAAATTTCTCAATTTTGAGCTATCTCAATTTTTCCATAAAAACTGGTCTAGTATGGCAATTTATTACTTTTATGGTCATATCTAGTAGCAGGACATTGTTCTAGACTAATTTCCTGGTGATCCAGCAACTTTAATTTTTTGGGAAAAAATCCATGACCGGCCGCCTGTTGAAATTTCTCAATTTTGAGCTATCTCAATTTTTCCATAAAAATTGGTCTAGTATGGCAATTTATTACTTTTATGGTCATATCTAGTAGCAGGACATTGTTTTAGACTAATTTCCTGGTGATCCAGCAACTTTAATTTTTTGGGAAAAATCCATGACCGGCCGCCTGTTGAAATTTCTCAATTTTGAGCTATCTAAATTTTTCCATAAAAATTGGTCTAGAATGGCAATTTATTACTTTTATGGTCATATCTAGTAGCAGGACATTGTTCTAGACTAATTTCCTGGTGAATTAGCAACTTTAATTTTTTGGGAAAATTCCATGACCGGCCGCCTGTTGAAATTTCTCAATTTTGAGCTATCTCAATTTTTCCATAAAAATTGGTCTAGTATGGCAATTTATTAATTTTATGGTCATATCTAGTAGCAGGACATTGTTCTAGACTAATTTCCTGGTGATCCAGCAACTTTAATTTTTTGGGAAAAATCCATGACCGGCCGCCTGTTGAAATTTCTCAATTTTGAGCTATCTCAATTTTTCCATAAAAACTGGTCTAGTATGGCAATTTATTACTTTTATGGTCATATCTAGTAGCAGGACATTGTTCTAGACTAATTTCCTGGTGATCCAGCAACTTTAATTTTTTGGGAAAATCCATGACCGGCCGCCTGTTGAAATTTCTCAATTTTGAGCTATCTAAGTTTTTCCATAAAAATTGGTCTAGTATGGCAATTTATTACTTTTATGGTCATATCTAGTAGCAGGACATTGTTCTAGACTAATTTCCTGGTGAATTAGCAACTTTAATTTTTTGGGAAAAATCCATGACCGGCCGCGTGTTGAAATTTCTCAATTTTGAGCTATCTCAATTTTTCCATAAAAATTGGTCTAGAATGGCAATTTATTACTTTTATGGTCATATCTAGTAGCAGGACATTGTTCTAGACTAATTTCCTGGTGAATTAGCAACTTTAATTTTTTGGGAAAATTCCATGACCGGCCGCCTGTTGAAATTTCTCAATTTTGAGCTATCTCAATATTTCCATAAAAATTGGTCTAGTATGGCAATTTATTAATTTTATGGTCATATCTAGTAGCAGGACATTGTTCTAGACTAATTTCCTGGTGATCCAGCAACTTTAAATTTTTCGGAAAAATCCATGATCGGCCGCCTGTTGAAATTTCTCAATTTTGAGCTATCTCAATTTTTCCATAAAAACTGGTCTAGTATGGCAATTTATTACTTTTATGGTCATATCTAGTAGCAGGACATTGTTCTAGACTAATTTCCTGGCGATCCAGCAACTTTAATTTTTTGGGAAAAATCCATGACCGGCCGCCTGTTGAAATTTCTCAATTTTGAGCTATCTCAATTTTTCCATAAAAATTGGTCTAGTATGGCAATTTATTACTTTTATGGTCATATCTAGTAGCAGGACATTGTTTTAGACTAATTTCCTGGTGATCCAGCAACTTTAATTTTTTGGGAAAAATCCATGACCGGCCGCCTGTTGAAATTTCTAAATTTTGAGCTATCTAAATTTTTCCATAAAAATTGGTCTAGAATGGCAATTTATTACTTTTATGGTCATATCTAGTAGCAGGACATTGTTCTAGACTAATTTCCTGGTGAATTAGCAACTTTAATTTTTTGGGAAAATTCCATGACCGGCCGCCTGTTGAAATTTCTCAATTTTGAGCTATCTCAATTTTTCCATAAAAATTGGTCTAGTATGGCAATTTATTAATTTTATGGTCATATCTAGTAGCAGGACATTGTTCTAGACTAATTTCCTGGTGATCCAGCAACTTTAAATTTTTGGGAAAAATCCATGACCGGCCGCCTGTTGAAATTTCTCAATTTTGAGCTATCTCAATTTTTCCATAAAAACTGGTCTAGTATGGCAATTTATTACTTTTATGGTCATATCTAGTAGCAGGACATTGTTCTAGACTAATTTCCTGGTGATCCAGCAACTTTAATTTTTTGGGAAAAATCCATGACCGGCCGCCTGTTGAAATTTCTAAATTTTGAGCTATCTCAATTTTTCCATAAAAATTGGTCGAGTATGGCAATTTATTAATTTTATGGTCATATCTAGTAGCAGGACATTGTTCTAGACTAATTTCCTGGTGATCCAGCAACTTTAAATTTTTGGGAAAAATCCATGACCGGCCACCTGTTGAAATTTCTCAATTTTGAGCTATCTCAATTTTTCCATAAAAACTGGTCTAGTATGGCAATTTATTACTTTTATGGTCATATCTAGTAGCAGGACATTGTTCTAGACTAATTTCCTGGTGAATTAGCAACTTAAATTTTTTGGGAAAAATCCATGACCGGCCGCCTGTTGAAATTTCTCAATTTTGAGCTATCTCAATTTTTCCATAAAAACTGGTCTAGTATGGCAATTTATTACTTTTATGGTCATATCTAGTAGCAGGACATTGTTCTAGACTAATTTCCTGGTGATCCAGCAACTTTAATTTTTTGGGAAAAATCCATGACCGGCCGCCTGTTGAAATTTCTCCATTTTGAGCTATCTCAATTTTTCCATAAAAAGTGGTCTAGTATGGCAATTTATTACTTTTATGGTCATATCTAGTAGCAGGACATTGTTTTAGACTAATTTCCTGGTGATCCAGCAACTTTAATTTTTTGGGAAAAATCCATGACCGGCCGCCTGTTGAAATTTCTCAATTTTGAGCTCTCTCAATTTTTCCATAAAAATTGGTCGAGTATGGCAATTTATTAATTTTATGGTCATATCTAGTAGCAGGACATTGTTCTAGACTAATTTCCTGGTGATCCAGCAACTTTAAATTTTTGGGAAAAATCCATGACCGGCCGCCTGTTGAAATTTCTCAATTTTGAGCTATCTCAATTTTTCCATAAAAACTGGTCTAGTATGGCAATTTATTACTTTTATGGTCATATCTAGTAGCAGGACATTGTTCTAGACTAATTTCCTGGTGATCCAGCAACTTTAATTTTTTGGGAAAAATCCATGACCGGCCGCCTGTTGAAATTTCTCAATTTTGAGCTATCTCAATTTTTCCATAAAAATTGGTCTAGTATGGCAATTTATTACTTTTATGGTCATATCTAGTAGCAGGACATTGTTCTAGACTAATTTCCTGGTGATCCAGCAACTTTAATTTTTTGGGAAAAATCCATGACCGGCCGCCTGTTGAAATTTCTCAATTTTGAGCTATCTCAATTTTTCCATAAAAATTGGTCTAGTATGACAATTTATTACATTTACGGTCATATCTAGTAGCAGGACATTGTTCTAGACTAATTTCCTGGTGAATTAGCAACTTTAATTTTTTTGGGAAAAATCCATGACCGGCCGCCTGTTGAAATTTCTCAATTTTGAGCTATCTCAATTTTTCCATAAAAATTGGTCGAGTATGGCAATTTATTAATTTTATGGTCATATCTAGTAGCAGGACATTGTTCTAGACTAATTTCCTGGTGATCCAGCAACTTTAAATTTTTGGGAAAAATCCATGACCGGCCGCCTGTTGAAATTTCTCAATTTTGAGCTATCTCAATTTTTCCATAAAAACTGGTCTAGTATGGCAATTTATTACTTTTATGGTCATATCTAGTAGCAGGACATTGTTCTAGACTAATTTCCTGGTGATCCAGCAACTTTAATTTTTTGGGAAAAATCCATGACCGGCCGCCTGTTGAAATTTCTCAATTTTGAGCTATCTCAATTTTTCCATAAAAATTGGTCTAGTATGGCAATTTATTACTTTTATGGTCATATCTAGTAGCAGGACATTGTTCTAGACTAATTTCCTGGTGATCCAGCAACTTTAATTTTTTGGGAAAAATCCATGACCGGCCGCCTGTTGAAATTTCTCAATTTTGAGCTATCTCAATTTTTCCATAAAAATTGGTCTAGTATGGCAATTTATTACTTTTACGGTCATATCTAGTAGCAGGACATTGTTCTAGACTAATTTCCTGGTGAATTAGCAACTTTAATTTTTTGGGAAAAATCCATGACCGGCCGCCTGTTGAAATTTCTCAATTTTGAGCTATCTCAATTTTTCCATAAAAACTGGTCTAGTATGGCAATTTATTACTTTTATGGTCATATCTAGTAGCAGGACATTGTTCTAGACTAATTTCCTGGTGATCCAGCAACTTTAATTTTTTGGGAAAAATCCATGACCGGCCGCCTGTTGAAATTTCTCCATTTTGAGCTATCTCAATTTTTCCATAAAAAGTGGTCTAGTATGGCAATTTATTACTTTTATGGTCATATCTAGTAGCAGGACATTGTTTTAGACTAATTTCCTGGTGATCCAGCAACTTTAATTTTTTGGGAAAAATCCATGACCGGCCGCCTGTTGAAATTTCTAAATTTTGAGCTATCTAAATTTTTCCATAAAAATTGGTCTAGAATGGCAATTTATTACTTTTATGGTCATATCTAGTAGCAGGACATTGTTCTAGACTAATTTCCTGGTGAATTAGCAACTTTAATTTTTTGGGAAAATTCCATGACCGGCCGCCTGTTGAAATTTCTCAATTTTGAGCTATCTCAATTTTTCCATAAAAATTGGTCTAGTATGGCAATTTATTAATTTTATGGTCATATCTAGTAGCAGGACATTGTTCTAGACTAATTTCCTGGTGATCCAGCAACTTTAAATTTTTGGGAAAAATCCATGACCGGCCGCCTGTTGAAATTTCTCAATTTTGAGCTATCTCAATTTTTCCATAAAAACTGGTCTAGTATGGCAATTTATTACTTTTATGGTCATATCTAGTAGCAGGACATTGTTCTAGACTAATTTCCTGGTGATCCAGCAACTTTAATTTTTTGGGAAAAATCCATGACCGGCCGCCTGTTGAAATTTCTCAATTTTGAGCTATCTAAGTTTTTCCATAAAAATTGGTCTAGTATGGCAATTTATTACTTTTATGGTCATATCTAGTAGCAGGACATTGTTCTAGACTAATTTCCTGGTGAATTAGCAACTTTAATTTTTTGGGAAAAATCCATGACCGGCCGCGTGTTGAAATTTCTCAATTTTGAGCTATCTCAATTTTTCCATAAAAATTGGTCTAGAATGGCAATTTATTACTTTTATGGTCATATCTAGTAGCAGGACATTGTTCTAGACTAATTTCCTGGTGAATTAGCAACTTTAATTTTTTGGGAAAATTCCATGACCGGCCGCCTGTTGAAATTTCTCAATTTTGAGCTATCTCAATATTTCCATAAAAATTGGTCTAGTATGGCAATTTATTAATTTTATGGTCATATCTAGTAGCAGGACATTGTTCTAGACTAATTTCCTGGTGATCCAGCAACTTTAAATTTTTCGGAAAAATCCATGATCGGCCGCCTGTTGAAATTTCTCAATTTTGAGCTATCTCAATTTTTCCATAAAAACTGGTCTAGTATGGCAATTTATTACTTTTATGGTCATATCTAGTAGCAGGACATTGTTCTAGACTAATTTCCTGGCGATCCAGCAACTTTAATTTTTTGGGAAAAATCCATGACCGGCCGCCTGTTGAAATTTCTCAATTTTGAGCTATCTCAATTTTTCCATAAAAATTGGTCTAGTATGGCAATTTATTACTTTTATGGTCATATCTAGTAGCAGGACATTGTTTTAGACTAATTTCCTGGTGATCCAGCAACTTTAATTTTTTGGGAAAAATCCATGACCGGCCGCCTGTTGAAATTTCTAAATTTTGAGCTATCTAAATTTTTCCATAAAAATTGGTCTAGAATGGCAATTTATTACTTTTATGGTCATATCTAGTAGCAGGACATTGTTCTAGACTAATTTCCTGGTGAATTAGCAACTTTAATTTTTTGGGAAAATTCCATGACCGGCCGCCTGTTGAAATTTCTCAATTTTGAGCTATCTCAATTTTTCCATAAAAATTGGTCTAGTATGGCAATTTATTAATTTTATGGTCATATCTAGTAGCAGGACATTGTTCTAGACTAATTTCCTGGTGATCCAGCAACTTTAAATTTTTGGGAAAAATCCATGACCGGCCGCCTGTTGAAATTTCTCAATTTTGAGCTATCTCAATTTTTCCATAAAAACTGGTCTAGTATGGCAATTTATTACTTTTATGGTCATATCTAGTAGCAGGACATTGTTCTAGACTAATTTCCTGGTGATCCAGCAACTTTAATTTTTTGGGAAAAATCCATGACCGGCCGCCTGTTGAAATTTCTAAATTTTGAGCTATCTCAATTTTTCCATAAAAATTGGTCGAGTATGGCAATTTATTAATTTTATGGTCATATCTAGTAGCAGGACATTGTTCTAGACTAATTTCCTGGTGATCCAGCAACTTTAAATTTTTGGGAAAAATCCATGACCGGCCACCTGTTGAAATTTCTCAATTTTGAGCTATCTCAATTTTTCCATAAAAACTGGTCTAGTATGGCAATTTATTACTTTTATGGTCATATCTAGTAGCAGGACATTGTTCTAGACTAATTTCCTGGTGAATTAGCAACTTAAATTTTTTGGGAAAAATCCATGACCGGCCGCCTGTTGAAATTTCTCAATTTTGAGCTATCTCAATTTTTCCATAAAAACTGGTCTAGTATGGCAATTTATTACTTTTATGGTCATATCTAGTAGCAGGACATTGTTCTAGACTAATTTCCTGGTGATCCAGCAACTTTAATTTTTTGGGAAAAATCCATGACCGGCCGCCTGTTGAAATTTCTCCATTTTGAGCTATCTCAATTTTTCCATAAAAAGTGGTCTAGTATGGCAATTTATTACTTTTATGGTCATATCTAGTAGCAGGACATTGTTTTAGACTAATTTCCTGGTGATCCAGCAACTTTAATTTTTTGGGAAAAATCCATGACCGGCCGCCTGTTGAAATTTCTAAATTTTGAGCTCTCTCAATTTTTCCATAAAAATTGGTCGAGTATGGCAATTTATTAATTTTATGGTCATATCTAGTAGCAGGACATTGTTCTAGACTAATTTCCTGGTGATCCAGCAACTTTAAATTTTTGGGAAAAATCCATGACCGGCCGCCTGTTGAAATTTCTCAATTTTGAGCTATCTCAATTTTTCCATAAAAACTGGTCTAGTATGGCAATTTATTACTTTTATGGTCATATCTAGTAGCAGGACATTGTTCTAGACTAATTTCCTGGTGATCCAGCAACTTTAATTTTTTGGGAAAAATCCATGACCGGCCGCCTGTTGAAATTTCTCAATTTTGAGCTATCTCAATTTTTCCATAAAAATTGGTCTAGTATGGCAATTTATTACTTTTATGGTCATATCTAGTAGCAGGACATTGTTCTAGACTAATTTCCTGGTGATCCAGCAACTTTAATTTTTTGGGAAAAATCCATGACCGGCCGCCTGTTGAAATTTCTCAATTTTGAGCTATCTCAATTTTTCCATAAAAATTGGTCTAGTATGACAATTTATTACATTTACGGTCATATCTAGTAGCAGGACATTGTTCTAGACTAATTTCCTGGTGAATTAGCAACTTTAATTTTTTTGGGAAAAATCCATGACCGGCCGCCTGTTGAAATTTCTAAATTTTGAGCTATCTCAATTTTTCCATAAAAATTGGTCGAGTATGGCAATTTATTAATTTTATGGTCATATCTAGTAGCAGGACATTGTTCTAGACTAATTTCCTGGTGATCCAGCAACTTTAAATTTTTGGGAAAAATCCATGACCGGCCGCCTGTTGAAATTTCTCAATTTTGAGCTATCTCAATTTTTACATAAAAACTGGTCTAGTATGGCAATTTATTACTTTTATGGTCATATCTAGTAGCAGGACATTGTTCTAGACTAATTTCCTGGTGATCCAGCAACTTTAATTTTTTGGGAAAAATCCATGACCGGCCGCCTGTTGAAATTTCTCAATTTTGAGCTATCTCAATTTTTCCATAAAAATTGGTCTAGTATGGCAATTTATTACTTTTATGGTCATATCTAGTAGCAGGACATTGTTCTAGACTAATTTCCTGGTGATCCAGCAACTTTAATTTTTTGGGAAAAATCCATGACCGGCCGCCTGTTGAAATTTCTCAATTTTGAGCTATCTCAATTTTTCCATAAAAATTGGTCTAGTATGGCAATTTATTACTTTTACGGTCATATCTAGTAGCAGGACATTGTTCTAGACTAATTTCCTGGTGAATTAGCAACTTTAATTTTTTGGGAAAAATCCATGACCGGCCGCCTGTTGAAATTTCTCAATTTTGAGCTATCTCAATTTTTCCATAAAAACTGGTCTAGTATGGCAATTTATTACTTTTATGGTCATATCTAGTAGCAGGACATTGTTCTAGACTAATTTCCTGGTGATCCAGCAACTTTAATTTTTTGGGAAAAATCCATGACCGGCCGCCTGTTGAAATTTCTCCATTTTGAGCTATCTCAATTTTTCCATAAAAAGTGGTCTAGTATGGCAATTTATTACTTTTATGGTCATATCTAGTAGCAGGACATTGTTTTAGACTAATTTCCTGGTGATCCAGCAACTTTAATTTTTTGGGAAAAATCCATGACCGGCCGCCTGTTGAAATTTCTAAATTTTGAGCTATCTAAATTTTTCCATAAAAATTGGTCTAGAATGGCAATTTATTACTTTTATGGTCATATCTAGTAGCAGGACATTGTTCTAGACTAATTTCCTGGTGAATTAGCAACTTTAATTTTTTGGGAAAATTCCATGACCGGCCGCCTGTTGAAATTTCTCAATTTTGAGCTATCTCAATTTTTCCATAAAAATTGGTCTAGTATGGCAATTTATTAATTTTATGGTCATATCTAGTAGCAGGACATTGTTCTAGACTAATTTCCTGGTGATCCAGCAACTTTAAATTTTTGGGAAAAATCCATGACCGGCCGCCTGTTGAAATTTCTCAATTTTGAGCTATCTCAATTTTTCCATAAAAACTGGTCTAGTATGGCAATTTATTACTTTTATGGTCATATCTAGTAGCAGGACATTGTTCTAGACTAATTTCCTGGTGATCCAGCAACTTTAATTTTTTGGGAAAAATCCATGACCGGCCGCCTGTTGAAATTTCTCAATTTTGAGCTATCTAAGTTTTTCCATAAAAATTGGTCTAGTATGGCAATTTATTACTTTTATGGTCATATCTAGTAGCAGGACATTGTTCTAGACTAATTTCCTGGTGAATTAGCAACTTTAATTTTTTGGGAAAAATCCATGACCGGCCGCGTGTTGAAATTTCTCAATTTTGAGCTATCTCAATTTTTCCATAAAAATTGGTCTAGAATGGCAATTTATTACTTTTATGGTCATATCTAGTAGCAGGACATTGTTCTAGACTAATTTCCTGGTGAATTAGCAACTTTAATTTTTTGGGAAAATTCCATGACCGGCCGCCTGTTGAAATTTCTCAATTTTGAGCTATCTCAATATTTCCATAAAAATTGGTCTAGTATGGCAATTTATTAATTTTATGGTCATATCTAGTAGCAGGACATTGTTCTAGACTAATTTCCTGGTGATCCAGCAACTTTAAATTTTTCGGAAAAATCCATGATCGGCCGCCTGTTGAAATTTCTCAATTTTGAGCTATCTCAATTTTTCCATAAAAACTGGTCTAGTATGGCAATTTATTACTTTTATGGTCATATCTAGTAGCAGGACATTGTTCTAGACTAATTTCCTGGCGATCCAGCAACTTTAATTTTTTGGGAAAAATCCATGACCGGCCGCCTGTTGAAATTTCTCAATTTTGAGCTATCTCAATTTTTCCATAAAAATTGGTCTAGTATGGCAATTTATTACTTTTATGGTCATATCTAGTAGCAGGACATTGTTTTAGACTAATTTCCTGGTGATCCAGCAACTTTAATTTTTTGGGAAAAATCCATGACCGGCCGCCTGTTGAAATTTCTAAATTTTGAGCTATCTAAATTTTTCCATAAAAATTGGTCTAGAATGGCAATTTATTACTTTTATGGTCATATCTAGTAGCAGGACATTGTTCTAGACTAATTTCCTGGTGAATTAGCAACTTTAATTTTTTGGGAAAATTCCATGACCGGCCGCCTGTTGAAATTTCTCAATTTTGAGCTATCTCAATTTTTCCATAAAAATTGGTCTAGTATGGCAATTTATTAATTTTATGGTCATATCTAGTAGCAGGACATTGTTCTAGACTAATTTCCTGGTGATCCAGCAACTTTAAATTTTTGGGAAAAATCCATGACCGGCCGCCTGTTGAAATTTCTCAATTTTGAGCTATCTCAATTTTTCCATAAAAACTGGTCTAGTATGGCAATTTATTACTTTTATGGTCATATCTAGTAGCAGGACATTGTTCTAGACTAATTTCCTGGTGATCCATCAACTTTAATTTTTTGGGAAAAATCCATGACCGGCCGCCTGTTGAAATTTCTCAATTTTGAGCTATCTCAATTTTTCCATAAAAATTGGTCTAGTATGGCAATTTATTACTTTTACGGTCATATCTAGTAGCAGGACATTGTTCTAGACTAATTTCCTGGTGATCCAGCAACTTTAATTTTTTGGGAAAAATCCATGACTGGCCGCCTGTTGAAATTTCTCAATTTTGAGCTATCTACATTTTCCCATAAAAACTGGTCTAGTATGGCAATTTATTAATTTTATGGTCATATCTAGTAGCAGGACATTGTTCTAGACTAATTTCCTGGTGATCCAGCAACTTTAAATTTTTCGGAAAAATCCATGATCGGCCGCCTGTTGAAATTTCTCAATTTTGAGCTATCTCAATTTTTCCATAAAAACTGGTCTAGTATGGCAATTTATTACTTTTATGGTCATATCTAGTAGCAGGACATTGTTCTAGACTAATTTCCTGGTGATCCAGCAACTTTAATTTTTTGGGAAAAATCCATGACCGGCCGCCTGTTGAAATTTCTCAATTTTGAGCTATCTCAATTTTTCCATAAAAATTGGTCTAGTATGGCAATTTATTACTTTTATGGTCATATCTAGTAGCAGGACATTGTTCTAGACTAATTTCCTGGTGATCTAGCAACTTTAATTTTTTGGGAAAGATCCATGACCGGCCGCCTGTTGAAATTTCTCAATTTTGAGCTATCTACATTTTCCCATAAAAACTGGTCTAGTATGGCAATTTATTAATTTTATGGTCATATCTAGTAGCAGGACATTGTTCTAGACTAATTTCCTGGTGATCCAGCAACTTTAAATTTTTCGGAAAAATCCATGATCGGCCGCCTGTTGAAATTTCTCAATTTTGAGCTATCTAAATTTTTCCATAAAAACTGGTCTAGTATGGCAATTTATTACTTTTATGGTCATATCTAGTAGCAGGACATTGTTCTAGACTAATTTCCTGGTGATCCAGCAACTTTAATTTTTTGGGAAAAATCCATGACCGGCCGCCTGTTGAAATTTCTCAATTTTGAGCTATCTCAATTTTTCCATAAAAATTGGTCTAGTATGGCAATTTATTACTTTTATGGTCATATCTAGTAGCAGGACATTGTTTTAGACTAATTTCCTGGTGATCCAGCAACTTTAATTTTTTGGGAAAAATCCATGACCGGCCGCCTGTTGAAATTTCTAAATTTTGAGCTATCTAAGTTTTTCCATAAAAATTGGTCTAGAATGGCAATTTATTACTTTTATGGTCATATCTAGTAGCAGGACATTGTTCTAGACTAATTTCCTGGTGAATTAGCAACTTTAATTTTTTGGGCAAAATTCCATGACCGGCCGCCTGTTGAAATTTCTCAATTTTGAGCTATCTCAATTTTTCCATAAAAATTGGTCTAGTATGGCAATTTATTAATTTTATGGTCATATCTAGTAGCAGGACATTGTTCTAGACTAATTTCCTGGTGATCCAGCAACTTTAAATTTTTGGGAAAAATCCATGACCGGCCGCCTGTTGAAATTTCTCAATTTTGAGCTATCTCAATTTTTCCATAAAAACTGGTCTAGTATGGCAATTTATTACTTTTATGGTCATATCTAGTAGCAGGACATTGTTCTAGACTAATTTCCTGGTGATCCAGCAACTTTAATTTTTTGGGAAAAATCCATGACCGGCCGCCTGTTGAAATTTCTCAATTTTGAGCTATCTCAATTTTTCCATAAAAATTGGTCTAGTATGGCAATTTATTACTTTTACGGTCATATCTAGTAGCAGGACATTGTTCTAGACTAATTTCCTGGTGATCCAGCAACTTTAATTTTTTGGGAAAAATCCATGACTGGCCGCCTGTTGAAATTTCTCAATTTTGAGCTATCTACATTTTCCCATAAAAACTGGTCTAGTATGGCAATTTATTAATTTTATGGTCATATCTAGTAGCAGGACATTGTTCTAGACTAATTTCCTGGTGATCCAGCAACTTTAAATTTTTCGGAAAAATCCATGATCGGCCGCCTGTTGAAATTTCTCAATTTTGAGCTATCTCAATTTTTCCATAAAAACTGGTCTAGTATGGCAATTTATTACTTTTATGGTCATATCTAGTAGCAGGACATTGTTCTAGACTAATTTCCTGGTGATCCAGCAACTTTAATTTTTTGGGAAAAATCCATGACCGGCCGCCTGTTGAAATTTCTCAATTTTGAGCTATCTCAATTTTTCCATAAAAATTGGTCTAGTATGGCAATTTATTACTTTTATGGTCATATCTAGTAGCAGGACATTGTTTTAGACTAATTTCCTGGTGATCCAGCAACTTTAATTTTTTGGGAAAAATCAATGACCGGCCGCCTGTTGAAATTTCTAAATTTTGAGCTATCTAAATTTTCCCATAAAAATTGGTCTAGAATGGCAATTTATTACTTTTATGGTCATATCTAGTAGCAGGACATTGTTCTAGACTAATTTCCTGGTGAATTAGCAACTTTAATTTTTTGGGAAAAATCCATGACTGGCCGCCTGTTGAAATTTCTCAATTTTGAGCTATCTCAATTTTTCCATAAAAACTGGTCTAGTATGGCAATTTATTACTTTTATGGTCATATCTAGTAGCAGGACATTGTTCTAGACTAATTTCCTGGTGATCCAGCAACTTTAATTTTTTGGGAAAAATCCATGACCGGCCGCCTGTTGAAATTTCTCAATTTTGAGCTATCTCAATTTTTCCATAAAAATTGGTCTAGTATGGCAATTTATTACTTTTATGGTCATATCTAGTAGCAGGACATTGTTTTAGACTAATTTCCTGGTGATCCAGCAACTTTAATTTTTTGGGAAAAATCCATGACCGGCCGCCTGTTGAAATTTCTCAATTTTGAGCTATCTAAATTTTTCCATAAAAATTGGTCTAGAATGGCAATTTATTACTTTTATGGTCATATCTAGTAGCAGGACATTGTTCTAAACTAATTTCCTGGTGAATTAGCAACTTTAATTTTTTGGGAAAATTCCATGACCGGCCGCCTGTTGAAATTTCTCAATTTTGAGCTATCTCAATTTTTCCATAAAAATTGGTCTAGTATGGCAATTTATTAATTTTATGGTCATATCTAGTAGCAGGACATTGTTCTAGACTAATTTCCTGGTGATCCAGCAACTTTAATTTTTTGGGAAAAATCCATGACCGGCCGCCTGTTGAAATTTCTCAATTTTGAGCTATCTCAATTTTTCCATAAAAACTGGTCTAGTATGGCAATTTATTACTTTTATGGTCATATCTAGTAGCAGGACATTGTTCTAGACTAATTTCCTGGTGATCCAGCAACTTTAATTTTTTGGGAAAAATCCATGACCGGCCGCCTGTTGAAATTTCTCAATTTTGAGCTATCTAAGTTTTTCCATAAAAATTGGTCTAGTATGGCAATTTATTACTTTTATGGTCATATCTAGTAGCAGGACATTGTTCTAGACTAATTTCCTGGTGAATTAGCAACTTTAATTTTTTGGGAAAAATCCATGACCGGCCGCGTGTTGAAATTTCTCAATTTTGAGCTATCTCAATTTTCCCATAAAAATTGGTCTAGAATGGCAATTTATTACTTTTATGGTCATATCTAGTAGCAGGACATTGTTCTAGACTAATTTCCTGGTGAATTAGCAACTTTAATTTTTTGGGAAAATTCCATGACCGGCCGCCTGTTGAAATTTCTCAATTTTGAGCTATCTCAATATTTCCATAAAAATTGGTCTAGTATGGCAATTTATTAATTTTATGGTCATATCTAGTAGCAGGACATTGTTCTAGACTAATTTCCTGGTGATCCAGCAACTTTAAATTTTTCGGAAAAATCCATGATCGGCCGCCTGTTGAAATTTCTCAATTTTGAGCTATCTCAATTTTTCCATAAAAACTGGTCTAGTATGGCAATTTATTACTTTTATGGTCATATCTAGTAGCAGGACATTGTTCTAGACTAATTTCCTGGCGATCCAGCAACTTTAATTTTTTGGGAAAAATCCATGACCGGCCGCCTGTTGAAATTTCTCAATTTTGAGCTATCTCAATTTTTCCATAAAAATTGGTCTAGTATGGCAATTTATTACTTTTATGGTCATATCTAGTAGCAGGACATTGTTTTAGACTAATTTCCTGGTGATAGAGCAACTTTAATTTTTTGGGAAAAATCCATGACCGGCCGCCTGTTGAAATTTCTAAATTTTGAGCTATCTAAATTTTTCCATAAAAATTGGTCTAGAATGGCAATTTATTACTTTTATGGTCATATCTAGTAGCAGGACATTGTTCTAGACTAATTTCCTGGTGAATTAGCAACTTTAATTTTTTGGGAAAATTCCATGACCGGCCGCCTGTTGAAATTTCTCAATTTTGAGCTATCTCAATTTTTCCATAAAAATTGGTCTAGTATGGCAATTTATTAATTTTATGGTCATATCTAGTAGCAGGACATTGTTCTAGACTAATTTCCTGGTGATCCAGCAACTTTAAATTTTTGGGAAAAATCCATGACCGGCCGCCTGTTGAAATTTCTCAATTTTGAGCTATCTCAATTTTTCCATAAAAACTGGTCTAGTATGGCAATTTATTACTTTTATGGTCATATCTAGTAGCAGGACATTGTTCTAGACTAATTTCCTGGTGATCCAGCAACTTTAATTTTTTGGGAAAAATCCATGACCGGCCGCCTGTTGAAATTTCTCAATTTTGAGCTATCTCAATTTTTCCATAAAAATTGGTCTAGTATGGCAATATATTACTTTTACGGTCATATCTAGTAGCAGGACATTGTTCTAGACTAATTTCCTGGTGAATTAGCAACTTTAATTTTTTGGGAAAAATCCATGACTGGCCGCCTGTTGAAATTTCTCAATTTTGAGCTATCTCAATTTTTCCATAAAAACTGGTCTAGTATGGCAATTTATTACTTTTATGGTCATATCTAGTAGCAGGACATTGTTCTAGACTAATTTCCTGGTGATCCAGCAACTTTAATTTTTTGGGAAAAATCCATGACCGGCCGCCTGTTGAAATTTCTCAATTTTGAGCTATCTCAATTTTTCCATAAAAATTGGTCTAGTATGGCAATTTATTACTTTTATGGTCATATCTAGTAGCAGGACATTGTTTTAGACTAATTTCCTGGTGATCCAGCAACTTTAATTTTTTGGGAAAAATCCATGACCGGCCGCCTGTTGAAATTTCTCAATTTTGAGCTATCTAAATTTTTCCATAAAAATTGGTCTAGAATGGCAATTTATTACTTTTATGGTCATATCTAGTAGCAGGACATTGTTCTAGACTAATTTCCTGGTGAATTAGCAACTTTAATTTTTTGGGAAAATTCCATGACCGGCCGCCTGTTGAAATTTCTCAATTTTGAGCTATCTCAATTTTTCCATAAAAATTGGTCTAGTATGGCAATTTATTAATTTTATGGTCATATCTAGTAGCAGGACATTGTTCTAGACTAATTTCCTGGTGATCCAGCAACTTTAATTTTTTGGGAAAAATCCATGACCGGCCGCCTGTTGAAATTTCTCAATTTTGAGCTATCTCAATTTTTCCATAAAAACTGGTCTAGTATGGCAATTTATTACTTTTATGGTCATATCTAGTAGCAGGACATTGTTCTAGACTAATTTCCTGGTGATCCAGCAACTTTAATTTTTTGGGAAAAATCCATGACCGGCCGCCTGTTGAAATTTCTCAATTTTGAGCTATCTAAGTTTTTCCATAAAAATTGGTCTAGTATGGCAATTTATTACTTTTATGGTCATATCTAGTAGCAGGACATTGTTCTAGACTAATTTCCTAGTGAATTAGCAACTTTAATTTTTTGGGAAAAATCCATGACCGGCCGCGTGTTGAAATTTCTCAATTTTGAGCTATCTCAATTTTTCCATAAAAATTGGTCTAGAATGGCAATTTATTACTTTTATGGTCATATCTAGTAGCAGGACATTGTTCTAGACTAATTTCCTGGTGAATTAGCAACTTTAATTTTTTGGGAAAATTCCATGACCGGCCGCCTGTTGAAATTTCTCAATTTTGAGCTATCTCAATATTTCCATAAAAATTGGTCTAGTATGGCAATGTATTAATTTTATGGTCATATCTAGTAGCAGGACATTGTTCTAGACTAATTTCCTGGTGATCCAGCAACTTTAAATTTTTCGGAAAAATCCATGATCGGCCGCCTGTTGAAATTTCTCAATTTTGAGCTATCTCAATTTTTCCATAAAAACTGGTCTAGTATGGCAATTTATTACTTTTATGGTCATATCTAGTAGCAGGACATTGTTCTAGACTAATTTCCTGGCGATCCAGCAACTTTAATTTTTTGGGAAAAATCCATGACCGGCCGCCTGTTGAAATTTCTCAATTTTGAGCTATCTCAATTTTTCCATAAAAATTGGTCTAGTATGGCAATTTATTACTTTTATGGTCATATCTAGTAGCAGGACATTGTTTTAGACTAATTTCCTGGTGATCCAGCAACTTTAATTTTTTGGGAAAAATCCATGACCGGCCGCCTGTTGAAATTTCTAAATTTTGAGCTATCTAAATTTTTCCATAAAAATTGGTCTAGAATGGCAATTTATTACTTTTATGGTCATATCTAGTAGCAGGACATTGTTCTAGACTAATTTCCTGGTGAATTAGCAACTTTAATTTTTTGGGAAAATTCCATGACCGGCCGCCTGTTGAAATTTCTCAATTTTGAGCTATCTCAATTTTTCCATAAAAATTGGTCTAGTATGGCAATTTATTAATTTTATGGTCATATCTAGTAGCAGGACATTGTTCTAGACTAATTTCCTGGTGATCCAGCAACTTTAAATTTTTGGGAAAAATCCATGACCGGCCGCCTGTTGAAATTTCTCAATTTTGAGCTATCTCAATTTTTCCATAAAAACTGGTCTAGTATGGCAATTTATTACTTTTATGGTCATATCTAGTAGCAGGACATTGTTCTAGACTAATTTCCTGGTGATCCAGCAACTTTAATTTTTTGGGAAAAATCCATGACCGGCCGCCTGTTGAAATTTCTCAATTTTGAGCTATCTCAATTTTTCCATAAAAATTGGTCTAGTATGGCAATATATTACTTTTACGGTCATATCTAGTAGCAGGACATTGTTCTAGACTAATTTCCTGGTGAATTAGCAACTTTAATTTTTTGGGAAAAATCCATGACTGGCCGCCTGTTGAAATTTCTCAATTTTGAGCTATCTCAATTTTTCCATAAAAACTGGTCTAGTATGGCAATTTATTACTTTTATGGTCATATCTAGTAGCAGGACATTGTTCTAGACTAATTTCCTGGTGATCCAGCAACTTTAATTTTTTGGGAAAAATCCATGACCGGCCGCCTGTTGAAATTTCTCAATTTTGAGCTATCTCAATTTTTCCATAAAAATTGGTCTAGTATGGCAATTTATTACTTTTATGGTCATATCTAGTAGCAGGACATTGTTTTAGACTAATTTCCTGGTGATCCAGCAACTTTAATTTTTTGGGAAAAATCCATGACCGGCCGCCTGTTGAAATTTCTCAATTTTGAGCTATCTAAATTTTTCCATAAAAATTGGTCTAGAATGGCAATTTATTACTTTTATGGTCATATCTAGTAGCAGGACATTGTTCTAGACTAATTTCCTGGTGAATTAGCAACTTTAATTTTTTGGGAAAATTCCATGACCGGCCGCCTGTTGAAATTTCTCAATTTTGAGCTATCTCAATTTTTCCATAAAAATTGGTCTAGTATGGCAATTTATTAATTTTATGGTCATATCTAGTAGCAGGACATTGTTCTAGACTAATTTCCTGGTGATCCAGCAACTTTAATTTTTTGGGAAAAATCCATGACCGGCCGCCTGTTGAAATTTCTCAATTTTGAGCTATCTCAATTTTTCCATAAAAACTGGTCTAGTATGGCAATTTATTACTTTTATGGTCATATCTAGTAGCAGGACATTGTTCTAGACTAATTTCCTGGTGATCCAGCAACTTTAATTTTTTGGGAAAAATCCATGACCGGCCGCCTGTTGAAATTTCTCAATTTTGAGCTATCTAAGTTTTTCCATAAAAATTGGTCTAGTATGGCAATTTATTACTTTTATGGTCATATCTAGTAGCAGGACATTGTTCTAGACTAATTTCCTGGTGAATTAGCAACTTTAATTTTTTGGGAAAAATCCATGACCGGCCGCGTGTTGAAATTTCTCAATTTTGAGCTATCTCAATTTTTCCATAAAAATTGGTCTAGAATGGCAATTTATTACTTTTATGGTCATATCTAGTAGCAGGACATTGTTCTAGACTAATTTCCTGGTGAATTAGCAACTTTAATTTTTTGGGAAAATTCCATGACCGGCCGCCTGTTGAAATTTCTCAATTTTGAGCTATCTCAATATTTCCATAAAAATATGTCTAGTATGGCAATTTATTAATTTTATGGTCATATCTAGTAGCAGGACATTGTTCTAGACTAATTTCCTGGTGATCCAGCAACTTTAAATTTTTCGGAAAAATCCATGATCGGCCGCCTGTTGAAATTTCTCAATTTTGAGCTATCTCAATTTTTCCATAAAAACTGGTCTAGTATGGCAATTTATTACTTTTATGGTCATATCTAGTAGCAGGACATTGTTCTAGACTAATTTCCTGGCGATCCAGCAACTTTAATTTTTTGGGAAAAATCCATGACCGGCCGCCTGTTGAAATTTCTCAATTTTGAGCTATCTCAATTTTTCCATAAAAATTGGTCTAGTATGGCAATTTATTACTTTTATGGTCATATCTAGTAGCAGGACATTGTTTTAGACTAATTTCCTGGTGATCCAGCAACTTTAATTTTTTGGGAAAAATCCATGACCGGCCGCCTGTTGAAATTTCTAAATTTTGAGCTATCTAAATTTTTCCATAAAAATTGGTCTAGAATGGCAATTTATTACTTTTATGGTCATATCTAGTAGCAGGACATTGTTCTAGACTAATTTCCTGGTGAATTAGCAACTTTAATTTTTTGGGAAAAATTCCATGACCGGCCGCCTGTTGAAATTTCTCAATTTTGAGCTATCTCAATTTTTCCATAAAAATTGGTCTAGTATGGCAATTTATTAATTTTATGGTCATATCTAGTAGCAGGACATTGTTCTAGACTAATTTCCTGGTGATCCAGCAACTTTAAATTTTTGGGAAAAATCCATGACCGGCCGCCTGTTGAAATTTCTCAATTTTGAGCTATCTCAATTTTTCCATAAAAACTGGTCTAGTATGGCAATTTATTACTTTTATGGTCATATCTAGTAGCAGGACATTGTTCTAGACTAATTTCCTGGTGATCCAGCAACTTTAATTTTTTGGGAAAAATCCATGACCGGCCGCCTGTTGAAATTTCTCAATTTTGAGCTATCTCAATTTTTCCATAAAAATTGGTCTAGTATGGCAATATATTACTTTTACGGTCATATCTAGTAGCAGGACATTGTTCTAGACTAATTTCCTGGTGAATTAGCAACTTTAATTTTTTGGGAAAAATCCATGACTGGCCGCCTGTTGAAATTTCTCAATTTTGAGCTATCTCAATTTTTCCATAAAAACTGGTCTAGTATGGCAATTTATTACTTTTATGGTCATATCTAGTAGCAGGACATTGTTCTAGACTAATTTCCTGGTGATCCAGCAACTTTAATTTTTTGGGAAAAATCCATGACCGGCCGCCTGTTGAAATTTCTCAATTTTGAGCTATCTCAATTTTTCCATAAAAATTGGTCTAGTATGGCAATTTATTACTTTTATGGTCATATCTAGTAGCAGGACATTGTTTTAGACTAATTTCCTGGTGATCCAGCAACTTTAATTTTTTGGGAAAAATCCATGACCGGCCGCCTGTTGAAATTTCTCAATTTTGAGCTATCTAAATTTTTCCATAAAAATTGGTCTAGAATGGCAATTTATTACTTTTATGGTCATATCTAGTAGCAGGACATTGTTCTAGACTAATTTCCTGGTGAATTAGCAACTTTAATTTTTTGGGAAAATTCCATGACCGGCCGCCTGTTGAAATTTCTCAATTTTGAGCTATCTCAATTTTTCCATAAAAATTGGTCTAGTATGGCAATTTATTAATTTTATGGTCATATCTAGTAGCAGGACATTGTTCTAGACTAATTTCCTGGTGATCCAGCAACTTTAATTTTTTGGGAAAAATCCATGACCGGCCGCCTGTTGAAATTTCTCAATTTTGAGCTATCTCAATTTTTCCATAAAAACTGGTCTAGTATGGCAATTTATTACTTTTATGGTCATATCTAGTAGCAGGACATTGTTCTAGACTAATTTCCTGGTGATCCAGCAACTTTAATTTTTTGGGAAAAATCCATGACCGGCCGCCTGTTGAAATTTCTCAATTTTGAGCTATCTAAGTTTTTCCATAAAAATTGGTCTAGTATGGCAATTTATTACTTTTATGGTCATATCTAGTAGCAGGACATTGTTCTAGACTAATTTCCTGGTGAATTAGCAACTTTAATTTTTTGGGAAAAATCCATGACCGGCCGCGTGTTGAAATTTCTCAATTTTGAGCTATCTCAATTTTTCCATAAAAATTGGTCTAGAATGGCAATTTATTACTTTTATGGTCATATCTAGTAGCAGGACATTGTTCTAGACTAATTTCCTGGTGAATTAGCAACTTTAATTTTTTGGGAAAATTCCATGACCGGCCGCCTGTTGAAATTTCTCAATTTTGAGCTATCTCAATATTTCCATAAAAATATGTCTAGTATGGCAATTTATTAATTTTATGGTCATATCTAGTAGCAGGACATTGTTCTAGACTAATTTCCTGGTGATCCAGCAACTTTAAATTTTTCGGAAAAATCCATGATCGGCCGCCTGTTGAAATTTCTCAATTTTGAGCTATCTCAATTTTTCCATAAAAACTGGTCTAGTATGGCAATTTATTACTTTTATGGTCATATCTAGTAGCAGGACATTGTTCTAGACTAATTTCCTGGCGATCCAGCAACTTTAATTTTTTGGGAAAAATCCATGACCGGCCGCCTGTTGAAATTTCTCAATTTTGAGCTATCTAAGTTTTTCCATAAAAATTGGTCTAGTATGGCAATTTATTACTTTTATGGTCATATCTAGTAGCAGGACATTGTTCTAGACTAATTTCCTGGTGAATTAGCAACTTTAATTTTTTGGGAAAAATCCATGACCGGCCGCGTGTTGAAATTTCTCAATTTTGAGCTATCTCAATTTTTCCATAAAAATTGGTCTAGAATGGCAATTTATTACTTTTATGGTCATATCTAGTAGCAGGGACATTGTTCTAGACTAATTTCCTGGTGAATTAGCAACTTTAATTTTTTGGGAAAATTCCATGACCGGCCGCCTGTTGAAATTTCTCAATTTTGAGCTATCTCAATATTTCCATAAAAATTGGTCTAGTATGGCAATGTATTAATTTTATGGTCATATCTAGTAGCAGGACATTGTTCTAGACTAATTTCCTGGTGATCAGCAACTTTAAATTTTTCGGAAAAATCCATGATCGGCCGCCTGTTGAAATTTCTCAATTTTGAGCTATTCTCAATTTTTCCATAAAAACTGGTCTAGTATGGCAATTTATTACTTTTATGGTCATATCTAGTAGCAGGACATTGTTCTAGACTAATTTCCTGGCGATCCAGCAACTTTAATTTTTTGGGAAAAATCCATGACCGGCCGCCTGTTGAAATTTCTCAATTTTGAGCTATCTCAATTTTTCCATAAAATTGGTCTAGTATGGCAATTTATTACTTTTATGGTCATATCTAGTAGCAGGACATTGTTTTAGACTAATTTCCTGGTGATCCAGCAACTTTAATTTTTTGGGAAAAATCCATGACCGGCCGCCTGTTGAAATTTCTAAATTTTGAGCTATCTAAATTTTTCCATAAAAATTGGTCTAGAATGGCAATTTATTACTTTTATGGTCATATCTAGTAGCAGGACATTGTTCTAGACTAATTTCCTGGTGAATTAGCAACTTTAATTTTTTGGGAAAATTCCATGACCGGCCGCCTGTTGAAATTTCTCAATTTTGAGCTATCTCAATTTTTCCATAAAAATTGGTCTAGTATAGCAATTTATTAATTTTATGGTCATATCTAGTAGCAGGACATTGTTCTAGACTAATTTCCTGGTGATCCAGCAACTTTAAATTTTTGGGAAAAATCCATGACCGGCCGCCTGTTGAAATTTCTCAATTTTGAGCTATCTCAATTTTTCCATAAAAACTGGTCTAGTATGGCAATTTATTACTTTTATGGTCATATCTAGTAGCAGGACATTGTTCTAGACTAATTTCCTGGTGATCCAGCAACTTTAATTTTTTGGGAAAAATCCATGACCGGCCGCCTGTTGAAATTTCTCAATTTTGAGCTATCTCAATTTTTCCATAAAAATTGGTCTAGTATGGCAATATATTACTTTTACGGTCATATCTAGTAGCAGGACATTGTTCTAGACTAATTTCCTGGTGAATTAGCAACTTTAATTTTTTGGGAAAAATCCATGACTGGCCGCCTGTTGAAATTTCTCAATTTTGAGCTATCTCAATTTTTCCATAAAAACTGGTCTAGTATGGCAATTTATTACTTTTATGGTCATATCTAGTAGCAGGACATTGTTCTAGACTAATTTCCTGGTGATCCAGCAACTTTAATTTTTTGGGAAAAATCCATGACCGGCCGCCTGTTGAAATTTCTCAATTTTGAGCTATCTCAATTTTTCCATAAAAATTGGTCTAGTATGGCAATTTATTACTTTTATGGTCATATCTAGTAGCAGGACATTGTTTTAGACTAATTTCCTGGTGATCCAGCAACTTTAATTTTTTGGGAAAAATCCATGACCGGCCGCCTGTTGAAATTTCTCAATTTTGAGCTATCTAAATTTTTCCATAAAAATTGGTCTAGAATGGCAATTTATTACTTTTATGGTCATATCTAGTAGCAGGACATTGTTCTAGACTAATTTCCTGGTGAATTAGCAACTTTAATTTTTTGGGAAAATTCCATGACCGGCCGCCTGTTGAAATTTCTCAATTTTGAGCTATCTCAATTTTTCCATAAAAATTGGTCTAGTATGGCAATTTATTAATTTTATGGTCATATCTAGTAGCAGGACATTGTTCTAGACTAATTTCCTGGTGATCCAGCAACTTTAATTTTTTGGGAAAAATCCATGACCGGCCGCCTGTTGAAATTTCTCAATTTTGAGCTATCTCAATTTTTCCATAAAAACTGGTCTAGTATGGCAATTTATTACTTTTATGGTCATATCTAGTAGCAGGACATTGTTCTAGACTAATTTCCTGGTGATCCAGCAACTTTAATTTTTTGGGAAAAATCCATGACCGGCCGCCTGTTGAAATTTCTCAATTTTGAGCTATCTAAGTTTTTCCATAAAAATTGGTCTAGTATGGCAATTTATTACTTTTATGGTCATATCTAGTAGCAGGACATTGTTCTAGACTAATTTCCTGGTGAATTAGCAACTTTAATTTTTTGGGAAAAATCCATGACCGGCCGCGTGTTGAAATTTCTCAATTTTGAGCTATCTCAATTTTTCCATAAAAATTGGTCTAGAATGGCAATTTATTACTTTTATGGTCATATCTAGTAGCAGGACATTGTTCTAGACTAATTTCCTGGTGAATTAGCAACTTTAATTTTTTGGGAAAATTCCATGACCGGCCGCCTGTTGAAATTTCTCAATTTTGAGCTATCTCAATATTTCCATAAAAATTGGTCTAGTATGGCAATTTATTAATTTTATGGTCATATCTAGTAGCAGGACATTGTTCTAGACTAATTTCCTGGTGATCCAGCAACTTTAAATTTTTCGGAAAAATCCATGATCGGCCGCCTGTTGAAATTTCTCAATTTTGAGCTATCTCAATTTTTCCATAAAAACTGGTCTAGTATGGCAATTTATTACTTTTATGGTCATATCTAGTAGCAGGACATTGTTCTAGACTAATTTCCTGGCGATCCAGCAACTTTAATTTTTTGGGAAAAATCCATGACCGGCCGCCTGTTGAAATTTCTCAATTTTGAGCTATCTCAATTTTTCCATAAAAATTGGTCTAGTATGGCAATTTATTACTTTTATGGTCATATCTAGTAGCAGGACATTGTTTTAGACTAATTTCCTGGTGATCCAGCAACTTTAATTTTTTGGGAAAAATCCATGACCGGCCGCCTGTTGAAATTTCTAAATTTTGAGCTATCTAAATTTTTCCATAAAAATTGGTCTAGAATGGCAATTTATTACTTTTATGGTCATATCTAGTAGCAGGACATTGTTCTAGACTAATTTCCTGGTGAATTAGCAACTTTAATTTTTTGGGAAAATTCCATGACCGGCCGCCTGTTGAAATTTCTCAATTTTGAGCTATCTCAATTTTTCCATAAAAATTGGTCTAGTATGGCAATGTATTAATTTTATGGTCATATCTAGTAGCAGGACATTGTTCTAGACTAATTTCCTGGTGATCCAGCAACTTTAAATTTTTCGGAAAAATCCATGATCGGCCGCCTGTTGAAATTTCTCAATTTTGAGCTATCTCAATTTTTCCATAAAAACTGGTCTAGTATGGCAATTTATTACTTTTATGGTCATATCTAGTAGCAGGACATTGTTCTAGACTAATTTCCTGGCGATCCAGCAACTTTAATTTTTTGGGAAAAATCCATGACCGGCCGCCTGTTGAAATTTCTCAATTTTGAGCTATCTCAATTTTTCCATAAAAATTGGTCTAGTATGGCAATTTATTACTTTTATGGTCATATCTAGTAGCAGGACATTGTTTTAGACTAATTTCCTGGTGATCCAGCAACTTTAATTTTTTGGGAAAAATCCATGACCGGCCGCCTGTTGAAATTTCTAAATTTTGAGCTATCTAAATTTTTCCATAAAAATTGGTCTAGAATGGCAATTTATTACTTTTATGGTCATATCTAGTAGCAGGACATTGTTCTAGACTAATTTCCTGGTGAATTAGCAACTTTAATTTTTTGGGAAAATTCCATGACCGGCCGCCTGTTGAAATTTCTCAATTTTGAGCTATCTCAATTTTTCCATAAAAATTGGTCTAGTATGGCAATTTATTAATTTTATGGTCATATCTAGTAGCAGGACATTGTTCTAGACTAATTTCCTGGTGATCCAGCAACTTTAAATTTTTGGGAAAAATCCATGACCGGCCGCCTGTTGAAATTTCTCAATTTTGAGCTATCTCAATTTTTCCATAAAAACTGGTCTAGTATGGCAATTTATTACTTTTATGGTCATATCTAGTAGCAGGACATTGTTCTAGACTAATTTCCTGGTGATCCAGCAACTTTAATTTTTTGGGAAAAATCCATGACCGGCCGCCTGTTGAAATTTCTCAATTTTGAGCTATCTCAATTTTTCCATAAAAATTGGTCTAGTATGGCAATATATTACTTTTACGGTCATATCTAGTAGCAGGACATTGTTCTAGACTAATTTCCTGGTGAATTAGCAACTTTAATTTTTTGGGAAAAATCCATGACTGGCCGCCTGTTGAAATTTCTCAATTTTGAGCTATCTCAATTTTTCCATAAAAACTGGTCTAGTATGGCAATTTATTACTTTTATGGTCATATCTAGTAGCAGGACATTGTTCTAGACTAATTTCCTGGTGATCCAGCAACTTTAATTTTTTGGGAAAAATCCATGACCGGCCGCCTGTTGAAATTTCTCAATTTTGAGCTATCTCAATTTTTCCATAAAAATTGGTCTAGTATGGCAATTTATTACTTTTATGGTCATATCTAGTAGCAGGACATTGTTTTAGACTAATTTCCTGGTGATCCAGCAACTTTAATTTTTTGGGAAAAATCCATGACCGGCCGCCTGTTGAAATTTCTCAATTTTGAGCTATCTAAATTTTTCCATAAAAATTGGTCTAGAATGGCAATTTATTACTTTTATGGTCATATCTAGTAGCAGGACATTGTTCTAGACTAATTTCCTGGTGAATTAGCAACTTTAATTTTTTGGGAAAATTCCATGACCGGCCGCCTGTTGAAATTTCTCAATTTTGAGCTATCTCAATTTTTCCATAAAAATTGGTCTAGTATGGCAATTTATTAATTTTATGGTCATATCTAGTAGCAGGACATTGTTCTAGACTAATTTCCTGGTGATCCAGCAACTTTAATTTTTTGGGAAAAATCCATGACCGGCCGCCTGTTGAAATTTCTCAATTTTGAGCTATCTCAATTTTTCCATAAAAACTGGTCTAGTATGGCAATTTATTACTTTTATGGTCATATCTAGTAGCAGGACATTGTTCTAGACTAATTTCCTGGTGATCCAGCAACTTTAATTTTTTGGGAAAAATCCATGACCGGCCGCCTGTTGAAATTTCTCAATTTTGAGCTATCTAAGTTTTTCCATAAAAATTGGTCTAGTATGGCAATTTATTACTTTTATGGTCATATCTAGTAGCAGGACATTGTTCTAGACTAATTTCCTGGTGAATTAGCAACTTTAATTTTTTGGGAAAAATCCATGACCGGCCGCGTGTTGAAATTTCTCAATTTTGAGCTATCTCAATTTTTCCATAAAAATTGGTCTAGAATGGCAATTTATTACTTTTATGGTCATATCTAGTAGCAGGACATTGTTCTAGACTAATTTCCTGGTGAATTAGCAACTTTAATTTTTTGGGAAAATTCCATGACCGGCCGCCTGTTGAAATTTCTCAATTTTGAGCTATCTCAATATTTCCATAAAAATATGTCTAGTATGGCAATTTATTAATTTTATGGTCATATCTAGTAGCAGGACATTGTTCTAGACTAATTTCCTGGTGATCCAGCAACTTTAAATTTTTCGGAAAAATCCATGATCGGCCGCCTGTTGAAATTTCTCAATTTTGAGCTATCTCAATTTTTCCATAAAAACTGGTCTAGTATGGCAATTTATTACTTTTATGGTCATATCTAGTAGCAGGACATTGTTCTAGACTAATTTCCTGGCGATCCAGCAACTTTAATTTTTTGGGAAAAATCCATGACCGGCCGCCTGTTGAAATTTCTCAATTTTGAGCTATCTCAATTTTTCCATAAAAATTGGTCTAGTATGGCAATTTATTACTTTTATGGTCATATCTAGTAGCAGGACATTGTTTTAGACTAATTTCCTGGTGATCCAGCAACTTTAATTTTTTGGGAAAAATCCATGACCGGCCGCCTGTTGAAATTTCTAAATTTTGAGCTATCTAAATTTTTCCATAAAAATTGGTCTAGAATGGCAATTTATTACTTTTATGGTCATATCTAGTAGCAGGACATTGTTCTAGACTAATTTCCTGGTGAATTAGCAACTTTAATTTTTTGGGAAAAATTCCATGACCGGCCGCCTGTTGAAATTTCTCAATTTTGAGCTATCTCAATTTTTCCATAAAAATTGGTCTAGTATGGCAATTTATTAATTTTATGGTCATATCTAGTAGCAGGACATTGTTCTAGACTAATTTCCTGGTGATCCAGCAACTTTAAATTTTTGGGAAAAATCCATGACCGGCCGCCTGTTGAAATTTCTCAATTTTGAGCTATCTCAATTTTTCCATAAAAACTGGTCTAGTATGGCAATTTATTACTTTTATGGTCATATCTAGTAGCAGGACATTGTTCTAGACTAATTTCCTGGTGATCCAGCAACTTTAATTTTTTGGGAAAAATCCATGACCGGCCGCCTGTTGAAATTTCTCAATTTTGAGCTATCTCAATTTTTCCATAAAAATTGGTCTAGTATGGCAATATATTACTTTTACGGTCATATCTAGTAGCAGGACATTGTTCTAGACTAATTTCCTGGTGAATTAGCAACTTTAATTTTTTGGGAAAAATCCATGACTGGCCGCCTGTTGAAATTTCTCAATTTTGAGCTATCTCAATTTTTCCATAAAAACTGGTCTAGTATGGCAATTTATTACTTTTATGGTCATATCTAGTAGCAGGACATTGTTCTAGACTAATTTCCTGGTGATCCAGCAACTTTAATTTTTTGGGAAAAATCCATGACCGGCCGCCTGTTGAAATTTCTCAATTTTGAGCTATCTCAATTTTTCCATAAAAATTGGTCTAGTATGGCAATTTATTACTTTTATGGTCATATCTAGTAGCAGGACATTGTTTTAGACTAATTTCCTGGTGATCCAGCAACTTTAATTTTTTGGGAAAAATCCATGACCGGCCGCCTGTTGAAATTTCTCAATTTTGAGCTATCTAAATTTTTCCATAAAAATTGGTCTAGAATGGCAATTTATTACTTTTATGGTCATATCTAGTAGCAGGACATTGTTCTAGACTAATTTCCTGGTGAATTAGCAACTTTAATTTTTTGGGAAAATTCCATGACCGGCCGCCTGTTGAAATTTCTCAATTTTGAGCTATCTCAATTTTTCCATAAAAATTGGTCTAGTATGGCAATTTATTAATTTTATGGTCATATCTAGTAGCAGGACATTGTTCTAGACTAATTTCCTGGTGATCCAGCAACTTTAATTTTTTGGGAAAAATCCATGACCGGCCGCCTGTTGAAATTTCTCAATTTTGAGCTATCTCAATTTTTCCATAAAAACTGGTCTAGTATGGCAATTTATTACTTTTATGGTCATATCTAGTAGCAGGACATTGTTCTAGACTAATTTCCTGGTGATCCAGCAACTTTAATTTTTTGGGAAAAATCCATGACCGGCCGCCTGTTGAAATTTCTCAATTTTGAGCTATCTAAGTTTTTCCATAAAAATTGGTCTAGTATGGCAATTTATTACTTTTATGGTCATATCTAGTAGCAGGACATTGTTCTAGACTAATTTCCTGGTGAATTAGCAACTTTAATTTTTTGGGAAAAATCCATGACCGGCCGCGTGTTGAAATTTCTCAATTTTGAGCTATCTCAATTTTTCCATAAAAATTGGTCTAGAATGGCAATTTATTACTTTTATGGTCATATCTAGTAGCAGGACATTGTTCTAGACTAATTTCCTGGTGAATTAGCAACTTTAATTTTTTGGGAAAATTCCATGACCGGCCGCCTGTTGAAATTTCTCAATTTTGAGCTATCTCAATATTTCCATAAAAATATGTCTAGTATGGCAATTTATTAATTTTATGGTCATATCTAGTAGCAGGACATTGTTCTAGACTAATTTCCTGGTGATCCAGCAACTTTAAATTTTTCGGAAAAATCCATGATCGGCCGCCTGTTGAAATTTCTCAATTTTGAGCTATCTCAATTTTTCCATAAAAACTGGTCTAGTATGGCAATTTATTACTTTTATGGTCATATCTAGTAGCAGGACATTGTTCTAGACTAATTTCCTGGCGATCCAGCAACTTTAATTTTTTGGGAAAAATCCATGACCGGCCGCCTGTTGAAATTTCTCAATTTTGAGCTATCTAAGTTTTTCCATAAAAATTGGTCTAGTATGGCAATTTATTACTTTTATGGTCATATCTAGTAGCAGGACATTGTTCTAGACTAATTTCCTGGTGAATTAGCAACTTTAATTTTTTGGGAAAAATCCATGACCGGCCGCGTGTTGAAATTTCTCAATTTTGAGCTATCTCAATTTTTCCATAAAAATTGGTCTAGAATGGCAATTTATTACTTTTATGGTCATATCTAGTAGCAGGACATTGTTCTAGACTAATTTCCTGGTGAATTAGCAACTTTAATTTTTTGGGAAAATTCCATGACCGGCCGCCTGTTGAAATTTCTCAATTTTGAGCTATCTCAATATTTCCATAAAAATTGGTCTAGTATGGCAATGTATTAATTTTATGGTCATATCTAGTAGCAGGACATTGTTCTAGACTAATTTCCTGGTGATCCAGCAACTTTAAATTTTTCGGAAAAATCCATGATCGGCCGCCTGTTGAAATTTCTCAATTTTGAGCTATCTCAATTTTTCCATAAAAACTGGTCTAGTATGGCAATTTATTACTTTTATGGTCATATCTAGTAGCAGGACATTGTTCTAGACTAATTTCCTGGCGATCCAGCAACTTTAATTTTTTGGGAAAAATCCATGACCGGCCGCCTGTTGAAATTTCTCAATTTTGAGCTATCTCAATTTTTCCATAAAAATTGGTCTAGTATGGCAATTTATTACTTTTATGGTCATATCTAGTAGCAGGACATTGTTTTAGACTAATTTCCTGGTGATCCAGCAACTTTAATTTTTTGGGAAAAATCCATGACCGGCCGCCTGTTGAAATTTCTAAATTTTGAGCTATCTAAATTTTTCCATAAAAATTGGTCTAGAATGGCAATTTATTACTTTTATGGTCATATCTAGTAGCAGGACATTGTTCTAGACTAATTTCCTGGTGAATTAGCAACTTTAATTTTTTGGGAAAATTCCATGACCGGCCGCCTGTTGAAATTTCTCAATTTTGAGCTATCTCAATTTTTCCATAAAAATTGGTCTAGTATAGCAATTTATTAATTTTATGGTCATATCTAGTAGCAGGACATTGTTCTAGACTAATTTCCTGGTGATCCAGCAACTTTAAATTTTTGGGAAAAATCCATGACCGGCCGCCTGTTGAAATTTCTCAATTTTGAGCTATCTCAATTTTTCCATAAAAACTGGTCTAGTATGGCAATTTATTACTTTTATGGTCATATCTAGTAGCAGGACATTGTTCTAGACTAATTTCCTGGTGATCCAGCAACTTTAATTTTTTGGGAAAAATCCATGACCGGCCGCCTGTTGAAATTTCTCAATTTTGAGCTATCTCAATTTTTCCATAAAAATTGGTCTAGTATGGCAATATATTACTTTTACGGTCATATCTAGTAGCAGGACATTGTTCTAGACTAATTTCCTGGTGAATTAGCAACTTTAATTTTTTGGGAAAAATCCATGACTGGCCGCCTGTTGAAATTTCTCAATTTTGAGCTATCTCAATTTTTCCATAAAAACTGGTCTAGTATGGCAATTTATTACTTTTATGGTCATATCTAGTAGCAGGACATTGTTCTAGACTAATTTCCTGGTGATCCAGCAACTTTAATTTTTTGGGAAAAATCCATGACCGGCCGCCTGTTGAAATTTCTCAATTTTGAGCTATCTCAATTTTTCCATAAAAATTGGTCTAGTATGGCAATTTATTACTTTTATGGTCATATCTAGTAGCAGGACATTGTTTTAGACTAATTTCCTGGTGATCCAGCAACTTTAATTTTTTGGGAAAAATCCATGACCGGCCGCCTGTTGAAATTTCTCAATTTTGAGCTATCTAAATTTTTCCATAAAAATTGGTCTAGAATGGCAATTTATTACTTTTATGGTCATATCTAGTAGCAGGACATTGTTCTAGACTAATTTCCTGGTGAATTAGCAACTTTAATTTTTTGGGAAAATTCCATGACCGGCCGCCTGTTGAAATTTCTCAATTTTGAGCTATCTCAATTTTTCCATAAAAATTGGTCTAGTATGGCAATTTATTAATTTTATGGTCATATCTAGTAGCAGGACATTGTTCTAGACTAATTTCCTGGTGATCCAGCAACTTTAATTTTTTGGGAAAAATCCATGACCGGCCGCCTGTTGAAATTTCTCAATTTTGAGCTATCTCAATTTTTCCATAAAAACTGGTCTAGTATGGCAATTTATTACTTTTATGGTCATATCTAGTAGCAGGACATTGTTCTAGACTAATTTCCTGGTGATCCAGCAACTTTAATTTTTTGGGAAAAATCCATGACCGGCCGCCTGTTGAAATTTCTCAATTTTGAGCTATCTAAGTTTTTCCATAAAAATTGGTCTAGTATGGCAATTTATTACTTTTATGGTCATATCTAGTAGCAGGACATTGTTCTAGACTAATTTCCTGGTGAATTAGCAACTTTAATTTTTTGGGAAAAATCCATGACCGGCCGCGTGTTGAAATTTCTCAATTTTGAGCTATCTCAATTTTTCCATAAAAATTGGTCTAGAATGGCAATTTATTACTTTTATGGTCATATCTAGTAGCAGGACATTGTTCTAGACTAATTTCCTGGTGAATTAGCAACTTTAATTTTTTGGGAAAATTCCATGACCGGCCGCCTGTTGAAATTTCTCAATTTTGAGCTATCTCAATATTTCCATAAAAATTGGTCTAGTATGGCAATTTATTAATTTTATGGTCATATCTAGTAGCAGGACATTGTTCTAGACTAATTTCCTGGTGATCCAGCAACTTTAAATTTTTCGGAAAAATCCATGATCGGCCGCCTGTTGAAATTTCTCAATTTTGAGCTATCTCAATTTTTCCATAAAAACTGGTCTAGTATGGCAATTTATTACTTTTATGGTCATATCTAGTAGCAGGACATTGTTCTAGACTAATTTCCTGGCGATCCAGCAACTTTAATTTTTTGGGAAAAATCCATGACCGGCCGCCTGTTGAAATTTCTCAATTTTGAGCTATCTCAATTTTTCCATAAAAATTGGTCTAGTATGGCAATTTATTACTTTTATGGTCATATCTAGTAGCAGGACATTGTTTTAGACTAATTTCCTGGTGATCCAGCAACTTTAATTTTTTGGGAAAAATCCATGACCGGCCGCCTGTTGAAATTTCTAAATTTTGAGCTATCTAAATTTTTCCATAAAAATTGGTCTAGAATGGCAATTTATTACTTTTATGGTCATATCTAGTAGCAGGACATTGTTCTAGACTAATTTCCTGGTGAATTAGCAACTTTAATTTTTTGGGAAAATTCCATGACCGGCCGCCTGTTGAAATTTCTCAATTTTGAGCTATCTCAATTTTTCCATAAAAATTGGTCTAGTATGGCAATTTATTAATTTTATGGTCATATCTAGTAGCAGGACATTGTTCTAGACTAATTTCCTGGTGATCCAGCAACTTTAAATTTTTGGGAAAAATCCATGACCGGCCGCCTGTTGAAATTTCTCAATTTTGAGCTATCTCAATTTTTCCATAAAAACTGGTCTAGTATGGCAATTTATTACTTTTATGGTCATATCTAGTAGCAGGACATTGTTCTAGACTAATTTCCTGGTGATCCAGCAACTTTAATTTTTTGGGAAAAATCCATGACCGGCCGCCTGTTGAAATTTCTCAATTTTGAGCTATCTCAATTTTTCCATAAAAATTGGTCTAGTATGGCAATATATTACTTTTACGGTCATATCTAGTAGCAGGACATTGTTCTAGACTAATTTCCTGGTGAATTAGCAACTTTAATTTTTTGGGAAAAATCCATGACTGGCCGCCTGTTGAAATTTCTCAATTTTGAGCTATCTCAATTTTTCCATAAAAACTGGTCTAGTATGGCAATTTATTACTTTTATGGTCATATCTAGTAGCAGGACATTGTTCTAGACTAATTTCCTGGTGATCCAGCAACTTTAATTTTTTGGGAAAAATCCATGACCGGCCGCCTGTTGAAATTTCTCAATTTTGAGCTATCTCAATTTTTCCATAAAAATTGGTCTAGTATGGCAATTTATTACTTTTATGGTCATATCTAGTAGCAGGACATTGTTTTAGACTAATTTCCTGGTGATCCAGCAACTTTAATTTTTTGGGAAAAATCCATGACCGGCCGCCTGTTGAAATTTCTCAATTTTGAGCTATCTAAATTTTTCCATAAAAATTGGTCTAGAATGGCAATTTATTACTTTTATGGTCATATCTAGTAGCAGGACATTGTTCTAGACTAATTTCCTGGTGAATTAGCAACTTTAATTTTTTGGGAAAATTCCATGACCGGCCGCCTGTTGAAATTTCTCAATTTTGAGCTATCTCAATTTTTCCATAAAAATTGGTCTAGTATGGCAATTTATTAATTTTATGGTCATATCTAGTAGCAGGACATTGTTCTAGACTAATTTCCTGGTGATCCAGCAACTTTAATTTTTTGGGAAAAATCCATGACCGGCCGCCTGTTGAAATTTCTCAATTTTGAGCTATCTCAATTTTTCCATAAAAACTGGTCTAGTATGGCAATTTATTACTTTTATGGTCATATCTAGTAGCAGGACATTGTTCTAGACTAATTTCCTGGTGATCCAGCAACTTTAATTTTTTGGGAAAAATCCATGACCGGCCGCCTGTTGAAATTTCTCAATTTTGAGCTATCTAAGTTTTTCCATAAAAATTGGTCTAGTATGGCAATTTATTACTTTTATGGTCATATCTAGTAGCAGGACATTGTTCTAGACTAATTTCCTGGTGAATTAGCAACTTTAATTTTTTGGGAAAAATCCATGACCGGCCGCGTGTTGAAATTTCTCAATTTTGAGCTATCTCAATTTTTCCATAAAAATTGGTCTAGAATGGCAATTTATTACTTTTATGGTCATATCTAGTAGCAGGACATTGTTCTAGACTAATTTCCTGGTGAATTAGCAACTTTAATTTTTTGGGAAAATTCCATGACCGGCCGCCTGTTGAAATTTCTCAATTTTGAGCTATCTCAATATTTCCATAAAAATATGTCTAGTATGGCAATTTATTAATTTTATGGTCATATCTAGTAGCAGGACATTGTTCTAGACTAATTTCCTGGTGATCCAGCAACTTTAAATTTTTCGGAAAAATCCATGATCGGCCGCCTGTTGAAATTTCTCAATTTTGAGCTATCTCAATTTTTCCATAAAAACTGGTCTAGTATGGCAATTTATTACTTTTATGGTCATATCTAGTAGCAGGACATTGTTCTAGACTAATTTCCTGGCGATCCAGCAACTTTAATTTTTTGGGAAAAATCCATGACCGGCCGCCTGTTGAAATTTCTCAATTTTGAGCTATCTCAATTTTTCCATAAAAATTGGTCTAGTATGGCAATTTATTACTTTTATGGTCATATCTAGTAGCAGGACATTGTTTTAGACTAATTTCCTGGTGATCCAGCAACTTTAATTTTTTGGGAAAAATCCATGACCGGCCGCCTGTTGAAATTTCTAAATTTTGAGCTATCTAAATTTTTCCATAAAAATTGGTCTAGAATGGCAATTTATTACTTTTATGGTCATATCTAGTAGCAGGACATTGTTCTAGACTAATTTCCTGGTGAATTAGCAACTTTAATTTTTTGGGAAAATTCCATGACCGGCCGCCTGTTGAAATTTCTCAATTTTGAGCTATCTCAATTTTTCCATAAAAATTGGTCTAGTATGGCAATTTATTAATTTTATGGTCATATCTAGTAGCAGGACATTGTTCTAGACTAATTTCCTGGTGATCCAGCAACTTTAAATTTTTGGGAAAAATCCATGACCGGCCGCCTGTTGAAATTTCTCAATTTTGAGCTATCTCAATTTTTCCATAAAAACTGGTCTAGTATGGCAATTTATTACTTTTATGGTCATATCTAGTAGCAGGACATTGTTCTAGACTAATTTCCTGGTGATCCAGCAACTTTAATTTTTTGGGAAAAATCCATGACCGGCCGCCTGTTGAAATTTCTCAATTTTGAGCTATCTCAATTTTTCCATAAAAATTGGTCTAGTATGGCATTTATTACTTTTACGGTCATATCTAGTAGCAGGACATTGTTCTAGACTAATTTCCTGGTGATCCAGCAACTTTAATTTTTTGGGAAAATCCATGACTGGCCGCCTGTTGAAATTTCTCAATTTTGAGCTATCTACATTTTCCCATAAAAACTGGTCTAGTATGGCAATTTATTAATTTTATGGTCATATCTAGTAGCAGGACATTGTTCTAGACTAATTTCCTGGTGATCCAGCAACTTTAAATTTTTCGGAAAAATCCATGATCGGCCGCCTGTTGAAATTTCTCAATTTTGAGCTATCTCAATTTTTCCATAAAAACTGGTCTAGTATGGCAATTTATTACTTTTATGGTCATATCTAGTAGCAGGACATTGTTCTAGACTAATTTCCTGGTGATCCAGCAACTTTAATTTTTTGGGAAAAATCCATGACCGGCCGCCTGTTGAAATTTCTCAATTTTGAGCTATCTCAATTTTTCCATAAAAATTGGTCTAGTATGGCAATTTATTACTTTTATGGTCATATCTAGTAGCAGGACATTGTTCTAGACTAATTTCCTGGTGATCTAGCAACTTTAATTTTTTGGGAAAGATCCATGACCGGCCGCCTGTTGAAATTTCTCAATTTTGAGCTATCTACATTTTCCCATAAAAACTGGTCTAGTATGGCAATTTATTAATTTTATGGTCATATCTAGTAGCAGGACATTGTTCTAGACTAATTTCCTGGTGATCCAGCAACTTTAAATTTTTCGGAAAAATCCATGATCGGCCGCCTGTTGAAATTTCTCAATTTTGAGCTATCTAAATTTTTCCATAAAAACTGGTCTAGTATGGCAATTTATTACTTTTATGGTCATATCTAGTAGCAGGACATTGTTCTAGACTAATTTCCTGGTGATCCAGCAACTTTAATTTTTTGGGAAAAATCCATGACCGGCCGCCTGTTGAAATTTCTCAATTTTGAGCTATCTCAATTTTTCCATAAAAATTGGTCTAGTATGACAATTTATTACTTTTATGGTCATATCTAGTAGCAGGACATTGTTTTAGACTAATTTCCTGGTGATCCAGCAACTTTAATTTTTTGGGGAAAATCCATGACCGGCCGCCTGTTGAAATTTCTAAATTTTGAGCTATCTAAGTTTTTCCATAAAAATTGGTCTAGAATGGCAATTTATTACTTTTATGGTCATATCTAGTAGCAGGACATTGTTCTAGACTAATTTCCTGGTGAATTAGCAACTTTAATTTTTGGGCAAAATTCCATGACCGGCCGCCTGTTGAAATTTCTCAATTTTGAGCTATCTCAATTTTTCCATAAAAATTGGTCTAGTATGGCAATTTATTAATTTTATGGTCATATCTAGTAGCAGGACATTGTTCTAGACTAATTTCCTGGTGATCCAGCAACTTTAAATTTTTGGGAAAAATCCATGACCGGCCGCCTGTTGAAATTTCTCAATTTTGAGCTATCTCAATTTTTCCATAAAAACTGGTCTAGTATGGCAATTTATTACTTTTATGGTCATATCTAGTAGCAGGACATTGTTCTAGACTAATTTCCTGGTGATCCAGCAACTTTAAATTTTTCGGAAAAATCCATGATCGGCCGCCTGTTGAAATTTCTCAATTTTGAGCTATCTCAATTTTTCCATAAAAATTGGTCTAGTATGGCAATTTATTACTTTTACGGTCATATCTAGTAGCAGGACATTGTTCTAGACTAATTTCCTGGTGATCCAGCAACTTTAATTTTTTGGGAAAAATCCATGACTGGCCGCCTGTTGAAATTTCTCAATTTTGAGCTATCTACATTTTCCCATAAAAACTGGTCTAGTATGGCAATTTATTAATTTTATGGTCATATCTAGTAGCAGGACATTGTTCTAGACTAATTTCCTGGTGATCCAGCAACTTTAAATTTTTCGGAAAAATCCATGATCGGCCGCCTGTTGAAATTTCTCAATTTTGAGCTATCTCAATTTTTCCATAAAAACTGGTCTAGTATGGCAATTTATTACTTTTATGGTCATATCTAGTAGCAGGACATTGTTCTAGACTAATTTCCTGGTGATCCAGCAACTTTAATTTTTTGGGAAAAATCCATGACCGGCCGCCTGTTGAAATTTCTCAATTTTGAGCTATCTCAATTTTTCCATAAAAATTGGTCTAGTATGGCAATTTATTACTTTTATGGTCATATCTAGTAGCAGGACATTGTTTTAGACTAATTTCCTGGTGATCCAGCAACTTTAATTTTTTGGGAAAAATCAATGACCGGCCGCCTGTTGAAATTTCTAAATTTTGAGCTATCTAAATTTTTCCATAAAAATTGGTCTAGAATGGCAATTTATTACTTTTATGGTCATATCTAGTAGCAGGACATTGTTCTAGACTAATTTCCTGGTGAATTAGCAACTTTAATTTTTTGGGAAAATTCCATGACCGGCCGCCTGTTGAAATTTCTCAATTTTGAGCTATCTCAATTTTTCCATAAAAATTGGTCTAGTATGGCAATTTATTAATTTTATGGTCATATCTAGTAGCAGGACATTGTTCTAGACTAATTTCCTGGTGATCCAGCAACTTTAAATTTTTGGGAAAAATCCATGACCGGCCGCCTGTTGAAATTTCTCAATTTTGAGCTATCTCAATTTTTCCATAAAAATTGGTCTAGAATGGCAATTTATTACTTTTATGGTCATATCTAGTAGCAGGACATTGTTCTAGACTAATTTCCTGGTGAATTAGCAACTTTAATTTTTTGGGAAAAATTCATGACCGGCCGCCTGTTGAAATTTCTAAATTTTGAGCTATCTAAGTTTTTCCATAAAAATTGGTCTAGAATGGCAATTTATTACTTTTATGGTCATATCTAGTAGCAGGACATTGTTCTAGACTAATTTCCTGGTGAATTAGCAACTTTAATTTTTTGGGAAAATTCCATGACCGGCCGCCTGTTGAAATTTCTCAATTTTGAGCTATCTCAATTTTTCCATAAAAATTGGTCTAGTATGGCAATTTATTACTTTTATGGTCATATCTAGTAGCAGGACATTGTTCTAGACTAATTTCCTGGTGATCCAGCAACTTTAAATTTTTGGGAAAAATCCATGACCGGCCGCCTGTTGAAATTTCTCAATTTTGAGCTATCTCAATTTTTCCATAAAAACTGGTCTAGTATGGCAATTTATTACTTTTATGGTCATATCTAGTAGCAGGACATTGTTCTAGACTAATTTCCTGGTGATCAAGCAACTTTAATTTTTTGGGAAAAATCCATGACCGGCCGCCTGTTGAAATTTCTCAATTTTGAGCTATCTCAATTTTTCCAAAAAATTGGTCTAGTATGGCAATTTATTACTTTTACGGTCATATCTAGTAGCAGGACATTGTTCTAGACTAATTTCCTGGTGATCCAGCAACTTTAATTTTTTGGGAAAAATCCATGACTGGCCGCCTGTTGAAATTTCTCAATTTTGAGCTATCTACATTTTCCCATAAAAACTGGTCTAGTATGGCAATTTATTAATTTTATGGTCATATCTAGTAGCAGGACATTGTTCTAGACTAATTTCCTGGTGATCCAGCAACTTTAAATTTTTCGGAAAAATCCATGATCGGCCGCCTGTTGAAATTTCTCAATTTTGAGCTATCTCAATTTTTCCATAAAAACTGGTCTAGTATGGCAATTTATTACTTTTATGGTCATATCTAGTAGCAGGACATTGTTCTAGACTAATTTCCTGGTGATCCAGCAACTTTAATTTTTTGGGAAAAATCCATGACCGGCCGCCTGTTGAAATTTCTCAATTTTGAGCTATCTCAATTTTTCCATAAAAACTGGTCTAGTATGGCAATTTATTACTTTTATGGTCATATCTAGTAGCAGGACATTGTTCTAGACTAATTTCCTGGTGATCCAGCAACTTTAATTTTTTGGGAAAAATCCATGACCGGCCGCCTGTTGAAATTTCTCAATTTTGAGCTATCTCAATTTTTCCATAAAAATTGGTCTAGTATGGCAATATATTACTTTTACGGTCATATCTAGTAGCAGGACATTGTTCTAGACTAATTTCCTGGTGAATTAGCAACTTTAATTTTTTGGGAAAAATCCATGACTGGCCGCCTGTTGAAATTTCTCAATTTTGAGCTATCTCAATTTTTCCATAAAAACTGGTCTAGTATGGCAATTTATTACTTTTATGGTCATATCTAGTAGCAGGACATTGTTCTAGACTAATTTCCTGGTGATCCAGCAACTTTAATTTTTTGGGAAAAATCCATGACCGGCCGCCTGTTGAAATTTCTCCATTTTGAGCTATCTCAATTTTTCCATAAAAATTGGTCTAGTATGGCAATTTATTACTTTTATGGTCATATCTAGTCGCAGGACATTGTTTTAGACTAATTTCCTGGTGATCCAGCAACTTTAATTTTTTGGGAAAAATCCATGACCGGCCGCCTGTTGAAATTTCTAAATTTTGAGCTATCTAAATTTTTCCATAAAAATTGGTCTAGAATGGCGATTTATTACTTTTATGGTCATATCTAGTAGCAGGACATTGTTCTAGACTAATTTCCTGGTGAATTAGCAACTTTAATTTTTTGGGAAAATTCCATGACCGGCCGCCTGTTGAAATTTCTCAATTTTGAGCTATCTCAATTTTTCCATAAAAATTGGTCTAGTATGGCAATTTATTAATTTTATGGTCATATCTAGTAGCAGGACATTGTTCTAGACTAATTTCCTGGTGATCCAGCAACTTTAAATTTTTGGGAAAAATCCATGACCGGCCGCCTGTTGAAATTTCTCAATTTTGAGCTATCTAAATTTTTCCATAAAATCTGGTCTAGTATGGCAATTTATTACTTTTATGGTCATATCTAGTAGCAGGACATTGTTCTAGACTAATTTCCTGGTGATCCAGCAACTTTAATTTTTTGGGAAAAATCCATGACCGGCCGCCTGTTGAAATTTCTCAATTTTGAGCTATCTCAATTTTTCCATAAAAATTGGTCTAGTATGGCAATTTATTACTTTTACGGTCATATCTAGTAGCAGGACATTGTTCTAGACTAATTTCCTGGTGATCCAGCAACTTTAAATTTTTCGGAAAAATCCATGATCGGCCGCCTGTTGAAATTTCTCAATTTTGAGCTATCTCAATTTTTCCATAAAAACTGGTCTAGTATGGCAATTTATTACTTTTATGGTCATATCTAGTAGCAGGACATTGTTCTAGACTAATTTCCTGGTGATCCAGCAACTTTAATTTTTTGGGAAAAATCCATGACCGGCCGCCTGTTGAAATTTCTCCATTTTGAGCTATCTCAATTTTTCCATAAAAATTGGTCTAGTATGGCAATTTATTACTTTTATGGTCATATCTAGTCGCAGGACATTGTTTTAGACTAATTTCCTGGTGATCCAGCAACTTTAATTTTTTGGGAAAAATCCATGACCGGCCGCCTGTTGAAATTTCTAAATTTTGAGCTATCTAAATTTTTCCATAAAAATTGGTCTAGAATGGCGATTTATTACTTTTATGGTCATATCTAGTAGCAGGACATTGTTCTAGACTAATTTCCTGGTGAATTAGCAACTTTAATTTTTTGGGAAAATTCCATGACCGGCCGCCTGTTGAAATTTCTCAATTTTGAGCTATCTCAATTTTTCCATAAAAATTGGTCTAGTATGGCAATTTATTAATTTTATGGTCATATCTAGTAGCAGGACATTGTTCTAGACTAATTTCCTGGTGATCCAGCAACTTTAAATTTTTGGGAAAAATCCATGACCGGCCGCCTGTTGAAATTTCTCAATTTTGAGCTATCTAAATTTTTCCATAAAATCTGGTCTAGTATGGCAATTTATTACTTTTATGGTCATATCTAGTAGCAGGACATTGTTCTAGACTAATTTCCTGGTGATCCAGCAACTTTAATTTTTTGGGAAAAATCCATGACCGGCCGCCTGTTGAAATTTCTCAATTTTGAGCTATCTCAATTTTTCCATAAAAATTGGTCTAGTATGGCAATTTATTACTTTTACGGTCATATCTAGTAGCAGGACATTGTTCTAGACTAATTTCCTGGTGATCCAGCAACTTTAAATTTTTCGGAAAAATCCATGATCGGCCGCCTGTTGAAATTTCTCAATTTTGAGCTATCTCAATTTTTCCATAAAAACTGGTCTAGTATGGCAATTTATTACTTTTATGGTCATATCTAGTAGCAGGACATTGTTCTAGACTAATTTCCTGGTGATCCAGCAACTTTAATTTTTTGGGAAAAATCCATGACCGGCCGCCTGTTGAAATTTCTCAATTTTGAGCTATCTCAATTTTTCCATAAAAACTGGTCTAGTATGGCAATTTATTACTTTTATGGTCATATCTAGTAGCAGGACATTGTTCTAGACTAATTTCCTGGTGATCCAGCAACTTTAATTTTTTGGGAAAAATCCATGACCGGCCGCCTGTTGAAATTTCTCAATTTTGAGCTATCTCAATTTTTCCATAAAAATTGGTCTAGTATGGCAATATATTACTTTTACGGTCATATCTAGTAGCAGGACATTGTTCTAGACTAATTTCCTGGTGAATTAGCAACTTTAATTTTTTGGGAAAAATCCATGACTGGCCGCCTGTTGAAATTTCTCAATTTTGAGCTATCTCAATTTTTCCATAAAAACTGGTCTAGTATGGCAATTTATTACTTTTATGGTCATATCTAGTAGCAGGACATTGTTCTAGACTAATTTCCTGGTGATCCAGCAACTTTAATTTTTTGGGAAAAATCCATGACCGGCCGCCTGTTGAAATTTCTCAATTTTGAGCTATCTCAATTTTTCCATAAAAATTGGTCTAGTATGGCAATTTATTACTTTTATGGTCATATCTAGTAGCAGGACATTGTTTTAGACTAATTTCCTGGTGATCCAGCAACTTTAATTTTTTGGGAAAAATCCATGACCGGCCGCCTGTTGAAATTTCTCAATTTTGAGCTATCTAAATTTTTCCATAAAAATTGGTCTAGAATGGCAATTTATTACTTTTATGGTCATATCTAGTAGCAGGACATTGTTCTAGACTAATTTCCTGGTGAATTAGCAACTTTAATTTTTTGGGAAAATTCCATGACCGGCCGCCTGTTGAAATTTCTCAATTTTGAGCTATCTCAATTTTTCCATAAAAATTGGTCTAGTATGGCAATTTATTAATTTTATGGTCATATCTAGTAGCAGGACATTGTTCTAGACTAATTTCCTGGTGATCCAGCAACTTTAATTTTTTGGGAAAAATCCATGACCGGCCGCCTGTTGAAATTTCTCAATTTTGAGCTATCTCAATTTTTCCATAAAAACTGGTCTAGTATGACAATTTATTACTTTTATGGTCATATCTAGTAGCAGGAAATTGTTCTAGACTAATTTCCTGGTGATCCAGCAACTTTAATTTTTTGGGAAAAATCCATGACCGGCCGCCTGTTGAAATTTCTCAATTTTGAGCTATCTAAGTTTTTCCATAAAAATTGGTCTAGTATGGCAATTTATTACTTTTATGGTCATATCTAGTAGCAGGACATTGTTCTAGACTAATTTCCTGGTGAATTAGCAACTTTAATTTTTTGGGAAAAATCCATGACCGGCCGCGTGTTGAAATTTCTCAATTTTGAGCTATCTCAATTTTTCCATAAAAATTGGTCTAGAATGGCAATTTATTACTTTTATGGTCATATCTAGTAGCAGGACATTGTTCTAGACTAATTTCCTGGTGAATTAGCAACTTTAATTTTTTGGGAAAATTCCATGACCGGCCGCCTGTTGAAATTTCTCAATTTTGAGCTATCTCAATATTTCCATAAAAATTGGTCTAGTATGGCAATTTATTAATTTTATGGTCATATCTAGTAGCAGGACATTGTTCTAGACTAATTTCCTGGTGATCCAGCAACTTTAAATTTTTCGGAAAAATCCATGATCGGCCGCCTGTTGAAATTTCTCAATTTTGAGCTATCTCAATTTTTCCATAAAAACTGGTCTAGTATGGCAATTTATTACTTTTATGGTCATATCTAGTAGCAGGACATTGTTCTAGACTAATTTCCTGGCGATCCAGCAACTTTAATTTTTTGGGAAAAATCCATGACCGGCCGCCTGTTGAAATTTCTCAATTTTGAGCTATCTCAATTTTTCCATAAAAATTGGTCTAGTATGGCAATTTATTACTTTTATGGTCATATCTAGTAGCAGGACATTGTTTTAGACTAATTTCCTGGTGATCCAGCAACTTAAATTTTTTGGGAAAAATCCATGACCGGCCGCCTGTTGAAATTTCTAAATTTTGAGCTATCTAAATTTTTCCATAAAAATTGGTCTAGAATGGCAATTTATTACTTTTATGGTCATATCTAGTAGCAGGACATTGTTCTAGACTAATTTCCTGGTGAATTAGCAACTTTAATTTTTTGGGAAAATTCCATGACCGGCCGCCTGTTGAAATTTCTCAATTTTGAGCTATCTCAATTTTTCCATAAAAATTGGTCTAGTATGGCAATTTATTAATTTTATGGTCATATCTAGTAGCAGGACATTGTTCTAGACTAATTTCCTGGTGATCCAGCAACTTTAAATTTTTGGGAAAAATCCATGACCGGCCGCCTGTTGAAATTTCTCAATTTTGAGCTATCTCAATTTTTCCATAAAAACTGGTCTAGTATGGCAATTTATTACTTTTATGGTCATATCTAGTAGCAGGACATTGTTCTAGACTAATTTCCTGGTGATCCAGCAACTTTAATTTTTTGGGAAAAATCCATGACCGGCCGCCTGTTGAAATTTCTCAATTTTGAGCTATCTCAATTTTTCCATAAAAATTGGTCTAGTATGGCAATATATTACTTTTACGGTCATATCTAGTAGCAGGACATTGTTCTAGACTAATTTCCTGGTGAATTAGCAACTTTAATTTTTTGGGAAAAATCCATGACTGGCCGCCTGTTGAAATTTCTCAATTTTGAGCTATCTCAATTTTTCCATAAAAACTGGTCTAGTATGGCAATTTATTACTTTTATGGTCATATCTAGTAGCAGGACATTGTTCTAGACTAATTTCCTGGTGATCCAGCAACTTTAATTTTTTGGGAAAAATCCATGACCGGCCGCCTGTTGAAATTTCTCAATTTTGAGCTATCTCAATTTTTCCATAAAAACTGGTCTAGTATGGCAATTTATTACTTTTATGGTCATATCTAGTAGCAGGACATTGTTCTAGACTAATTTCCTGGTGATCCAGCAACTTTAATTTTTTGGGAAAAATCCATGACCGGCCGCCTGTTGAAATTTCTCAATTTTGAGCTATCTCAATTTTTCCATAAAAATTGGTCTAGTATGGCAATTTATTACTTTTATGGTCATATCTAGTAGCAGGACATTGTTTTAGACTAATTTCCTGGTGATCCAGCAACTTTAATTTTTTGGGAAAAATCCATGACCGGCCGCCTGTTGAAATTTCTCAATTTTGAGCTATCTAAATTTTTCCATAAAAATTGGTCTAGAATGGCAATTTATTACTTTTATGGTCATATCTAGTAGCAGGACATTGTTCTAGACTAATTTCCTGGTGAATTAGCAACTTTAATTTTTTGGGAAAATTCCATGACCGGCCGCCTGTTGAAATTTCTCAATTTTGAGCTATCTCAATTTTTCCATAAAAATTGGTCTAGTATGGCAATTTATTAATTTTATGGTCATATCTAGTAGCAGGACATTGTTCTAGACTAATTTCCTGGTGATCCAGCAACTTTAATTTTTTGGGAAAAATCCATGACCGGCCGCCTGTTGAAATTTCTCAATTTTGAGCTATCTCAATTTTTCCATAAAAACTGGTCTAGTATGGCAATTTATTACTTTTATGGTCATATCTAGTAGCAGGACATTGTTCTAGACTAATTTCCTGGTGATCCAGCAACTTTAATTTTTTGGGAAAAATCCATGACCGGCCGCCTGTTGAAATTTCTCAATTTTGAGCTATCTAAGTTTTTCCATAAAAATTGGTCTAGTATGGCAATTTATTACTTTTATGGTCATATCTAGTAGCAGGACATTGTTCTAGACTAATTTCCTGGTGAATTAGCAACTTTAATTTTTTGGGAAAAATCCATGACCGGCCGCGTGTTGAAATTTCTCAATTTTGAGCTATCTCAATTTTTCCATAAAAATTGGTCTAGAATGGCAATTTATTACTTTTATGGTCATATCTAGTAGCAGGACATTGTTCTAGACTAATTTCCTGGTGAATTAGCAACTTTAATTTTTTGGGAAAATTCCATGACCGGCCGCCTGTTGAAATTTCTCAATTTTGAGCTATCTCAATATTTCCATAAAAATTGGTCTAGTATGGCAATTTATTAATTTTATGGTCATATCTAGTAGCAGGACATTGTTCTAGACTAATTTCCTGGTGATCCAGCAACTTTAAATTTTTCGGAAAAATCCATGATCGGCCGCCTGTTGAAATTTCTCAATTTTGAGCTATCTCAATTTTTCCATAAAAACTGGTCTAGTATGGCAATTTATTACTTTTATGGTCATATCTAGTAGCAGGACATTGTTCTAGACTAATTTCCTGGCGATCCAGCAACTTTAATTTTTTGGGAAAAATCCATGACCGGCCGCCTGTTGAAATTTCTCAATTTTGAGCTATCTCAATTTTTCCATAAAAATTGGTCTAGTATGGCAATTTATTACTTTTATGGTCATATCTAGTAGCAGGACATTGTTTTAGACTAATTTCCTGGTGATCCAGCAACTTTAATTTTTTGGGAAAAATCCATGACCGGCCGCCTGTTGAAATTTCTAAATTTTGAGCTATCTAAATTTTTCCATAAAAATTGGTCTAGAATGGCAATTTATTACTTTTATGGTCATATCTAGTAGCAGGACATTGTTCTAGACTAATTTCCTGGTGAATTAGCAACTTTAATTTTTTGGGAAAATTCCATGACCGGCCGCCTGTTGAAATTTCTCAATTTTGAGCTATCTCAATTTTTCCATAAAAATTGGTCTAGTATGGCAATTTATTAATTTTATGGTCATATCTAGTAGCAGGACATTGTTCTAGACTAATTTCCTGGTGATCCAGCAACTTTAAATTTTTGGGAAAAATCCATGACCGGCCGCCTGTTGAAATTTCTCAATTTTGAGCTATCTCAATTTTTCCATAAAAACTGGTCTAGTATGGCAATTTATTACTTTTATGGTCATATCTAGTAGCAGGACATTGTTCTAGACTAATTTCCTGGTGATCCATCAACTTTAATTTTTTGGGAAAAATCCATGACCGGCCGCCTGTTGAAATTTCTCAGTTTTGAGCTATCTCAATTTTTCCATAAAAATTGGTCTAGTATGGCAATTTATTACTTTTACGGTCATATCTAGTAGCAGGACATTGTTCTAGACTAATTTCCTGGTGATCCAGCAACTTTAATTTTTTGGGAAAAATCCATGACTGGCCGCCTGTTGAAATTTCTCAATTTTGAGCTATCTACATTTTCCCATAAAAACTGGTCTAGTATGGCAATTTATTAATTTTATGGTCATATCTAGTAGCAGGACATTGTTCTAGACTAATTTCCTGGTGATCCAGCAACTTTAAATTTTTCGGAAAAATCCATGATCGGCCGCCTGTTGAAATTTCTCAATTTTGAGCTATCTCAATTTTTCCATAAAAACTGGTCTAGTATGGCAATTTATTACTTTTATGGTCATATCTAGTAGCAGGACATTGTTCTAGACTAATTTCCTGGTGATCCAGCAACTTTAATTTTTTGGGAAAAATCCATGACCGGCCGCCTGTTGAAATTTCTCAATTTTGAGCTATCTCAATTTTTCCATAAAAATTGGTCTAGTATGGCAATTTATTACTTTTATGGTCATATCTAGTAGCAGGACATTGTTCTAGACTAATTTCCTGGTGATCTAGCAACTTTAATTTTTTGGGAAAGATCCATGACCGGCCGCCTGTTGAAATTTCTCAATTTTGAGCTATCTACATTTTCCCATAAAAACTGGTCTAGTATGGCAATTTATTAATTTTATGGTCATATCTAGTAGCAGGACATTGTTCTAGACTAATTTCCTGGTGATCCAGCAACTTTAAATTTTTCGGAAAAATCCATGATCGGCCGCCTGTTGAAATTTCTCAATTTTGAGCTATCTCAATTTTTCCATAAAAATTGGTCTAGTATGGCAATTTATTACTTTTATGGTCATATCTAGTAGCAGGACATTGTTCTAGACTAATTTCCTGGTGATCTAGCAACTTTAATTTTTTGGGAAAGATCCATGACCGGCCGCCTGTTGAAATTTCTCAATTTTGAGCTATCTACATTTTCCCATAAAAACTGGTCTAGTATGGCAATTTATTAATTTTATGGTCATATCTAGTAGCAGGACATTGTTCTAGACTAATTTCCTGGTGATCCAGCAACTTTAAATTTTTCGGAAAAATCCATGATCGGCCGCCTGTTGAAATTTCTCAATTTTGAGCTATCTAAATTTTTCCATAAAAACTGGTCTAGTATGGCAATTTATTACTTTTATGGTCATATCTAGTAGCAGGACATTGTTCTAGACTAATTTCCTGGTGATCCAGCAACTTTAATTTTTTGGGAAAAATCCATGACCGGCCGCCTGTTGAAATTTCTCAATTTTGAGCTATCTCAATTTTTCCATAAAAATTGGTCTAGTATGGCAATTTATTACTTTTATGGTCATATCTAGTAGCAGGACATTGTTCTAGACTAATTTCCTGGTGATCTAGCAACTTTAATTTTTTGGGAAAGATCCATGACCGGCCGCCTGTTGAAATTTCTCAATTTTGAGCTATCTACATTTTCCCATAAAAACTGGTCTAGTATGGCAATTTATTAATTTTATGGTCATATCTAGTAGCAGGACATTGTTCTAGACTAATTTCCTGGTGATCCAGCAACTTTAAATTTTTCGGAAAAATCCATGATCGGCCGCCTGTTGAAATTTCTCAATTTTGAGCTATCTAAATTTTTCCATAAAAACTGGTCTAGTATGGCAATTTATTACTTTTATGGTCATATCTAGTAGCAGGACATTGTTCTAGACTAATTTCCTGGTGATCCAGCAACTTTAATTTTTTGGGAAAAATCCATGACCGGCCGCCTGTTGAAATTTCTCAATTTTGAGCTATCTCAATTTTTCCATAAAAATTGGTCTAGTATGGCAATTTATTACTTTTATGGTCATATCTAGTAGCAGGACATTGTTTTAGACTAATTTCCTGGTGATCCAGCAACTTTAATTTTTTGGGAAAAATCCATGACCGGCCGCCTGTTGAAATTTCTCAATTTTGAGCTATCTCAATTTTTCCATAAAAACTGGTCTAGTATGGCAATTTATTACTTTTATGGTCATATCTAGTAGCAGGACATTGTTCTAGACTAATTTCCTGGTGATCCAGCAACTTTAATTTTTTGGGAAAAATCCATGACCGGCCGCCTGTTGAAATTTCTCAATTTTGAGCTATCTAAGTTTTTCCATAAAAATTGGTCTAGTATGGCAATTTATTACTTTTATGGTCATATCTAGTAGCAGGACATTGTTCTAGACTAATTTCCTGGTGAATTAGCAACTTTAATTTTTTGGGAAAAATCCATGACCGGCCGCGTGTTGAAATTTCTCAATTTTGAGCTATCTCAATTTTTCCATAAAAATTGGTCTAGAATGGCAATTTATTACTTTTATGGTCATATCTAGTAGCAGGACATTGTTCTAGACTAATTTCCTGGTGAATTAGCAACTTTAATTTTTTGGGAAAATTCCATGACCGGCCGCCTGTTGAAATTTCTCAATTTTGAGCTATCTCAATATTTCCATAAAAATTGGTCTAGTATGGCAATTTATTAATTTTATGGTCATATCTAGTAGCAGGACATTGTTCTAGACTAATTTCCTGGTGATCCAGCAACTTTAAATTTTTCGGAAAAATCCATGATCGGCCGCCTGTTGAAATTTCTCAATTTTGAGCTATCTCAATTTTTCCATAAAAACTGGTCTAGTATGGCAATTTATTACTTTTATGGTCATATCTAGTAGCAGGACATTGTTCTAGACTAATTTCCTGGCGATCCAGCAACTTTAATTTTTTGGGAAAAATCCATGACCGGCCGCCTGTTGAAATTTCTCAATTTTGAGCTATCTCAATTTTTCCATAAAAATTGGTCTAGTATGGCAATTTATTACTTTTATGGTCATATCTAGTAGCAGGACATTGTTTTAGACTAATTTCCTGGTGATCCAGCAACTTTAATTTTTTGGGGAAAATCCATGACCGGCCGCCTGTTGAAATTTCTAAATTTTGAGCTATCTAAATTTTTCCATAAAAATTGGTCTAGAATGGCAATTTATTACTTTTATGGTCATATCTAGTAGCAGGACATTGTTCTAGACTAATTTCCTGGTGAATTAGCAACTTTAATTTTTTGGGAAAAATCCATGACCGGCCGCGTGTTGAAATTTCTCAATTTTGAGCTATCTCAATTTTTCCATAAAAATTGGTCTAGAATGGCAATTTATTACTTTTATGGTCATATCTAGTAGCAGGACATTGTTCTAGACTAATTTCCTGGTGAATTAGCAACTTTAATTTTTTGGGAAAATTCCATGACCGGCCGCCTGTTGAAATTTCTCAATTTTGAGCTATCTCAATATTTCCATAAAAATTGGTCTAGTATGGCAATTTATTAATTTTATGGTCATATCTAGTAGCAGGACATTGTTCTAGACTAATTTCCTGGTGATCCAGCAACTTTAAATTTTTCGGAAAAATCCATGATCGGCCGCCTGTTGAAATTTCTCAATTTTGAGCTATCTCAATTTTTCCATAAAAACTGGTCTAGTATGGCAATTTATTACTTTTATGGTCATATCTAGTAGCAGGACATTGTTCTAGACTAATTTCCTGGCGATCCAGCAACTTTAATTTTTTGGGAAAAATCCATGACCGGCCGCCTGTTGAAATTTCTCAATTTTGAGCTATCTCAATTTTTCCATAAAAATTGGTCTAGTATGGCAATTTATTACTTTTATGGTCATATCTAGTAGCAGGACATTGTTTTAGACTAATTTCCTGGTGATCCAGCAACTTTAATTTTTTGGGAAAAATCCATGACCGGCCGCCTGTTGAAATTTCTAAATTTTGAGCTATCTAAATTTTTCCATAAAAATTGGTCTAGAATGGCAATTTATTACTTTTATGGTCATATCTAGTAGCAGGACATTGTTCTAGACTAATTTCCTGGTGAATTAGCAACTTTAATTTTTTGGGAAAATTCCATGACCGGCCGCCTGTTGAAATTTCTCAATTTTGAGCTATCTCAATTTTTCCATAAAAATTGGTCTAGTATGGCAATTTATTAATTTTATGGTCATATCTAGTAGCAGGACATTGTTCTAGACTAATTTCCTGGTGATCCAGCAACTTTAATTTTTTGGGAAAAATCCATGACCGGCCGCCTGTTGAAATTTCTCAATTTTGAGCTATCTCAATTTTTCCATAAAAATTGGTCTAGTATGGCAATATATTACTTTTACGGTCATATCTAGTAGCAGGACATTGTTCTAGACTAATTTCCTGGTGAATTAGCAACTTTAATTTTTTGGGAAAAATCCATGACTGGCCGCCTGTTGAAATTTCTCAATTTTGAGCTATCTCAATTTTTCCATAAAAACTGGTCTAGTATGGCAATTTATTACTTTTATGGTCATATCTAGTAGCAGGACATTGTTCTAGACTAATTTCCTGGTGATCCAGCAACTTTAATTTTTTGGGAAAAATCCATGACCGGCCGCCTGTTGAAATTTCTCAATTTTGAGCTATCTCAATTTTTCCATAAAAATTGGTCTAGTATGGCAATTTATTACTTTTATGGTCATATCTAGTAGCAGGACATTGTTTTAGACTAATTTCCTGGTGATCCAGCAACTTTAATTTTTTGGGAAAAATCCATGACCGGCCGCCTGTTGAAATTTCTCAATTTTGAGCTATCTAAATTTTTCCATAAAAATTGGTCTAGAATGGCAATTTATTACTTTTATGGTCATATCTAGTAGCAGGACATTGTTCTAGACTAATTTCCTGGTGAATTAGCAACTTTAATTTTTTGGGAAAATTCCATGACCGGCCGCCTGTTGAAATTTCTCAATTTTGAGCTATCTCAATTTTTCCATAAAAATTGGTCTAGTATGGCAATTTATTAATTTTATGGTCATATCTAGTAGCAGGACATTGTTCTAGACTAATTTCCTGGTGATCCAGCAACTTTAATTTTTTGGGAAAAATCCATGACCGGCCGCCTGTTGAAATTTCTCAATTTTGAGCTATCTCAATTTTTCCATAAAAACTGGTCTAGTATGGCAATTTATTACTTTTATGGTCATATCTAGTAGCAGGACATTGTTCTAGACTAATTTCCTGGTGATCCAGCAACTTTAATTTTTTGGGAAAAATCCATGACCGGCCGCCTGTATAAATTTCTCAATTTTGAGCTATCTAAGTTTTTCCATAAAAATTGGTCTAGTATGGCAATTTATTACTTTTATGGTCATATCTAGTAGCAGGACATTGTTCTAGACTAATTTCCTGGTGAATTAGCAACTTTAATTTTTTGGGAAAAATCCATGACCGGCCGCGTGTTGAAATTTCTCAATTTTGAGCTATCTCAATTTTTCCATAAAAATTGGTCTAGAATGGCAATTTATTACTTTTATGGTCATATCTAGTAGCAGGACATTGTTCTAGACTAATTTCCTGGTGAATTAGCAACTTTAATTTTTTGGGAAAATTCCATGACCGGCCGCCTGTTGAAATTTCTCAATTTTGAGCTATCTCAATATTTCCATAAAAATTGGTCTAGTATGGCAATTTATTAATTTTATGGTCATATCTAGTAGCAGGACATTGTTCTAGACTAATTTCCTGGTGATCCAGCAACTTTAAATTTTTCGGAAAAATCCATGATCGGCCGCCTGTTGAAATTTCTCAATTTTGAGCTATCTCAATTTTTCCATAAAAACTGGTCTAGTATGGCAATTTATTACTTTTATGGTCATATCTAGTAGCAGGACATTGTTCTAGACTAATTTCCTGGCGATCCAGCAACTTTAATTTTTTGGGAAAAATCCATGACCGGCCGCCTGTTGAAATTTCTCAATTTTGAGCTATCTCAATTTTTCCATAAAAATTGGTCTAGTATGGCAATTTATTACTTTTATGGTCATATCTAGTAGCAGGACATTGTTTTAGACTAATTTCCTGGTGATCCAGCAACTTTAATTTTTTGGGAAAAATCCATGACCGGCCGCCTGTTGAAATTTCTAAATTTTGAGCTATCTAAATTTTTCCATAAAAATTGGTCTAGAATGGCAATTTATTACTTTTATGGTCATATCTAGTAGCAGGACATTGTTCTAGACTAATTTCCTGGTGAATTAGCAACTTTAATTTTTTGGGAAAATTCCATGACCGGCCGCCTGTTGAAATTTCTCAATTTTGAGCTATCTCAATTTTTCCATAAAAATTGGTCTAGTATGGCAATTTATTAATTTTATGGTCATATCTAGTAGCAGGACATTGTTCTAGACTAATTTCCTGGTGATCCAGCAACTTTAAATTTTTGGGAAAAATCCATGACCGGCCGCCTGTTGAAATTTCTCAATTTTGAGCTATCTCAATTTTTCCATAAAAACTGGTCTAGTATGGCAATTTATTACTTTTATGGTCATATCTAGTAGCAGGACATTGTTCTAGACTAATTTCCTGGTGATCCAGCAACTTTAATTTTTTGGGAAAAATCCATGACCGGCCGCCTGTTGAAATTTCTCAATTTTGAGCTATCTCAATTTTTCCATAAAAATTGGTCTAGTATGGCAATATATTACTTTTACGGTCATATCTAGTAGCAGGACATTGTTCTAGACTAATTTCCTGGTGAATTAGCAACTTTAATTTTTTGGGAAAAATCCATGACTGGCCGCCTGTTGAAATTTCTCAATTTTGAGCTATCTCAATTTTTCCATAAAAACTGGTCTAGTATGGCAATTTATTACTTTTATGGTCATATCTAGTAGCAGGACATTGTTCTAGACTAATTTCCTGGTGATCCAGCAACTTTAATTTTTTGGGAAAAATCCATGACCGGCCGCCTGTTGAAATTTCTCAATTTTGAGCTATCTCAATTTTTCCATAAAAATTGGTCTAGTATGGCAATTTATTACTTTTATGGTCATATCTAGTAGCAGGACATTGTTCTAGACTAATTTCCTGGTGATCTAGCAACTTTAATTTTTTGGGAAAGATCCATGACCGGCCGCCTGTTGAAATTTCTCAATTTTGAGCTATCTACATTTTCCCATAAAAACTGGTCTAGTATGGCAATTTATTAATTTTATGGTCATATCTAGTAGCAGGACATTGTTCTAGACTAATTTCCTGGTGATCCAGCAACTTTAAATTTTTCGGAAAAATCCATGATCGGCCGCCTGTTGAAATTTCTCAATTTTGAGCTATCTAAATTTTTCCATAAAAACTGGTCTAGTATGGCAATTTATTACTTTTATGGTCATATCTAGTAGCAGGACATTGTTCTAGACTAATTTCCTGGTGATCCAGCAACTTTAATTTTTTGGGAAAAATCCATGACCGGCCGCCTGTTGAAATTTCTCAATTTTGAGCTATCTCAATTTTTCCATAAAAATTGGTCTAGTATGGCAATTTATTACTTTTATGGTCATATCTAGTAGCAGGACATTGTTTTAGACTAATTTCCTGGTGATCCAGCAACTTTAATTTTTTGGGAAAAATCCATGACCGGCCGCCTGTTGAAATTTCTCAATTTTGAGCTATCTCAATTTTTCCATAAAAACTGGTCTAGTATGGCAATTTATTACTTTTATGGTCATATCTAGTAGCAGGACATTGTTCTAGACTAATTTCCTGGTGATCCAGCAACTTTAATTTTTTGGGAAAAATCCATGACCGGCCGCCTGTTGAAATTTCTCAATTTTGAGCTATCTAAGTTTTTCCATAAAAATTGGTCTAGTATGGCAATTTATTACTTTTATGGTCATATCTAGTAGCAGGACATTGTTCTAGACTAATTTCCTGGTGAATTAGCAACTTTAATTTTTTGGGAAAAATCCATGACCGGCCGCGTGTTGAAATTTCTCAATTTTGAGCTATCTCAATTTTTCCATAAAAATTGGTCTAGAATGGCAATTTATTACTTTTATGGTCATATCTAGTAGCAGGACATTGTTCTAGACTAATTTCCTGGTGAATTAGCAACTTTAATTTTTTGGGAAAATTCCATGACCGGCCGCCTGTTGAAATTTCTCAATTTTGAGCTATCTCAATATTTCCATAAAAATTGGTCTAGTATGGCAATTTATTAATTTTATGGTCATATCTAGTAGCAGGACATTGTTCTAGACTAATTTCCTGGTGATCCAGCAACTTTAAATTTTTCGGAAAAATCCATGATCGGCCGCCTGTTGAAATTTCTCAATTTTGAGCTATCTCAATTTTTCCATAAAAACTGGTCTAGTATGGCAATTTATTACTTTTATGGTCATATCTAGTAGCAGGACATTGTTCTAGACTAATTTCCTGGCGATCCAGCAACTTTAATTTTTTGGGAAAAATCCATGACCGGCCGCCTGTTGAAATTTCTCAATTTTGAGCTATCTCAATTTTTCCATAAAAATTGGTCTAGTATGGCAATTTATTACTTTTATGGTCATATCTAGTAGCAGGACATTGTTTTAGACTAATTTCCTGGTGATCCAGCAACTTTAATTTTTTGGGAAAAATCCATGACCGGCCGCCTGTTGAAATTTCTAAATTTTGAGCTATCTAAATTTTTCCATAAAAATTGGTCTAGAATGGCAATTTATTACTTTTATGGTCATATCTAGTAGCAGGACATTGTTCTAGACTAATTTCCTGGTGAATTAGCAACTTTAATTTTTTGGGAAAAATCCATGACCGGCCGCGTGTTGAAATTTCTCAATTTTGAGCTATCTCAATTTTTCCATAAAAATTGGTCTAGAATGGCAATTTATTACTTTTATGGTCATATCTAGTAGCAGGACATTGTTCTAGACTAATTTCCTGGTGAATTAGCAACTTTAATTTTTTGGGAAAATTCCATGACCGGCCGCCTGTTGAAATTTCTCAATTTTGAGCTATCTCAATATTTCCATAAAAATTGGTCTAGTATGGCAATTTATTAATTTTATGGTCATATCTAGTAGCAGGACATTGTTCTAGACTAATTTCCTGGTGATCCAGCAACTTTAAATTTTTCGGAAAAATCCATGATCGGCCGCCTGTTGAAATTTCTCAATTTTGAGCTATCTCAATTTTTCCATAAAAACTGGTCTAGTATGGCAATTTATTACTTTTATGGTCATATCTAGTAGCAGGACATTGTTCTAGACTAATTTCCTGGCGATCCAGCAACTTTAATTTTTTGGGAAAAATCCATGACCGGCCGCCTGTTGAAATTTCTCAATTTTGAGCTATCTCAATTTTTCCATAAAAATTGGTCTAGTATGGCAATTTATTACTTTTATGGTCATATCTAGTAGCAGGACATTGTTTTAGACTAATTTCCTGGTGATCCAGCAACTTTAATTTTTTGGGAAAAATCCATGACCGGCCGCCTGTTGAAATTTCTAAATTTTGAGCTATCTAAATTTTTCCATAAAAATTGGTCTAGAATGGCAATTTATTACTTTTATGGTCATATCTAGTAGCAGGACATTGTTCTAGACTAATTTCCTGGTGAATTAGCAACTTTAATTTTTTGGGAAAATTCCATGACCGGCCGCCTGTTGAAATTTCTCAATTTTGAGCTATCTCAATTTTTCCATAAAAATTGGTCTAGTATGGCAATTTATTAATTTTATGGTCATATCTAGTAGCAGGACATTGTTCTAGACTAATTTCCTGGTGATCCAGCAACTTTAAATTTTTGGGAAAAATCCATGACCGGCCGCCTGTTGAAATTTCTCAATTTTGAGCTATCTCAATTTTTCCATAAAAACTGGTCTAGTATGGCAATTTATTACTTTTATGGTCATATCTAGTAGCAGGACATTGTTCTAGACTAATTTCCTGGTGATCCAGCAACTTTAATTTTTTGGGAAAAATCCATGACCGGCCGCCTGTTGAAATTTCTCAATTTTGAGCTATCTCAATTTTTCCATAAAAATTGGTCTAGTATGGCAATATATTACTTTTACGGTCATATCTAGTAGCAGGACATTGTTCTAGACTAATTTCCTGGTGAATTAGCAACTTTAATTTTTTGGGAAAAATCCATGACTGGCCGCCTGTTGAAATTTCTCAATTTTGAGCTATCTCAATTTTTCCATAAAAACTGGTCTAGTATGGCAATTTATTACTTTTATGGTCATATCTAGTAGCAGGACATTGTTTTAGACTAATTTCCTGGTGATCCAGCAACTTTAATTTTTTGGGAAAAATCCATGACCGGCCGCCTGTTGAAATTTCTCAATTTTGAGCTATCTCAATTTTTCCATAAAAACTGGTCTAGTATGGCAATTTATTACTTTTATGGTCATATCTAGTAGCAGGACATTGTTCTAGACTAATTTCCTGGTGATCCAGCAACTTTAATTTTTTGGGAAAAATCCATGACCGGCCGCCTGTTGAAATTTCTCAATTTTGAGCTATCTAAGTTTTTCCATAAAAATTGGTCTAGTATGGCAATTTATTACTTTTATGGTCATATCTAGTAGCAGGACATTGTTCTAGACTAATTTCCTGGTGAATTAGCAACTTTAATTTTTTGGGAAAAATCCATGACCGGCCGCGTGTTGAAATTTCTCAATTTTGAGCTATCTCAATTTTTCCATAAAAATTGGTCTAGAATGGCAATTTATTACTTTTATGGTCATATCTAGTAGCAGGACATTGTTCTAGACTAATTTCCTGGTGAATTAGCAACTTTAATTTTTTGGGAAAATTCCATGACCGGCCGCCTGTTGAAATTTCTCAATTTTGAGCTATCTCAATATTTCCATAAAAATTGGTCTAGTATGGCAATTTATTAATTTTATGGTCATATCTAGTAGCAGGACATTGTTCTAGACTAATTTCCTGGTGATCCAGCAACTTTAAATTTTTCGGAAAAATCCATGATCGGCCGCCTGTTGAAATTTCTCAATTTTGAGCTATCTCAATTTTTCCATAAAAACTGGTCTAGTATGGCAATTTATTACTTTTATGGTCATATCTAGTAGCAGGACATTGTTCTAGACTAATTTCCTGGCGATCCAGCAACTTTAATTTTTTGGGAAAAATCCATGACCGGCCGCCTGTTGAAATTTCTCAATTTTGAGCTATCTCAATTTTTCCATAAAAATTGGTCTAGTATGGCAATTTATTACTTTTATGGTCATATCTAGTAGCAGGACATTGTTTTAGACTAATTTCCTGGTGATCCAGCAACTTTAATTTTTTGGGAAAAATCCATGACCGGCCGCCTGTTGAAATTTCTAAATTTTGAGCTATCTAAATTTTTCCATAAAAATTGGTCTAGAATGGCAATTTATTACTTTTATGGTCATATCTAGTAGCAGGACATTGTTCTAGACTAATTTCCTGGTGAATTAGCAACTTTAATTTTTTGGGAAAAATCCATGACCGGCCGCGTGTTGAAATTTCTCAATTTTGAGCTATCTCAATTTTTCCATAAAAATTGGTCTAGAATGGCAATTTATTACTTTTATGGTCATATCTAGTAGCAGGACATTGTTCTAGACTAATTTCCTGGTGAATTAGCAACTTTAATTTTTTGGGAAAATTCCATGACCGGCCGCCTGTTGAAATTTCTCAATTTTGAGCTATCTCAATATTTCCATAAAAATTGGTCTAGTATGGCAATTTATTAATTTTATGGTCATATCTAGTAGCAGGACATTGTTCTAGACTAATTTCCTGGTGATCCAGCAACTTTAAATTTTTCGGAAAAATCCATGATCGGCCGCCTGTTGAAATTTCTCAATTTTGAGCTATCTCAATTTTTCCATAAAAACTGGTCTAGTATGGCAATTTATTACTTTTATGGTCATATCTAGTAGCAGGACATTGTTCTAGACTAATTTCCTGGCGATCCAGCAACTTTAATTTTTTGGGAAAAATCCATGACCGGCCGCCTGTTGAAATTTCTCAATTTTGAGCTATCTCAATTTTTCCATAAAAATTGGTCTAGTATGGCAATTTATTACTTTTATGGTCATATCTAGTAGCAGGACATTGTTTTAGACTAATTTCCTGGTGATCCAGCAACTTTAATTTTTTGGGAAAAATCCATGACCGGCCGCCTGTTGAAATTTCTAAATTTTGAGCTATCTAAATTTTTCCATAAAAATTGGTCTAGAATGGCAATTTATTACTTTTATGGTCATATCTAGTAGCAGGACATTGTTCTAGACTAATTTCCTGGTGAATTAGCAACTTTAATTTTTTGGGAAAATTCCATGACCGGCCGCCTGTTGAAATTTCTCAATTTTGAGCTATCTCAATTTTTCCATAAAAATTGGTCTAGTATGGCAATTTATTAATTTTATGGTCATATCTAGTAGCAGGACATTGTTCTAGACTAATTTCCTGGTGATCCAGCAACTTTAAATTTTTGGGAAAAATCCATGACCGGCCGCCTGTTGAAATTTCTCAATTTTGAGCTATCTCAATTTTTCCATAAAAACTGGTCTAGTATGGCAATTTATTACTTTTATGGTCATATCTAGTAGCAGGACATTGTTCTAGACTAATTTCCTGGTGATCCAGCAACTTTAATTTTTTGGGAAAAATCCATGACCGGCCGCCTGTTGAAATTTCTCAATTTTGAGCTATCTCAATTTTTCCATAAAAATTGGTCTAGTATGGCAATATATTACTTTTACGGTCATATCTAGTAGCAGGACATTGTTCTAGACTAATTTCCTGGTGAATTAGCAACTTTAATTTTTTGGGAAAAATCCATGACTGGCCGCCTGTTGAAATTTCTCAATTTTGAGCTATCTCAATTTTCCCATAAAAACTGGTCTAGTATGGCAATTTATTACTTTTATGGTCATATCTAGTAGCAGGACATTGTTCTAGACTAATTTCCTGGTGATCCAGCAACTTTAATTTTTTGGGAAAAATCCATGACCGGCCGCCTGTTGAAATTTCTCAATTTTGAGCTATCTAAGTTTTTCCATAAAAATTGGTCTAGTATGGCAATTTATTACTTTTATGGTCATATCTAGTAGCAGGACATTGTTCTAGACTAATTTCCTGGTGAATTAGCAACTTTAATTTTTTGGGAAAAATCCATGACCGGCCGCGTGTTGAAATTTCTCAATTTTGAGCTATCTCAATTTTTCCATAAAAATTGGTCTAGAATGGCAATTTATTACTTTTATGGTCATATCTAGTAGCAGGACATTGTTCTAGACTAATTTCCTGGTGAATTAGCAACTTTAATTTTTTGGGAAAATTCCATGACCGGCCGCCTGTTGAAATTTCTCAATTTTGAGCTATCTCAATATTTCCATAAAAATTGGTCTAGTATGGCAATTTATTAATTTTATGGTCATATCTAGTAGCAGGACATTGTTCTAGACTAATTTCCTGGTGATCCAGCAACTTTAAATTTTTCGGAAAAATCCATGATCGGCCGCCTGTTGAAATTTCTCAATTTTGAGCTATCTCAATTTTTCCATAAAAACTGGTCTAGTATGGCAATTTATTACTTTTATGGTCATATCTAGTAGCAGGACATTGTTCTAGACTAATTTCCTGGCGATCCAGCAACTTTAATTTTTTGGGAAAAATCCATGACCGGCCGCCTGTTGAAATTTCTCAATTTTGAGCTATCTCAATTTTTCCATAAAAATTGGTCTAGTATGGCAATTTATTACTTTTATGGTCATATCTAGTAGCAGGACATTGTTTTAGACTAATTTCCTGGTGATCCAGCAACTTTAATTTTTTGGGAAAAATCCATGACCGGCCGCCTGTTGAAATTTCTAAATTTTGAGCTATCTAAATTTTTCCATAAAAATTGGTCTAGAATGGCAATTTATTACTTTTATGGTCATATCTAGTAGCAGGACATTGTTCTAGACTAATTTCCTGGTGAATTAGCAACTTTAATTTTTTGGGAAAAATCCATGACCGGCCGCGTGTTGAAATTTCTCAATTTTGAGCTATCTCAATTTTTCCATAAAAATTGGTCTAGAATGGCAATTTATTACTTTTATGGTCATATCTAGTAGCAGGACATTGTTCTAGACTAATTTCCTGGTGAATTAGCAACTTTAATTTTTTGGGAAAATTCCATGACCGGCCGCCTGTTGAAATTTCTCAATTTTGAGCTATCTCAATATTTCCATAAAAATTGGTCTAGTATGGCAATTTATTAATTTTATGGTCATATCTAGTAGCAGGACATTGTTCTAGACTAATTTCCTGGTGATCCAGCAACTTTAAATTTTTCGGAAAAATCCATGATCGGCCGCCTGTTGAAATTTCTCAATTTTGAGCTATCTCAATTTTTCCATAAAAACTGGTCTAGTATGGCAATTTATTACTTTTATGGTCATATCTAGTAGCAGGACATTGTTCTAGACTAATTTCCTGGCGATCCAGCAACTTTAATTTTTTGGGAAAAATCCATGACCGGCCGCCTGTTGAAATTTCTCAATTTTGAGCTATCTCAATTTTTCCATAAAAATTGGTCTAGTATGGCAATTTATTACTTTTATGGTCATATCTAGTAGCAGGACATTGTTTTAGACTAATTTCCTGGTGATCCAGCAACTTTAATTTTTTGGGAAAAATCCATGACCGGCCGCCTGTTGAAATTTCTAAATTTTGAGCTATCTAAATTTTTCCATAAAAATTGGTCTAGAATGGCAATTTATTACTTTTATGGTCATATCTAGTAGCAGGACATTGTTCTAGACTAATTTCCTGGTGAATTAGCAACTTTAATTTTTTGGGAAAATTCCATGACCGGCCGCCTGTTGAAATTTCTCAATTTTGAGCTATCTCAATTTTTCCATAAAAATTGGTCTAGTATGGCAATTTATTAATTTTATGGTCATATCTAGTAGCAGGACATTGTTCTAGACTAATTTCCTGGTGATCCAGCAACTTTAAATTTTTGGGAAAAATCCATGACCGGCCGCCTGTTGAAATTTCTCAATTTTGAGCTATCTCAATTTTTCCATAAAAACTGGTCTAGTATGGCAATTTATTACTTTTATGGTCATATCTAGTAGCAGGACATTGTTCTAGACTAATTTCCTGGTGATCCAGCAACTTTAATTTTTTGGGAAAAATCCATGACCGGCCGCCTGTTGAAATTTCTCAATTTTGAGCTATCTCAATTTTTCCATAAAAATTGGTCTAGTATGGCAATATATTACTTTTACGGTCATATCTAGTAGCAGGACATTGTTCTAGACTAATTTCCTGGTGAATTAGCAACTTTAATTTTTTGGGAAAAATCCATGACTGGCCGCCTGTTGAAATTTCTCAATTTTGAGCTATCTCAATTTTTCCATAAAAACTGGTCTAGTATGGCAATTTATTACTTTTATGGTCATATCTAGTAGCAGGACATTGTTCTAGACTAATTTCCTGGTGATCCAGCAACTTTAATTTTTTGGGAAAAATCCATGACCGGCCGCCTGTTGAAATTTCTCAATTTTGAGCTATCTCAATTTTTCCATAAAAATTGGTCTAGTATGGCAATTTATTACTTTTATGGTCATATCTAGTAGCAGGACATTGTTTTAGACTAATTTCCTGGTGATCCAGCAACTTTAATTTTTTGGGAAAAATCCATGACCGGCCGCCTGTTGAAATTTCTCAATTTTGAGCTATCTAAATTTTTCCATAAAAATTGGTCTAGAATGGCAATTTATTACTTTTATGGTCATATCTAGTAGCAGGACATTGTTCTAGACTAATTTCCTGGTGAATTAGCAACTTTAATTTTTTGGGAAAATTCCATGACCGGCCGCCTGTTGAAATTTCTCAATTTTGAGCTATCTCAATTTTTCCATAAAAATTGGTCTAGTATGGCAATTTATTAATTTTATGGTCATATCTAGTAGCAGGACATTGTTCTAGACTAATTTCCTGGTGATCCAGCAACTTTAATTTTTTGGGAAAAATCCATGACCGGCCGCCTGTTGAAATTTCTCAATTTTGAGCTATCTCAATTTTTCCATAAAAACTGGTCTAGTATGGCAATTTATTACTTTTATGGTCATATCTAGTAGCAGGACATTGTTCTAGACTAATTTCCTGGTGATCCAGCAACTTTAATTTTTTGGGAAAAATCCATGACCGGCCGCCTGTATAAATTTCTCAATTTTGAGCTATCTAAGTTTTTCCATAAAAATTGGTCTAGTATGGCAATTTATTACTTTTATGGTCATATCTAGTAGCAGGACATTGTTCTAGACTAATTTCCTGGTGAATTAGCAACTTTAATTTTTTGGGAAAAATCCATGACCGGCCGCGTGTTGAAATTTCTCAATTTTGAGCTATCTCAATTTTTCCATAAAAATTGGTCTAGAATGGCAATTTATTACTTTTATGGTCATATCTAGTAGCAGGACATTGTTCTAGACTAATTTCCTGGTGAATTAGCAACTTTAATTTTTTGGGAAAATTCCATGACCGGCCGCCTGTTGAAATTTCTCAATTTTGAGCTATCTCAATATTTCCATAAAAATTGGTCTAGTATGGCAATTTATTAATTTTATGGTCATATCTAGTAGCAGGACATTGTTCTAGACTAATTTCCTGGTGATCCAGCAACTTTAAATTTTTCGGAAAAATCCATGATCGGCCGCCTGTTGAAATTTCTCAATTTTGAGCTATCTCAATTTTTCCATAAAAACTGGTCTAGTATGGCAATTTATTACTTTTATGGTCATATCTAGTAGCAGGACATTGTTCTAGACTAATTTCCTGGCGATCCAGCAACTTTAATTTTTTGGGAAAAATCCATGACCGGCCGCCTGTTGAAATTTCTCAATTTTGAGCTATCTCAATTTTTCCATAAAAATTGGTCTAGTATGGCAATTTATTACTTTTATGGTCATATCTAGTAGCAGGACATTGTTTTAGACTAATTTCCTGGTGATCCAGCAACTTTAATTTTTTGGGAAAAATCCATGACCGGCCGCCTGTTGAAATTTCTAAATTTTGAGCTATCTAAATTTTTCCATAAAAATTGGTCTAGAATGGCAATTTATTACTTTTATGGTCATATCTAGTAGCAGGACATTGTTCTAGACTAATTTCCTGGTGAATTAGCAACTTTAATTTTTTGGGAAAATTCCATGACCGGCCGCCTGTTGAAATTTCTCAATTTTGAGCTATCTCAATTTTTCCATAAAAATTGGTCTAGTATGGCAATTTATTAATTTTATGGTCATATCTAGTAGCAGGACATTGTTCTAGACTAATTTCCTGGTGATCCAGCAACTTTAAATTTTTGGGAAAAATCCATGACCGGCCGCCTGTTGAAATTTCTCAATTTTGAGCTATCTCAATTTTTCCATAAAAACTGGTCTAGTATGGCAATTTATTACTTTTATGGTCATATCTAGTAGCAGGACATTGTTCTAGACTAATTTCCTGGTGATCCAGCAACTTTAATTTTTTGGGAAAAATCCATGACCGGCCGCCTGTTGAAATTTCTCAATTTTGAGCTATCTCAATTTTTCCATAAAAATTGGTCTAGTATGGCAATATATTACTTTTACGGTCATATCTAGTAGCAGGACATTGTTCTAGACTAATTTCCTGGTGAATTAGCAACTTTAATTTTTTGGGAAAAATCCATGACTGGCCGCCTGTTGAAATTTCTCAATTTTGAGCTATCTCAATTTTTCCATAAAAACTGGTCTAGTATGGCAATTTATTACTTTTATGGTCATATCTAGTAGCAGGACATTGTTCTAGACTAATTTCCTGGTGATCCAGCAACTTTAATTTTTTGGGAAAAATCCATGACCGGCCGCCTGTTGAAATTTCTCAATTTTGAGCTATCTCAATTTTTCCATAAAAATTGGTCTAGTATGGCAATTTATTACTTTTATGGTCATATCTAGTAGCAGGACATTGTTTTAGACTAATTTCCTGGTGATCCAGCAACTTTAATTTTTTGGGAAAAATCCATGACCGGCCGCCTGTTGAAATTTCTCAATTTTGAGCTATCTAAATTTTTCCATAAAAATTGGTCTAGAATGGCAATTTATTACTTTTATGGTCATATCTAGTAGCAGGACATTGTTCTAGACTAATTTCCTGGTGAATTAGCAACTTTAATTTTTTGGGAAAATTCCATGACCGGCCGCCTGTTGAAATTTCTCAATTTTGAGCTATCTCAATTTTTCCATAAAAATTGGTCTAGTATGGCAATTTATTAATTTTATGGTCATATCTAGTAGCAGGACATTGTTCTAGACTAATTTCCTGGTGATCCAGCAACTTTAATTTTTTGGGAAAAATCCATGACCGGCCGCCTGTTGAAATTTCTCAATTTTGAGCTATCTCAATTTTTCCATAAAAACTGGTCTAGTATGGCAATTTATTACTTTTATGGTCATATCTAGTAGCAGGACATTGTTCTAGACTAATTTCCTGGTGATCCAGCAACTTTAATTTTTTGGGAAAAATCCATGACCGGCCGCCTGTTGAAATTTCTCAATTTTGAGCTATCTAAGTTTTTCCATAAAAATTGGTCTAGTATGGCAATTTATTACTTTTATGGTCATATCTAGTAGCAGGACATTGTTCTAGACTAATTTCCTGGTGAATTAGCAACTTTAATTTTTTGGGAAAAATCCATGACCGGCCGCGTGTTGAAATTTCTCAATTTTGAGCTATCTCAATTTTTCCATAAAAATTGGTCTAGAATGGCAATTTATTACTTTTATGGTCATATCTAGTAGCAGGACATTGTTCTAGACTAATTTCCTGGTGAATTAGCAACTTTAATTTTTTGGGAAAATTCCATGACCGGCCGCCTGTTGAAATTTCTCAATTTTGAGCTATCTCAATATTTCCATAAAAATTGGTCTAGTATGGCAATTTATTAATTTTATGGTCATATCTAGTAGCAGGACATTGTTCTAGACTAATTTCCTGGTGATCCAGCAACTTTAAATTTTTCGGAAAAATCCATGATCGGCCGCCTGTTGAAATTTCTCAATTTTGAGCTATCTCAATTTTTCCATAAAAACTGGTCTAGTATGGCAATTTATTACTTTTATGGTCATATCTAGTAGCAGGACATTGTTCTAGACTAATTTCCTGGCGATCCAGCAACTTTAATTTTTTGGGAAAAATCCATGACCGGCCGCCTGTTGAAATTTCTCAATTTTGAGCTATCTCAATTTTTCCATAAAAATTGGTCTAGTATGGCAATTTATTACTTTTATGGTCATATCTAGTAGCAGGACATTGTTTTAGACTAATTTCCTGGTGATCCAGCAACTTTAATTTTTTGGGAAAAATCCATGACCGGCCGCCTGTTGAAATTTCTAAATTTTGAGCTATCTAAATTTTTCCATAAAAATTGGTCTAGAATGGCAATTTATTACTTTTATGGTCATATCTAGTAGCAGGACATTGTTCTAGACTAATTTCCTGGTGAATTAGCAACTTTAATTTTTTGGGAAAATTCCATGACCGGCCGCCTGTTGAAATTTCTCAATTTTGAGCTATCTCAATTTTTCCATAAAAATTGGTCTAGTATGGCAATTTATTAATTTTATGGTCATATCTAGTAGCAGGACATTGTTCTAGACTAATTTCCTGGTGATCCAGCAACTTTAAATTTTTGGGAAAAATCCATGACCGGCCGCCTGTTGAAATTTCTCAATTTTGAGCTATCTCAATTTTTCCATAAAAACTGGTCTAGTATGGCAATTTATTACTTTTATGGTCATATCTAGTAGCAGGACATTGTTCTAGACTAATTTCCTGGTGATCCAGCAACTTTAATTTTTTGGGAAAAATCCATGACCGGCCGCCTGTTGAAATTTCTCAATTTTGAGCTATCTCAATTTTTCCATAAAAATTGGTCTAGTATGGCAATTTATTACTTTTACGGTCATATCTAGTAGCAGGACATTGTTCTAGACTAATTTCCTGGTGATCCAGCAACTTTAATTTTTTGGGAAAAATCCATGACTGGCCGCCTGTTGAAATTTCTCAATTTTGAGCTATCTACATTTTCCCATAAAAACTGGTCTAGTATGGCAATTTATTAATTTTATGGTCATATCTAGTAGCAGGACATTGTTCTAGACTAATTTCCTGGTGATCCAGCAACTTTAAATTTTTCGGAAAAATCCATGATCGGCCGCCTGTTGAAATTTCTCAATTTTGAGCTATCTCAATTTTTCCATAAAAACTGGTCTAGTATGGCAATTTATTACTTTTATGGTCATATCTAGTAGCAGGACATTGTTCTAGACTAATTTCCTGGTGATCCAGCAACTTTAATTTTTTGGGAAAAATCCATGACCGGCCGCCTGTTGAAATTTCTCAATTTTGAGCTATCTCAATTTTTCCATAAAAATTGGTCTAGTATGGCAATTTATTACTTTTATGGTCATATCTAGTAGCAGGACATTGTTCTAGACTAATTTCCTGGTGATCTAGCAACTTTAATTTTTTGGGAAAGATCCATGACCGGCCGCCTGTTGAAATTTCTCAATTTTGAGCTATCTACATTTTCCCATAAAAACTGGTCTAGTATGGCAATTTATTAATTTTATGGTCATATCTAGTAGCAGGACATTGTTCTAGACTAATTTCCTGGTGATCCAGCAACTTTAAATTTTTCGGAAAAATCCATGATCGGCCGCCTGTTGAAATTTCTCAATTTTGAGCTATCTAAATTTTTCCATAAAAACTGGTCTAGTATGGCAATTTATTACTTTTATGGTCATATCTAGTAGCAGGACATTGTTCTAGACTAATTTCCTGGTGATCCAGCAACTTTAATTTTTTGGGAAAAATCCATGACCGGCCGCCTGTTGAAATTTCTCAATTTTGAGCTATCTCAATTTTTCCATAAAAATTGGTCTAGTATGGCAATTTATTACTTTTATGGTCATATCTAGTAGCAGGACATTGTTTTAGACTAATTTCCTGGTGATCCAGCAACTTTAATTTTTTGGGAAAAATCCATGACCGGCCGCCTGTTGAAATTTCTAAATTTTGAGCTATCTAAGTTTTTCCATAAAAATTGGTCTAGAATGGCAATTTATTACTTTTATGGTCATATCTAGTAGCAGGACATTGTTCTAGACTAATTTCCTGGTGAATTAGCAACTTTAATTTTTTGGGCAAAATTCCATGACCGGCCGCCTGTTGAAATTTCTCAATTTTGAGCTATCTCAATGTTTCCATAAAAATTGGTCTAGTATGGCAATTTATTAATTTTATGGTCATATCTAGTAGCAGGACATTGTTCTAGACTAATTTCCTGGTGATCCAGCAACTTTAAATTTTTGGGAAAAATCCATGACCGGCCGCCTGTTGAAATTTCTCAATTTTGAGCTATCTCAATTTTTCCATAAAAACTGGTCTAGTATGGCAATTTATTACTTTTATGGTCATATCTAGTAGCAGGACATTGTTCTAGACTAATTTCCTGGTGATCCAGCAACTTTAATTTTTTGGGAAAAATCCATGACCGGCCGCCTGTTGAAATTTCTCAATTTTGAGCTATCTCAATTTTTCCATAAAAATTGGTCTAGTATGGCAATTTATTACTTTTACGGTCATATCTAGTAGCAGGACATTGTTCTAGACTAATTTCCTGGTGATCCAGCAACTTTAATTTTTTGGGAAAAATCCATGACTGGCCGCCTGTTGAAATTTCTCAATTTTGAGCTATCTACATTTTCCCATAAAAACTGGTCTAGTATGGCAATTTATTAATTTTATGGTCATATCTAGTAGCAGGACATTGTTCTAGACTAATTTCCTGGTGATCCAGCAACTTTAAATTTTTCGGAAAAATCCATGATCGGCCGCCTGTTGAAATTTCTCAATTTTGAGCTATCTCAATTTTTCCATAAAAACTGGTCTAGTATGGCAATTTATTACTTTTATGGTCATATCTAGTAGCAGGACATTGTTCTAGACTAATTTCCTGGTGATCCAGCAACTTTAATTTTTTGGGAAAAATCCATGACCGGCCGCCTGTTGAAATTTCTCAATTTTGAGCTATCTCAATTTTTCCATAAAAATTGGTCTAGTATGGCAATTTATTACTTTTATGGTCATATCTAGTAGCAGGACATTGTTTTAGACTAATTTCCTGGTGATCCAGCAACTTTAATTTTTTGGGAAAAATCAATGACCGGCCGCCTGTTGAAATTTCTAAATTTTGAGCTATCTAAATTTTTCCATAAAAATTGGTCTAGAATGGCAATTTATTACTTTTATGGTCATATCTAGTAGCAGGACATTGTTCTAGACTAATTTCCTGGTGAATTAGCAACTTTAATTTTTTGAGAAAATTCCATGACCGGCCGCCTGTTGAAATTTCTCAATTTTGAGCTATCTCAATTTTTCCATAAAAATTGGTCTAGTATGGCAATTTATTAATTTTATGGTCATATCTAGTAGCAGGACATTGTTCTAGACTAATTTCCTGGTGATCCAGCAACTTTAAATTTTTGGGAAAAATCCATGACCGGCCGCCTGTTGAAATTTCTCAATTTTGAGCTATATCAATTTTTCCATAAAAATTGGTCTAGAATGGCAATTTATTACTTTTATGGTCATATCTAGTAGCAGGACATTGTTCTAGACTAATTTCCTGGTGAATTAGCAACTTTAATTTTTTTGGAAAAATTCATGACCGGCCGCCTGTTGAAATTTCTAAATTTTGAGCTATCTAAGTTTTTCCATAAAAATTGGTCTAGAATGGCAATTTATTACTTTTATGGTCATATCTAGTAGCAGGACATTGTTCTAGACTAATTTCCTGGTGAATTAGCAACTTTAATTTTTTGGGAAAATTCCATGACCGGCCGCCTGTTGAAATTTCTCAATTTTGAGCTATCTCAATTTTTCCATAAAAATTGGTCTAGTATGGCAATTTATTAATTTTATGGTCATATCTAGTAGCAGGACATTGTTCTAGACTAATTTCCTGGTGATCCAGCAACTTTAAATTTTTGGGAAAAATCCATGACCGGCCGCCTGTTGAAATTTCTCAATTTTGAGCTATCTCAATTTTTCCATAAAAACTGGTCTAGTATGGCAATTTATTACTTTTATGGTCATATCTAGTAGCAGGACATTGTTCTAGACTAATTTCCTGGTGATCAAGCAACTTTAATTTTTTGGGAAAAATCCATGACCGGCCGCCTGTTGAAATTTCTCAATTTTGAGCTATCTCAATTTTTCCAAAAAATTGGTCTAGTATGGCAATTTATTACTTTTACGGTCATATCTAGTAGCAGGACATTGTTCTAGACTAATTTCCTGGTGATCCAGCAACATTAATTATTTGGGAAAAATGCATGACTGGCCGCCTGTTGAAATTTCTCAATTTTGAGCTATCTACATTTTCCCATAAAAACTGGTCTAGTATGGCAATTTATTAATTTTATGGTCATATCTAGTAGCAGGACATTGTTCTAGACTAATTTCCTGGTGATCCAGCAACTTTAAATTTTTCGGAAAAATCCATGATCGGCCGCCTGTTGAAATTTCTCAATTTTGAGCTATCTCAATTTTTCCATAAAAACTGGTCTAGTATGGCAATTTATTACTTTTATGGTCATATCTAGTAGCAGGACATTGTTCTAGACTAATTTCCTGGTGATCCAGCAACTTTAATTTTTTGGGAAAAATCCATGACCGGCCGCCTGTTGACATTTCTCAATTTTGAGCTATCTCAATTTTTCCATAAAAATTGGTCTAGTATGGCAATTTATTACTTTTATGGTCATATCTAGTAGCAGGACATTGTTTTAGACTAATTTCCTGGTGATCCAGCAACTTTAATTTTTTGGGAAAAATCCATGACCGGCCGCCTGTTGAAATTTCTAAATTTTGAGCTATCTAAATTTTTCCATAAAAATTGGTCTAGAATGGCAATTTATTACTTTTATGGTCATATCTAGTAGCAGGACATTGTTCTAGACTAATTTCCTGGTGAATTAGCAACTTTAATTTTTTGGGAAAATTCCATGACCGGCCGCCTGTTGAAATTTCTCAATTTTGAGCTATCTCAATTTTTCCATAAAAATTGGTCTAGTATGGCAATTTATTTATTTTATGGTCATATCTAGTAGCAGGACATTATTCTAGACTAATTTCCTGGTGATCCAGCAACTTTAAATTTTTGGGAAAAATCCATGACCGGCCGCCTGTTGAAATTTCTCAATTTTGAGCTATCTCAATTTTTCCATAAAAATTGGTCTAGAATGGCAATTTATTACTTTTATGGTCATATCTAGTAGCAGGACATTGTTCTAGACTAATTTCCTGGTGAATTAGCAACTTTAATTTTTTGGGAAAAATCCATGACCGGCCGCCTGTTGAAATTTCTCAATTTTGAGCTATCTCAATTTTTCCATAAAAATTGGTCTAGTATGGCAATTTATTACTTTTACGGTCATATCTAGTAGCAGGACATTGTTCTAGACTAATTTCCTGGTGAATTAGCAACTTTAATTTTTTGGGAAAAATCCATGACCGGCCGCCTGTTGAAATTTCTCAATTTTGAGCTATCTCAATTTTTCCATAAAAACTGGTCTAGTATGGCAATTTATTACTTTTATGGTCATATCTAGTAGCAGGACATTGTTCTAGACTAATTTCCTGGTGATCCAGCAACTTTAATTTTTTGGGAAAAATCCATGACCGGCCGCCTGTTGAAATTTCTCAATTTTGAGCTATCTCAATTTTTCCATAAAAATTGGTCTAGTATGGCAATTTATTACTTTTATGGTCATATCTAGTAGCAGGACATTGTTTTAGACTTATTTCCTGGTGATCCAGCAACTTTAATTTTTTGGGAAAAATCCATGACCGGCCGCCTGTTGAAATTTCTAAATTTTGAGCTATCTAAATTTTTCCATAAAAATTGGTCTAGAATGGCAATTTATTACTTTTATGGTCATATCTAGTAGCAGGACATTGTTCTAGACTAATTTCCTGGTGAATTAGCAACTTTAATTTTTTGGGAAAATTCCATGACCGGCCGCCTGTTGAAATTTCTCAATTTTGAGCTATCTCAATTTTTCCATAAAAATTGGTCTAGTATGGCAATTTATTAATTTTATGGTCATATCTAGTAGCAGGACATTGTTCTAGACTAATTTCCTGGTGATCCAGCAACTTTAAATTTTTGGGAAAAATCCATGACCGGCCGCCTGATGAAATTTCTCAATTTTGAGCTATCTCAATTTTTCCATAAAAATTGGTCTAGAATGGCAATTTATTACTTTTATGGTCATATCTAGTAGCAGGACATTGTTCTAGACTAATTTCCTGGTGAATTAGCAACTTTAATTTTTTGGGAAAATTCCATGACCGGCCGCCTGTTGAAATTTCTCAATTTTGAGCTATCTCAATTTTTCCATAAAAATTGGTCGAGTATGGCAATTTATTAATTTTATGGTCATATCTAGTAGCAGGACATTGTTCTAGACTAATTTCCTGGTGATCCAGCAACTTTAAATTTTTGGGAAAAATCCATGACCGGCCGCCTGTTGAAATTTCTCAATTTTGAGCTATCTCAATTTTTCCATAAAAACTGGTCTAGTATGGCAATTTATTACTTTTATGGTCATATCTAGTAGCAGGACATTGTTCTAGACTAATTTCCTGGTGATCCAGCAACTTTAATTTTTTGGGAAAAATCCATGACCGGCCGCCTGTTGAAATTTCTCAATTTTGAGCTATCTCAATTTTTCCATAAAAATTGGTCTAGTATGGCAATTTATTACTTTTATGGTCATATCTAGTAGCAGGACATTGTTCTAGACTAATTTCCTGGTGATCCAGCAACTTTAATTTTTTGGGAAAAATCCATGACCGGCCGCCTGTTGAAATTTCTCAATTTTGAGCTATCTCAATTTTTCCATAAAAATTGGTCTAGTATGGCAATTTATTACTTTTACGGTCATATCTAGTAGCAGGACATTGTTCTAGACTAATTTCCTGGTGAATTAGCAACTTTAATTTTTTGGGAAAAATCCATGACCGGCCGCCTGTTGAAATTTCTCAATTTTGAGCTATCTCAATTTTTCCATAAAAACTGGTCTAGTATGGCAATTTATTACTTTTATGGTCATATCTAGTAGCAGGACATTGTTCTAGACTAATTTCCTGGTGATCCAGCAACTTTAATTTTTTGGGAAAAATCCATGACCGGCCGCCTGTTGAAATTTCTCAATTTTGAGCTATCTCAATTTTTCCATAAAAATTGGTCGAGTATGGCAATTTATTAATTTTATGGTCATATCTAGTAGCAGGACATTGTTCTAGACTAATTTCCTGGTGATCCAGCAACTTTAAATTTTTGGGAAAAATCCATGACCGGCCGCCTGTTGAAATTTCTCAATTTTGAGCTATCTCAATTTTTCCATAAAAACTGGTCTAGTATGGCAATTTATTACTTTTATGGTCATATCTAGTAGCAGGACATTGTTCTAGACTAATTTCCTGGTGATCCAGCAACTTTAATTTTTTGGGAAAAATCCATGACCGGCCGCCTGTTGAAATTTCTCAATTTTGAGCTATCTCAATTTTTCCATAAAAATTGGTCTAGTATGGCAATTTATTACTTTTATGGTCATATCTAGTAGCAGGACATTGTTCTAGACTAATTTCCTGGTGAATTAGCAACTTTAATTTTTTGGGAAAAATCCATGACCGGCCGCCTGTTGAAATTTCTCAATTTTGAGCTATCTCAATTTTTCCATAAAAATTGGTCTAGTATGGCAATTTATTACTTTTATGGTCATATCTAGTAGCAGGACATTGTTTTAGACTAATTTCCTGGTGATCCAGCAACTTTAATTTTTTGGGCAAAATCCATGACCGGCCGCCTGTTGAAATTTCTCAATTTTGAGCTATCTAAATTTTTCCATAAAAATTGGTCTAGAATGGCAATTTATTACTTTTATGGTCATATCTAGTAGCAGGACATTGTTCTAGACTAATTTCCTGGTGAATTAGCAACTTTAATTTTTTGGGAAAATTCCATGACCGGCCGCCTGTTGAAATTTCTCAATTTTGAGCTATCTCAATTTTTCCATAAAAATTGGTCTAGTATGGCAATTTATTAATTTTATGGTCATATCTAGTAGCAGGACATTGTTCTAGACTAATTTCCTGGTGATCCAGCAACTTTAAATTTTTGGGAAAAATCCATGACCGGCCGCCTGATGAAATTTCTCAATTTTGAGCTATCTCAATTTTTCCATAAAAATTGGTCTAGAATGGCAATTTATTACTTTTATGGTCATATCTAGTAGCAGGACATTGTTCTAGACTAATTTCCTGGTGAATTAGCAACTTTAATTTTTTGGGAAAATTCCATGACCGGCCGCCTGTTGAAATTTCTCAATTTTGAGCTATCTCAATTTTTCCATAAAAATTGGTCGAGTATGGCAATTTATTAATTTTATGGTCATATCTAGTAGCAGGACATTGTTCTAGACTAATTTCCTGGTGATCCAGCAACTTTAAATTTTTGGGAAAAATCCATGACCGGCCGCCTGTTGAAATTTCTCAATTTTGAGCTATCTCAATTTTTCCATAAAAACTGGTCTAGTATGGCAATTTATTACTTTTATGGTCATATCTAGTAGCAGGACATTGTTCTAGACTAATTTCCTGGTGATCCAGCAACTATAATTTTTTGGGAAAAATCCATGACCGGCCGCCTGTTGAAATTTCTCAATTTTGAGCTATCTCAATTTTTCCATAAAAATTGGTCTAGTATGGCAATTTATTACTTTTATGGTCATATCTAGTAGCAGGACATTGTTCTAGACTAATTTCCTGGTGATCCAGCAACTTTAATTTTTTGGGAAAAATCCATGACCGGCCGCCTGTTGAAATTTCTCAATTTTGAGCTATCTCAATTTTTCCATAAAAATTGGTCTAGTATGGCAATTTATTACTTTTACGGTCATATCTAGTAGCAGGACATTGTTCTAGACTAATTTCCTGGTGAATTAGCAACTTTAATTTTTTGGGAAAAATCCATGACCGGCCGCCTGTTGAAATTTCTCAATTTTGAGCTATCTCAATTTTTCCATAAAAACTGGTCTAGTATGGCAATTTATTACTTTTATGGTCATATCTAGTAGCAGGACATTGTTCTAGACTAATTTCCTGGTGATCCAGCAACTTTAATTTTTTGGGAAAAATCCATGACCGGCCGCCTGTTGAAATTTCTCAATTTTGAGCTATCTCAATTTTTCCATAAAAATTGGTCGAGTATGGCAATTTATTAATTTTATGGTCATATCTAGTAGCAGGACATTGTTCTAGACTAATTTCCTGGTGATCCAGCAACTTTAAATTTTTGGGAAAAATCCATGACCGGCCGCCTGTTGAAATTTCTCAATTTTGAGCTATCTCAATTTTTCCATAAAAACTGGTCTAGTATGGCAATTTATTACTTTTATGGTCATATCTAGTAGCAGGACATTGTTCTAGACTAATTTCCTGGTGATCCAGCAACTTTAATTTTTTGGGAAAAATCCATGACCGGCCGCCTGTTGAAATTTCTCAATTTTGAGCTATCTCAATTTTTCCATAAAAATTGGTCTAGTATGGCAATTTATTACTTTTATGGTCATATCTAGTAGCAGGACATTGTTCTAGACTAATTTCCTGGTGAATTAGCAACTTTAATTTTTTGGGAAAAATCCATGACCGGCCGCCTGTTGAAATTTCTCAATTTTGAGCTATCTCAATTTTTCCATAAAAATTGGTCTAGTATGGCAATTTATTACTTTTATGGTCATATCTAGTAGCAGGACATTGTTTTAGACTAATTTCCTGGTGATCCAGCAACTTTAATTTTTTGGGAAAAATCCATGACCGGCCGCCTGTTGAAATTTCTCAATTTTGAGCTATCTAAATTTTTCCATAAAAATTGGTCTAGAATGACAATTTATTACTTTTATGGTCATATCTAGTAGCAGGACATTGTTCTAGACTAATTTCCTGGTGAATTAGCAACTTTAATTTTTTGGGAAAATTCCATGACCGGCCGCCTGTTGAAATTTCTCAATTTTGAGCTATCTCAATTTTTCCATAAAAATTGGTCTAGTATGGCAATTTATTAATTTTATGGTCATATCTAGTAGCAGGACATTGTTCTAGACTAATTTCCTGGTGATCCAGCAACTTTAATTTTTTGGGAAAAATCCATGACCGGCCGCCTGTTGAAATTTCTCAATTTTGAGCTATCTCAATTTTTCCATAAAAACTGGTCTAGTATGGCAATTTATTACTTTTATGGTCATATCTAGTAGCAGGACATTGTTCTAGACTAATTTCCTGGTGATCCAGCAACTTTAATTTTTTGGGAAAAATCCATGACCGGCCGCCTGTTGAAATTTCTCAATTTTGAGCTATCTAAGTTTTTCCATAAAAATTGGTCTAGTATGGCAATTTATTACTTTTATGGTCATATCTAGTAGCAGGACATTGTTCTAGACTAATTTCCTGGTGAATTAGCAACTTTAATTTTTTGGGAAAAATCCATGACCGGCCGCGTGTTGAAATTTCTCAATTTTGAGCTATCTCAATTTTTCCATAAAAATTGGTCTAGAATGGCAATTTATTACTTTTATGGTCATATCTAGTAGCAGGACATTGTTCTAGACTAATTTCCTGGTGAATTAGCAACTTTAATTTTTTGGGAAAATTCCATGACCGGCCGCCTGTTGAAATTTCTCAATTTTGAGCTATCTCAATATTTCCATAAAAATTGGTCTAGTATGGCAATTTATTAATTTTATGGTCATATCTAGTAGCAGGACATTGTTCTAGACTAATTTCCTGGTGATCCAGCAACTTTAAATTTTTCGGAAAAATCCATGATCGGCCGCCTGTTGAAATTTCTCAATTTTGAGCTATCTCAATTTTTCCATAAAAACTGGTCTAGTATGGCAATTTATTACTTTTATGGTCATATCTAGTAGCAGGACATTGTTCTAGACTAATTTCCTGGCGATCCAGCAACTTTAATTTTTTGGGAAAAATCCATGACCGGCCGCCTGTTGAAATTTCTCAATTTTGAGCTATCTCAATTTTTCCATAAAAATTGGTCTAGTATGGCAATTTATTACTTTTATGGTCATATCTAGTAGCAGGACATTGTTTTAGACTAATTTCCTGGTGATCCAGCAACTTTAATTTTTTGGGAAAAATCCATGACCGGCCGCCTGTTGAAATTTCTAAATTTTGAGCTATCTAAATTTTTCCATAAAAATTGGTCTAGAATGGCAATTTATTACTTTTATGGTCATATCTAGTAGCAGGACATTGTTCTAGACTAATTTCCTGGTGAATTAGCAACTTTAATTTTTTGGGAAAATTCCATGACCGGCCGCCTGTTGAAATTTCTCAATTTTGAGCTATCTCAATTTTTCCATAAAAATTGGTCTAGTATGGCAATTTATTAATTTTATGGTCATATCTAGTAGCAGGACATTGTTCTAGACTAATTTCCTGGTGATCCAGCAACTTTAAATTTTTGGGAAAAATCCATGACCGGCCGCCTGTTGAAATTTCTCAATTTTGAGCTATCTCAATTTTTCCATAAAAACTGGTCTAGTATGGCAATTTATTACTTTTATGGTCATATCTAGTAGCAGGACATTGTTCTAGACTAATTTCCTGGTGATCCAGCAACTTTAATTTTTTGGGAAAAATCCATGACCGGCCGCCTGTTGAAATTTCTCAATTTTGAGCTATCTCAATTTTTCCATAAAAATTGGTCTAGTATGGCAATTTATTAATTTTATGGTCATATCTAGTAGCAGGACATTGTTCTAGACTAATTTCCTGGTGATCCAGCAACTTTAATTTTTTGGGCAAAATTCCATGACCGGCCGCCTGTTGAAATTTCTCAATTTTGAGCTATCTCAATTTTTCCATAAAAATTGGTCTAGTATGGCAATTTATTAATTTTATGGTCATATCTAGTAGCAGGACATTGTTCTAGACTAATTTCCTGGTGATCCAGCAACTTTAAATTTTTGGGAAAAATCCATGACCGGCCGCCTGTTGAAATTTCTCAATTTTGAGCTATCTAAATTTTTCCATAAAAACTGGTCTAGTATGGCAATTTATTACTTTTATGGTCATATCTAGTAGCAGGACATTGTTCTAGACTAATTTCCTGGTGATCCAGCAACTTTAATTTTTTGGGAAAAATCCATGACCGGCCGCCTGTTGAAATTTCTCAATTTTGAGCTATCTCAATTTTTCCATAAAAATTGGTCTAGTATGGCAATTTATTACTTTTACGGTCATATCTAGTAGCAGGACATTGTTCTAGACTAATTTCCTGGTGATCCAGCAACTTTAATTTTTTGGGAAAAATCCATGACTGGCCGCCTGTTGAAATTTCTCAATTTTGAGCTATCTACATTTTCCCATAAAAACTGGTCTAGTATGGCAATTTATTAATTTTATGGTCATATCTAGTAGCAGGACATTGTTCTAGACTAATTTCCTGGTGATCCAGCAACTTTAAATTTTTCGGAAAAATCCATGATCGGCCGCCTGTTGAAATTTCTCAATTTTGAGCTATCTCAATTTTTCCATAAAAACTGGTCTAGTATGGCAATTTATTACTTTTATGGTCATATCTAGTAGCAGGACATTGTTCTAGACTAATTTCCTGGTGATCCAGCAACTTTAATTTTTTGGGAAAAATCCATGACCGGCCGCCTGTTGAAATTTCTCAATTTTGAGCTATCTCAATTTTTCCATAAAAATTGGTCTAGTATGGCAATTTATTACTTTTATGATCATATCTAGTAGCAGGACATTGTTTTAGACTAATTTCCTGGTGATCCAGCAACTTTAATTTTTTGGGAAAAATCAATGACCGGCCGCCTGTTGAAATTTCTAAATTTTGAGCTATCTAAATTTTTCCATAAAAATTGGTCTAGAATGGCAATTTATTACTTTTATGGTCATATCTAGTAGCAGGACATTGTTCTAGACTAATTTCCTGGTGAATTAGCAACTTTAATTTTTTGGGAAAATTCCATGACCGGCCGCCTGTTGAAATTTCTCAATTTTGAGCTATCTCAATTTTTCCATAAAAATTGGTCTAGTATGGCAATTTATTAATTTTATGGTCATATCTAGTAGCAGGACATTGTTCTAGACTAATTTCCTGGTGATCCAGCAACTTTAAATTTTTGGGAAAAATCCATGACCGGCCGCCTGTTGAAATTTCTCAATTTTGAGCTATCTCAATTTTTCCATAAAAATTGGTCTAGAATGGCAATTTATTACTTTTATGGTCATATCTAGTAGCAGGACATTGTTCTAGACTAATTTCCTGGTGAATTAGCAACTTTAATTTTTTGGGAAAAATTCATGACCGGCCGCCTGTTGAAATTTCTAAATTTTGAGCTATCTAAGTTTTTCCATAAAAATTGGTCTAGAATGGCAATTTATTACTTTTATGGTCATATCTAGTAGCAGGACATTGTTCTAGACTAATTTCCTGGTGAATTAGCAACTTTAATTTTTTGGGAAAATTCCATGACCGGCCGCCTGTTGAAATTTCTCAATTTTGAGCTATCTCAATTTTTCCATAAAAATTGGTCTAGTATGGCAATTTATTAATTTTATGGTCATATCTAGTAGCAGGACATTGTTCTAGACTAATTTCCTGGTGATCCAGCAACTTTAAATTTTTGGGAAAAATCCATGACCGGCCGCCTGTTGAAATTTCTCAATTTTGAGCTATCTCAATTTTTCCATAAAAACTGGTCTAGTATGGCAATTTATTACTTTTATGGTCATATCTAGTAGCAGGACATTGTTCTAGACTAATTTCCTGGTGATCAAGCAACTTTAATTTTTTGGGAAAAATCCATGACCGGCCGCCTGTTGAAATTTCTCAATTTTGAGCTATCTCAATTTTTCCATAAAATTGGTCTAGTATGGCAATTTATTACTTTTACGGTCATATCTAGTAGCAGGACATTGTTCTAGACTAATTTCCTGGTGATCCAGCAACTTTAATTTTTTGGGAAAAATCCATGACTGGCCGCCTGTTGAAATTTCTCAATTTTGAGCTATCTACATTTTCCCATAAAAACTGGTCTAGTATGGCAATTTATTAATTTTATGGTCATATCTAGTAGCAGGACATTGTTCTAGACTAATTTCCTGGTGATCCAGCAACTTTAAATTTTTCGGAAAAATCCATGATCGGCCGCCTGTTGAAATTTCTCAATTTTGAGCTATCTCAATTTTTCCATAAAAACTGGTCTAGTATGGCAATTTATTACTTTTATGGTCATATCTAGTAGCAGGACATTGTTCTAGACTAATTTCCTGGTGATCCAGCAACTTTAATTTTTTGGGAAAAATCCATGACCGGCCGCCTGTTGAAATTTCTCAATTTTGAGCTATCTCAATTTTTCCATAAAAATTGGTCTAGTATGGCAATTTATTACTTTTATGGTCATATCTAGTAGCAGGACATTGTTTTAGACTAATTTCCTGGTGATCCAGCAACTTTAATTTTTTGGGAAAAATCCATGACCGGCCGCCTGTTGAAATTTCTAAATTTTGAGCTATCTAAATTTTTCCATAAAAATTGGTCTAGAATGGCAATTTATTACTTTTATGGTCATATCTAGTAGCAGGACATTGTTCTAGACTAATTTCCTGGTGAATTAGCAACTTTAATTTTTTGGGAAAATTCCATGACCGGCCGCCTGTTGAAATTTCTCAATTTTGAGCTATCTCAATTTTTCCATAAAAATTGGTCTAGTATGGCAATTTATTTATTTTATGGTCATATCTAGTAGCAGGACATTATTCTAGACTAATTTCCTGGTGATCCAGCAACTTTAAATTTTTGGGAAAAATCCATGACCGGCCGCCTGTTGAAATTTCTCAATTTTGAGCTATCTCAATTTTTCCATAAAAATTGGTCTAGAATGGCAATTTATTACTTTTATGGTCATATCTAGTAGCAGGACATTGTTCTAGACTAATTTCCTGGTGAATTAGCAACTTTAATTTTTTGGGAAAAATCCATGACCGGCCGCCTGTTGAAATTTCTCAATTTTGAGCTATCTCAATTTTTCCATAAAAATTGGTCTAGTATGGCAATTTATTACTTTTATGGTCATATCTAGTAGCAGGACATTGTTCTAGACTAATTTCCTGGTGAATTAGCAACTTTAATTTTTTGGGAAAATTCCATGACCGGCCGCCTGTTGAAATTTCTCAATTTTGAGCTATCTCAATTTTTCCATAAAAATTGGTCTAGTATGGCAATTTATTAATTTTATGGTCATATCTAGTAGCAGGACATTGTTCTAGACTAATTTCCTGGTGATCCAGCAACGTTAATTTTTTGGGAAAAATCCATGACCGGCCGCCTGTTGAAATTTCTCAATTTTGAGCTATCTCAATTTTTCCATAAAAACTGGTCTAGTATGGCAATTTATTACTTTTATGGTCATATCTAGTAGCAGGACATTGTTCTAGACTAATTTCCTGGTGATCCAGCAACTTTAATTTTTTGGGAAAAATCCATGACCGGCCGCCTGTTGAAATTTCTCAATTTTGAGCTATCTCAATTTTTCCATAAAAATTGGTCTAGTATGGCAATTTATTACTTTTATGGTCATATCTAGTAGCAGGACATTGTTCTAGACTAATTTCCTGGTGATCCAGCAACTTTAATTTTTTGGGAAAAATCCATGACCGGCCGCCTGTTGAAATTTCTCAATTTTGAGCTATCTCAATTTTTCCATAAAAATTGGTCTAGTATGGCAATTTATTACTTTTACGGTCATATCTAGTAGCAGGACATTGTTCTAGACTAATTTCCTGGTGAATTAGCAACTTTAATTTTTTGGGAAAAATCCATGACCGGCCGCCTGTTGAAATTTCTCAATTTTGAGCTATCTCAATTTTTCCATAAAAACTGGTCTAGTATGGCAATTTATTACTTTTATGGTCATATCTAGTAGCAGGACATTGTTCTAGACTAATTTCCTGGTGATCCAGCAACTTTAATTTTTTGGGAAAAATCCATGACCGGCCGCCTGTTGAAATTTCTCAATTTTGAGCTATCTAAATTTTTCCATAAAAATTGGTCTAGAATGGCAATTTATTACTTTTATGGTCATATCTAGTAGCAGGACATTGTTCTAGACTAATTTCCTGGTGAATTAGCAACTTTAATTTTTTGGGAAAATTCCATGACCGGCCGCCTGTTGAAATTTCTCAATTTTGAGCTATCTCAATTTTTCCATAAAAACTGGTCTAGTATGGCAATTTATTACTTTTATGGTCATATCTAGTAGCAGGACATTGTTCTAGACTAATTTCCTGGTGATCCAGCAACTTTAATTTTTTGGGAAAAATCCATGACCGGCCGCCTGTTGAAATTTCTCAATTTTGAGCTATCTCAATTTTTCCATAAAAATTGGTCTAGTATGGCAATTTATTACTTTTATGGTCATATCTAGTAGCAGGACATTGTTCTAGACTAATTTCCTGGTGAATTAGCAACTTTAATTTTTTGGGAAAAATCCATGACCGGCCGCCTGTTGAAATTTCTCAATTTTGAGCTATCTCAATTTTTCCATAAAAATTGGTCTAGAATGGCAATTTATTACTTTTATGGTCATATCTAGTAGCAGGACATTGTTCTAGACTAATTTCCTGGTGAATTAGCAACTTTAATTTTTTGGGAAAAATCCATGACCGGCCGCCTGTTGAAATTTCTCAATTTTGAGCTATCTCAATTTTTCCATAAAAATTGGTCTAGTATGGCAATTTATTACTTTTACGGTCATATCTAGTAGCAGGACATTGTTCTAGACTAATTTCCTGGTGAATTAGCAACTTTAATTTTTTGGGAAAAATCCATGACCGGCCGCCTGTTGAAATTTCTCAATTTTGAGCTATCTCAATTTTTCCATAAAAATTGGTCTAGAATGGCAATTTATTACTTTTATGGTCATATCTAGTAGCAGGACATTGTTCTAGACTAATTTCCTGGTGAATTAGCAACTTTAATTTTTTGGGAAAATTCCATGACTGGCCGCCTGTTGAAATTTCTCAATTTTGAGCTATCTCAATTTTTCCATAAAAATTGGTCTAGTATGGCAATTTATTAATTTTATGGTCATATCTAGTAGCAGGACATTGTTCTAGACTAATTTCCTGGTGATCCAGCAACTTTAAATTTTTGGGAAAAATCCATGACCGGCCGCCTGTTGAAATTTCTCAATTTTGAGCTATCTCAATTTTTCCATAAAAACTGGTCTAGTATGGCAATTTATTACTTTTATGGTCATATCTAGTAGCAGGACATTGTTCTAGACTAATTTCCTGGTGATCCAGCAACTTTAATTTTTTGGGAAAAATCCATGACCGGCCGCCTGTTGAAATTTCTCAATTTTGAGCTATCTCAATTTTTCCATAAAAACTGGTCTAGTATGGCAATTTATTACTTTTATGGTCATATCTAGTAGCAGGACATTGTTCTAGACTAATTTCCTGGTGATCCAGCAACTTTAATTTTTTGGGAAAAATCCATGACCGGCCGCCTGTTGAAATTTCTCAATTTTGAGCTATCTCAATTTTTCCATAAAAATTGGTCTAGTATGGCAATTTATTACTTTTATGGTCATATCTAGTAGCAGGACATTGTTTTAGACTAATTTCCTGGTGATCCAGCAACTTTAATTTTTTGGGAAAAATCCATGACCGGCCGCCTGTTGAAATTTCTAAATTTTGAGCTATCTAAATTTTTCCATAAAAATTGGTCTAGAATGGCAATTTATTACTTTTATGGTCATATCTAGTAGCAGGACATTGTTCTAGACTAATTTCCTGGTGAATTAGCAACTTTAATTTTTTGGGAAAATTCCATGACCGGCCGCCTGTTGAAATTTCTCAATTTTGAGCTATCTCAATTTTTCCATAAAAATTGGTCTAGTATGGCAATTTATTAATTTTATGGTCATATCTAGTAGCAGGACATTGTTCTAGACTAATTTCCTGGTGATCCAGCAACTTTAAATTTTTGGGAAAAATCCATGACCGGCCGCCTGTTGAAATTTCTCAATTTTGAGCTATCTCAATTTTTCCATAAAAATTGGTCGAGTATGGCAATTTATTAATTTTATGGTCATATCTAGTAGCAGGACATTGTTCTAGACTAATTTCCTGGTGATCCAGCAACTTTAAATTTTTGGGAAAAATCCATGACCGGCCGCCTGTTGAAATTTCTCAATTTTGAGCTATCTCAATTTTTCCATAAAAACTGGTCTAGTATGGCAATTTATTACTTTTATGGTCATATCTAGTAGCAGGACATTGTTCTAGACTAATTTCCTGGTGATCCAGCAACTTTAATTTTTTGGGAAAAATCCATGACCGGCCGCCTGTTGAAATTTCTCAATTTTGAGCTATCTCAATTTTTCCATAAAAATTGGTCTAGTATGGCAATTTATTACTTTTATGGTCATATCTAGTAGCAGGACATTGTTCTAGACTAATTTCCTGGTGATCCAGCAACTTTAATTTTTTGGGAAAAATCCATGACCGGCCGCCTGTTGAAATTTCTCAATTTTGAGCTATCTCAATTTTTCCATAAAAATTGGTCTAGTATGGCAATTTATTACTTTTACGGTCATATCTAGTAGCAGGACATTGTTCTAGACTAATTTCCTGGTGAATTAGCAACTTTAATTTTTTGGGAAAAATCCATGACCGGCCGCCTGTTGAAATTTCTCAATTTTGAGCTATCTCAATTTTTCCATAAAAACTGGTCTAGTATGGCAATTTATTACTTTTATGGTCATATCTAGTAGCAGGACATTGTTCTAGACTAATTTCCTGGTGATCCAGCAACTTTAATTTTTTGGGAAAAATCCATGACCGGCCGCCTGTTGAAATTTCTCCATTTTGAGCTATCTCAATTTTTCCATAAAAAGTGGTCTAGTATGGCAATTTATTACTTTTATGGTCATATCTAGTAGCAGGACATTGTTTTAGACTAATTTCCTGGTGATCCAGCAACTTTAATTTTTTGGGAAAAATCCATGACCGGCCGCCTGTTGAAATTTCTAAATTTTGAGCTCTCTCAATTTTTCCATAAAAATTGGTCGAGTATGGCAATTTATTAATTTTATGGTCATATCTAGTAGCAGGACATTGTTCTAGACTAATTTCCTGGTGATCCAGCAACTTTAAATTTTTGGGAAAAATCCATGACCGGCCGCCTGTTGAAATTTCTCAATTTTGAGCTATCTCAATTTTTCCATAAAAACTGGTCTAGTATGGCAATTTATTACTTTTATGGTCATATCTAGTAGCAGGACATTGTTCTAGACTAATTTCCTGGTGATCCAGCAACTTTAATTTTTTGGGAAAAATCCATGACCGGCCGCCTGTTGAAATTTCTCAATTTTGAGCTATCTCAATTTTTCCATAAAAATTGGTCTAGTATGGCAATTTATTACTTTTACGGTCATATCTAGTAGCAGGACATTGTTCTAGACTAATTTCCTGGTGAATTAGCAACTTTAATTTTTTGGGAAAAATCCATGATCGGCCGCCTGTTGAAATTTCTCAATTTTGAGCTATCTCAATTTTTCCATAAAAATTGGTCGAGTATGGCAATTTATTAATTTTATGGTCATATCTAGTAGCAGGACATTGTTCTAGACTAATTTCCTGGTGATCCAGCAACTTTAAATTTTTGGGAAAAATCCATGACCGGCCGCCTGTTGAAATTTCTCAATTTTGAGCTATCTCAATTTTTCCATAAAAACTGGTCTAGTATGGCAATTTATTACTTTTATGGTCATATCTAGTAGCAGGACATTGTTCTAGACTAATTTCCTGGTGATCCAGCAACTTTAATTTTTTGGGAAAAATCCATGACCGGCCGCCTGTTGAAATTTCTCAATTTTGAGCTATCTAAGTTTTTCCATAAAAATTGGTCTAGTATGGCAATTTATTACTTTTATGGTCATATCTAGTAGCAGGACATTGTTCTAGACTAATTTCCTGGTGAATTAGCAACTTTAATTTTTTGGGAAAAATCCATGACCGGCCGCCTGTTGAAATTTCTCAATTTTGAGCTATCTCAATTTTTCCATAAAAATTGGTCTAGAATGGCAATTTATTACTTTTATGGTCATATCTAGTAGCAGGACATTGTTCTAGACTAATTTCCTGGTGAATTAGCAACTTTAATTTTTTGGGAAAATTCCATGACCGGCCGCCTGTTGAAATTTCTCAATTTTGAGCTATCTCAATTTTTCCATAAAAATTGGTCTAGTATGGCAATTTATTAATTTTATGGTCATATCTAGTAGCAGGACATTGTTCTAGACTAATTTCCTGGTGATCCAGCAACTTTAAATTTTTGGGAAAAATCCATGACCGGCCGCCTGTTGAAATTTCTCAATTTTGAGCTATCTCAATTTTTCCATAAAAACTGGTCTAGTATGGCAATTTATTACTTTTATGGTCATATCTAGTAGCAGGACATTGTTCTAGACTAATTTCCTGGTGATCCAGCAACTTTAAATTTTTGGGAAAAATCCATGACCGGCCGCCTGTTGAAATTTCTCAATTTTGAGCTATCTCAATTTTTCCATAAAAACTGGTCTAGTATGGCAATTTATTACTTTTATGGTCATATCTAGTAGCAGGACATTGTTCTAGACTAATTTCCTGGTGATCCAGCAACTTTAATTTTTTGGGAAAAATCCATGACCGGCCGCCTATTGAAATTTCTCAATTTTGAGCTATCTCAATTTTTCCATAAAAATTGGTCTAGTATGGCAATTTATTAATTTTATGGTCATATCTAGTAGCAGGACATTGTTCTAGACTAATTTCCTGGTGAATTAGCAACTTTAATTTTTTTGGGAAAAATCCATGACCGGCCGCCTGTTGAAATTTCTCAATTTTGAGCTATCTCAATTTTTCCATAAAAATTGGTCGAGTATGGCAATTTATTAATTTTATGGTCATATCTAGTAGCAGGACATTGTTTTAGACTAATTTCCTGGTGATCCAGCAACTTTAATTTTTTGGGAAAAATCCATGACCGGCCGCCTGTTGAAATTTCTCAATTTTGAGCTATCTAAATTTTTCCATAAAAATTGGTCTAGAATGGCAATTTATTACTTTTATGGTCATATCTAGTAGCAGGACATTGTTCTAGACTAATTTCCTGGTGAATTAGCAACTTTAATTTTTTGGGAAAATTCCATGACCGGCCGCCTGTTGAAATTTCTCAATTTTGAGCTATCTCAATTTTTCCATAAAAATTGGTCTAGTATGGCAATTTATTAATTTTATGGTCATATCTAGTAGCAGGACATTGTTCTAGACTAATTTCCTGGTGATCCAGCAACTTTAATTTTTTGGGAAAAATCCATGACCGGCCGCCTGTTGAAATTTCTCAATTTTGAGCTATCTCAATTTTTCCATAAAAACTGGTCTAGTATGGCAATTTATTACTTTTATGGTCATATCTAGTAGCAGGACATTGTTCTAGACTAATTTCCTGGTGATCCAGCAACTTTAATTTTTTGGGAAAAATCCATGACCGGCCGCCTGTTGAAATTTCTCAATTTTGAGCTATCTAAGTTTTTCCATAAAAATTGGTCTAGTATGGCAATTTATTACTTTTATGGTCATATCTAGTAGCAGGACATTGTTCTAGACTAATTTCCTGGTGAATTATTAAACTTTAATTTTTTGGGAAAAATCCATGACCGGCCGCGTGTTGAAATTTCTCAATTTTGAGCTATCTCAATTTTTCCATAAAAATTGGTCTAGAATGGCAATTTATTACTTTTATGGTCATATCTAGTAGCAGGACATTGTTCTAGACTAATTTCCTGGTGAATTAGCAACTTTAATTTTTTGGGAAAATTCCATGACCGGCCGCCTGTTGAAATTTCTCAATTTTGAGCTATCTCAATTTTTCCATAAAAATTGGTCTAGTATGGCAATTTATTACTTTTACGGTCATATCTAGTAGCAGGACATTGTTCTAGACTAATTTCCTGGTGAATTAGCAACTTTAATTTTTTGGGAAAAATCCATGACCGGCCGCCTGTTGAAATTTCTCAATTTTGAGCTATCTCAATTTTTCCATAAAAACTGGTCTAGTATGGCAATTTATTACTTTTATGGTCATATCTAGTAGCAGGACATTGTTCTAGACTAATTTCCTGGTGATCCAGCAACTTTAATTTTTTGGGAAAAATCCATGACCGGCCGCCTGTTGAAATTTCTCCATTTTGAGCTATCTCAATTTTTCCATAAAAAGTGGTCTAGTATGGCAATTTATTACTTTTATGGTCATATCTAGTAGCAGGACATTGTTTTAGACTAATTTCCTGGTGATCCAGCAACTTTAATTTTTTGGGAAAAATCCATGACCGGCCGCCTGTTGAAATTTCTAAATTTTGAGCTCTCTCAATTTTTCCATAAAAATTGGTCGAGTATGGCAATTTATTAATTTTATGGTCATATCTAGTAGCAGGACATTGTTCTAGACTAATTTCCTGGTGATCCAGCAACTTTAAATTTTTGGGAAAAATCCATGACCGGCCGCCTGTTGAAATTTCTCAATTTTGAGCTATCTCAATTTTTCCATAAAAACTGGTCTAGTATGGCAATTTATTACTTTTATGGTCATATCTAGTAGCAGGACATTGTTCTAGACTAATTTCCTGGTGATCCAGCAACTTTAATTTTTTGGGAAAAATCCATGACCGGCCGCCTGTTGAAATTTCTCAATTTTGAGCTATCTCAATTTTTCCATAAAAATTGGTCTAGTATGGCAATTTATTACTTTTACGGTCATATCTAGTAGCAGGACATTGTTCTAGACTAATTTCCTGGTGAATTAGCAACTTTAATTTTTTGGGAAAAATCCATGATCGGCCGCCTGTTGAAATTTCTCAATTTTGAGCTATCTCAATTTTTCCATAAAAATTGGTCGAGTATGGCAATTTATTAATTTTATGGTCATATCTAGTAGCAGGACATTGTTCTAGACTAATTTCCTGGTGATCCAGCAACTTTAAATTTTTGGGAAAAATCCATGACCGGCCGCCTGTTGAAATTTCTCAATTTTGAGCTATCTCAATTTTTCCATAAAAACTGGTCTAGTATGGCAATTTATTACTTTTATGGTCATATCTAGTAGCAGGACATTGTTCTAGACTAATTTCCTGGTGATCCAGCAACTTTAATTTTTTGGGAAAAATCCATGACCGGCCGCCTGTTGAAATTTCTCAATTTTGAGCTATCTAAGTTTTTCCATAAAAATTGGTCTAGTATGGCAATTTATTACTTTTATGGTCATATCTAGTAGCAGGACATTGTTCTAGACTAATTTCCTGGTGAATTAGCAACTTTAATTTTTTGGGAAAAATCCATGACCGGCCGCCTGTTGAAATTTCTCAATTTTGAGCTATCTCAATTTTTCCATAAAAATTGGTCTAGAATGGCAATTTATTACTTTTATGGTCATATCTAGTAGCAGGACATTGTTCTAGACTAATTTCCTGGTGAATTAGCAACTTTAATTTTTTGGGAAAATTCCATGACCGGCCGCCTGTTGAAATTTCTCAATTTTGAGCTATCTCAATTTTTCCATAAAAATTGGTCTAGTATGGCAATTTATTAATTTTATGGTCATATCTAGTAGCAGGACATTGTTCTAGACTAATTTCCTGGTGATCCAGCAACTTTAAATTTTTGGGAAAAATCCATGACCGGCCGCCTGTTGAAATTTCTCAATTTTGAGCTATCTCAATTTTTCCATAAAAACTGGTCTAGTATGGCAATTTATTACTTTTATGGTCATATCTAGTAGCAGGACATTGTTCTAGACTAATTTCCTGGTGATCCAGCAACTTTAAATTTTTGGGAAAAATCCATGACCGGCCGCCTGTTGAAATTTCTCAATTTTGAGCTATCTCAATTTTTCCATAAAAACTGGTCTAGTATGGCAATTTATTACTTTTATGGTCATATCTAGTAGCAGGACATTGTTCTAGACTAATTTCCTGGTGATCCAGCAACTTTAATTTTTTGGGAAAAATCCATGACCGGCCGCCTGTTGAAATTTCTCAATTTTGAGCTATCTCAATTTTTCCATAAAAATTGGTCTAGTATGGCAATTTATTAATTTTATGGTCATATCTAGTAGCAGGACATTGTTCTAGACTAATTTCCTGGTGAATTAGCAACTTTAATTTTTTTGGGAAAAATCCATGACCGGCCGCCTGTTGAAATTTCTCAATTTTGAGCTATCTCAATTTTTCCATAAAAATTGGTCGAGTATGGCAATTTATTAATTTTATGGTCATATCTAGTAGCAGGACATTGTTTTAGACTAATTTCCTGGTGATCCAGCAACTTTAATTTTTTGGGAAAAATCCATGACCGGCCGCCTGTTGAAATTTCTCAATTTTGAGCTATCTAAATTTTTCCATAAAAATTGGTCTAGAATGGCAATTTATTACTTTTATGGTCATATCTAGTAGCAGGACATTGTTCTAGACTAATTTCCTGGTGAATTAGCAACTTTAATTTTTTGGGAAAATTCCATGACCGGCCGCCTGTTGAAATTTCTCAATTTTGAGCTATCTCAATTTTTCCATAAAAATTGGTCTAGTATGGCAATTTATTAATTTTATGGTCATATCTAGTAGCAGGACATTGTTCTAGACTAATTTCCTGGTGATCCAGCAACTTTAATTTTTTGGGAAAAATCCATGACCGGCCGCCTGTTGAAATTTCTCAATTTTGAGCTATCTCAATTTTTCCATAAAAACTGGTCTAGTATGGCAATTTATTACTTTTATGGTCATATCTAGTAGCAGGACATTGTTCTAGACTAATTTCCTGGTGATCCAGCAACTTTAATTTTTTGGGAAAAATCCATGACCGGCCGCCTGTTGAAATTTCTCAATTTTGAGCTATCTAAGTTTTTCCATAAAAATTGGTCTAGTATGGCAATTTATTACTTTTATGGTCATATCTAGTAGCAGGACATTGTTCTAGACTAATTTCCTGGTGAATTAGCAACTTTAATTTTTTGGGAAAAATCCATGACCGGCCGCGTGTTGAAATTTCTCAATTTTGAGCTATCTCAATTTTTCCATAAAAATTGGTCTAGAATGGCAATTTATTACTTTTATGGTCATATCTAGTAGCAGGACATTGTTCTAGACTAATTTCCTGGTGAATTAGCAACTTTAATTTTTTGGGAAAATTCCATGACCGGCCGCCTGTTGAAATTTCTCAATTTTGAGCTATCTCAATATTTCCATAAAAATTGGTCTAGTATGGCAATTTATTAATTTTATGGTCATATCTAGTAGCAGGACATTGTTCTAGACTAATTTCCTGGTGATCCAGCAACTTTAAATTTTTCGGAAAAATCCATGATCGGCCGCCTGTTGAAATTTCTCAATTTTGAGCTATCTCAATTTTTCCATAAAAACTGGTCTAGTATGGCAATTTATTACTTTTATGGTCATATCTAGTAGCAGGACATTGTTCTAGACTAATTTCCTGGCGATCCAGCAACTTTAATTTTTTGGGAAAAATCCATGACCGGCCGCCTGTTGAAATTTCTCAATTTTGAGCTATCTCAATTTTTCCATAAAAATTGGTCTAGTATGGCAATTTATTACTTTTATGGTCATATCTAGTAGCAGGACATTGTTTTAGACTAATTTCCTGGTGATCCAGCAACTTTAATTTTTTGGGAAAAATCCATGACCGGCCGCCTGTTGAAATTTCTAAATTTTGAGCTATCTAAATTTTTCCATAAAAATTGGTCTAGAATGGCAATTTATTACTTTTATGGTCATATCTAGTAGCAGGACATTGTTCAAGACTAATTTCCTGGTGAATTAGCAACTTTAATTTTTTGGGAAAATTCCATGACCGGCCGCCTGTTGAAATTTCTCAATTTTGAGCTATCTCAATTTTTCCATAAAAATTGGTCTAGTATGGCAATTTATTAATTTTATGGTCATATCTAGTAGCAGGACATTGTTCTAGACTAATTTCCTGGTGATCCAGCAACTTTAAATTTTTGGGAAAAATCCATGACCGGCCGCCTGTTGAAATTTCTCAATTTTGAGCTATCTCAATTTTTCCATAAAAACTGGTCTAGTATGGCAATTTATTACTTTTATGGTCATATCTAGTAGCAGGACATTGTTCTAGACTAATTTCCTGGTGATCCAGCAACTTTAATTTTTTGGGAAAAATCCATGACCGGCCGCCTGTTGAAATTTCTCAATTTTGAGCTATCTCAATTTTTCCATAAAAATTGGTCTAGTATGGCAATATATTACTTTTACGGTCATATCTAGTAGCAGGACATTGTTCTAGACTAATTTCCTGGTGAATTAGCAACTTTAATTTTTTGGGAAAAATCCATGACTGGCCGCCTGTTGAAATTTCTCAATTTTGAGCTATCTCAATTTTTCCATAAAAACTGGTCTAGTATGGCAATTTATTACTTTTATGGTCATATCTAGTAGCAGGACATTGTTCTAGACTAATTTCCTGGTGATCCAGCAACTTTAATTTTTTGGGAAAAATCCATGACCGGCCGCCTGTTGAAATTTCTCAATTTTGAGCTATCTCAATTTTTCCATAAAAATTGGTCTAGTATGGCAATTTATTACTTTTATGGTCATATCTAGTAGCAGGACATTGTTTTAGACTAATTTCCTGGTGATCCAGCAACTTTAATTTTTTGGGAAAAATCCATGACCGGCCGCCTGTTGAAATTTCTCAATTTTGAGCTATCTAAATTTTTCCATAAAAATTGGTCTAGAATGGCAATTTATTACTTTTATGGTCATATCTAGTAGCAGGACATTGTTCTAGACTAATTTCCTGGTGAATTAGCAACTTTAATTTTTTGGGAAAATTCCATGACCGGCCGCCTGTTGAAATTTCTCAATTTTGAGCTATCTCAATTTTTCCATAAAAATTGGTCTAGTATGGCAATTTATTACTTTTACGGTCATATCTAGTAGCAGGACATTGTTCTAGACTAATTTCCTGGTGATCCAGCAACTTTAAATTTTTCGGAAAAATCCATGATCGGCCGCCTGTTGAAATTTCTCAATTTTGAGCTATCTCAATTTTTCCATAAAAACTGGTCTAGTATGGCAATTTATTACTTTTATGGTCATATCTAGTAGCAGGACATTGTTCTAGACTAATTTCCTGGTGATCCAGCAACTTTAATTTTTTGGGAAAAATCCATGACTGGCCGCCTGTTGAAATTTCTCAATTTTGAGCTATCTACATTTTCCCATAAAAACTGGTCTAGTATGGCAATTTATTAATTTTATGGTCATATCTAGTAGCAGGACATTGTTCTAGACTAATTTCCTGGTGATCCAGCAACTTTAAATTTTTCGGAAAAATCCATGATCGGCCGCCTGTTGAAATTTCTCAATTTTGAGCTATCTCAATTTTTCCATAAAAACTGGTCTAGTATGGCAATTTATTACTTTTATGGTCATATCTAGTAGCAGGACATTGTTCTAGACTAATTTCCTGGTGATCCAGCAACTTTAATTTTTTGGGAAAAATCCATGACCGGCCGCCTGTTGAAATTTCTCAATTTTGAGCTATCTCAATTTTTCCATAAAAATTGGTCTAGTATGGCAATTTATTACTTTTATGGTCATATCTAGTAGCAGGACATTGTTCTAGACTAATTTCCTGGTGATCTAGCAACTTTAATTTTTTGGGAAAGATCCATGACCGGCCGCCTGTTGAAATTTCTCAATTTTGAGCTATCTACATTTTCCCATAAAAACTGGTCTAGTATGGCAATTTATTAATTTTATGGTCATATCTAGTAGCAGGACATTGTTCTAGACTAATTTCCTGGTGATCCAGCAACTTTAATTTTTTGGGAAAAATCCGTGACCGGCCGCCTGTTGAAATTTCTCAATTTTGAGCTATCTCAATTTTTCCATAAAAATTGGTCTAGTATGGCAATTTATTACTTTTATGGTCATATCTAGTAGCAGGACATTGTTTTAGACTAATTTCCTGGTGATCCAGCAACTTTAATTTTTTGGGAAAAATCCATGACCGGCCGCCTGTTGAAATTTCTAAATTTTGAGCTATCTAAGTTTTTCCATAAAAATTGGTCTAGAATGGCAATTTATTACTTTTATGGTCATATCTAGTAGCAGGACATTGTTCTAGACTAATTTCCTGGTGAATTAGCAACTTTAATTTTTTGGGCAAAATTCCATGACCGGCCGCCTGTTGAAATTTCTCAATTTTGAGCTATCTCAATTTTTCCATAAAAATTGGTCTAGTATGGCAATTTATTAATTTTATGGTCATATCTAGTAGCAGGACATTGTTCTAGACTAATTTCCTGGTGATCCAGCAACTTTAAATTTTTGGGAAAAATCCATGACCGGCCGCCTGTTGAAATTTCTCAATTTTGAGCTATCTCAATTTTTCCATAAAAACTGGTCTAGTATGGCAATTTATTACTTTTATGGTCATATCTAGTAGCAGGACATTGTTCTAGACTAATTTCCTGGTGATCCAGCAACTTTAATTTTTTGGGAAAAATCCATGACCGGCCGCCTGTTGAAATTTCTCAATTTTGAGCTATCTCAATTTTTCCATAAAAATTGGTCTAGTATGGCAATTTATTACTTTTACGGTCATATCTAGTAGCAGGACATTGTTCTAGACTAATTTCCTGGTGATCCAGCAACTTTAATTTTTTGGGAAAAATCCATGACTGGCCGCCTGTTGAAATTTCTCAATTTTGAGCTATCTACATTTTCCCATAAAAACTGGTCTAGTATGGCAATTTATTAATTTTATGGTCATATCTAGTAGCAGGACATTGTTCTAGACTAATTTCCTGGTGATCCAGCAACTTTAAATTTTTCGGAAAAATCCATGATCGGCCGCCTGTTGAAATTTCTCAATTTTGAGCTATCTCAATTTTTCCATAAAAACTGGTCTAGTATGGCAATTTATTACTTTTATGGTCATATCTAGTAGCAGGACATTGTTCTAGACTAATTTCCTGGTGATCCAGCAACTTTAATTTTTTGGGAAAAATCCATGACCGGCCGCCTGTTGAAATTTCTCAATTTTGAGCTATCTCAATTTTTCCATAAAAATTGGTCTAGTATGGCAATTTATTACTTTTATGGTCATATCTAGTAGCAGGACATTGTTCTAGACTAATTTCCTGGTGATCTAGCAACTTTAATTTTTTGGGAAAGATCCATGACCGGCCGCCTGTTGAAATTTCTCAATTTTGAGCTATCTACATTTTCCCATAAAAACTGGTCTAGTATGGCAATTTATTAATTTTATGGTCATATCTAGTAGCAGGACATTGTTCTAGACTAATTTCCTGGTGATCCAGCAACTTTAAATTTTTCGGAAAAATCCATGATCGGCCGCCTGTTGAAATTTCTCAATTTTGAGCTATCTAAATTTTTCCATAAAAACTGGTCTAGTATGGCAATTTATTACTTTTATGGTCATATCTAGTAGCAGGACATTGTTCTAGACTAATTTCCTGGTGATCCAGCAACTTTAATTTTTTGGGAAAAATCCGTGACCGGCCGCCTGTTGAAATTTCTCAATTTTGAGCTATCTCAATTTTTCCATAAAAATTGGTCTAGTATGGCAATTTATTACTTTTATGGTCATATCTAGTAGCAGGACATTGTTTTAGACTAATTTCCTGGTGATCCAGCAACTTTAATTTTTTGGGAAAAATCCATGACCGGCCGCCTGTTGAAATTTCTAAATTTTGAGCTATCTAAGTTTTTCCATAAAAATTGGTCTAGAATGGCAATTTATTACTTTTATGGTCATATCTAGTAGCAGGACATTGTTCTAGACTAATTTCCTGGTGAATTAGCAACTTTAATTTTTTGGGCAAAATTCCATGACCGGCCGCCTGTTGAAATTTCTCAATTTTGAGCTATCTCAATTTTTCCATAAAAATTGGTCTAGTATGGCAATTTATTAATTTTATGGTCATATCTAGTAGCAGGACATTGTTCTAGACTAATTTCCTGGTGATCCAGCAACTTTAAATTTTTGGGAAAAATCCATGACCGGCCGCCTGTTGAAATTTCTCAATTTTGAGCTATCTCAATTTTTCCATAAAAACTGGTCTAGTATGGCAATTTATTACTTTTATGGTCATATCTAGTAGCAGGACATTGTTCTAGACTAATTTCCTGGTGATCCAGCAACTTTAATTTTTTGGGAAAAATCCATGACCGGCCGCCTGTTGAAATTTCTCAATTTTGAGCTATCTCAATTTTTCCATAAAAATTGGTCTAGTATGGCAATTTATTACTTTTACGGTCATATCTAGTAGCAGGACATTGTTCTAGACTAATTTCCTGGTGATCCAGCAACTTTAATTTTTTGGGAAAAATCCATGACTGGCCGCCTGTTGAAATTTCTCAATTTTGAGCTATCTACATTTTCCCATAAAAACTGGTCTAGTATGGCAATTTATTAATTTTATGGTCATATCTAGTAGCAGGACATTGTTCTAGACTAATTTCCTGGTGATCCAGCAACTTTAAATTTTTCGGAAAAATCCATGATCGGCCGCCTGTTGAAATTTCTCAATTTTGAGCTATCTCAATTTTTCCATAAAAACTGGTCTAGTATGGCAATTTATTACTTTTATGGTCATATCTAGTAGCAGGACATTGTTCTAGACTAATTTCCTGGTGATCCAGCAACTTTAATTTTTTGGGAAAAATCCATGACCGGCCGCCTGTTGAAATTTCTCAATTTTGAGCTATCTCAATTTTTCCATAAAAATTGGTCTAGTATGGCAATTTATTACTTTTATGGTCATATCTAGTAGCAGGACATTGTTTTAGACTAATTTCCTGGTGATCCAGCAACTTTAATTTTTTGGGAAAAATCAATGACCGGCCGCCTGTTGAAATTTCTAAATTTTGAGCTATCTAAATTTTTCCATAAAAATTGGTCTAGAATGGCAATTTATTACTTTTATGGTCATATCTAGTAGCAGGACATTGTTCTAGACTAATTTCCTGGTGAATTAGCAACTTTAATTTTTTGGGAAAAATCCATGACTGGCCGCCTGTTGAAATTTTTCAATTTTGAGCTATCTCAATTTTTCCATAAAAACTGGTCTAGTATGGCAATTTATTACTTTTATGGTCATATCTAGTAGCAGGACATTGTTCTAGACTAATTTCCTGGTGATCCAGCAACTTTAATTTTTTGGGAAAAATCCATGACCGGCCGCCTGTTGAAATTTCTCAATTTTGAGCTATCTCAATTTTTCCATAAAAATTGGTCTAGTATGGCAATTTATTACTTTTATGGTCATATCTAGTAGCAGGACATTGTTTTAGACTAATTTCCTGGTGATCCAGCAACTTTAATTTTTTGGGAAAAATCCATGACCGGCCGCCTGTTGAAATTTCTCAATTTTGAGCTATCTAAATTTTTCCATAAAAATTGGTCTAGAATGGCAATTTATTACTTTTATGGTCATATCTAGTAGCAGGACATTGTTCTAGACTAATTTCCTGGTGAATTAGCAACTTTAATTTTTTGGGAAAATTCCATGACCGGCCGCCTGTTGAAATTTCTCAATTTTGAGCTATCTCAATTTTTCCATAAAAATTGGTCTAGTATGGCAATTTATTAATTTTATGGTCATATCTAGTAGCAGGACATTGTTCTAGACTAATTTCCTGGTGATCCAGCAACTTTAATTTTTTGGGAAAAATCCATGACCGGCCGCCTGTTGAAATTTCTCAATTTTGAGCTATCTCAATTTTTCCATAAAAACTGGTCTAGTATGGCAATTTATTACTTTTATGGTCATATCTAGTAGCAGGACATTGTTCTAGACTAATTTCCTGGTGATCCAGCAACTTTAATTTTTTGGGAAAAATCCATGACCGGCCGCCTGTTGAAATTTCTCAATTTTGAGCTATCTAAGTTTTTCCATAAAAATTGGTCTAGTATGGCAATTTATTACTTTTATGGTCATATCTAGTAGCAGGACATTGTTCTAGACTAATTTCCTGGTGAATTAGCAACTTTAATTTTTTGGGAAAAATCCATGACCGGCCGCGTGTTGAAATTTCTCAATTTTGAGCTATCTCAATTTTTCCATAAAAATTGGTCTAGAATGGCAATTTATTACTTTTATGGTCATATCTAGTAGCAGGACATTGTTCTAGACTAATTTCCTGGTGAATTAGCAACTTTAATTTTTTGGGAAAATTCCATGACCGGCCGCCTGTTGAAATTTCTCAATTTTGAGCTATCTCAATATTTCCATAAAAATTGGTCTAGTATGGCAATTTATTAATTTTATGGTCATATCTAGTAGCAGGACATTGTTCTAGACTAATTTCCTGGTGATCCAGCAACTTTAAATTTTTCGGAAAAATCCATGATCGGCCGCCTGTTGAAATTTCTCAATTTTGAGCTATCTCAATTTTTCCATAAAAACTGGTCTAGTATGGCAATTTATTACTTTTATGGTCATATCTAGTAGCAGGACATTGTTCTAGACTAATTTCCTGGCGATCCAGCAACTTTAATTTTTTGGGAAAAATCCATGACCGGCCGCCTGTTGAAATTTCTCAATTTTGAGCTATCTCAATTTTTCCATAAAAATTGGTCTAGTATGGCAATTTATTACTTTTATGGTCATATCTAGTAGCAGGACATTGTTTTAGACTAATTTCCTGGTGATCCAGCAACTTTAATTTTTTGGGAAAAATCCATGACCGGCCGCCTGTTGAAATTTCTAAATTTTGAGCTATCTAAATTTTTCCATAAAAATTGGTCTAGAATGGCAATTTATTACTTTTATGGTCATATCTAGTAGCAGGACATTGTTCTAGACTAATTTCCTGGTGAATTAGCAACTTTAATTTTTTGGGAAAATTCCATGACCGGCCGCCTGTTGAAATTTCTCAATTTTGAGCTATCTCAATTTTTCCATAAAAATTGGTCTAGTATGGCAATTTATTAATTTTATGGTCATATCTAGTAGCAGGACATTGTTCTAGACTAATTTCCTGGTGATCCAGCAACTTTAAATTTTTGGGAAAAATCCATGACCGGCCGCCTGTTGAAATTTCTCAATTTTGAGCTATCTCAATTTTTCCATAAAAACTGGTCTAGTATGGCAATTTATTACTTTTATGGTCATATCTAGTAGCAGGACATTGTTCTAGACTAATTTCCTGGTGATCCAGCAACTTTAATTTTTTGGGAAAAATCCATGACCGGCCGCCTGTTGAAATTTCTCAATTTTGAGCTATCTCAATTTTTCCATAAAAATTGGTCTAGTATGGCAATATATTACTTTTACGGTCATATCTAGTAGCAGGACATTGTTCTAGACTAATTTCCTGGTGAATTAGCAACTTTAATTTTTTGGGAAAAATCCATGACTGGCCGCCTGTTGAAATTTCTCAATTTTGAGCTATCTCAATTTTTCCATAAAAACTGGTCTAGTATGGCAATTTATTACTTTTATGGTCATATCTAGTAGCAGGACATTGTTCTAGACTAATTTCCTGGTGATCCAGCAACTTTAATTTTTTGGGAAAAATCCATGACCGGCCGCCTGTTGAAATTTCTCAATTTTGAGCTATCTCAATTTTTCCATAAAAATTGGTCTAGTATGGCAATTTATTACTTTTATGGTCATATCTAGTAGCAGGACATTGTTTTAGACTAATTTCCTGGTGATCCAGCAACTTTAATTTTTTGGGAAAAATCCATGACCGGCCGCCTGTTGAAATTTCTCAATTTTGAGCTATCTAAATTTTTCCATAAAAATTGGTCTAGAATGGCAATTTATTACTTTTATGGTCATATCTAGTAGCAGGACATTGTTCTAGACTAATTTCCTGGTGATCCAGCAACTTTAATTTTTTGGGAAAAATCCATGACCGGCCGCCTGTTGAAATTTCTCAATTTTGAGCTATCTCAATTTTTCCATAAAAACTGGTCTAGTATGGCAATTTATTACTTTTATGGTCATATCTAGTAGCAGGACATTGTTCTAGACTAATTTCCTGGTGATCCAGCAACTTTAATTTTTTGGGAAAAATCCATGACCGGCCGCCTGTTGAAATTTCTCAATTTTGAGCTATCTAAGTTTTTCCATAAAAATTGGTCTAGTATGGCAATTTATTACTTTTATGGTCATATCTAGTAGCAGGACATTGTTCTAGACTAATTTCCTGGTGAATTAGCAACTTTAATTTTTTGGGAAAAATCCATGACCGGCCGCGTGTTGAAATTTCTCAATTTTGAGCTATCTCAATTTTTCCATAAAAATTGGTCTAGAATGGCAATTTATTACTTTTATGGTCATATCTAGTAGCAGGACATTGTTCTAGACTAATTTCCTGGTGAATTAGCAACTTTAATTTTTTGGGAAAATTCCATGACCGGCCGCCTGTTGAAATTTCTCAATTTTGAGCTATCTCAATATTTCCATAAAAATTGGTCTAGTATGGCAATTTATTAATTTTATGGTCATATCTAGTAGCAGGACATTGTTCTAGACTAATTTCCTGGTGATCCAGCAACTTTAAATTTTTCGGAAAAATCCATGATCGGCCGCCTGTTGAAATTTCTCAATTTTGAGCTATCTCAATTTTTCCATAAAAACTGGTCTAGTATGGCAATTTATTACTTTTATGGTCATATCTAGTAGCAGGACATTGTTCTAGACTAATTTCCTGGCGATCCAGCAACTTTAATTTTTTGGGAAAAATCCATGACCGGCCGCCTGTTGAAATTTCTCAATTTTGAGCTATCTCAATTTTTCCATAAAAATTGGTCTAGTATGGCAATTTATTACTTTTATGGTCATATCTAGTAGCAGGACATTGTTTTAGACTAATTTCCTGGTGATCCAGCAACTTTAATTTTTTGGGAAAAATCCATGACCGGCCGCCTGTTGAAATTTCTAAATTTTGAGCTATCTAAATTTTTCCATAAAAATTGGTCTAGAATGGCAATTTATTACTTTTATGGTCATATCTAGTAGCAGGACATTGTTCTAGACTAATTTCCTAGTGAATTAGCAACTTTAATTTTTTGGGAAAATTCCATGACCGGCCGCCTGTTGAAATTTCTCAATTTTGAGCTATCTCAATTTTTCCATAAAAATTGGTCTAGTATGGCAATTTATTAATTTTATGGTCATATCTAGTAGCAGGACATTGTTCTAGACTAATTTCCTGGTGATCCAGCAACTTTAAATTTTTGGGAAAAATCCATGACCGGCCGCCTGTTGAAATTTCTCAATTTTGAGCTATCTCAATTTTTCCATAAAAACTGGTCTAGTATGGCAATTTATTACTTTTATGGTCATATCTAGTAGCAGGACATTGTTCTAGACTAATTTCCTGGTGATCCAGCAACTTTAATTTTTTGGGAAAAATCCATGACCGGCCGCCTGTTGAAATTTCTCAATTTTGAGCTATCTCAATTTTTCCATAAAAATTGGTCTAGTATGGCAATTTATTACTTTTACGGTCATATCTAGTAGCAGGACATTGTTCTAGACTAATTTCCTGGTGATCCAGCAACTTTAATTTTTTGGGGAAAAATCCATGACTGGCCGCCTGTTGAAATTTCTCAATTTTGAGCTATCTACATTTTCCCATAAAAACTGGTCTAGTATGGCAATTTATTAATTTTATGGTCATATCTAGTAGCAGGACATTGTTCTAGACTAATTTCCTGGTGATCCAGCAACTTTAAATTTTTCGGAAAAATCCATGATCGGCCGCCTGTTGAAATTTCTCAATTTTGAGCTATCTAAATTTTTCCATAAAAACTGGTCTAGTATGGCAATTTATTACTTTTATGGTCATATCTAGTAGCAGGACATTGTTCTAGACTAATTTCCTGGTGATCCAGCAACTTTAATTTTTTGGGAAAAATCCATGACCGGCCGCCTGTTGAAATTTCTCAATTTTGAGCTATCTCAATTTTTCCATAAAAATTGGTCTAGTATGGCAATTTATTACTTTTATGGTCATATCTAGTAGCAGGACATTGTTTTAGACTAATTTCCTGGTGATCCAGCAACTTTAATTTTTTGGGAAAAATCCATGACCGGCCGCCTGTTGAAATTTCTAAATTTTGAGCTATCTAAGTTTTTCCATAAAAACTGGTCTAGTATGGCAATTTATTACTTTTATGGTCATATCTAGTAGCAGGACATTGTTCTAGACTAATTTCCTGGTGATCCAGCAACTTTAATTTTTTGGGAAAAATCCATGACCGGCCGCCTGTTGAAATTTCTCAATTTTGAGCTATCTCAATTTTTCCATAAAAATTGGTCTAGTATGGCAATTTATTACTTTTATGGTCATATCTAGTAGCAGGACATTGTTTTAGACTAATTTCCTGGTGATCCAGCAACTTTAATTTTTTGGGAAAAATCCATGACCGGCCGCCTGTTGAAATTTCTAAATTTTGAGCTATCTAAGTTTTTCCATAAAAATTGGTCTAGAATGGCAATTTATTACTTTTATGGTCATATCTAGTAGCAGGACATTGTTCTAGACTAATTTCCTGGTGAATTAGCAACTTTAATTTTTTGGGCAAAATTCCATGACCGGCCGCCTGTTGAAATTTCTCAATTTTGAGCTATCTCAATTTTTCCATAAAAATTGGTCTAGTATGGCAATTTATTAATTTTATGGTCATATCTAGTAGCAGGACATTGTTCTAGACTAATTTCCTGGTGATCCAGCAACTTTAAATTTTTGGGAAAAATCCATGACCGGCCGCCTGTTGAAATTTCTCAATTTTGAGCTATCTCAATTTTTCCATAAAAACTGGTCTAGTATGGCAATTTATTACTTTTATGGTCATATCTAGTAGCAGGACATTGTTCTAGACTAATTTCCTGGTGATCCAGCAACTTTAATTTTTTGGGAAAAATCCATGACCGGCCGCCTGTTGAAATTTCTCAATTTTGAGCTATCTCAATTTTTCCATAAAAATTGGTCTAGTATGGCAATTTATTACTTTTACGGTCATATCTAGTAGCAGGACATTGTTCTAGACTAATTTCCTGGTGATCCAGCAACTTTAATTTTTTGGGAAAAATCCATGACTGGCCGCCTGTTGAAATTTCTCAATTTTGAGCTATCTACATTTTCCCATAAAAACTGGTCTAGTATGGCAATTTATTAATTTTATGGTCATATCTAGTAGCAGGACATTGTTCTAGACTAATTTCCTGGTGATCCAGCAACTTTAAATTTTTCGGAAAAATCCATGATCGGCCGCCTGTTGAAATTTCTCAATTTTGAGCTATCTCAATTTTTCCATAAAAACTGGTCTAGTATGGCAATTTATTACTTTTATGGTCATATCTAGTAGCAGGACATTGTTCTAGACTAATTTCCTGGTGATCCAGCAACTTTAATTTTTTGGGAAAAATCCATGACCGGCCGCCTGTTGAAATTTCTCAATTTTGAGCTATCTCAATTTTTCCATAAAAATTGGTCTAGTATGGCAATTTATTACTTTTATGGTCATATCTAGTAGCAGGACATTGTTTTAGACTAATTTCCTGGTGATCCAGCAACTTTAATTTTTTGGGAAAAATCAATGACCGGCCGCCTGTTGAAATTTCTAAATTTTGAGCTATCTAAATTTTTCCATAAAAATTGGTCTAGAATGGCAATTTATTACTTTTATGGTCATATCTAGTAGCAGGACATTGTTCTAGACTAATTTCCTGGTGAATTAGCAACTTTAATTTTTTGGGAAAATTCCATGACCGGCCGCCTGTTGAAATTTCTCAATTTTGAGCTATCTCAATTTTTCCATAAAAATTGGTCTAGTATGGCAATTTATTAATTTTATGGTCATATCTAGTAGCAGGACATTGTTCTAGACTAATTTCCTGGTGATCCAGCAACTTTAAATTTTTGGGAAAAATCCATGACCGGCCGCCTGTTGAAATTTCTCAATTTTGAGCTATCTCAATTTTTCCATAAAAATTGGTCTAGAATGGCAATTTATTACTTTTATGGTCATATCTAGTAGCAGGACATTGTTCTAGACTAATTTCCTGGTGAATTAGCAACTTTAATTTTTTGGGAAAAATTCATGACCGGCCGCCTGTTGAAATTTCTAAATTTTGAGCTATCTAAGTTTTTCCATAAAAATTGGTCTAGAATGGCAATTTATTACTTTTATGGTCATATCTAGTAGCAGGACATTGTTCTAGACTAATTTCCTGGTGAATTAGCAACTTTAATTTTTTGGGAAAATTCCATGACCGGCCGCCTGTTGAAATTTCTCAATTTTGAGCTATCTCAATTTTTCCATAAAAATTGGTCTAGTATGGCAATTTATTAATTTTATGGTCATATCTAGTAGCAGGACATTGTTCTAGACTAATTTCCTGGTGATCCAGCAACTTTAAATTTTTGGGAAAAATCCATGACCGGCCGCCTGTTGAAATTTCTCAATTTTGAGCTATCTCAATTTTTCCATAAAAATTGGTCTAGAATGGCAATTTATTACTTTTATGGTCATATCTAGTAGCAGGACATTGTTCTAGACTAATTTCCTGGTGAATTAGCAACTTTAATTTTTTGGGAAAAATTCATGACCGGCCGCCTGTTGAAATTTCTAAATTTTGAGCTATCTAAGTTTTTCCATAAAAATTGGTCTAGAATGGCAATTTATTACTTTTATGGTCATATCTAGTAGCAGGACATTGTTCTAGACTAATTTCCTGGTGAATTAGCAACTTTAATTTTTTGGGAAAATTCCATGACCGGCCGCCTGTTGAAATTTCTCAATTTTGAGCTATCTCAATTTTTCCATAAAAATTGGTCTAGTATGGCAATTTATTAATTTTATGGTCATATCTAGTAGCAGGACATTGTTCTAGACTAATTTCCTGGTGATCCAGCAACTTTAAATTTTTGGGAAAAATCCATGACCGGCCGCCTGTTGAAATTTCTCAATTTTGAGCTATCTCAATTTTTCCATAAAAACTGGTCTAGTATGGCAATTTATTACTTTTATGGTCATATCTAGTAGCAGGACATTGTTCTAGACTAATTTCCTGGTGATCAAGCAACTTTAATTTTTTGGGAAAAATCCATGACCGGCCGCCTGTTGAAATTTCTCAATTTTGAGCTATCTCAATTTTTCCAAAAAATTGGTCTAGTATGGCAATTTATTACTTTTACGGTCATATCTAGTAGCAGGACATTGTTCTAGACTAATTTCCTGGTGATCCAGCAACTTTAATTTTTTGGGAAAAATCCATGACTGGCCGCCTGTTGAAATTTCTCAATTTTGAGCTATCTACATTTTCCCATAAAAACTGGTCTAGTATGGCAATTTATTAATTTTATGGTCATATCTAGTAGCAGGACATTGTTCTAGACTAATTTCCTGGTGATCCAGCAACTTTAAATTTTTCGGAAAAATCCATGATCGGCCGCCTGTTGAAATTTCTCAATTTTGAGCTATCTCAATTTTCCCATAAAAACTGGTCTAGTATGGCAATTTATTACTTTTATGGTCATATCTAGTAGCAGGACATTGTTCTAGACTAATTTCCTGGTGATCCAGCAACTTTAATTTTTTGGGAAAAATCCATGACCGGCCGCCTGTTGAAATTTCTCAATTTTGAGCTATCTCAATTTTTCCATAAAAATTGGTCTAGAATGGCAATTTATTACTTTTATGGTCATATCTAGTAGCAGGACATTGTTCTAGACTAATTTCCTGGTGAATTAGCAACTTTAATTTTTTGGGAAAAATTCATGACCGGCCGCCTGTTGAAATTTCTAAATTTTGAGCTATCTAAGTTTTTCCATAAAAATTGGTCTAGAATGGCAATTTATTACTTTTATGGTCATATCTAGTAGCAGGACATTGTTCTAGACTAATTTCCTGGTGAATTAGCAACTTTAATTTTTTGGGAAAATTCCATGACCGGCCGCCTGTTGAAATTTCTCAATTTTGAGCTATCTCAATTTTTCCATAAAAATTGGTCTAGTATGGCAATTTATTAATTTTATGGTCATATCTAGTAGCAGGACATTGTTCTAGACTAATTTCCTGGTGATCCAGCAACTTTAAATTTTTGGGAAAAATCCATGACCGGCCGCCTGTTGAAATTTCTCAATTTTGAGCTATCTCAATTTTTCCATAAAAACTGGTCTAGTATGGCAATTTATTACTTTTATGGTCATATCTAGTAGCAGGACATTGTTCTAGACTAATTTCCTGGTGATCAAGCAACTTTAATTTTTTGGGAAAAATCCATGACCGGCCGCCTGTTGAAATTTCTCAATTTTGAGCTATCTCAATTTTTCCAAAAAATTGGTCTAGTATGGCAATTTATTACTTTTACGGTCATATCTAGTAGCAGGACATTGTTCTAGACTAATTTCCTGGTGATCCAGCAACTTTAATTTTTTGGGAAAAATCCATGACTGGCCGCCTGTTGAAATTTCTCAATTTTGAGCTATCTACATTTTCCCATAAAAACTGGTCTAGTATGGCAATTTATTAATTTTATGGTCATATCTAGTAGCAGGACATTGTTCTAGACTAATTTCCTGGTGATCCAGCAACTTTAAATTTTTCGGAAAAATCCATGATCGGCCGCCTGTTGAAATTTCTCAATTTTGAGCTATCTCAATTTTTCCATAAAAACTGGTCTAGTATGGCAATTTATTACTTTTATGGTCATATCTAGTAGCAGGACATTGTTCTAGACTAATTTCCTGGTGATCCAGCAACTTTAATTTTTTGGGAAAAATCCATGACCGGCCGCCTGTTGAAATTTCTCAATTTTGAGCTATCTCAATTTTTCCATAAAAATTGGTCTAGTATGGCAATTTATTACTTTTATGGTCATATCTAGTAGCAGGACATTGTTTTAGACTAATTTCCTGGTGATCCAGCAACTTTAATTTTTTGGGAAAAATCCATGACCGGCCGCCTGTTGAAATTTCTAAATTTTGAGCTATCTAAATTTTTCCATAAAAATTGGTCTAGAATGGCAATTTATTACTTTTATGGTCATATCTAGTAGCAGGACATTGTTCTAGACTAATTTCCTGGTGAATTAGCAACTTTAATTTTTTGGGAAAATTCCATGACCGGCCGCCTGTTGAAATTTCTCAATTTTGAGCTATCTCAATTTTTCCATAAAAATTGGTCTAGTATGGCAATTTATTAATTTTATGGTCATATCTAGTAGCAGGACATTATTCTAGACTAATTTCCTGGTGATCCAGCAACTTTAAATTTTTGGGAAAAATCCATGACCGGCCGCCTGTTGAAATTTCTCAATTTTGAGCTATCTCAATTTTTCCATAAAAATTGGTCTAGAATGGCAATTTATTACTTTTATGGTCATATCTAGTAGCAGGACATTGTTCTAGACTAATTTCCTGGTGAATTAGCAACTTTAATTTTTTGGGAAAAATCCATGACCGGCCGCCTGTTGAAATTTCTCAATTTTGAGCTATCTCAATTTTTCCATAAAAATTGGTCTAGTATGGCAATTTATTACTTTTACGGTCATATCTAGTAGCAGGACATTGTTCTAGACTAATTTCCTGGTGAATTAGCAACTTTAATTTTTTGGGAAAAATCCATGACCGGCCGCCTGTTGAAATTTCTCAATTTTGAGCTATCTCAATTTTTCCATAAAAACTGGTCTAGTATGGCAATTTATTACTTTTATGGTCATATCTAGTAGCAGGACATTGTTCTAGACTAATTTCCTGGTGATCCAGCAACTTTAATTTTTTGGGAAAAATCCATGACCGGCCGCCTGTTGAAATTTCTCAATTTTGAGCTATCTCAATTTTTCCATAAAAATTGGTCTAGTATGGCAATTTATTACTTTTATGGTCATATCTAGTAGCAGGACATTGTTTTAGACTTATTTCCTGGTGATCCAGCAACTTTAATTTTTTGGGAAAAATCCATGACCGGCCGCCTGTTGAAATTTCTAAATTTTGAGCTATCTAAATTTTTCCATAAAAATTGGTCTAGAATGGCAATTTATTACTTTTATGGTCATATCTAGTAGCAGGACATTGTTCTAGACTAATTTCCTGGTGAATTAGCAACTTTAATTTTTTGGGAAAATTCCATGACCGGCCGCCTGTTGAAATTTCTCAATTTTGAGCTATCTCAATTTTTCCATAAAAATTGGTCTAGTATGGCAATTTATTAATTTTATGGTCATATCTAGTAGCAGGACATTGTTCTAGACTAATTTCCTGGTGATCCAGCAACTTTAAATTTTTGGGAAAAATCCATGACCGGCCGCCTGATGAAATTTCTCAATTTTGAGCTATCTCAATTTTTCCATAAAAATTGGTCTAGAATGGCAATTTATTACTTTTATGGTCATATCTAGTAGCAGGACATTGTTCTAGACTAATTTCCTGGTGAATTAGCAACTTTAATTTTTTGGGAAAATTCCATGACCGGCCGCCTGTTGAAATTTCTCAATTTTGAGCTATCTCAATTTTTCCATAAAAATTGGTCGAGTATGGCAATTTATTAATTTTATGGTCATATCTAGTAGCAGGACATTGTTCTAGACTAATTTCCTGGTGATCCAGCAACTTTAAATTTTTGGGAAAAATCCATGACCGGCCGCCTGTTGAAATTTCTCAATTTTGAGCTATCTCAATTTTTCCATAAAAACTGGTCTAGTATGGCAATTTATTACTTTTATGGTCATATCTAGTAGCAGGACATTGTTCTAGACTAATTTCCTGGTGATCCAGCAACTTTAATTTTTTGGGAAAAATCCATGACCGGCCGCCTGTTGAAATTTCTCAATTTTGAGCTATCTCAATTTTTCCATAAAAATTGGTCTAGTATGGCAATTTATTACTTTTATGGTCATATCTAGTAGCAGGACATTGTTCTAGACTAATTTCCTGGTGATCCAGCAACTTTAATTTTTTGGGGAAAATCCATGACCGGCCGCCTGTTGAAATTTCTCAATTTTGAGCTATCTCAATTTTTCCATAAAAATTGGTCTAGTATGGCAATTTATTACTTTTACGGTCATATCTAGTAGCAGGACATTGTTCTAGACTAATTTCCTGGTGAATTAGCAACTTTAATTTTTTGGGAAAAATCCATGACCGGCCGCCTGTTGAAATTTCTCAATTTTGAGCTATCTCAATTTTTCCATAAAAACTGGTCTAGTATGGCAATTTATTACTTTTATGGTCATATCTAGTAGCAGGACATTGTTCTAGACTAATTTCCTGGTGATCCAGCAACTTTAATTTTTTGGGAAAAATCCATGACCGGCCGCCTGTTGAAATTTCTCAATTTTGAGCTATCTAAATTTTTCCATAAAAATTGGTCTAGAATGGCAATTTATTACTTTTATGGTCATATCTAGTAGCAGGACATTGTTCTAGACTAATTTCCTGGTGAATTAGCAACTTTAATTTTTTGGGAAAATTCCATGACCGGCCGCCTGTTGAAATTTCTCAATTTTGAGCTATCTCAATTTTTCCATAAAAATTGGTCTAGTATGGCAATTTATTAATTTTATGGTCATATCTAGTAGCAGGACATTGTTCTAGACTAATTTCCTGGTGATCCAGCAACTTTAAATTTTTGGGAAAAATCCATGACCGGCCGCCTGTTGAAATTTCTCAATTTTGAGCTATCTCAATTTTTCCATAAAAACTGGTCTAGTATGGCAATTTATTACTTTTATGGTCATATCTAGTAGCAGGACATTGTTCTAGACTAATTTCCTGGTGATCCAGCAACTTTAATTTTTTGGGAAAAATCCATGACCGGCCGCCTGTTGAAATTTCTCAATTTTGAGCTATCTCAATTTTTCCATAAAAATTGGTCTAGTATGGCAATTTATTACTTTTATGGTCATATCTAGTAGCAGGACATTGTTCTAGACTAATTTCCTGGTGAATTAGCAACTTTAATTTTTTGGGAAAAATCCATGACCGGCCGCCTGTTGAAATTTCTCAATTTTGAGCTATCTCAATTTTTCCATAAAAATTGGTCTAGAATGGCAATTTATTACTTTTATGGTCATATCTAGTAGCAGGACATTGTTCTAGACTAATTTCCTGGTGAATTAGCAACTTTAATTTTTTGGGAAAATTCCATGACCGGCCGCCTGTTGAAATTTCTCAATTTTGAGCTATCTCAATTTTTCCATAAAAATTGGTCTAGTATGGCAATTTATTAATTTTATGGTCATATCTAGTAGCAGGACATTGTTCTAGACTAATTTCCTGGTGATCCAGCAACTTTAATTTTTTGGGGAAAATCCATGACCGGCCGCCTGTTGAAATTTCTCAATTTTGAGCTATCTCAATTTTTCCATAAAAATTGGTCTAGTATGGCAATTTATTACTTTTACGGTCATATCTAGTAGCAGGACATTGTTCTAGACTAATTTCCTGGTGAATTAGCAACTTTAATTTTTTGGGAAAAATCCATGACCGGCCGCCTGTTGAAATTTCTCAATTTTGAGCTATCTCAATTTTTCCATAAAAACTGGTCTAGTATGGCAATTTATTACTTTTATGGTCATATCTAGTAGCAGGACATTGTTCTAGACTAATTTCCTGGTGATCCAGCAACTTTAATTTTTTGGGAAAAATCCATGACCGGCCGCCTGTTGAAATTTCTCAATTTTGAGCTATCTAAATTTTTCCATAAAAATTGGTCTAGAATGGCAATTTATTACTTTTATGGTCATATCTAGTAGCAGGACATTGTTCTAGACTAATTTCCTGGTGAATTAGCAACTTTAATTTTTTGGGAAAATTCCATGACCGGCCGCCTGTTGAAATTTCTCAATTTTGAGCTATCTCAATTTTTCCATAAAAATTGGTCTAGTATGGCAATTTATTAATTTTATGGTCATATCTAGTAGCAGGACATTGTTCTAGACTAATTTCCTGGTGATCCAGCAACTTTAAATTTTTGGGAAAAATCCATGACCGGCCGCCTGTTGAAATTTCTCAATTTTGAGCTATCTCAATTTTTCCATAAAAACTGGTCTAGTATGGCAATTTATTACTTTTATGGTCATATCTAGTAGCAGGACATTGTTCTAGACTAATTTCCTGGTGATCCAGCAACTTTAATTTTTTGGGAAAAATCCATGACCGGCCGCCTGTTGAAATTTCTCAATTTTGAGCTATCTCAATTTTTCCATAAAAATTGGTCTAGTATGGCAATTTATTACTTTTATGGTCATATCTAGTAGCAGGACATTGTTCTAGACTAATTTCCTGGTGAATTAGCAACTTTAATTTTTTGGGAAAAATCCATGACCGGCCGCCTGTTGAAATTTCTCAATTTTGAGCTATCTCAATTTTTCCATAAAAATTGGTCTAGAATGGCAATTTATTACTTTTATGGTCATATCTAGTAGCAGGACATTGTTCTAGACTAATTTCCTGGTGAATTAGCAACTTTAATTTTTTGGGAAAATTCCATGACCGGCCGCCTGTTGAAATTTCTCAATTTTGAGCTATCTCAATTTTTCCATAAAAATTGGTCTAGTATGGCAATTTATTAATTTTATGGTCATATCTAGTAGCAGGACATTGTTCTAGACTAATTTCCTGGTGATCCAGCAACGTTAATTTTTTGGGAAAAATCCATGACCGGCCGCCTGTTGAAATTTCTCAATTTTGAGCTATCTCAATTTTTCCATAAAAATTGGTCTAGTGTGGCAATTTATTACTTTTATGGTCATATCTAGTAGCAGGACATTGTTCTAGACTAATTTCCTGGTGATCCAGCAACTTTAATTTTTTGGGAAAAATCCATGACCGGCCGCCTGTTGAAATTTCTCAATTTTGAGCTATCTCAATTTTTCCATAAAAATTGGTCTAGTATGGCAATTTATTACTTTTACGGTCATATCTAGTAGCAGGACATTGTTCTAGACTAATTTCCTGGTGAATTAGCAACTTTAATTTTTTGGGAAAAATCCATGACCGGCCGCCTGTTGAAATTTCTCAATTTTGAGCTATCTCAATTTTTCCATAAAAATTGGTCTAGAATGGCAATTTATTACTTTTATGGTCATATCTAGTAGCAGGACATTGTTCTAGACTAATTTCCTGGTGAATTAGCAACTTTAATTTTTTGGGAAAATTCCATGACTGGCCGCCTGTTGAAATTTCTCAATTTTGAGCTATCTCAATTTTTCCATAAAAATTGGTCTAGTATGGCAATTTATTAATTTTATGGTCATATCTAGTAGCAGGACATTGTTCTAGACTAATTTCCTGGTGATCCAGCAACTTTAAATTTTTGGGAAAAATCCATGACCGGCCGCCTGTTGAAATTTCTCAATTTTGAGCTATCTCAATTTTTCCATAAAAACTGGTCTAGTATGGCAATTTATTACTTTTATGGTCATATCTAGTAGCAGGACATTGTTCTAGACTAATTTCCTGGTGATCCAGCAACTTTAATTTTTTGGGAAAAATCCATGACCGGCCGCCTGTTGAAATTTCTCAATTTTGAGCTATCTCAATTTTTCCATAAAAATTGGTCTAGTATGGCAATTTATTACTTTTATGGTCATATCTAGTAGCAGGACATTGTTCTAGACTAATTTCCTGGTGATCCAGCAACTTTAATTTTTTGGGAAAAATCCATGACCGGCCGCCTGTTGAAATTTCTCAATTTTGAGCTATCTCAATTTTTCCATAAAAATTGGTCTAGTATGGCAATTTATTACTTTTACGGTCATATCTAGTAGCAGGACATTGTTCTAGACTAATTTCCTGGTGAATTAGCAACTTTAATTTTTTGGGAAAAATCCATGACCGGCCGCCTGTTGAAATTTCTCAATTTTGAGCTATCTCAATTTTTCCATAAAAACTGGTCTAGTATGGCAATTTATTACTTTTATGGTCATATCTAGTAGCAGGACATTGTTCTAGACTAATTTCCTGGTGATCCAGCAACTTTAATTTTTTGGGAAAAATCCATGACCGGCCGCCTGTTGAAATTTCTCCATTTTGAGCTATCTCAATTTTTCCATAAAAAGTGGTCTAGTATGGCAATTTATTACTTTTATGGTCATATCTAGTAGCAGGACATTGTTTTAGACTAACTTCCTGGTGATCCAGCAACTTTAATTTTTTGGGAAAAATCCATGACCGGCCGCCTGTTGAAATTTCTAAATTTTGAGCTCTCTCAATTTTTCCATAAAAATTGGTCGAGTATGGCAATTTATTAATTTTATGGTCATATCTAGTAGCAGGACATTGTTCTAGACTAATTTCCTGGTGATCCAGCAACTTTAAATTTTTGGGAAAAATCCATGACCGGCCGCCTGTTGAAATTTCTCAATTTTGAGCTATCTCAATTTTTCCATAAAAACTGGTCTAGTATGGCAATTTATTACTTTTATGGTCATATCTAGTAGCAGGACATTGTTCTAGACTAATTTCCTGGTGATCCAGCAACTTTAATTTTTTGGGAAAAATCCATGACCGGCCGCCTGTTGAAATTTCTCAATTTTGAGCTATCTCAATTTTTCCATAAAAATTGGTCGAGTATGGCAATTTATTAATTTTATGGTCATATCTAGTAGCAGGACATTGTTCTAGACTAATTTCCTGGTGATCCAGCAACTTTAAATTTTTGGGAAAAATCCATGACCGGCCGCCTGTTGAAATTTCTCAATTTTGAGCTATCTCAATTTTTCCATAAAAACTGGTCTAGTATGGCAATTTATTACTTTTATGGTCATATCTAGTAGCAGGACATTGTTCTAGACTAATTTCCTGGTGATCCAGCAACTTTAATTTTTTGGGAAAAATCCATGACCGGCCGCCTGTTGAAATTTCTCAATTTTGAGCTATCTCAATTTTTCCATAAAAATTGGTCTAGTATGGCAATTTATTACTTTTATGGTCATATCTAGTAGCAGGACATTGTTCTAGACTAATTTCCTGGTGATCCAGCAACTTTAATTTTTTGGGAAAAATCCATGACCGGCCGCCTGTTGAAATTTCTCAATTTTGAGCTATCTCAATTTTTCCATAAAAATTGGTCTAGTATGGCAATTTATTACTTTTACGGTCATATCTAGTAGCAGGACATTGTTCTAGACTAATTTCCTGGTGAATTAGCAACTTTAATTTTTTGGGAAAAATCCATGACCGGCCGCCTGTTGAAATTTCTCAATTTTGAGCTATCTCAATTTTTCCATAAAAACTGGTCTAGTATGGCAATTTATTACTTTTATGGTCATATCTAGTAGCAGGACATTGTTCTAGACTAATTTCCTGGTGATCCAGCAACTTTAATTTTTTGGGAAAAATCCATGACCGGCCGCCTGTTGAAATTTCTCCATTTTGAGCTATCTCAATTTTTCCATAAAAAGTGGTCTAGTATGGCAATTTATTACTTTTATGGTCATATCTAGTAGCAGGACATTGTTTTAGACTAACTTCCTGGTGATCCAGCAACTTTAATTTTTTGGGAAAAATCCATGACCGGCCGCCTGTTGAAATTTCTAAATTTTGAGCTCTCTCAATTTTTCCATAAAAATTGGTCGAGTATGGCAATTTATTAATTTTATGGTCATATCTAGTAGCAGGACATTGTTCTAGACTAATTTCCTGGTGATCCAGCAACTTTAAATTTTTGGGACAAATCCATGACCGGCCGCCTGTTGAAATTTCTCAATTTTGAGCTATCTCAATTTTTCCATAAAAACTGGTCTAGTATGGCAATTTATTACTTTTATGGTCATATCTAGTAGCAGGACATTGTTCTAGACTAATTTCCTGGTGATCCAGCAACTTTAATTTTTTGGGAAAAATCCATGACCGGCCGCCTGTTGAAATTTCTCAATTTTGAGCTATCTCAATTTTTCCATAAAAATTGGTCTAGTATGGCAATTTATTACTTTTACGGTCATATCTAGTAGCAGGACATTGTTCTAGACTAATTTCCTGGTGAATTAGCAACTTTAATTTTTTGGGAAAAATCCATGACCGGCCGCCTGTTGAAATTTCTCAATTTTGAGCTATCTCAATTTTTCCATAAAAACTGGTCTAGTATGGCAATTTATTACTTTTATGGTCATATCTAGTAGCAGGACATTGTTCTAGACTAATTTCCTGGTGATCCAGCAACTTTAATTTTTTGGGAAAAATCCATGACCGGCCGCCTGTTGAAATTTCTCAATTTTGAGCTATCTAAGTTTTTCCATAAAAATTGGTCTAGTATGGCAATTTATTACTTTTATGGTCATATCTAGTAGCAGGACATTGTTCTAGACTAATTTCCTGGTGAATTAGCAACTTTAATTTTTTGGGAAAAATCCATGACCGGCCGCCTGTTGAAATTTCTCAATTTTGAGCTATCTCAATTTTTCCATAAAAATTGGTCTAGAATGGCAATTTATTACTTTTATGGTCATATCTAGTAGCAGGACATTGTTCTAGACTAATTTCCTGGTGAATTAGCAACTTTAATTTTTTGGGAAAATTCCATGACCGGCCGCCTGTTGAAATTTCTCAATTTTGAGCTATCTCAATTTTTCCATAAAAATTGGTCTAGTATGGCAATTTATTAATTTTATGGTCATATCTAGTAGCAGGACATTGTTCTAGACTAATTTCCTGGTGATCCAGCAACTTTAAATTTTTGGGAAAAATCCATGACCGGCCGCCTGTTGAAATTTCTCAATTTTGAGCTATCTCAATTTTTCCATAAAAACTGGTCTAGTATGGCAATTTATTACTTTTATGGTCATATCTAGTAGCAGGACATTGTTCTAGACTAATTTCCTGGTGATCCAGCAACTTTAAATTTTTGGGAAAAATCCATGACCGGCCGCCTGTTGAAATTTCTCAATTTTGAGCTATCTCAATTTTTCCATAAAAACTGGTCTAGTATGGCAATTTATTACTTTTATGGTCATATCTAGTAGCAGGACATTGTTCTAGACTAATTTCCTGGTGATCCAGCAACTTTAATTTTTTGGGAAAAATCCATGACCGGCCGCCTGTTGAAATTTCTCAATTTTGAGCTATCTCAATTTTTCCATAAAAATTGGTCTAGTATGGCAATTTATTAATTTTATGGTCATATCTAGTAGCAGGACATTGTTCTAGACTAATTTCCTGGTGAATTAGCAACTTTAATTTTTTTGGGAAAAATCCATGACCGGCCGCCTGTTGAAATTTCTCAATTTTGAGCTATCTCAATTTTTCCATAAAAATTGGTCGAGTATGGCAATTTATTAATTTTATGGTCATATCTAGTAGCAGGACATTGTTTTAGACTAATTTCCTGGTGATCCAGCAACTTTAATTTTTTGGGAAAAATCCATGACCGGCCGCCTGTTGAAATTTCTCAATTTTGAGCTATCTAAATTTTTCCATAAAAATTGGTCTAGAATGGCAATTTATTACTTTTATGGTCATATCTAGTAGCAGGACATTGTTCTAGACTAATTTCCTGGTGAATTAGCAACTTTAATTTTTTGGGAAAATTCCATGACCGGCCGCCTGTTGAAATTTCTCAATTTTGAGCTATCTCAATTTTTCCATAAAAATTGGTCTAGTATGGCAATTTATTAATTTTATGGTCATATCTAGTAGCAGGACATTGTTCTAGACTAATTTCCTGGTGATCCAGCAACTTTAATTTTTTGGGAAAAATCCATGACCGGCCGCCTGTTGAAATTTCTCAATTTTGAGCTATCTCAATTTTTCCATAAAAACTGGTCTAGTATGGCAATTTATTACTTTTATGGTCATATCTAGTAGCAGGACATTGTTCTAGACTAATTTCCTGGTGATCCAGCAACTTTAATTTTTTGGGAAAAATCCATGACCGGCCGCCTGTTGAAATTTCTCAATTTTGAGCTATCTAAGTTTTTCCATAAAAATTGGTCTAGTATGGCAATTTATTACTTTTATGGTCATATCTAGTAGCAGGACATTGTTCTAGACTAATTTCCTGGTGAATTAGCAACTTTAATTTTTTGGGAAAAATCCATGACCGGCCGCGTGTTGAAATTTCTCAATTTTGAGCTATCTCAATTTTTCCATAAAAATTGGTCTAGAATGGCAATTTATTACTTTTATGGTCATATCTAGTAGCAGGACATTGTTCTAGACTAATTTCCTGGTGAATTAGCAACTTTATTTTTTTGGGAAAATTCCATGACCGGCCGCCTGTTGAAATTTCTCAATTTTGAGCTATCTCAATATTTCCATAAAAATTGGTCTAGTATGGCAATTTATTAATTTTATGGTCATATCTAGTAGCAGGACATTGTTCTAGACTAATTTCCTGGTGATCCAGCAACTTTAAATTTTTCGGAAAAATCCATGATCGGCCGCCTGTTGAAATTTCTCAATTTTGAGCTATCTCAATTTTTCCATAAAAACTGGTCTAGAATGGCAATTTATTACTTTTATGGTCATATCTAGTAGCAGGACATTGTTCTAGACTAATTTCCTGGTGAATTAGCAACTTTAATTTTTTGGGAAAATTCCATGACCGGCCGCCTGTTGAAATTTCTCAATTTTGAGCTATCTCAATTTTTCCATAAAAATTGGTCTAGTATGGCAATTTATTACTTTTATGGTCATATCTAGTAGCAGGACATTGTTCTAGACTAATTTCCTGGTGATCCAGCAACTTTAAATTTTTGGGAAAAATCCATGACCGGCCGCCTGTTGAAATTTCTCAATTTTGAGCTATCTCAATTTTTCCATAAAAACTGGTCTAGTATGGCAATTTATTACTTTTATGGTCATATCTAGTAGCAGGACATTGTTCTAGACTAATTTCCTGGTGATCCAGCAACTTTAATTTTTTGGGAAAAATCCATGACCGGCCGCCTGTTGAAATTTCTCAATTTTGAGCTATCTCAATTTTTCCATAAAAATTGGTCTAGTATGGCAATATATTACTTTTACGGTCATATCTAGTAGCAGGACATTGTTCTAGACTAATTTCCTGGTGAATTAGCAACTTTAATTTTTTGGGAAAAATCCATGACTGGCCGCCTGTTGAAATTTCTCAATTTTGAGCTATCTCAATTTTTCCATAAAAACTGGTCTAGTATGGCAATTTATTACTTTTATGGTCATATCTAGTAGCAGGACATTGTTCTAGACTAATTTCCTGGTGATCCAGCAACTTTAATTTTTTGGGAAAAATCCATGACCGGCCGCCTGTTGAAATTTCTCAATTTTGAGCTATCTCAATTTTTCCATAAAAATTGGTCTAGTATGGCAATTTATTACTTTTATGGTCATATCTAGTAGCAGGACATTGTTTTAGACTAATTTCCTGGTGATCCAGCAACTTTAATTTTTTGGGAAAAATCCATGACCGGCCGCCTGTTGAAATTTCTCAATTTTGAGCTATCTAAATTTTTCCATAAAAATTGGTCTAGAATGGCAATTTATTACTTTTATGGTCATATCTAGTAGCAGGACATTGTTCTAGACTAATTTCCTGGTGATCCAGCAACTTTAATTTTTTGGGAAAAATCCATGACCGGCCGCCTGTTGAAATTTCTCAATTTTGAGCTATCTCAATTTTTCCATAAAAATTGGTCTAGTATGGCAATTTATTACTTTTATGGTCATATCTAGTAGCAGGACATTGTTCTAGACTAATTTCCTGGTGATCCAGCAACTTTAATTTTTTGGGAAAAATCCATGACCGGCCGCCTGTTGAAATTTCTCAATTTTGAGCTATCTCAATTTTTCCATAAAAATTGGTCTAGTATGGCAATTTATTACTTTTACGGTCATATCTAGTAGCAGGACATTGTTCTAGACTAATTTCCTGGTGAATTAGCAACTTTAATTTTTTGGGAAAAATCCATGACCGGCCGCCTGTTGAAATTTCTCAATTTTGAGCTATCTCAATTTTTCCATAAAAACTGGTCTAGTATGGCAATTTATTACTTTTATGGTCATATCTAGTAGCAGGACATTGTTCTAGACTAATTTCCTGGTGATCCAGCAACTTTAATTTTTTGGGAAAAATCCATGACCGGCCGCCTGTTGAAATTTCTCCATTTTGAGCTATCTCAATTTTTCCATAAAAAGTGGTCTAGTATGGCAATTTATTACTTTTATGGTCATATCTAGTAGCAGGACATTGTTTTAGACTAACTTCCTGGTGATCCAGCAACTTTAATTTTTTGGGAAAAATCCATGACCGGCCGCCTGTTGAAATTTCTAAATTTTGAGCTCTCTCAATTTTTCCATAAAAATTGGTCGAGTATGGCAATTTATTAATTTTATGGTCATATCTAGTAGCAGGACATTGTTCTAGACTAATTTCCTGGTGATCCAGCAACTTTAAATTTTTGGGACAAATCCATGACCGGCCGCCTGTTGAAATTTCTCAATTTTGAGCTATCTCAATTTTTCCATAAAAACTGGTCTAGTATGGCAATTTATTACTTTTATGGTCATATCTAGTAGCAGGACATTGTTCTAGACTAATTTCCTGGTGATCCAGCAACTTTAATTTTTTGGGAAAAATCCATGACCGGCCGCCTGTTGAAATTTCTCAATTTTGAGCTATCTCAATTTTTCCATAAAAATTGGTCTAGTATGGCAATTTATTACTTTTACGGTCATATCTAGTAGCAGGACATTGTTCTAGACTAATTTCCTGGTGAATTAGCAACTTTAATTTTTTGGGAAAAATCCATGACCGGCCGCCTGTTGAAATTTCTCAATTTTGAGCTATCTCAATTTTTCCATAAAAACTGGTCTAGTATGGCAATTTATTACTTTTATGGTCATATCTAGTAGCAGGACATTGTTCTAGACTAATTTCCTGGTGATCCAGCAACTTTAATTTTTTGGGAAAAATCCATGACCGGCCGCCTGTTGAAATTTCTCAATTTTGAGCTATCTAAGTTTTTCCATAAAAATTGGTCTAGTATGGCAATTTATTACTTTTATGGTCATATCTAGTAGCAGGACATTGTTCTAGACTAATTTCCTGGTGAATTAGCAACTTTAATTTTTTGGGAAAAATCCATGACCGGCCGCCTGTTGAAATTTCTCAATTTTGAGCTATCTCAATTTTTCCATAAAAATTGGTCTAGAATGGCAATTTATTACTTTTATGGTCATATCTAGTAGCAGGACATTGTTCTAGACTAATTTCCTGGTGAATTAGCAACTTTAATTTTTTGGGAAAATTCCATGACCGGCCGCCTGTTGAAATTTCTCAATTTTGAGCTATCTCAATTTTTCCATAAAAATTGGTCTAGTATGGCAATTTATTACTTTTATGGTCATATCTAGTAGCAGGACATTGTTCTAGACTAATTTCCTGGTGAATTAGCAACTTTAATTTTTTGGGAAAAATCCATGACCGGCCGCCTGTTGAAATTTCTCAATTTTGAGCTATCTCAATTTTTCCATAAAAATTGGTCTAGAATGGCAATTTATTACTTTTATGGTCATATCTAGTAGCAGGACATTGTTCTAGACTAATTTCCTGGTGAATTAGCAACTTTAATTTTTTGGGAAAATTCCATGACCGGCCGCCTGTTGAAATTTCTCAATTTTGAGCTATCTCAATTTTTCCATAAAAATTGGTCTAGTATGGCAATTTATTACTTTTATGGTCATATCTAGTAGCAGGACATTGTTCTAGACTAATTTCCTGGTGATCCAGCAACTTTAATTTTTTGGGAAAAATCCATGACCGGCCGCCTGTTGAAATTTCTCAATTTTGAGCTATCTCAATTTTTCCATAAAAATTGGTCTAGTATGGCAATTTATTAATTTTATGGTCATATCTAGTAGCAGGACATTGTTCTAGACTAATTTCCTGGTGAATTAGCAACTTTAATTTTTTTGGGAAAAATCCATGACCGGCCGCCTGTTGAAATTTCTCAATTTTGAGCTATCTCAATTTTTCCATAAAAATTGGTCGAGTATGGCAATTTATTAATTTTATGGTCATATCTAGTAGCAGGACATTGTTTTAGACTAATTTCCTGGTGATCCAGCAACTTTAATTTTTTGGGAAAAATCCATGACCGGCCGCCTGTTGAAATTTCTCAATTTTGAGCTATCTAAATTTTTCCATAAAAATTGGTCTAGAATGGCAATTTATTACTTTTATGGTCATATCTAGTAGCAGGACATTGTTCTAGACTAATTTCCTGGTGAATTAGCAACTTTAATTTTTTGGGAAAATTCCATGACCGGCCGCCTGTTGAAATTTCTCAATTTTGAGCTATCTCAATTTTTCCATAAAAATTGGTCTAGTATGGCAATTTATTAATTTTATGGTCATATCTAGTAGCAGGACATTGTTCTAGACTAATTTCCTGGTGATCCAGCAACTTTAATTTTTTGGGAAAAATCCATGACCGGCCGCCTGTTGAAATTTCTCAATTTTGAGCTATCTCAATTTTTCCATAAAAACTGGTCTAGTATGGCAATTTATTACTTTTATGGTCATATCTAGTAGCAGGACATTGTTCTAGACTAATTTCCTGGTGATCCAGCAACTTTAATTTTTTGGGAAAAATCCATGACCGGCCGCCTGTTGAAATTTCTCAATTTTGAGCTATCTAAGTTTTTCCATAAAAATTGGTCTAGTATGGCAATTTATTACTTTTATGGTCATATCTAGTAGCAGGACATTGTTCTAGACTAATTTCCTGGTGAATTAGCAACTTTAATTTTTTGGGAAAAATCCATGACCGGCCGCGTGTTGAAATTTCTCAATTTTGAGCTATCTCAATTTTTCCATAAAAATTGGTCTAGAATGGCAATTTATTACTTTTATGGTCATATCTAGTAGCAGGACATTGTTCTAGACTAATTTCCTGGTGAATTAGCAACTTTAATTTTTTGGGAAAATTCCATGACCGGCCGCCTGTTGAAATTTCTCAATTTTGAGCTATCTCAATTTTTCCATAAAAATTGGTCTAGTATGGCAATTTATTACTTTTACGGTCATATCTAGTAGCAGGACATTGTTCTAGACTAATTTCCTGGTGAATTAGCAACTTTAATTTTTTGGGAAAAATCCATGACCGGCCGCCTGTTGAAATTTCTCAATTTTGAGCTATCTCAATTTTTCCATAAAAACTGGTCTAGTATGGCAATTTATTACTTTTATGGTCATATCTAGTAGCAGGACATTGTTCTAGACTAATTTCCTGGTGATCCAGCAACTTTAATTTTTTGGGAAAAATCCATGACCGGCCGCCTGTTGAAATTTCTCCATTTTGAGCTATCTCAATTTTTCCATAAAAAGTGGTCTAGTATGGCAATTTATTACTTTTATGGTCATATCTAGTAGCAGGACATTGTTTTAGACTAATTTCCTGGTGATCCAGCAACTTTAATTTTTTGGGAAAAATCCATGACCGGCCGCCTGTTGAAATTTCTAAATTTTGAGCTCTCTCAATTTTTCCATAAAAATTGGTCGAGTATGGCAATTTATTAATTTTATGGTCATATCTAGTAGCAGGACATTGTTCTAGACTAATTTCCTGGTGATCCAGCAACTTTAAATTTTTGGGAAAAATCCATGACCGGCCGCCTGTTGAAATTTCTCAATTTTGAGCTATCTCAATTTTTCCATAAAAATTGGTCTAGTATGGCAATTTATTACTTTTACGGTCATATCTAGTAGCAGGACATTGTTCTAGACTAATTTCCTGGTGAATTAGCAACTTTAATTTTTTGGGAAAAATCCATGATCGGCCGCCTGTTGAAATTTCTCAATTTTGAGCTATCTCAATTTTTCCATAAAAATTGGTCGAGTATGGCAATTTATTAATTTTATGGTCATATCTAGTAGCAGGACATTGTTCTAGACTAATTTCCTGGTGATCCAGCAACTTTAAATTTTTGGGAAAAATCCATGACCGGCCGCCTGTTGAAATTTCTCAATTTTGAGCTATCTCAATTTTTCCATAAAAACTGGTCTAGTATGGCAATTTATTACTTTTATGGTCATATCTAGTAGCAGGACATTGTTCTAGACTAATTTCCTGGTGATCCAGCAACTTTAATTTTTTGGGAAAAATCCATGACCGGCCGCCTGTTGAAATTTCTCAATTTTGAGCTATCTAAGTTTTTCCATAAAAATTGGTCTAGTATGGCAATTTATTACTTTTATGGTCATATCTAGTAGCAGGACATTGTTCTAGACTAATTTCCTGGTGAATTAGCAACTTTAATTTTTTGGGAAAAATCCATGACCGGCCGCCTGTTGAAATTTCTCAATTTTGAGCTATCTCAATTTTTCCATAAAAATTGGTCTAGAATGGCAATTTATTACTTTTATGGTCATATCTAGTAGCAGGACATTGTTCTAGACTAATTTCCTGGTGAATTAGCAACTTTAATTTTTTGGGAAAATTCCATGACCGGCCGCCTGTTGAAATTTCTCAATTTTGAGCTATCTCAATTTTTCCATAAAAATTGGTCTAGTATGGCAATTTATTACTTTTATGGTCATATCTAGTAGCAGGACATTGTTCTAGACTAATTTCCTGGTGATCCAGCAACTTTAATTTTTTGGGAAAAATCCATGACCGGCCGCCTGTTGAAATTTCTCAATTTTGAGCTATCTCAATTTTTCCATAAAAATTGGTCTAGTATGGCAATTTATTAATTTTATGGTCATATCTAGTAGCAGGACATTGTTCTAGACTAATTTCCTGGTGAATTAGCAACTTTAATTTTTTTGGGAAAAATCCATGACCGGCCGCCTGTTGAAATTTCTCAATTTTGAGCTATCTCAATTTTTCCATAAAAATTGGTCGAGTATGGCAATTTATTAATTTTATGGTCATATCTAGTAGCAGGACATTGTTTTAGACTAATTTCCTGGTGATCCAGCAACTTTAATTTTTTGGGAAAAATCCATGACCGGCCGCCTGTTGAAATTTCTCAATTTTGAGCTATCTAAATTTTTCCATAAAAATTGGTCTAGAATGGCAATTTATTACTTTTATGGTCATATCTAGTAGCAGGACATTGTTCTAGACTAATTTCCTGGTGAATTAGCAACTTTAATTTTTTGGGAAAATTCCATGACCGGCCGCCTGTTGAAATTTCTCAATTTTGAGCTATCTCAATTTTTCCATAAAAATTGGTCTAGTATGGCAATTTATTAATTTTATGGTCATATCTAGTAGCAGGACATTGTTCTAGACTAATTTCCTGGTGATCCAGCAACTTTAATTTTTTGGGAAAAATCCATGACCGGCCGCCTGTTGAAATTTCTCAATTTTGAGCTATCTCAATTTTTCCATAAAAACTGGTCTAGTATGGCAATTTATTACTTTTATGGTCATATCTAGTAGCAGGACATTGTTCTAGACTAATTTCCTGGTGATCCAGCAACTTTAATTTTTTGGGAAAAATCCATGACCGGCCGCCTGTTGAAATTTCTCAATTTTGAGCTATCTAAGTTTTTCCATAAAAATTGGTCTAGTATGGCAATTTATTACTTTTATGGTCATATCTAGTAGCAGGACATTGTTCTAGACTAATTTCCTGGTGAATTAGCAACTTTAATTTTTTGGGAAAAATCCATGACCGGCCGCCTGTTGAAATTTCTCAATTTTGAGCTATCTCAATTTTTCCATAAAAATTGGTCTAGAATGGCAATTTATTACTTTTATGGTCATATCTAGTAGCAGGACATTGTTCTAGACTAATTTCCTGGTGAATTAGCAACTTTAATTTTTTGGGAAAATTCCATGACCGGCCGCCTGTTGAAATTTCTCAATTTTGAGCTATCTCAATTTTTCCATAAAAATTGGTCTAGTATGGCAATTTATTACTTTTACGGTCATATCTAGTAGCAGGACATTGTTCTAGACTAATTTCCTGGTGAATTAGCAACTTTAATTTTTTGGGAAAAATCCATGACCGGCCGCCTGTTGAAATTTCTCAATTTTGAGCTATCTCAATTTTTCCATAAAAACTGGTCTAGTATGGCAATTTATTACTTTTATGGTCATATCTAGTAGCAGGACATTGTTCTAGACTAATTTCCTGGTGATCCAGCAACTTTAATTTTTTGGGAAAAATCCATGACCGGCCGCCTGTTGAAATTTCTCCATTTTGAGCTATCTCAATTTTTCCATAAAAAGTGGTCTAGTATGGCAATTTATTACTTTTATGGTCATATCTAGTAGCAGGACATTGTTTTAGACTAATTTCCTGGTGATCCAGCAACTTTAATTTTTTGGGAAAAATCCATGACCGGCCGCCTGTTGAAATTTCTAAATTTTGAGCTCTCTCAATTTTTCCATAAAAATTGGTCGAGTATGGCAATTTATTAATTTTATGGTCATATCTAGTAGCAGGACATTGTTCTAGACTAATTTCCTGGTGATCCAGCAACTTTAAATTTTTGGGAAAAATCCATGACCGGCCGCCTGTTGAAATTTCTCAATTTTGAGCTATCTCAATTTTTCCATAAAAATTGGTCTAGTATGGCAATTTATTACTTTTACGGTCATATCTAGTAGCAGGACATTGTTCTAGACTAATTTCCTGGTGAATTAGCAACTTTAATTTTTTGGGAAAAATCCATGATCGGCCGCCTGTTGAAATTTCTCAATTTTGAGCTATCTCAATTTTTCCATAAAAATTGGTCTAGAATGGCAATTTATTACTTTTATGGTCATATCTAGTAGCAGGACATTGTTCTAGACTAATTTCCTGGTGAATTAGCAACTTTAATTTTTTGGGAAAATTCCATGACCGGCCGCCTGTTGAAATTTCTCAATTTTGAGCTATCTCAATTTTTCCATAAAAATTGGTCTAGTATGGCAATTTATTAATTTTATGGTCATATCTAGTAGCAGGACATTGTTCTAGACTAATTTCCTGGTGATCCAGCAACTTTAAATTTTTGGGAAAAATCCATGACCGGCCGCCTGTTGAAATTTCTCAATTTTGAGCTATCTCAATTTTTCCATAAAAACTGGTCTAGTATGGCAATTTATTACTTTTATGGTCATATCTAGTAGCAGGACATTGTTCTAGACTAATTTCCTGGTGATCCAGCAACTTTAAATTTTTGGGAAAAATCCATGACCGGCCGCCTGTTGAAATTTCTCAATTTTGAGCTATCTCAATTTTTCCATAAAAACTGGTCTAGTATGGCAATTTATTACTTTTATGGTCATATCTAGTAGCAGGACATTGTTCTAGACTAATTTCCTGGTGATCCAGCAACTTTAATTTTTTGGGAAAAATCCATGACCGGCCGCCTGTTGAAATTTCTCAATTTTGAGCTATCTCAATTTTTCCATAAAAATTGGTCTAGTATGGCAATTTATTAATTTTATGGTCATATCTAGTAGCAGGACATTGTTCTAGACTAATTTCCTGGTGAATTAGCAACTTTAATTTTTTTGGGAAAAATCCATGACCGGCCGCCTGTTGAAATTTCTCAATTTTGAGCTATCTCAATTTTTCCATAAAAATTGGTCGAGTATGGCAATTTATTAATTTTATGGTCATATCTAGTAGCAGGACATTGTTTTAGACTAATTTCCTGGTGATCCAGCAACTTTAATTTTTTGGGAAAAATCCATGACCGGCCGCCTGTTGAAATTTCTCAATTTTGAGCTATCTAAATTTTTCCATAAAAATTGGTCTAGAATGGCAATTTATTACTTTTATGGTCATATCTAGTAGCAGGACATTGTTCTAGACTAATTTCCTGGTGAATTAGCAACTTTAATTTTTTGGGAAAATTCCATGACCGGCCGCCTGTTGAAATTTCTCAATTTTGAGCTATCTCAATTTTTCCATAAAAATTGGTCTAGTATGGCAATTTATTAATTTTATGGTCATATCTAGTAGCAGGACATTGTTCTAGACTAATTTCCTGGTGATCCAGCAACTTTAATTTTTTGGGAAAAATCCATGACCGGCCGCCTGTTGAAATTTCTCAATTTTGAGCTATCTCAATTTTTCCATAAAAACTGGTCTAGTATGGCAATTTATTACTTTTATGGTCATATCTAGTAGCAGGACATTGTTCTAGACTAATTTCCTGGTGATCCAGCAACTTTAATTTTTTGGGAAAAATCCATGACCGGCCGCCTGTTGAAATTTCTCAATTTTGAGCTATCTAAGTTTTTCCATAAAAATTGGTCTAGTATGGCAATTTATTACTTTTATGGTCATATCTAGTAGCAGGACATTGTTCTAGACTAATTTCCTGGTGAATTAGCAACTTTAATTTTTTGGGAAAAATCCATGACCGGCCGCGTGTTGAAATTTCTCAATTTTGAGCTATCTCAATTTTTCCATAAAAATTGGTCTAGAATGGCAATTTATTACTTTTATGGTCATATCTAGTAGCAGGACATTGTTCTAGACTAATTTCCTGGTGAATTAGCAACTTTAATTTTTTGGGAAAATTCCATGACCGGCCGCCTGTTGAAATTTCTCAATTTTGAGCTATCTCAATTTTTCCATAAAAATTGGTCTAGTATGGCAATTTATTACTTTTACGGTCATATCTAGTAGCAGGACATTGTTCTAGACTAATTTCCTGGTGAATTAGCAACTTTAATTTTTTGGGAAAAATCCATGACCGGCCGCCTGTTGAAATTTCTCAATTTTGAGCTATCTCAATTTTTCCATAAAAACTGGTCTAGTATGGCAATTTATTACTTTTATGGTCATATCTAGTAGCAGGACATTGTTCTAGACTAATTTCCTGGTGATCCAGCAACTTTAATTTTTTGGGAAAAATCCATGACCGGCCGCCTGTTGAAATTTCTCCATTTTGAGCTATCTCAATTTTTCCATAAAAAGTGGTCTAGTATGGCAATTTATTACTTTTATGGTCATATCTAGTAGCAGGACATTGTTTTAGACTAATTTCCTGGTGATCCAGCAACTTTAATTTTTTGGGAAAAATCCATGACCGGCCGCCTGTTGAAATTTCTAAATTTTGAGCTCTCTCAATTTTTCCATAAAAATTGGTCGAGTATGGCAATTTATTAATTTTATGGTCATATCTAGTAGCAGGACATTGTTCTAGACTAATTTCCTGGTGATCCAGCAACTTTAAATTTTTGGGAAAAATCCATGACCGGCCGCCTGTTGAAATTTCTCAATTTTGAGCTATCTCAATTTTTCCATAAAAATTGGTCTAGTATGGCAATTTATTACTTTTACGGTCATATCTAGTAGCAGGACATTGTTCTAGACTAATTTCCTGGTGAATTAGCAACTTTAATTTTTTGGGAAAAATCCATGATCGGCCGCCTGTTGAAATTTCTCAATTTTGAGCTATCTCAATTTTTCCATAAAAATTGGTCGAGTATGGCAATTTATTAATTTTATGGTCATATCTAGTAGCAGGACATTGTTCTAGACTAATTTCCTGGTGATCCAGCAACTTTAAATTTTTGGGAAAAATCCATGACCGGCCGCCTGTTGAAATTTCTCAATTTTGAGCTATCTCAATTTTTCCATAAAAACTGGTCTAGTATGGCAATTTATTACTTTTATGGTCATATCTAGTAGCAGGACATTGTTCTAGACTAATTTCCTGGTGATCCAGCAACTTTAATTTTTTGGGAAAAATCCATGACCGGCCGCCTGTTGAAATTTCTCAATTTTGAGCTATCTAAGTTTTTCCATAAAAATTGGTCTAGTATGGCAATTTATTACTTTTATGGTCATATCTAGTAGCAGGACATTGTTCTAGACTAATTTCCTGGTGAATTAGCAACTTTAATTTTTTGGGAAAAATCCATGACCGGCCGCCTGTTGAAATTTCTCAATTTTGAGCTATCTCAATTTTTCCATAAAAATTGGTCTAGAATGGCAATTTATTACTTTTATGGTCATATCTAGTAGCAGGACATTGTTCTAGACTAATTTCCTGGTGAATTAGCAACTTTAATTTTTTGGGAAAATTCCATGACCGGCCGCCTGTTGAAATTTCTCAATTTTGAGCTATCTCAATTTTTCCATAAAAATTGGTCTAGTATGGCAATTTATTACTTTTATGGTCATATCTAGTAGCAGGACATTGTTCTAGACTAATTTCCTGGTGATCCAGCAACTTTAATTTTTTGGGAAAAATCCATGACCGGCCGCCTGTTGAAATTTCTCAATTTTGAGCTATCTAAGTTTTTCCATAAAAATTGGTCTAGTATGGCAATTTATTACTTTTATGGTCATATCTAGTAGCAGGACATTGTTCTAGACTAATTTCCTGGTGAATTAGCAACTTTAATTTTTTGGGAAAAATCCATGACCGGCCGCGTGTTGAAATTTCTCAATTTTGAGCTATCTCAATTTTTCCATAAAAATTGGTCTAGAATGGCAATTTATTACTTTTATGGTCATATCTAGTAGCAGGACATTGTTCTAGACTAATTTCCTGGTGAATTAGCAACTTTAATTTTTTGGGAAAATTCCATGACCGGCCGCCTGTTGAAATTTCTCAATTTTGAGCTATCTCAATTTTTCCATAAAAATTGGTCTAGTATGGCAATTTATTACTTTTACGGTCATATCTAGTAGCAGGACATTGTTCTAGACTAATTTCCTGGTGAATTAGCAACTTTAATTTTTTGGGAAAAATCCATGACCGGCCGCCTGTTGAAATTTCTCAATTTTGAGCTATCTCAATTTTTCCATAAAAACTGGTCTAGTATGGCAATTTATTACTTTTATGGTCATATCTAGTAGCAGGACATTGTTCTAGACTAATTTCCTGGTGATCCAGCAACTTTAATTTTTTGGGAAAAATCCATGACCGGCCGCCTGTTGAAATTTCTCCATTTTGAGCTATCTCAATTTTTCCATAAAAAGTGGTCTAGTATGGCAATTTATTACTTTTATGGTCATATCTAGTAGCAGGACATTGTTTTAGACTAATTTCCTGGTGATCCAGCAACTTTAATTTTTTGGGAAAAATCCATGACCGGCCGCCTGTTGAAATTTCTAAATTTTGAGCTCTCTCAATTTTTCCATAAAAATTGGTCGAGTATGGCAATTTATTAATTTTATGGTCATATCTAGTAGCAGGACATTGTTCTAGACTAATTTCCTGGTGATCCAGCAACTTTAAATTTTTGGGAAAAATCCATGACCGGCCGCCTGTTGAAATTTCTCAATTTTGAGCTATCTCAATTTTTCCATAAAAATTGGTCTAGTATGGCAATTTATTACTTTTACGGTCATATCTAGTAGCAGGACATTGTTCTAGACTAATTTCCTGGTGAATTAGCAACTTTAATTTTTTGGGAAAAATCCATGATCGGCCGCCTGTTGAAATTTCTCAATTTTGAGCTATCTCAATTTTTCCATAAAAATTGGTCGAGTATGGCAATTTATTAATTTTATGGTCATATCTAGTAGCAGGACATTGTTCTAGACTAATTTCCTGGTGATCCAGCAACTTTAAATTTTTGGGAAAAATCCATGACCGGCCGCCTGTTGAAATTTCTCAATTTTGAGCTATCTCAATTTTTCCATAAAAACTGGTCTAGTATGGCAATTTATTACTTTTATGGTCATATCTAGTAGCAGGACATTGTTCTAGACTAATTTCCTGGTGATCCAGCAACTTTAATTTTTTGGGAAAAATCCATGACCGGCCGCCTGTTGAAATTTCTCAATTTTGAGCTATCTAAGTTTTTCCATAAAAATTGGTCTAGTATGGCAATTTATTACTTTTATGGTCATATCTAGTAGCAGGACATTGTTCTAGACTAATTTCCTGGTGAATTAGCAACTTTAATTTTTTGGGAAAAATCCATGACCGGCCGCCTGTTGAAATTTCTCAATTTTGAGCTATCTCAATTTTTCCATAAAAATTGGTCTAGAATGGCAATTTATTACTTTTATGGTCATATCTAGTAGCAGGACATTGTTCTAGACTAATTTCCTGGTGAATTAGCAACTTTAATTTTTTGGGAAAATTCCATGACCGGCCGCCTGTTGAAATTTCTCAATTTTGAGCTATCTCAATTTTTCCATAAAAATTGGTCTAGTATGGCAATTTATTAATTTTATGGTCATATCTAGTAGCAGGACATTGTTCTAGACTAATTTCCTGGTGATCCAGCAACTTTAAATTTTTGGGAAAAATCCATGACCGGCCGCCTGTTGAAATTTCTCAATTTTGAGCTATCTCAATTTTTCCATAAAAACTGGTCTAGTATGGCAATTTATTACTTTTATGGTCATATCTAGTAGCAGGACATTGTTCTAGACTAATTTCCTGGTGATCCAGCAACTTTAAATTTTTGGGAAAAATCCATGACCGGCCGCCTGTTGAAATTTCTCAATTTTGAGCTATCTCAATTTTTCCATAAAAACTGGTCTAGTATGGCAATTTATTACTTTTATGGTCATATCTAGTAGCAGGACATTGTTCTAGACTAATTTCCTGGTGATCCAGCAACTTTAATTTTTTGGGAAAAATCCATGACCGGCCGCCTGTTGAAATTTCTCAATTTTGAGCTATCTCAATTTTTCCATAAAAATTGGTCTAGTATGGCAATTTATTAATTTTATGGTCATATCTAGTAGCAGGACATTGTTCTAGACTAATTTCCTGGTGAATTAGCAACTTTAATTTTTTTGGGAAAAATCCATGACCGGCCGCCTGTTGAAATTTCTCAATTTTGAGCTATCTCAATTTTTCCATAAAAATTGGTCGAGTATGGCAATTTATTAATTTTATGGTCATATCTAGTAGCAGGACATTGTTTTAGACTAATTTCCTGGTGATCCAGCAACTTTAATTTTTTGGGAAAAATCCATGACCGGCCGCCTGTTGAAATTTCTCAATTTTGAGCTATCTAAATTTTTCCATAAAAATTGGTCTAGAATGGCAATTTATTACTTTTATGGTCATATCTAGTAGCAGGACATTGTTCTAGACTAATTTCCTGGTGAATTAGCAACTTTAATTTTTTGGGAAAATTCCATGACCGGCCGCCTGTTGAAATTTCTCAATTTTGAGCTATCTCAATTTTTCCATAAAAATTGGTCTAGTATGGCAATTTATTAATTTTATGGTCATATCTAGTAGCAGGACATTGTTCTAGACTAATTTCCTGGTGATCCAGCAACTTTAATTTTTTGGGAAAAATCCATGACCGGCCGCCTGTTGAAATTTCTCAATTTTGAGCTATCTCAATTTTTCCATAAAAACTGGTCTAGTATGGCAATTTATTACTTTTATGGTCATATCTAGTAGCAGGACATTGTTCTAGACTAATTTCCTGGTGATCCAGCAACTTTAATTTTTTGGGAAAAATCCATGACCGGCCGCCTGTTGAAATTTCTCAATTTTGAGCTATCTAAGTTTTTCCATAAAAATTGGTCTAGTATGGCAATTTATTACTTTTATGGTCATATCTAGTAGCAGGACATTGTTCTAGACTAATTTCCTGGTGAATTAGCAACTTTAATTTTTTGGGAAAAATCCATGACCGGCCGCGTGTTGAAATTTCTCAATTTTGAGCTATCTCAATTTTTCCATAAAAATTGGTCTAGAATGGCAATTTATTACTTTTATGGTCATATCTAGTAGCAGGACATTGTTCTAGACTAATTTCCTGGTGAATTAGCAACTTTATTTTTTTGGGAAAATTCCATGACCGGCCGCCTGTTGAAATTTCTCAATTTTGAGCTATCTCAATATTTCCATAAAAATTGGTCTAGTATGGCAATTTATTAATTTTATGGTCATATCTAGTAGCAGGACATTGTTCTAGACTAATTTCCTGGTGATCCAGCAACTTTAAATTTTTCGGAAAAATCCATGATCGGCCGCCTGTTGAAATTTCTCAATTTTGAGCTATCTCAATTTTTCCATAAAAACTGGTCTAGAATGGCAATTTATTACTTTTATGGTCATATCTAGTAGCAGGACATTGTTCTAGACTAATTTCCTGGTGAATTAGCAACTTTAATTTTTTGGGAAAATTCCATGACCGGCCGCCTGTTGAAATTTCTCAATTTTGAGCTATCTCAATTTTTCCATAAAAATTGGTCTAGTATGGCAATTTATTACTTTTATGGTCATATCTAGTAGCAGGACATTGTTCTAGACTAATTTCCTGGTGATCCAGCAACTTTAAATTTTTGGGAAAAATCCATGACCGGCCGCCTGTTGAAATTTCTCAATTTTGAGCTATCTCAATTTTTCCATAAAAACTGGTCTAGTATGGCAATTTATTACTTTTATGGTCATATCTAGTAGCAGGACATTGTTCTAGACTAATTTCCTGGTGATCCAGCAACTTTAATTTTTTGGGAAAAATCCATGACCGGCCGCCTGTTGAAATTTCTCAATTTTGAGCTATCTCAATTTTTCCATAAAAATTGGTCTAGTATGGCAATATATTACTTTTACGGTCATATCTAGTAGCAGGACATTGTTCTAGACTAATTTCCTGGTGAATTAGCAACTTTAATTTTTTGGGAAAAATCCATGACTGGCCGCCTGTTGAAATTTCTCAATTTTGAGCTATCTCAATTTTTCCATAAAAACTGGTCTAGTATGGCAATTTATTACTTTTATGGTCATATCTAGTAGCAGGACATTGTTCTAGACTAATTTCCTGGTGATCCAGCAACTTTAATTTTTTGGGAAAAATCCATGACCGGCCGCCTGTTGAAATTTCTCAATTTTGAGCTATCTAAATTTTTCCATAAAAATTGGTCTAGAATGGCAATTTATTACTTTTATGGTCATATCTAGTAGCAGGACATTGTTCTAGACTAATTTCCTGGTGAATTAGCAACTTTAATTTTTTGGGAAAATTCCATGACCGGCCGCCTGTTGAAATTTCTCAATTTTGAGCTATCTCAATTTTTCCATAAAAATTGGTCTAGTATGGCAATTTATTAATTTTATGGTCATATCTAGTAGCAGGACATTGTTCTAGACTAATTTCCTGGTGATCCAGCAACTTTAATTTTTTGGGAAAAATCCATGACCGGCCGCCTGTTGAAATTTCTCAATTTTGAGCTATCTCAATTTTTCCATAAAAACTGGTCTAGTATGGCAATTTATTACTTTTATGGTCATATCTAGTAGCAGGACATTGTTCTAGACTAATTTCCTGGTGATCCAGCAACTTTAATTTTTTGGGAAAAATCCATGACCGGCCGCCTGTTGAAATTTCTCAATTTTGAGCTATCTAAGTTTTTCCATAAAAATTGGTCTAGTATGGCAATTTATTACTTTTATGGTCATATCTAGTAGCAGGACATTGTTCTAGACTAATTTCCTGGTGAATTAGCAACTTTAATTTTTTGGGAAAAATCCATGACCGGCCGCGTGTTGAAATTTCTCAATTTTGAGCTATCTCAATTTTTCCATAAAAATTGGTCTAGAATGGCAATTTATTACTTTTATGGTCATATCTAGTAGCAGGACATTGTTCTAGACTAATTTCCTGGTGAATTAGCAACTTTAATTTTTTGGGAAAATTCCATGACCGGCCGCCTGTTGAAATTTCTCAATTTTGAGCTATCTCAATATTTCCATAAAAATTGGTCTAGTATGGCAATTTATTAATTTTATGGTCATATCTAGTAGCAGGACATTGTTCTAGACTAATTTCCTGGTGATCCAGCAACTTTAAATTTTTCGGAAAAATCCATGATCGGCCGCCTGTTGAAATTTCTCAATTTTGAGCTATCTCAATTTTTCCATAAAAACTGGTCTAGTATGGCAATTTATTACTTTTATGGTCATATCTAGTAGCAGGACATTGTTCTAGACTAATTTCCTGGCGATCCAGCAACTTTAATTTTTTGGGAAAATCCATGACCGGCCGCCTGTTGAAATTTCTCAATTTTGAGCTATCTCAATTTTTCCATAAAAATTGGTCTAGTATGGCAATTTATTACTTTTATGGTCATATCTAGTAGCAGGACATTGTTTTAGACTAATTTCCTGGTGATCCAGCAACTTTAATTTTTTGGGAAAAATCCATGACCGGCCGCCTGTTGAAATTTCTAAATTTTGAGCTATCTAAATTTTTCCATAAAAATTGGTCTAGAATGGCAATTTATTACTTTTATGGTCATATCTAGTAGCAGGACATTGTTCTAGACTAATTTCCTGGTGAATTAGCAACTTTAATTTTTTGGGAAAATTCCATGACCGGCCGCCTGTTGAAATTTCTCAATTTTGAGCTATCTCAATTTTTCCATAAAAATTGGTCTAGTATGGCAATTTATTAATTTTATGGTCATATCTAGTAGCAGGACATTGTTCTAGACTAATTTCCTGGTGATCCAGCAACTTTAAATTTTTGGGAAAAATCCATGACCGGCCGCCTGTTGAAATTTCTCAATTTTGAGCTATCTCAATTTTTCCATAAAAATTGGTCTAGTATGGCAATTTATTACTTTTACGGTCATATCTAGTAGCAGGACATTGTTCTAGACTAATTTCCTGGTGATCCAGCAACTTTAATTTTTTGGGAAAAATCCATGACTGGCCGCCTGTTGAAATTTCTCAATTTTGAGCTATCTACATTTTCCCATAAAAACTGGTCTAGTATGGCAATTTATTAATTTTATGGTCATATCTAGTAGCAGGACATTGTTCTAGACTAATTTCCTGGTGATCCAGCAACTTTAAATTTTTCGGAAAAATCCATGATCGGCCGCCTGTTGAAATTTCTCAATTTTGAGCTATCTCAATTTTTCCATAAAAACTGGTCTAGTATGGCAATTTATTACTTTTATGGTCATATCTAGTAGCAGGACATTGTTCTAGACTAATTTCCTGGTGATCCAGCAACTTTAATTTTTTGGGAAAAATCCATGACCGGCCGCCTGTTGAAATTTCTCAATTTTGAGCTATCTCAATTTTTCCATAAAAATTGGTCTAGTATGGCAATTTATTACTTTTATGGTCATATCTAGTAGCAGGACATTGTTCTAGACTAATTTCCTGGTGATCTAGCAACTTTAATTTTTTGGGAAAGATCCATGACCGGCCGCCTGTTGAAATTTCTCAATTTTGAGCTATCTACATTTTCCCATAAAAACTGGTCTAGTATGGCAATTTATTAATTTTATGGTCATATCTAGTAGCAGGACATTGTTCTAGACTAATTTCCTGGTGATCCAGCAACTTTAAATTTTTCGGAAAAATCCATGATCGGCCGCCTGTTGAAATTTCTCAATTTTGAGCTATCTAAATTTTTCCATAAAAACTGGTCTAGTATGGCAATTTATTACTTTTATGGTCATATCTAGTAGCAGGACATTGTTCTAGACTAATTTCCTGGTGATCCAGCAACTTTAATTTTTTGGGAAAAATCCATGACCGGCCGCCTGTTGAAATTTCTCAATTTTGAGCTATCTCAATTTTTCCATAAAAATTGGTCTAGTATGGCAATTTATTACTTTTATGGTCATATCTAGTAGCAGGACATTGTTTTAGACTAATTTCCTGGTGATCCAGCAACTTTAATTTTTTGGGAAAAATCCATGACCGGCCGCCTGTTGAAATTTCTAAATTTTGAGCTATCTAAGTTTTTCCATAAAAATTGGTCTAGAATGGCAATTTATTACTTTTATGGTCATATCTAGTAGCAGGACATTGTTCTAGACTAATTTCCTGGTGAATTAGCAACTTTAATTTTTTGGGCAAAATTCCATGACCGGCCGCCTGTTGAAATTTCTCAATTTTGAGCTATCTCAATTTTTCCATAAAAATTGGTCTAGTATGGCAATTTATTAATTTTATGGTCATATCTAGTAGCAGGACATTGTTCTAGACTAATTTCCTGGTGATCCAGCAACTTTAATTTTTTGGGAAAAATCCATGACCGGCCGCCTGTTGAAATTTCTCAATTTTGAGCTATCTCAATTTTTCCATAAAAACTGGTCTAGTATGGCAATTTATTACTTTTATGGTCATATCTAGTAGCAGGACATTGTTCTAGACTAATTTCCTGGTGATCCAGCAACTTTAATTTTTTGGGAAAAATCCATGACCGGCCGCCTGTTGAAATTTCTCAATTTTGAGCTATCTCAATTTTTCCATAAAAATTGGTCTAGTATGGCAATTTATTACTTTTACGGTCATATCTAGTAGCAGGACATTGTTCTAGACTAATTTCCTGGTGATCCAGCAACTTTAATTTTTTGGGAAAAATCCATGACTGGCCGCCTGTTGAAATTTCTCAATTTTGAGCTATCTACATTTTCCCATAAAAACTGGTCTAGTATGGCAATTTATTAATTTTATGGTCATATCTAGTAGCAGGACATTGTTCTAGACTAATTTCCTGGTGATCCAGCAACTTTAAATTTTTCGGAAAAATCCATGATCGGCCGCCTGTTGAAATTTCTCAATTTTGAGCTATCTCAATTTTTCCATAAAAATTGGTCGAGTATGGCAATTTATTAATTTTATGGTCATATCTAGTAGCAGGACATTGTTCTAGACTAATTTCCTGGTGATCCAGCAACTTTAAATTTTTGGGAAAAATCCATGACCGGCCGCCTGTTGAAATTTCTCAATTTTGAGCTATCTCAATTTTTCCATAAAAATTGGTCGAGTATGGCAATTTATTACTTTTATGGTCATATCTAGTAGCAGGACATTGTTCTAGACTAATTTCCTGGTGATCCAGCAACTTTAAATTTTTGGGAAAAATCCATGACCGGCCGCCTGTTGAAATTTCTCAATTTTGAGCTATCTCAATTTTTCCATAAAAATTGGTCTAGTATGGCAATTTATTACTTTTATGGTCATATCTAGTAGCAGGACATTGTTCTAGACTAATTTCCTGGTGATCCAGCAACTTTAATTTTTTGGGAAAAATCCATGACCGGCCGCCTGTTGAAATTTCTCAATTTTGAGCTATCTCAATTTTTCCATAAAAATTGGTCTAGTATGGCAATTTATTACTTTTATGGTCATATCTAGTAGCAGGACATTGTTCTAGACTAATTTCCTGGTGATCCAGCAACTTTAATTTTTTGGGAAAAATCCATGACCGGCCGCCTGTTGAAATTTCTCAATTTTGAGCTATCTCAATTTTTCCATAAAAATTGGTCTAGTATGGCAATTTATTACTTTTACGGTCATATCTAGTAGCAGGACATTGTTCTAGACTAATTTCCTGGTGAATTAGCAACTTTAATTTTTTGGGAAAAATCCATGACCGGCCGCCTGTTGAAATTTCTCAATTTTGAGCTATCTCAATTTTTCCATAAAAACTGGTCTAGTATGGCAATTTATTACTTTTATGGTCATATCTAGTAGCAGGACATTGTTCTAGACTAATTTCCTGGTGATCCAGCAACTTTAATTTTTTGGGAAAAATCCATGACCGGCCGCCTGTTGAAATTTCTCCATTTTGAGCTATCTCAATTTTTCCATAAAAAGTGGTCTAGTATGGCAATTTATTACTTTTATGGTCATATCTAGTAGCAGGACATTGTTTTAGACTAATTTCCTGGTGATCCAGCAACTTTAATTTTTTGGGAAAAATCCATGACCGGCCGCCTGTTGAAATTTCTAAATTTTGAGCTCTCTCAATTTTTCCATAAAAATTGGTCGAGTATGGCAATTTATTAATTTTATGGTCATATCTAGTAGCAGGACATTGTTCTAGACTAATTTCCTGGTGATCCAGCAACTTTAAATTTTTGGGAAAAATCCATGACCGGCCACCTGTTGAAATTTCTCAATTTTGAGCTATCTCAATTTTTCCATAAAAACTGGTCTAGTATGGCAATTTATTACTTTTATGGTCATATCTAGTAGCAGGACATTGTTCTAGACTAATTTCCTGGTGAATTAGCAACTTAAATTTTTTGGGAAAAATCCATGACCGGCCGCCTGTTGAAATTTCTCAATTTTGAGCTATCTCAATTTTTCCATAAAAACTGGTCTAGTATGGCAATTTATTACTTTTATGGTCATATCTAGTAGCAGGACATTGTTCTAGACTAATTTCCTGGTGATCCAGCAACTTTAATTTTTTGGGAAAAATCCATGACCGGCCGCCTGTTGAAATTTCTCCATTTTGAGCTATCTCAATTTTTCCATAAAAAGTGGTCTAGTATGGCAATTTATTACTTTTATGGTCATATCTAGTAGCAGGACATTGTTTTAGACTAATTTCCTGGTGATCCAGCAACTTTAATTTTTTGGGAAAAATCCATGACCGGCCGCCTGTTGAAATTTCTCAATTTTGAGCTATCTCAATTTTTCCATAAAAACTGGTCTAGTATGGCAATTTATTACTTTTATGGTCATATCTAGTAGCAGGACATTGTTCTAGACTAATTTCCTGGTGATCCAGCAACTTTAATTTTTTGGGAAAAATCCATGACCGGCCGCCTGTTGAAATTTCTCAATTTTGAGCTATCTCAATTTTTCCATAAAAATTGGTCTAGTATGGCAATTTATTACTTTTATGGTCATATCTAGTAGCAGGACATTGTTCTAGACTAATTTCCTGGTGATCCAGCAACTTTAATTTTTTGGGAAAAATCCATGACCGGCCGCCTGTTGAAATTTCTCAATTTTGAGCTATCTCAATTTTTCCATAAAAATTGGTCTAGTATGACAATTTATTACATTTACGGTCATATCTAGTAGCAGGACATTGTTCTAGACTAATTTCCTGGTGAATTAGCAACTTTAATTTTTTTGGGAAAAATCCATGACCGGCCGCCTGTTGAAATTTCTCAATTTTGAGCTATCTCAATTTTTCCATAAAAATTGGTCGAGTATGGCAATTTATTAATTTTATGGTCATATCTAGTAGCAGGACATTGTTCTAGACTAATTTCCTGGTGATCCAGCAACTTTAATTTTTTGGGAAAAATCCATGACCGGCCGCCTGTTGAAATTTCTCCATTTTGAGCTATCTCAATTTTTCCATAAAAAGTGGTCTAGTATGGCAATTTATTACTTTTATGGTCATATCTAGTAGCAGGACACTGTTTTAGACTAATTTCCTGGTGATCCAGCAACTTTAATTTTTTGGGAAAAATCCATGACCGGCCGCCTGTTGAAATTTCTAAATTTTGAGCTATCTAAATTTTTCCATAAAAATTGGTCTAGAATGGCAATTTATTACTTTTATGGTCATATCTAGTAGCAGGACATTGTTCTAGACTAATTTCCTGGTGAATTAGCAACTTTAATTTTTTGGGAAAATTCCATGACCGGCCGCCTGTTGAAATTTCTCAATTTTGAGCTATCTCAATTTTTCCATAAAAATTGGTCTAGTATGGCAATTTATTAATTTTATGGTCATATCTAGTAGCAGGACATTGTTCTAGACTAATTTCCTGGTGATCCAGCAACTTTAAATTTTTGGGAAAAATCCATGACCGGCCGCCTGTTGAAATTTCTCAATTTTGAGCTATCTCAATTTTTCCATAAAAACTGGTCTAGTATGGCAATTTATTACTTTTATGGTCATATCTAGTAGCAGGACATTGTTCTAGACTAATTTCCTGGTGATCCAGCAACTTTAATTTTTTGGGAAAAATCCATGACCGGCCGCCTGTTGAAATTTCTCAATTTTGAGCTATCTAAGTTTTTCCATAAAAATTGGTCTAGTATGGCAATTTATTACTTTTATGGTCATATCTAGTAGCAGGACATTGTTCTAGACTAATTTCCTGGTGAATTAGCAACTTTAATTTTTTGGGAAAAATCCATGACCGGCCGCCTGTTGAAATTTCTCAATTTTGAGCTATCTCAATTTTTCCATAAAAATTGGTCTAGAATGGCAATTTATTACTTTTATGGTCATATCTAGTAGCAGGACATTGTTCTAGACTAATTTCCTGGTGAATTAGCAACTTTAATTTTTTGGGAAAATTCCATGACCGGCCGCCTGTTGAAATTTCTCAATTTTGAGCTATCTCAATTTTTCCATAAAAATTGGTCTAGTATGGCAATTTATTAATTTTATGGTCATATCTAGTAGCAGGACATTGTTCTAGACTAATTTCCTGGTGATCCAGCAACTTTAAATTTTTGGGAAAAATCCATGACCGGCCGCCTGTTGAAATTTCTCAATTTTGAGCTATCTCAATTTTTCCATAAAAACTGGTCTAGTATGGCAATTTATTACTTTTATGGTCATATCTAGTAGCAGGACATTGTTCTAGACTAATTTCCTGGTGATCCAGCAACTTTAATTTTTTGGGAAAAATCCATGACCGGCCGCCTGTTGAAATTTCTCAATTTTGAGCTATCTACATTTTCCCATAAAAACTGGTCTAGTATGGCAATTTATTAATTTTATGGTCATATCTAGTAGCAGGACATTGTTCTAGACTAATTTCCTGGTGATCCAGCAACTTTAAATTTTTCGGAAAAATCCATGATCGGCCGCCTGTTGAAATTTCTCAATTTTGAGCTATCTCAATTTTTCCATAAAAACTGGTCTAGTATGGCAATTTATTACTTTTATGGTCATATCTAGTAGCAGGACATTGTTCTAGACTAATTTCCTGGTGATCCAGCAACTTTAATTTTTTGGGAAAAATCCATGACCGGCCGCCTGTTGAAATTTCTCAATTTTGAGCTATCTCAATTTTTCCATAAAAATTGGTCTAGTATGGCAATTTATTACTTTTATGGTCATATCTAGTAGCAGGACATTGTTTTAGACTAATTTTCTGGTGATCCAGCAACTTTAATTTTTTGGGAAAAATCCATGACCGGCCGCCTGTTGAAATTTCTCAATTTTGAGCTATCTAAATTTTTCCATAAAAATTGGTCTAGAATGGCAATTTATTACTTTTATGGTCATATCTAGTAGCAGGACATTGTTCTAGACTAATTTCCTGGTGAATTAGCAACTTTAATTTTTTTGGGAAAATTCCATGACCGGCCGCCTGTTGAAATTTCTCAATTTTGAGCTATCTCAATTTTTCCATAAAAATTGGTCTAGTATGGCAATTTATTAATTTTATGGTCATATCTAGTAGCAGGACATTGTTCTAGACTAATTTCCTGGTGATCCAGCAACTTTAAATTTTTGGGAAAAATCCATGACCGGCCGCCTGTTGAAATTTCTCAATTTTGAGCTATCTCAATTTTTCCATAAAAATTGGTCGAGTATGTCCATTTATTAATTTTATGGTCATATCTAGTAGCAGGACATTGTTCTAGACTAATTTCCTGGTGATCCAGCAACTTTAAATTTTTGGGAAAAATCCATGACCGGCCGCCTGTTGAAATTTCTCAATTTTGAGCTATCTCAATTTTTCCATAAAAACTGGTCTAGTATGGCAATTTATTACTTTTATGGTCATATCTAGTAGCAGGACATTGTTCTAGACTAATTTCCTGGTGATCCAGCAACTTTAATTTTTTGGGAAAAATCCATGACCGGCCGCCTGTTGAAATTTCTCAATTTTGAGCTATCTCAATTTTTCCATAAAAATTGGTCTAGTATGGCAATTTATTACTTTTATGGTCATATCTAGTAGCAGGACATTGTTCTAGACTAATTTCCTGGTGATTCAGCAACTTTAATTTTTTTGGAAAAAACCATGACCGGCCGCCTGTTGAAATTTCTCAATTTTGAGCTATCTCAATTTTTCCATAAAAATTGGTCTAGTATGGCAATTTATTACTTTTACGGTCATATCTAGTAGCAGGACATTGTTCTAGACTAATTTCCTGGTGAATTAGCAACTTTAATTTTTTGGGAAAAATCCATGACCGGCCGCCTGTTGAAATTTCTCAATTTTGAGCTATCTCAATTTTTCCATAAAAACTGGTCTAGTATGGCAATTTATTACTTTTATGGTCATATCTAGTAGCAGGACATTGTTCTAGACTAATTTCCTGGTGATCCAGCAACTTTAATTTTTTGGGAAAAATCCATGACCGGCCGCCTGTTGAAATTTCTCCATTTTGAGCTATCTCAATTTTTCCATAAAAAGTGGTCTAGTATGGCAATTTATTACTTTTATGGTCATATCTAGTAGCAGGACATTGTTTTAGACTAATTTCCTGGTGATCCAGCAACTTTAATTTTTTGGGAAAAATCCATGACCGGCCGCCTGTTGAAATTTCTCAATTTTGAGCTATCTCAATTTTTCCATAAAAATTGGTCGAGTATGGCAATTTATTAATTTTATGGTCATATCTAGTAGCAGGACATTGTTCTAGACTAATTTCCTGGTGATCCAGCAACTTTAAATTTTTGGGAAAAATCCATGACCGGCCGCCTGTTGAAATTTCTCAATTTTGAGCTATCTCAATTTTTCCATAAAAACTGGTCTAGTATGGCAATTTATTACTTTTATGGTCATATCTAGTAGCAGGACATTGTTCTAGACTAATTTCCTGGTGATCCAGCAACTTTAATTTTTTGGGAAAAATCCATGACCGGCCGCCTGTTGAAATTTCTCAATTTTGAGCTATCTACATTTTCCCATAAAAACTGGTCTAGTATGGCAATTTATTAATTTTATGGTCATATCTAGTAGCAGGACATTGTTCTAGACTAATTTCCTGGTGATCCAGCAACTTTAAATTTTTCGGAAAAATCCATGATCGGCCGCCTGTTGAAATTTCTCAATTTTGAGCTATCTCAATTTTTCCATAAAAATTGGTCGAGTATGGCAATTTATTAATTTTATGGTCATATCTAGTAGCAGGACATTGTTCTAGACTAATTTCCTGGTGATCCAGCAACTTTAAATTTTTGGGAAAAATCCATGACCGGCCGCCTGTTGAAATTTCTCAATTTTGAGCTATCTCAATTTTTCCATAAAAATTGGTCGAGTATGGCAATTTATTACTTTTATGGTCATATCTAGTAGCAGGACATTGTTCTAGACTAATTTCCTGGTGATCCAGCAACTTTAAATTTTTGGGAAAAATCCATGACCGGCCGCCTGTTGAAATTTCTCAATTTTGAGCTATCTCAATTTTTCCATAAAAATTGGTCTAGTATGGCAATTTATTACTTTTATGGTCATATCTAGTAGCAGGACATTGTTCTAGACTAATTTCCTGGTGATCCAGCAACTTTAATTTTTTGGGAAAAATCCATGACCGGCCGCCTGTTGAAATTTCTCAATTTTGAGCTATCTCAATTTTTCCATAAAAATTGGTCTAGTATGGCAATTTATTACTTTTATGGTCATATCTAGTAGCAGGACATTGTTCTAGACTAATTTCCTGGTGATCCAGCAACTTTAATTTTTTGGGAAAAATCCATGACCGGCCGCCTGTTGAAATTTCTCAATTTTGAGCTATCTCAATTTTTCCATAAAAATTGGTCTAGTATGGCAATTTATTACTTTTACGGTCATATCTAGTAGCAGGACATTGTTCTAGACTAATTTCCTGGTGAATTAGCAACTTTAATTTTTTGGGAAAAATCCATGACCGGCCGCCTGTTGAAATTTCTCAATTTTGAGCTATCTCAATTTTTCCATAAAAACTGGTCTAGTATGGCAATTTATTACTTTTATGGTCATATCTAGTAGCAGGACATTGTTCTAGACTAATTTCCTGGTGATCCAGCAACTTTAATTTTTTGGGAAAAATCCATGACCGGCCGCCTGTTGAAATTTCTCCATTTTGAGCTATCTCAATTTTTCCATAAAAAGTGGTCTAGTATGGCAATTTATTACTTTTATGGTCATATCTAGTAGCAGGACATTGTTTTAGACTAATTTCCTGGTGATCCAGCAACTTTAATTTTTTGGGAAAAATCCATGACCGGCCGCCTGTTGAAATTTCTAAATTTTGAGCTCTCTCAATTTTTCCATAAAAATTGGTCGAGTATGGCAATTTATTAATTTTATGGTCATATCTAGTAGCAGGACATTGTTCTAGACTAATTTCCTGGTGATCCAGCAACTTTAAATTTTTGGGAAAAATCCATGACCGGCCACCTGTTGAAATTTCTCAATTTTGAGCTATCTCAATTTTTCCATAAAAACTGGTCTAGTATGGCAATTTATTACTTTTATGGTCATATCTAGTAGCAGGACATTGTTCTAGACTAATTTCCTGGTGAATTAGCAACTTAAATTTTTTGGGAAAAATCCATGACCGGCCGCCTGTTGAAATTTCTCAATTTTGAGCTATCTCAATTTTTCCATAAAAACTGGTCTAGTATGGCAATTTATTACTTTTATGGTCATATCTAGTAGCAGGACATTGTTCTAGACTAATTTCCTGGTGATCCAGCAACTTTAATTTTTTGGGAAAAATCCATGACCGGCCGCCTGTTGAAATTTCTCCATTTTGAGCTATCTCAATTTTTCCATAAAAAGTGGTCTAGTATGGCAATTTATTACTTTTATGGTCATATCTAGTAGCAGGACATTGTTTTAGACTAATTTCCTGGTGATCCAGCAACTTTAATTTTTTGGGAAAAATCCATGACCGGCCGCCTGTTGAAATTTCTCAATTTTGAGCTATCTCAATTTTTCCATAAAAACTGGTCTAGTATGGCAATTTATTACTTTTATGGTCATATCTAGTAGCAGGACATTGTTCTAGACTAATTTCCTGGTGATCCAGCAACTTTAATTTTTTGGGAAAAATCCATGACCGGCCGCCTGTTGAAATTTCTCAATTTTGAGCTATCTCAATTTTTCCATAAAAATTGGTCTAGTATGGCAATTTATTACTTTTATGGTCATATCTAGTAGCAGGACATTGTTCTAGACTAATTTCCTGGTGATCCAGCAACTTTAATTTTTTGGGAAAAATCCATGACCGGCCGCCTGTTGAAATTTCTCAATTTTGAGCTATCTCAATTTTTCCATAAAAATTGGTCTAGTATGACAATTTATTACATTTACGGTCATATCTAGTAGCAGGACATTGTTCTAGACTAATTTCCTGGTGAATTAGCAACTTTAATTTTTTTGGGAAAAATCCATGACCGGCCGCCTGTTGAAATTTCTCAATTTTGAGCTATCTCAATTTTTCCATAAAAATTGGTCGAGTATGGCAATTTATTAATTTTATGGTCATATCTAGTAGCAGGACATTGTTCTAGACTAATTTCCTGGTGATCCAGCAACTTTAAATTTTTGGGAAAAATCCATGACCGGCCGCCTGTTGAAATTTCTCAATTTTGAGCTATCTCAATTTTTCCATAAAAACTGGTCTAGTATGGCAATTTATTACTTTTATGGTCATATCTAGTAGCAGGACATTGTTCTAGACTAATTTCCTGGTGATCCAGCAACTTTAATTTTTTGGGAAAAATCCATGACCGGCCGCCTGTTGAAATTTCTCAATTTTGAGCTATCTCAATTTTTCCATAAAAATTGGTCTAGTATGGCAATTTATTACTTTTACGGTCATATCTAGTAGCAGGACATTGTTCTAGACTAATTTCCTGGTGAATTAGCAACTTTAATTTTTTGGGAAAAATCCATGACCGGCCGCCTGTTGAAATTTCTCAATTTTGAGCTATCTCAATTTTTCCATAAAAACTGGTCTAGTATGGCAATTTATTACTTTTATGGTCATATCTAGTAGCAGGACATTGTTCTAGACTAATTTCCTGGTGATCCAGCAACTTTAATTTTTTGGGAAAAATCCATGACCGGCCGCCTGTTGAAATTTCTCCATTTTGAGCTATCTCAATTTTTCCATAAAAAGTGGTCTAGTATGGCAATTTATTACTTTTATGGTCATATCTAGTAGCAGGACACTGTTTTAGACTAATTTCCTGGTGATCCAGCAACTTTAATTTTTTGGGAAAAATCCATGACCGGCCGCCTGTTGAAATTTCTAAATTTTGAGCTATCTAAATTTTTCCATAAAAATTGGTCTAGAATGGCAATTTATTACTTTTATGGTCATATCTAGTAGCAGGACATTGTTCTAGACTAATTTCCTGGTGAATTAGCAACTTTAATTTTTTGGGAAAATTCCATGACCGGCCGCCTGTTGAAATTTCTCAATTTTGAGCTATCTCAATTTTTCCATAAAAATTGGTCTAGTATGGCAATTTATTAATTTTATGGTCATATCTAGTAGCAGGACATTGTTCTAGACTAATTTCCTGGTGATCCAGCAACTTTAAATTTTTGGGAAAAATCCATGACCGGCCGCCTGTTGAAATTTCTCAATTTTGAGCTATCTCAATTTTTCCATAAAAACTGGTCTAGTATGGCAATTTATTACTTTTATGGTCATATCTAGTAGCAGGACATTGTTCTAGACTAATTTCCTGGTGATCCAGCAACTTTAATTTTTTGGGAAAAATCCATGACCGGCCGCCTGTTGAAATTTCTCAATTTTGAGCTATCTAAGTTTTTCCATAAAAATTGGTCTAGTATGGCAATTTATTACTTTTATGGTCATATCTAGTAGCAGGACATTGTTCTAGACTAATTTCCTGGTGAATTAGCAACTTTAATTTTTTGGGAAAAATCCATGACCGGCCGCCTGTTGAAATTTCTCAATTTTGAGCTATCTCAATTTTTCCATAAAAATTGGTCTAGAATGGCAATTTATTACTTTTATGGTCATATCTAGTAGCAGGACATTGTTCTAGACTAATTTCCTGGTGAATTAGCAACTTTAATTTTTTGGGAAAATTCCATGACCGGCCGCCTGTTGAAATTTCTCAATTTTGAGCTATCTCAATTTTTCCATAAAAATTGGTCTAGTATGGCAATTTATTAATTTTATGGTCATATCTAGTAGCAGGACATTGTTCTAGACTAATTTCCTGGTGATCCAGCAACTTTAAATTTTTGGGAAAAATCCATGACCGGCCGCCTGTTGAAATTTCTCAATTTTGAGCTATCTCAATTTTTCCATAAAAACTGGTCTAGTATGGCAATTTATTACTTTTATGGTCATATCTAGTAGCAGGACATTGTTCTAGACTAATTTCCTGGTGATCCAGCAACTTTAATTTTTTGGGAAAAATCCATGACCGGCCGCCTGTTGAAATTTCTCAATTTTGAGCTATCTACATTTTCCCATAAAAACTGGTCTAGTATGGCAATTTATTAATTTTATGGTCATATCTAGTAGCAGGACATTGTTCTAGACTAATTTCCTGGTGATCCAGCAACTTTAAATTTTTCGGAAAAATCCATGATCGGCCGCCTGTTGAAATTTCTCAATTTTGAGCTATCTCAATTTTTCCATAAAAACTGGTCTAGTATGGCAATTTATTACTTTTATGGTCATATCTAGTAGCAGGACATTGTTCTAGACTAATTTCCTGGTGATCCAGCAACTTTAATTTTTTGGGAAAAATCCATGACCGGCCGCCTGTTGAAATTTCTCAATTTTGAGCTATCTCAATTTTTCCATAAAAATTGGTCTAGTATGGCAATTTATTACTTTTATGGTCATATCTAGTAGCAGGACATTGTTTTAGACTAATTTTCTGGTGATCCAGCAACTTTAATTTTTTGGGAAAAATCCATGACCGGCCGCCTGTTGAAATTTCTCAATTTTGAGCTATCTAAATTTTTCCATAAAAATTGGTCTAGAATGGCAATTTATTACTTTTATGGTCATATCTAGTAGCAGGACATTGTTCTAGACTAATTTCCTGGTGAATTAGCAACTTTAATTTTTTTGGGAAAATTCCATGACCGGCCGCCTGTTGAAATTTCTCAATTTTGAGCTATCTCAATTTTTCCATAAAAATTGGTCTAGTATGGCAATTTATTAATTTTATGGTCATATCTAGTAGCAGGACATTGTTCTAGACTAATTTCCTGGTGATCCAGCAACTTTAAATTTTTGGGAAAAATCCATGACCGGCCGCCTGTTGAAATTTCTCAATTTTGAGCTATCTCAATTTTTCCATAAAAATTGGTCGAGTATGTCCATTTATTAATTTTATGGTCATATCTAGTAGCAGGACATTGTTCTAGACTAATTTCCTGGTGATCCAGCAACTTTAAATTTTTGGGAAAAATCCATGACCGGCCGCCTGTTGAAATTTCTCAATTTTGAGCTATCTCAATTTTTCCATAAAAACTGGTCTAGTATGGCAATTTATTACTTTTATGGTCATATCTAGTAGCAGGACATTGTTCTAGACTAATTTCCTGGTGATCCAGCAACTTTAATTTTTTGGGAAAAATCCATGACCGGCCGCCTGTTGAAATTTCTCAATTTTGAGCTATCTCAATTTTTCCATAAAAATTGGTCTAGTATGGCAATTTATTACTTTTATGGTCATATCTAGTAGCAGGACATTGTTCTAGACTAATTTCCTGGTGATTCAGCAACTTTAATTTTTTTGGAAAAAACCATGACCGGCCGCCTGTTGAAATTTCTCAATTTTGAGCTATCTCAATTTTTCCATAAAAATTGGTCTAGTATGGCAATTTATTACTTTTACGGTCATATCTAGTAGCAGGACATTGTTCTAGACTAATTTCCTGGTGAATTAGCAACTTTAATTTTTTGGGAAAAATCCATGACCGGCCGCCTGTTGAAATTTCTCAATTTTGAGCTATCTCAATTTTTCCATAAAAACTGGTCTAGTATGGCAATTTATTACTTTTATGGTCATATCTAGTAGCAGGACATTGTTCTAGACTAATTTCCTGGTGATCCAGCAACTTTAATTTTTTGGGAAAAATCCATGACCGGCCGCCTGTTGAAATTTCTCCATTTTGAGCTATCTCAATTTTTCCATAAAAAGTGGTCTAGTATGGCAATTTATTACTTTTATGGTCATATCTAGTAGCAGGACATTGTTTTAGACTAATTTCCTGGTGATCCAGCAACTTTAATTTTTTGGGAAAAATCCATGACCGGCCGCCTGTTGAAATTTCTCAATTTTGAGCTATCTCAATTTTTCCATAAAAATTGGTCGAGTATGGCAATTTATTAATTTTATGGTCATATCTAGTAGCAGGACATTGTTCTAGACTAATTTCCTGGTGATCCAGCAACTTTAAATTTTTGGGAAAAATCCATGACCGGCCGCCTGTTGAAATTTCTCAATTTTGAGCTATCTCAATTTTTCCATAAAAACTGGTCTAGTATGGCAATTTATTACTTTTATGGTCATATCTAGTAGCAGGACATTGTTCTAGACTAATTTCCTGGTGATCCAGCAACTTTAATTTTTTGGGAAAAATCCATGACCGGCCGCCTGTTGAAATTTCTCAATTTTGAGCTATCTCAATTTTTCCATAAAAATTGGTCTAGTATGGCAATTTATTACTTTTATGGTCATATCTAGTAGCAGGACATTGTTCTAGACTAATTTCCTGGTGATCCAGCAACTTTAATTTTTTGGGAAAAATCCATGACCGGCCGCCTGTTGAAATTTCTCAATTTTGAGCTATCTCAATTTTTCCATAAAAATTGGTCTAGTATGGCAATTTATTACTTTTACGGTCATATCTAGTAGCAGGACATTGTTCTAGACTAATTTCCTGGTGAATTAGCAACTTTAATTTTTTGGGAAAAATCCATGACCGGCCGCCTGTTGAAATTTCTCAATTTTGAGCTATCTCAATTTTTCCATAAAAATTGGTCGAGTATGGCAATTTATTAATTTTATGGTCATATCTAGTAGCAGGACATTGTTCTAGACTAATTTCCTGGTGATCCAGCAACTTTAAATTTTTGGGAAAAATCCATGACCGGCCGCCTGTTGAAATTTCTCAATTTTGAGCTATCTCAATTTTTCCATAAAAACTGGTCTAGTATGGCAATTTATTACTTTTATGGTCATATCTAGTAGCAGGACATTGTTCTAGACTAATTTCCTGGTGATCCAGCAACTTTAATTTTTTGGGAAAAATCCATGACCGGCCGCCTGTTGAAATTTCTCAATTTTGAGCTATCTCAATTTTTCCATAAAAATTGGTCTAGTATGGCAATTTATTACTTTCATGGTCATATCTAGTAGCAGGACATTGTTCTAGACTAATTTCCTGGTGATCCAGCAACCTTTATTTTTTGGGAAAAGTCCATGACCGGCCGCCTGTTAAAATTTCTCAATTTTGAGCTATCTCAATTTTTCCATAAAAATTGGTCTAGTATGGCAATTTATTACTTTTATGGTCATATCTAGTAGCAGGACATTGTTCTAGACTAATTTCCTGGTGATCTAGCAACTTTAATTTTTTGGGAAAGATCCATGACCGGCCGCCTGTTGAAATTTCTCAATTTTGAGCTATCTCAATTTTTCCATAAAAATTGGTCTAGAATGGCAATTTATTACTTTTATGGTCATATCCAGTAGCAGGACATTGTTCTAGACTAATTTCCTGGTGAATTAGCAACTTTAATTTTTTGGGAAAATTCCATGACCGGCCGCCTGTTGAAATTTCTCAATTTTGAGCTATCTCAATTTTTCCATAAAATTTGGTCTAGTATGGCAATTTATTAATTTTATGGTCATATCTAGTAGCAGGACATTGTTCTAGACTAATTTCCTGGTGATCCAGCAACTTTAAATTTTTGGGAAAAATCCATGACCGGCCGTCTGTTGAAATTTCTCAATTTTGAGCTATCTCAATTTTTCCATAAAAACTGGTCTAGTATAGCAATTTATTATTTTTATGGTCATATCTAGTAGCAGGACATTGTTCTAGACTAATTTCCTGGTGATCCAGCAACTTTAATTTTTTGGGAAAAATCCATGACCGGCCGCCTGTTGAAATTTCTCAATTTTGAGCTATCTACATTTTTCCATAAAAATTGGTCTAGTATGGCAATTTATTAATTTTATGGTCATATCTAGTAGCAGGACATTGTTCTAGACTAATTTCCTGGTGATCCAGCAACTTTAATTTTTTAGGAAAAAATCCATGTCCGGCAGCCTGTTGACATTTCTCAATTTTGAGCTATCTCAATTTTTTTTATAAAAATTGGTCTAGTATGGCAATTTATTAATTTTATGGTCATATCTAGTAGCAGGACATTGTTCTAGACTAATTTCCTGGTGATCCAGCAACTTTAATTTTTTGGGAAAAATCCATGACCGGCCGCCTGTTGAAATTTCTCAATTTTGAGCTATCTCAATTTTTCCATAAAAACTGGTCTAGTACGGCAATTTATTACTTTTATGGTCATATCTAGTAGCAGGACATTGTTCTAGACTAACTTCCTGGTGATCCTGCAACTTTAATTTTTTGGGAAAAGTCCATGACCGGCCGCCTGTTGAAATTTCTCAATTTTGAGCTATCTCAATTTTTCCATAAAAATTGGTCTAGTATGGCAATTTATTAATTTTATGGTCATATCTAGTAGCAGGACATTGTTCTAGACTAATTTCCTGGTGATTCAGCAACTTTAATTTTTTGGGAAAAATCCATGACCGGCCGCCTGTTGAAATTTCTCAATTTTGAGCTATCTGAATTTTTCCATAAATATTGGTCTAGTATGGCAATTTATTACTTTTATGGTCATATCTAGTAGCAGGACATTGTTCTAGACTAATTTCCTGGTGATCCAGCAACTTTAATTTTTTGGGAAAAAGCCATGACTGGCCACCTGTTGAAATTTCTCAATTTTGAACTATCTGAATTTTTTCATAAAACCTGGACTAGTATGGCAATTTATTACATTTATGGTCATATCTAGTAGCAGGACATTGTTCTAGACTAATTTCCTGGTGATCCAGCAACTTTAATATTTTGGGAAAAATCCATGACCGGCCGCCTGTTGAAATTTCTCAGTTTTGAGCTATCTGAATTTTTCCATAAAAATTGGTCTAGTATGGCAATTTATTACTTTTATGGTCATATCTAGTAGCAGGACATTGTTCTAGACTAATTTCCTGGTGATCCAGCAAATTAAATTTTTAAAGAATAAAGATCTGGGAATACCTGCACCCTGTACTGTGCCTTGATTGCCTCGGCCATGACAGAGCCATCACTGTTTGCCTCCTGGGACGGGGACTTGGACAGCTGGCTGGTGTACTGGGTGGCAGACTGGCCGCCACTCTCCTCACTGTTGACGCTGGCAATGTCAGAGTTGCTGGCTGCATGGTCCAAGTGACACAGATTAGGGTCTTCCATTAATATTGACAAATAGGATTCTTCCACAACCTGCAATTAAACAATTTCATCTACACATTCAATCAAGTTCTTCCACAACCTGCAATGAAACAATTTCATGTACACATTCAATCAAATACTTCCACAACCTGCAATGAAACAATTTCGTGTACACATTCAATCAAATTCTTCCACAACCTGATATGAAACAATTTCATGTACATATTCAATCAAATTCATCCACAACCTGCAATTAAACAATTTCATGTGCACAATCAATCAAATTCTTCCACAACCTGCAATGAAACAATTTCATGTACACATTCAATCAAATTCTTCCACAACCTGCAATGAAACAATTTCATGTATGCAATCAAATTCTTCCACAACCTGCAATGAAAGAATTTCATCTACACATTCAATCAAGTTCTTCCACAAGCTGCAATGAAACAATTTCATATGCACAATCAATCAAATTCTTCCACAAGCTGCAATGAAACAATTAAATACTTCCACAACCTGCAATGAAACAATTTCATGTACACATTCAATCAAATTCTTCCACAACCTGCAATGACACACTTTCATGTACATCTTCAATCAAATTCTTCCACAACCTGCAATGACACAATTTCATTTTTCACATTCAATCAAATTCTAGATTTTATTAGAAAGCAGCAAGTCAAATGGTTTGGCCATGCAAGTAGGTTACCATTCAACAGAGTGCCACAACAAGCAATTACGTACAGACCAGATAGAAACAGAGGAAGAGGCCGACCATGTAAACGTTGGACAGAGGGAATAGCAGAGTCAATGGGAATATTGATACATGAAGCCCATAATCGGGCACTCTCACAATGTTTATACTTCACCTCGACACCGCAAGGTACGAGAGGAACATGATGAGATGAGATGAGATGAATCAAATTCTACCACAGCCTGTAATGACACAATTTCATGTGCACATTCAATCAAATTTATCCCCAGGCAGTTTTTTTTACTTTCGGTCTGTGATGTGATAGTGTCTATTGCATTGTCTATCTTTCTGTATTTGCTTATTTCTCCCTTTATTTTCCTTCTTTCACGTTTCTCGATTCTTATTTCATCATCAGTATTTCTTTCTTGAACTCATACAACTTTTTATCTATATCATTCTTTCTGTCTGGTGTTTTCTATTGTTTCGTTTGTCACTCTAACCACATTTTGTAGGCCTGAATGCCCAGAGGAATAGGTGGCCAGTCTTTTTCTCACCTTCGCAGATGATGAGCCCAGATGTTAAACCTGCGTCCGATTGTGCTCACGATACTACCAGCACAGTGAGTACCAGAGAATTTTCTAGAAATCACCTAGGAAGAAATTGTAATGAAGAAGGGAAGTGGCCTGTCCACCTCAAATGTCATGTCCTAGATATGTGAGGGTTGAACGCTTCACACCCCAGTGGCAGTACCTGCTTATGTCATGTCCTAGATATGTGAGGATTGAACACTTCACACTCCAGTGGCAGTACTTGTCATGTCCTAGATATGTGAGGATTGAACACTTCACACTCCAGTGGCAGTACTTGTCATGTCCTAGATATGTGAGGATTGAACACTTCACACTCCAGTGGCAGTACTTGTCATGTCCTAGATATGTGAGGATTGAACACTTCACACTCCAGTGGCAGTACTTGTCATGTCCTAGATATGTGAGGATTGAACACTTCACACTCCAATGGCAGTACTTGTCATGTCCTAGATATGTGAGGATTGAACACTTCACACTCCAGTGGCAGTACCTGTCATGTCCTAGATATGTGAGGGTTGAACACTTCACACTCCAGTGGCAGTACTTGTCATGTCCTAGATATGTGAGGATTGAACACTTCACACTCCAGTGGCAGTACTTGTGATGTCCTAGATATGTGAGGATTGAACACTTCACACTCCAGTGGCAGTACTTGTCATGTCCTAGATATGTGAGGATTGAACACTTCACACCCCAGTGGCAGTACCTGTCATGTCCTAGATATGTGAGGGTTGAACACTTCACATCCCAGTGACAGTATCTGCTTATGTCATGTCCTAGATATGCGAGGGTTGAACACTTCACACCCCAGTGGCAGTACCTGTCATGTCCTAGATATGTGAGGGTTGAACACTTCACATCCCAGTGACAGTACCTGCTATGTCATGGCCTAGATATGTGAGGATTGAACACTTCACACCCCAGTGACAGTACCTGTCATGGCCTAGATATGTGAGGGTTGAACACTTCACACCCCAGTGACAGTATCTGCTTATGTCATGTCCTAGATATGTGAGGATTGAACACTTCACACCCCAGTGGCAGTACTTGTCATGTCCTAGATATGTGAGGGTTGAACACTTCACATCCCAGTGGCAGTACCTGCTATGTCATGTCCTAGATATGTGAGGATTGAACACTTCACACTCCAGTGGCAGTACCTGCTATGTCATGGCCTAGATATGTGAGGGTTGAACACTTCACACCCCAATGGCAGTACCTGTCATGTCCTAGATATGCGAGGATTGAACACTTCACACCCCAGTGGCAGTACCTGTCATGTCCTAGATATGCGAGGATTGAACACTTCACACCCCAGTGGCAGTACCTGTCATGGCCTAGATATGCGAGGATTGAACACTTCACACCCCAGTGGCAGTACCTGCTATGTCCTAGATATGTGAGGATTGAACACTTCACACCCCAGTGGCAGTACCTGTCATGTCCTAGATATGCGAGGATTGAACACTTCACACCCCAGTGGCAGTACTTGTCATGTCCTAGATATGTGAGGGTTGAACACTTCACACCCCAGTGGCAGTACCTGTCATGTCCTAGATATGCGAGGATTGAACACTTCACACCCCAGTGGCAGTACCTGTCATGTCCTAGATATGTGAGGATTGAACACTTCACACCCCAGTGGCAGTACCTGCTATGTCCTAGATATGTGAGGATTGAACACTTCACACCCCAGTGGCAGTACCTGCTATGTCCTAGATATGTGAGGATTGAACACTTCACACCCCAGTGGCAGTACCTGCTATGTCCTAGATATGTGAGGATTGAACACTTCACACCCCAGTGGCAGTACCTGCTATGTCCTAGATATGTGAGGATTGAACACTTCACACCCCAGTGGCAGTACCTGTCATGGCCTAGATATGTGAGGATTGAACACTTCACACCCCAGTGGCAGTACCTGTCATGGCCTAGATATGTGAGGATTGAACACTTCACACCCTTGTGGCAGTACCTGCTATGTCATGGCCTAGATATGTGAGGGTTGAACACTTCACACCCCAATGGCAGTACCTGTCATGTCCTAGATATGCGAGGATTGAACACTTCACACCCCAGTGGCAGTACCTGTCATGTCCTAGATATGCGAGGATTGAACACTTCACACCCCAGTGGCAGTACCTGTCATGGCCTAGATATGTGAAGATTGAACACTTCACATCCCAGTGGCAGTACCTGCTATGTCATGTCCTAGATATGTGAGGATTGAACACTTCACACCCCAGTGGCAGTACCTGTCATGTCCTAGATATGTGAGGATTGAACACTTCACACCCCAGTGGCAGTACCTGTCATGGCCTAGATATGTGAGGATTGAACACTTCACACCCTTGTGGCAGTACCTGCTATGTCATGGCCTAGATATGTGAGGGTTGAACACTTCACACCCCAATGGCAGTACCTGTCATGTCCTAGATATGCGAGGATTGAACACTTCACACCCCAGTGGCAGTACCTGTCATGTCCTAGATATGCGAGGATTGAACACTTCACACCCCAGTGGCAGTACCTGTCATGGCCTAGATATGTGAAGATTGAACACTTCACATCTCAGTGGCAGTACCTGCTATGTCATGTCCTAGATATGTGAGGATTGAACAATTCACACCCCAGTGGCAGTACCTGCTATGTCATGTCCTAGATATGTGAGGATTGAACACTTCACACCCCAGTGGCAGTACCTGTCATGTCCTAGATATGTGAAGATTGAACACTTCACACCCCAGTGGCAGTACCTGTCATGTCCTAGATATATGAGGGTTGAACACTTCACACCCCAGTGGCAGTACCTGTCATGTCCTAGATATGTGAGGATTGAACACTTCACACCCCAGTGGCAGTACCTGCTATGTCATGGCCTAGATATGTGAGGATTGAACACTTCACACCTCAGTGGCAGTACCTGTCATGTCCTAGATATGTGAGGATTGAACACTTCACACCCTTGTGGCAGTACCTGTCATGGCCTAGATATGTGAGGATTGAACACTTCACATCCCAGTGGCAGTACCTGCTATGTCATGGCCTAGATATGTGAGGATTGAACACTTCACACCTCAGTGGCAGTACCTGTCATGTCCTAGATATGTGAGGATTGAACACTTCACACCCTTGTGGCAGTACCTGTCATGGCCTAGATATGTGAGGATTGAACACTTCACACCCCAGTGGCAGTACCTGCTATGTCATGGCCTAGATATGTGAGGATTGAACACTTCACACCTCAGTGGCAGTACCTGTCATGTCCTAGATATGTGAGGATTGAACACTTCACACCCTTGTGGCAGTACCTGCTATGTCATGGCCTACATATGTGAGGGTTGAACACTTCACACTCCAGTGGCAGTCTCTGCTATGTAATGGCCTAGATATGTGAGGGTTGAACACTTCACACCCCAGTGGCAGTACCTGTAATGGCCTAGATATGTGAGGGTTGAACACTTCACACCCCCAGTGGCAGTACCTGTAATGGCCTAGATATGTGAGGGTTGAACACTTCACACCCTTGTGGCAGTGTCCTTTATGAAACTACCTCTACGTTTTACTCAGGTACATTACTGCTCATGACGGGCTGCAGAGGCCGCAAGACTCAGCCCAGCATTGGCCAAGATCTTGGACCAGATCCAGAGTCTGGTAACCTTCCTTTCTCTGCAGATGTGAAGCCCTCATGTCCCACACACAACATCAGATGTGAAGCCCTCATGTCCCACACACAACATCAGATATGAAGCCCTCATGTCCCACACACAACATGAGATGTGAAGCCCTCATGTCCCACACACATCATCAGATGTGAAGCCCTCATGTCCCACACACAACATCAGATGCAAGAGAAACTAAACATTTGATGGGAGCTCACAACAATTAGGTCTAAAAATTAATTAGGGAATGATAGTAAATCAAGTAACTGATAACCTGAGGTGGCACTTCACTTCATGAGGTGGAATCATACACTTATTTAGATAGCAATGTAGACATAGATGGGGAGTGGGTTAATGTAAGTAACACCTGAGATAGAATGGGTTAAAGTAAGTAACAATCTCGATAGAATAAGCTAATGTTAAATCTGCATGGGACACAAGGACTTAAAAAGAAAAGCATATTTTGCCCAGGATCTCCAATAGACTCCGGGTGAGTTGTGTGGTACTGAATGAGGCACAAACCCTTACTTTCAAAATAGAAAACAGTTTAGTCGACAGTTAATACAAAAAAAATTAGTGCATACTCACAGAACTGGTTGTCAGTTATGGCTTGCCAGATTGCCATGGTAATTAAATGACCTATATTTGTAGACAAATCGATACTCTGTGGGTGATATGGTTAGTGTCACATCCCAATGGCAACACTAGCCATCTTTAATTTCATGACATTTCCAGTTATATATCCTCTTCTTTCATTCACTTGAAATTTGTCGATATCTACAATGCTGTCTCTTGTATGAATTTCATTGTCTTTTTTTTTAGTTCATGCAGTGGTCCATAGAGTTTATCCTCCACTCAGTGGTCCACAGAGTTTATACTCCACTCAGTGGTCCATAGAGTTTATCCTCCACTCAGTGGTCCATAGAGTTTATCCTCCACTCAGTGGTCCATAGAGTTTATACTCCACTCAGTGGTCCATAGAGTTTATCCTCCACTCAGTGGTCCATAGAGTTTATACTCCACTCAGTGGTCCATAGAAATTATCCTCCACTCAGTGGTCTATAGTTTATCCTCCACTCAGTGGTCCATAGAGTATCCTCCACTCAGTAATCCATAGAGTTAATACTCCACTCAGTGGCCCATAGAGTTTCCTACACTCAGTGGCCCATAGAGTTTCCTTCACTCAGTGGCCCATAGTGTTTCCTTTATTCAGTGGCCCATAGAGTTTCCTACACTCAGTGGCCCATAGTTTCCTACACTCAGTGGCCCATAGAGTTTCCTACACTCAGTGGCCCATAGTTTCCTACACTCAGTGGCCCATAGAGTTTCCTACACTCAGTGGCTGATAGAGTTTCCTACACTCAGTGGTCCATAGAGTTTATACTTCACTCAGTGGCCCATAGAGTTTCCTACACTCAGTGGCCCATAGAGTTTATACTTCACTCAGCGGCCCATAGAGTTTCCTACACTCAGTGGTCCATAGAGTTTATACTTCACTCAGTGGCCCATACAGTGGCCCATAGAGTTTCCTACACTCAGTGGTCCATAGAGTTTATACTTCACTCAGTGGCCCATAGAGTTTCCTACACTCAGTGGTCCATAGAGTTTATACTTCACTCAGTGGCCCATAGAGTTTCCTACACTCAGTGGCCCATAGAGTTTCCTACACTCAGTGGTCCATAGTTTCCTACACTCAGTGGCCCATAGAGTTTCTTACACTCAGTGGCCCATAGAGTTTCCTACACTCAGTGGCCCATAGAGTTTCTTACACTCAGTGGCCCATAGAGTTTCCTACACTATTATCCAGTTTAGGCTATGTCGTTAATTTCAAATCCGCCCCGATCCAGATCGAACCCATGACCACAGACTTGTGTATAGCCACCATGCCATGGCGGCTCCCAAGGCCACGGCACACAGGTTGAACACTGCTAGCCTACATTACCTACACATACCTGGACATTGGAGTTGGAGGAATGGGTTGAACACTGCTAGCCTACATTACCTACACATACCTGGACATTGGAGTTGGAGGAATGGGTTGAACACTGCTAGCCTACATTACCTACACATACCTGGACATTGGAGTTGGAGGAATGGGTTGAACACTGCTAGCCTACATTACCTACACATACCTGGACATTGGAGTTGGAGGAATGGGTTGAACACTGCTAGCCTACATTACCTACACATACCTGGACATTGGAGTTGGAGGAATGGGTTGAAGACAGCTAGCCTACATTACCTACACATACCTGGACATTGGAGTTGGAGGAATGGGTTGAACACTGCTAGCCTACATTACCTACACATACCTGGACATTGGAGTTGGAGGAATGGGTTGAAGACAGCTAGCCTACATTACCTACACATACCTGGACATTGGAGTTGGAGGAATGGGTTGAACACTGCTAGCCTACATTACCTACACATACCTGGACATTGGAGTTGGAGGAATGGGTTGAAGACAGCTAGCCTACATTACCTACACATACCTGGACATTGGAGTTGGAGGAATGGGTTGAAGACAGCTAGCCTACATTACCTACACATACCTGGACATTGGAGTTGGAGGAATGGGTTGAAGACAGAGCCGTCTGGTTGTGATAGCCCGACAGATCTTTCTTCTTTGGTGGCACCAGGTTGACGTACGTGTGCAGCTGGTTCAACAGGCGGTGTTGCAGCATCCATAACACAGTCTGCGGTGGATTTCACACAACAGATTATTATATTTGTATTGTATTGCCTCTTAACAATGTCTTAACTTACTTACATCTGTTATCCTCCCCCTAGGCATTAGTGTCCTCTTCGTTTTTCTCTCGAGAGGAGTGCTCAACAACATTATGCATGTTGGAGGTCGGAGGTCAGTGTGTCAAACTTCGACCTGCATTTATGTAAGTTTTACTTCCTCCAGACAGATCCCATCCAAGGTTACAGGTCCTCTCTACCTGTCCAAAGATTTGTTTTTTCTCATGATTTTACCAGAGCAGTGGACTTACAGCCTACTCTTTGCAATTTCCAACTACCATGGGAGTTTTAATGTGCACAAGTTGAACACGGAACTTCTAGTTTTTTGCCATCATATAATCAGGCCAGGTATCTGATCTCCCTACCCAGAAGATAAGGGAAATTTCATCAGATGGTTGGCCATGAATCCCCTAGAATACTGATTATTAACTCTTAAGTTCGATGCACTAGCATTCAGGTTGTTCTGGAAGGGTTTCCGTCTGGTTGAAGTCTGTTGACAATGAAATACCTAACACCTGTGGGGAAAAAACTACTAACCTTGACCTAATCCCAGCCAGTCTCATGACCAACCTTGACCTAATCCTCGCCAGTCTCGTGCCCAACCTTGACCTAAACCTAATCCTAGCCAGTCTCGTGCTCAATCATGACCTAATCCCAGCCAGTCTCATGACCAACCCTGACCTAATCCCAGCCAGTCTCATGACCAACCTTGACCTAATCCCAGCCAGTCTCATGACCAACCTTGACCTAATCCCAGCCAATCTCATGACCAACCTTGACCTAATCCCAGGAAGTCTGTGTGTCCTGTGCTGAACCATGACCTGATTACAATAATCCTAATAATGCCTCTCCACAGATGTGAAGTTCAGTACCTGTCTTGGCAGACCAACATGATCAAATGGATAAACTATTGGTTTCTAAACTTCCAGGGTTTGCTGATGCCGAGGTAGCGGGTTCAACCCTTATATCAGTCAGCTGGACTAAAATGTTGACTTCTCATCCTGGACTTGGGGACAAAAATTATAAGTACCTCAGAAATCGGAGTGGGTTCGCCTGATGGCGAGGGACACTGGTAATAGGGAAGGCTAATTCACACACAAAAACTAGTCAAGTGCACTAGAAGTAAGTAGCAGCACGTGTATGATGGACTACGCTTGAGTTCAAAGCCAAGCGAACAAAATACAAAAGGTGAAAGAGCCAAATCACAGGTGAAAACTAAATAACAGGTGAAAGAACTCAATCATCGGTGAAAGAACCCAATCACAGGTGAAAGAACTCAATCATTGGTGAAAAAACTCGATCACGGATGAAAGAACTCAATCATTGATGAAAGAACTTAGTCACTGGTGAAAGAATTTAATCACAGGTGAAAGAATTCAATCACGGGTGAAAGAACTCAATCACAGGTGAAAGAACTCAATCAAAGATGAAAGAACATAATCACAGGTGAAACAACCCAATCACAGGTGAAACCTAATCATGGGTGAAAGAACTCAATCACAGGTAAAGAACTCAATCACAGGTGAAAGAACCAAATCACAAGTGATTGAGCTCAATCATGGGTGACAGAACCAAATCGCGGGTGAAAACGCAATCACAGGTAAAAGAAAACCGCAGGTGAAAGAAGCCAACACTGACATTACCTGATAGTGCCTGTCCAGCAGGTGTGTGCTAGGGTAGGTCATGATGAGGTTGCTCTCACACATGTGGGAGGGGAACGAAAAACGGGCCATTTCTTGGGCCAGATATAGCCCCGGGAAACAGACAGAGAAGTCTTTACTGAGCTGGGAGTCCACCTGTGAAATACACCAGTGACATAGTTAACATTTGTGTCATGACCTGTGGAATACACCAGTGACATATGTTAACATTTGTGTCATGACCTGGGGAATACACCAGTGACATATGTTAACATTTGTGTCATGATCTGTGGAATACACCAGTGACATAGTTAACATTTGTGTCATGATCTGTGGAATACACCAGTGACATATGTTAACATTTGTGTCATGGCCTGTGGAATACACCAGTGACATAGTTAACATTTGTGTCATGATCTGTGGAATACACCAGTGACATAGTTAACATTTGTGTCATGATCTGTGGAATACACCAGTGACATAGTTAACATTTGTGTCATGATCTGTGGAATACACCAGTGACATATGTTAACATTTGTGTCATGGCCTGTGGAATACACCAGTGACATATGTTAACATGTATGTCATGACCTGTGGAATACACCAGTGACATAGTTAACATTTGTGTCATGACCTGGGGAATACACCAGTGACATATGTTAACATTTGTGTCATGACCTGTGGAATACACCAGTGACATAGTTAACATTTGTGTCATGACCTGTGGAATACACCAGTGACATATGTTAACTGTGTCATGGCCTGTGGAATACACCAGTGGCATAGTTAACATTTGTGTCATGACCTGTGGAATACACCAGTGACATAGTTAACATTTGTGTCATGACCTGTGGAATACACCAGTGACATAGTTAACATTTGTGTCATGGCCTGTGGAATACACCAGTGACATATGTTAACATTTGTGTCATGACCTGTGGAATACACCAGTGACATATGTTAACATTTGTGTCATGACCTGTGGAATACACCAGTGACATATGTTAACATTTGTGTCATGACCTGGGGAATACACCAGTGACATAGTTAACATTTGTGTCATGACCTGGGGAATACACCAGTGACATAGTTAACATTTGTGTCATGACCTGGGGAATACACCAGTGACATAGTTAACATTTGTGTCATGACCTGGGGAATACACCAGTGACATAGTTAACATTTGTGTCATGACCTGTGGAATACACCAGTGACATATGACTGGTATCCATTTTCATTGTCTGGTCGGTATCCATTTTCAATGTCTGGTATCCATTTTCATTGTCTGGTTGGTATCCATTTTCATTGTCTGGTTGGTATCTTCTTCTTCTTCGTTCATCCGGAGTTTTTTTTCCGGATGTGATTGCGTTGTGCTTGTTTACAGCAGAGCTGTGTTCTTGCGCCGTTAGGCCGACACATCCGACTTCTGCGGGCATTTGTTGCCCGGGTTAACCTTCCCGGGGGTCTGGTTGGTATCCATTTTCATTGTCTGGTTGATATCCATTTGTAATGTCTGATATCCATTTACATTGTATGGTTGGTATCCATTTACATTGTCTGGTTGGTATCCATTTACAATTGTCTGGTATCCATTTTCAATGGCTGGTATCCATGTTGACCAGCCTGAATCTAGCCCAGAGCTGTGATGGTCAGAAAATAATGTATCCTGCCTTTGCTAGGGACTGAACCCAGGCCACTGTCCTGGCACGGACACGAGATAACCCCTATGCCACTCTGGCTCATTGTGTCATGTAAAACTGATGTGTTCACTCTGGGGATTGAATTTGAGTCCGTTGACAACACCAGCATCTGTGGTGAAGGAGTAGCAAACACGATTCACAATCCTGCATTCGGAATCAGCTGCAGACAATACAGACCGTCTTGTTGATTTTTAACAATTGCATGAGTGCCAATCGTTTAGAAAGCAATGGCAAACTACTGAACACTGGACTTGCCTAGTCAATCACAAACAGCTAAACAATACTGGGGTTGACTGTGACAGCCTGTAAAGCACATACAACTTGAACTAACAGTAATAATAAAATATCTAACATCTGTAAAGGAACCATTACCAACACCATCCCAGGCCAAATCTCAGACAGTCTGTAAGTGATGATGTGAAACATGATCTGGCTACATCCTCATATAGCGTTCCTTTATGTTCTTCTTCTTCTTCTTTCGTTCGCTTGAAATATGTCTATAACTGCAGTGCTGTCTCTTGTATGAATTGAACTGTCTTTTTCAGTTCACACAGCGGTCCATAGAGTTTATCTTCCACTGTAGTCTCTCTAGGCCAGAAGGTTTGCCTAGATATGTTATATTCTGGGCAGTCTTGGAGTATGTGCTCTGCTGTCTGCGACGCCAATCCACATGTACACCTGGCTGTTTCACCAATCTTGAATTTTGTATACATGTGGTTGCGTAATCTATTGTGCCCTGTTCTGAGGCGCAGAATAATGACTTGTTCTGGTCTATCCATAATGTGGTAGTCATCTTGAGCAGGTTTTGGTGGCTTTCTGACTGATTTGATCATTCTTTTCTTTTGGTGGTATGTTACAGGCACATCAGGCTGTTCTTCTTTGGCTCCTTCCTTAGCCAATTGATCAACTCTGTCGTTCCCGGGTACTCCACAGTGGGATGGTATCCACTGTATGGTGACCTTACGCTGACTGCTAAGTTCAGAAAGTAGTGTTCTTAGTACTGGCAATTTCCCAGACAGGAGCGCCTCAAGTACTGATTTTGCATCTGTCAATAGCACCACAGGTTGTGTACCATTGGTGGTATTTAGTAATTTCTGTTCCTTTATGTGAAGGTGCTGTGGCGAAGGGCTTACAAAACCAATCCGCAATCCCGCATACCATATTCGAAACACAGCTGACTGAAGCAGACCGCCTTGCGTTGGTGTTTCATAGAACAGTACGGGTGCCGATCTTTCAGAAATCAATGGCAAACTACTAAGCGTAAACTTGCCAAGAAATCACAGTCAGCCACAAAATGCTGTAGTTGACTGCGACACCCTGTAAAGGACATGCAACTGACTTGTGTATGTGAAGATCCAGTGCCGAGCCGGCACACTGCAGCCTTCTGAACTCTGACAGGGAACGGATTGCTAAGCAACACATCCCCCACGGAGATGGCACTTTGGTACTGGGTTGGGAAGACACTCTCTGCATCAGCCTCTCCCTGATAGATGCCAGCCCTCTTCAGAGCTCGGGTGACCTGAACTCCAAGGCATCAGATTTACAACTCAGTCTTTCAGAGCAAACACAATACACAAACCTGATGTGTTAACATTTATGTAAAGCAAACCAGAAATGTTAACATGTATGTAAAGCAAAACCAGATTGTTAACATTTTTTTTAAACAGATATGTTAACATGTATGTAAAACAAACCAGATATGGTAACATGTATGTAAAGCAAACCAGATATGGTAATATGTATGTAAAGCAAAACCAGATTGAACACTTCACACCGCAGTGTGAAAATTTATATAAATTTATATAGAACAAAGCATAGTGATAGTCAGATATACTGACACTTTTGTAACACAGACCAGATTAGGTTGTTGACAACATTGTCCTCTGGCCACACTCACGAAATCAATTGCAACATAAACTTAACACGCTTGGTGGGAGTTACAACAATTAGATATAAACTTTCCTAGGGGAAAGATAAAGACAATGAGATCAAACCAAGCAAATAATTCAGTCTGCCTTGGCGGAATCCCAAGTCAAAAGGCTGAATCATATACCTATTTAACAAGCAATGTATTGATAGATGGGGATTAGATTGAGATACTGAAATAAGATTACAATAGGCAAGAGGGACTTTCATAGCAGCGGGCAATTTGTGGAAGTGAAAAGAAATTAACTCTGCAAGTGTCTCGGGGGGTGGGGGGGGGTCAATACTAACCACATCAGAGTGCAGATTGGTCTGTGTGTCTTAAGGTATGTAAAAGAGTGCTAAATAAAATTCGAAATTTCGAGTTAAAAATCTACCCAAAGTATTTCAGGATCCTCGCTGGTGCTACGGAGTTCATGCACTGAGCTGAGTTTCTCCAGACTCAGGTTTGAGTTAGGAGGAGAACGGAGCACTTATGGGTTTGCACCCGTGTGCCTTGATGTTGATCCATCGACTAAACTAAACTAAAGAGTGCTTTATTATACCCATCCACAGACATAGAGATAGAGAGAGAGACAGAGAGAGAGAGATAGCAAGAGAGAGAAAGAGATAGCGAGAGAAATAGAAAGTGAGACAGAGAGCGAGACAAAGCAAGAGAGAGACAAAAAGTGAGATAGAGAGAGACAAAACAAAACAAACTTTATTTTCAAAGGGTTAAGAATTGGGCACGCAGGGAGATAGTGAGAGAGAAAAGCAAGAGAGAGAGAAAGGGACAGAGAGAGATAGTGAGAGTGATAGTGATGTGTTGGCCGAAAGGTGCAAACATCACAGCTCTGCTGTAAACAGGCACAACGCAATTACAACTAAAACAACATTCCGTACGAATGAAGCAGCAACAGCAGCAGCAGCAGCAGCACCAACAACATTTTTATTTCCACTAACTAATGATGCGTATGTCGTGCACATACAATAAAATGAACATACAATAGAAGCGTATGTTGACAACCACTGACAGACAACTTACTGCTGTGTTTGTGGAAGGTGACCGCACATACAATACAAACATATGTTGACAACCACTAACAAATAACTTACTGCTGTGTTTGCGGAAGGTGACAGCACAAACAATACAAATGTATGTTGACAACCACTGACAGACAACTTACTGCTGTGTTTGCGGAAGGTGACAGCACATACAATAGAAGCCAGACAACTTACTGCTGTGTTTGCGGACGGTGACAGCACATACAATACAAATGTATGTTGACAACCACTGACAGACAACTTACTGCTGTGTTTGCAGAAGGTGACAGCACATACAATAAAGCCAGACAACTTACTGCTGTGTTTGCGGAAGGTGACAGCACATACAATAAAGCCAGACAACTTACTGCTGTGTTTGCGGACGGTGACAGAACATACAATAAAGCCAGACAACTTACTGCTGTGTTTGCGGAAGGTGACAGCACATACAATAAAGCCAGACAACTTACTGCTGTGTTTGCGGACGGTGACAGAACATACAATAAAGCCAGACAACTTACTGCTGTGTTTGCGGAAGGTGACAGCACATACAATAAAGCCAGACAACTTACTGCTGTGTTTGCGGACGGTGACAGAACATACAATAAAGCCAGACAACTTACTGCTGTGTTTGCGGAAGGTGACAGCACATACAATAAAACCAGACAACTTACTGCTGTGTTTGCGGACGGTGACAGAACATAGATGTTGGACTGACACAAAGGGTAGATCAACATGGCAAACCCCCAGTAGATCATGTGACAGACCAGCTGATATATCTGTGGATTATGATTACCAGCTGATAAATCTGTAATGTGACAATGGTTTGATAAATCTGTGTACCATGATCATGAGTTGATACATCTGTATAAAATAATGAGTTGATAGATCTGTGTAATGTGACCATGAGTTGATAAATCTATTTAATATGACCATGAGTTGATAAATCTGTAATATGACCATGAATTGATAAATCTGTTTAATATGACCATGAGTTGATAAATCTGTTTAATATGACCATGAGTTGATAAATCTGTTTAATATGACCATGAGTTGATAAATCTGTTTAATATGACCATGAGTTGATAAATCTGTTTAACCCTTTACAAGGCATAGCGTCCGATTCCGGCCGATCTCTAAATACGAGCGTAGCGTCCGATTCCGGCCGATACTATTATGCATTGTAAAAACGCGATCTCTCGGCTTTCCGACACTTCCGTCCGCTACTTTCACTTTCGCCGATAGCTTGACAACGTGGCTGCCATTTGTAAACACGCTACAATGACTTTGAACAGACTTTTACGGACTTGTTTTGATAGTTTTTGGGAGTTTTACGCTGTTTTTCAAAATGGATTTCGGCGATTCTTCAAGTGATAGCCGAGATTTCGCTCTGTTCAATTTAAATGACATTAAAGGGCACGAAGTTGATTATTAATCGGAGCTAGATATCAGTGCAAAGCGTTACTTTGCATTAGCAGTCGTGAGTCGGACTTTAAAGAAAGTGATTATGATTCTGAAAATGTGTTTGTAAATTGCCGTATAGATGACGGAAAATCACAAACAACATGCCGTATTTCGTAAATATTTGTGTTCATATATGGATTACCGGCAACAATCACGTGAGTAACATATTCTGCATGCTTTTCCCTTCATTGTGTTGTTTATTTAACTAAAATCGGTTGACTAACACCTTATTTGTGATGTTTTTACTAACGCGACCCAAAATTTTTACAGAACCTGAAAAAATCTTGCCCGTTCAGGGCTACAAAACGGACAAGCGTCTGCCCTGTAAAGGGTTAATATGACCATGAGTTGATAAATCTGGGCAATATGACCATGAGTTGATAAATCTGTGTAATATGATCATGAGTTGATAAATCTGTGCAATATGACCATGAGTTGATTAATCTGGGCAATATGACCATGAGTTGATAAATCTGTTTAATATGACCATGAGTTGATAAATCTGGGCAATATGACCATGAGTTGATAAATCTGTTTAATATGACCATGAGTTGATAAATCTGTTTAATATGACCATGAGTTGATTAATCTGTTTAATATGACCATGAGTTGATAAATCTGGGCAATATGACCATGAGTTGATTAATCTGTTTAATATGACCATGAGTTGATAAATCTGTTTAATATGACCATGAGTTGATAAATCTGTTTAATATGACCATGAGTTGATAAATCTGTTTAATATGACCATGAGTTGATAAATCTGTTTAATATGACCATGAGTTGATTAATCTGGGCAATATGACCATGAGTTTATAAATCTGGGCAATATGACCATGAGTTGATAAATCTGTAATATGACCATGAGTTGATAAATCTGTTTAATATAACCATGAGTTGATAAATCTGGGCAATATGACCATGAGTTGATAAATCTGTTTAATATGACCATGAGTTGATAAATCTGTTTAATATGACCATGAGTTGATACATCTGTTTAATATGATCATGAGTTGATAAATCTGTTTAATATGACCATGAGTTGATAATTCTGTTTAATATGACCATGAGTTGATAAATCTGTGAAATATGATCATGAGTTGATAAATCTGTGTAATAAGATCATGAGCTAATACTAACACTGCCACCTTGCCGTCTTGACAGACAATCTGCTACATTGTGCTTAAAAAAGTTATAACTACAACCCAAGGCGGTAGCGACTCTGTTAGAGCTGATAACATATGTGCAATAATAATCATGAGTCAATAAATATGTGCAATATAATTATGAGGAGATAAATATGTGCAATATAATAATCTCATCTAGTTCCTCTTGTGCCTTGTGATGTCATGGTGAAGCTTAAACAGTGGGAGCGTGTCCATTTATGGGCTTCATATATCAAGATTCCCATGGATTCTGTTATTTCCTCTGTTTATCGTTTACGTGGCTGGTTGATTCCAGTTCCATTTGGTCTGTACATCATTGCTTGTTGTAGCATACTGTTAGTTGGTGGTAGCCTAGTTATAGGGCCGAACCACTTAAGTTTGTTTTCTAATTAAATCTAGCGATGTTATATCCCTCACTTTAGTCCTGATTTCTTTATTTCTGATTTTCTCTCTTCTTGATACACTGAGTATTCTTCTCAGGAATCTTATTTCTGTTGTTGATAGCGAACCTTGCAAGTAATGACATGAGCACGCTCGGACACGGGTTTGAGGCCTGGGCTCTCATCACCTGTCAAAGTGAGGTCAAGACTGGCCACCTATTCCTCCTTGCTCTCAGGCCTACAAAATGTCATGGCGCTGTCACATCACAGACTCATAACTGAGAACTGCTTCGAGACAATTTATTGTTATTATTATTACCCCACACCCAATACACCTCAAGCCATGTAAATGAAACCTTTCATTTTTGGGGGTTACCAATCTGGGATTCTGGGATGGCTGCTTCAATTCAATCACCAGGCAAATTTTCTCACTTCAAAAACGGGCTGTAGGTTTTTTCTTTGTTGCATATGCTCGCCTTGAACTCAAGCATAGTCCATACTAATGATGCTGCTTCTAGCGAACTGGGCTGAATTTTGTGTGTGGTTTCCCTATTACCAGTGTCCCTCACCATCAGGTGAACCCACTCCAACTTCTGAGGTTCTTGTAATTTACTCCCCCAAGTCATGGACAAGAAGTTGTAGGTTTAATTTATAGTAAACATGCTCAATTCTTAACCATGTAAAAATAAAGTTCATTCATTCGTTACTTTTATCGTAGTTTTTAACATGCACATCTTGCACTTCCCATTTTTCACCCTTATCCAAGTTATATTAGTTAATGAAACAACCGCCCGAGTCAGAAATAGTTCATGCTGACAACTAACATGACTCCTACCTGTGTGAGACTAAGGTCTGTCTCCAGAGCCAAAATCTTCATGTTCTTCAGCGGTGAGGTCAGTCTAATCAGTCTGATGAGTGCTGGCGAGCTATCGAGGGGCAAGAAATTGAGCAGCTCCTTCTCAGACTTGGTCAGCAGAATGCCGTGGTAAGGCCTGACGTACGACAAGCACCTGAATAAAAATTCACTGTGTACATGGCAGTGTAGCCAAGTGTGTCATTACAAGGATCTGTTTCTGAGCTTATCTCATTAACAACCATCTGTTGGTAATACCAGTATTCACACAACTGGGTATAGATATCATTAACAACTGTCTGTTGGTAATACCAGTCTTCACACAACTGGGTACAGATATCATTAACAACTGTCTGTTGGCAATACCAGTCTTCACACAACTGGGTATAGAATTAAATATAAGCTTGAGAATTGGAACGGCCACAGAAGAATAGAAATATAGCAGTATTAACTTTGGAATAGGAATGGGCAACAACGAATAATATGAAACAGTTTTGCACAGCTGAACAACTAAGTTATGAATTAAAATAAAGAGTGATAACGGGTTACTTTAATATGTATTAATTGGTGCCTGGGCAGACTAGAAGGAATGAAATGGAATAAAGAATCACAATGTGGAGCTGATGGAGAGGAACTAAAGCACCTGTGAATCAAGAGGTGGGGAAGGACACTGGCACTGGGTAGGACACATATTGACAACAACTGATAATGTTATGACTAGAAAGTTCCTTGTCTGTAACCCACAAGGTCAATGAAGTCGAGGGATATCACAAAAAACAGAGAAGAGTATTAGAGACAAGAGATTAATAATATGGGGTGGATATGGAGGCAGCTGAAAGTGATAGCAGAAGGCTTCATTGTGGAATAAAGTGCAGAAGAAGAGGGTGTATCTTCTTCTTCTTCTTTGCGTTCATCCGGAGTGTTTTTTCAGATGCGATTGCGGTGTGTCTCGTTATGCACCCTTGGGTCGAAACCCTTAGGCCAACACATCCGACTTTTAGCATGCAATTTTGACCAGGTTAGCATTCCTGGGAGACTCACTTTTGTGGTACCGTCCACCTCCCACCTGGTCAAGTTGGAACGGTTGAAGACTTAACGGTCATCCCTCAAAGGAAGGCAGGGACAGTCCATGGCATTTTCCGCCATCCTGGGTGGCTTCCATAATTGCAGAGCCGACACATAGCGCCCTGGTGCTGGGTTCACCGAGGTAATCGTTACGTCCTGCTCATGGCTGCTTTAATTCCTCACTTCAATATACTGGGCATTTCGTTCGCCCCGGGCCATTCCCACACAAACAAGGCAGATCTGCAGACGGTAACCACTCAGCGAGTTTTCGGTTCGGACATGTACTTGTCGTTGTGCCCGTCAGAGCTGTTCCAGGCATGACGGACATTCGGAAAACTGCCTAGTCAGAGCTGTTCCGAACAAGAGAGACATTCGGACGAGACATTTCACTCGGACGTAAATGCGTAGTGCCAATTTTTATTTTGCCACCCGTAGGACGGCACTTCAGGCTTCGGCAGGCATTTTTAATGAGGTTAGCCTTCCTCAGGTTTTGAGACACATTAGACTTATTGTTGTGATGTCGCCCACATTTCAGCTGGTCAAGATAGAACGGTCAGAGACATCACGGTCATCTCGCAAGGGAAAGTCGGGGCAGACCATGGGTGTTCCCTGCTATCCAAGGAGGCTTCCATTATTGCAGAGCCGGCACATACTGCTCTGAGACTGGGCTCACCCGAGGAGTTGCCACGGCCTGCTCATGGCTGCTTTGACTCCTCACTTCCATGTATTGGGCCTTTCGCTTGCCACTGGTCGCTCAAGCACAAACCAGGAACGGGCAGTCTGCAGACGACATCCACTAGGTAAGCTTTCGCTTCGGACTCCGGACCACGCAATGGATTCGCTAGCCAAGCATTCCATTTCATTTTATTGAGACATTTTTCCACCTTTGACTACACTCCATGTGAGCATAGATACAGACATTTTTCGTAACTATTTTGTGCGACTGCTGCGCTTTTCTTCCATTAGTAGTTGCTCACGAGGTAGGCTACATGTGCTGCCAGCTCAGCACCTTACCTCCGTGCATTAGTGAGATATAAACGGCCAGGCCCTCTCATCCCGGGATCCCTTAGATCCCCCAGCTGAGAACCTTTGAAATAAGTATCTGAACTAAGCATGTAGCATGTTTAGCCTCCCACCTCCATTTTTCGGAAGGTTTGTATCGGCCCGGCTCTCAGGTCCAAGGATTAATGGCTTAAAGGCGTTCAGCCTTATCCCTCAGCGAGAGCCTTAGTGCTTGTGTCCGGACCAAGTACTTCTTCTGCCTTCATGCGCCTGATTTAAACTTTTGACTGCTATCCTCAGTCTACCTGCAGAGCAGCAGGTTGTCTCTCTCTTAGTCTGGTCCCTAACCCAAGAGCTGTCCGATATGAAGTTTTCCATCCATCGACATGGGGTCAATGGGACATGCAAGCTCCCCCACCACGGCAAAGTGGAGACATCGGGGAAGAGAGGGTGTATTATTTTCGCCCTTCATTATTGTATGGTGCAGAGACATAGACAATGAGTAATCAATGTGATAAGATTGATGCTTTCCAAATGTGGTTACATAGATGAGCTGGAAGGATATCATGGCTGGAGCAGCAAACAAAGAAAGACATATTGCAAAAAATGGTATTGAAGAAAGAATGACATAATAGGATCAAGATCAGACAATTAAGGTACCTTGGCCAGACAAAGAGACACAGCTCTTTGTTAAATGGTGTGTTGGTGGGAACAGTGGAGAGAAAGAATGCCAGAGGAAAACATTAAATGTGGGCGGATAACATCAAGAGATGAAAAGTGAAAAGCCTGCTGGAGTGCACTGTGAAGACAGGACAGAGTAATGGAGACCTATTTCAGCTGACTCAGTGTAGGACGAGACATTATGATGATGAACTTAACCCTCCCCCCATATCACAAGATAAAAAAAAAGTTCTAAAAATTTACAACTTGAAGTTAAAATTACAGACGCAACCCACGCTGACAAATTTAAATAAATTCACTCTACCAACACATCTAGTTAATTCTACCAACACATCTAGTTGTTAATGAGTTAAGTTTAATAATATGACATTCATATTTAGGAAATGAGACTGACCACATCACCCAGTGAGTGCCGAGTCGTCTACAAACCTGTGGGAGTAGAACTACATACCCCACAAGCCTAGAGGCGTCCTTTACTGACTGACTTACTGTATGTAGGAAATCAAGATCACATGTGGGTGTACACCATCCAGAGATGGATGGGAAGATGCCTGTGTGAGTGTGCCCTGACGACGCGGGGCAGAGGATGCTGAAGACTCTTTATAGCTGTTCTTTACTGCGGACACGGCATGTGATGATGATCTAGGAAACAGTACATCACTAAGTGAGTGCTCTGACAACTGGTACAAACAATAAAGGCGATCTGCTGGGAAGTTCCAGCAGAAGTCAGCCGGCACATGTTGATCATGGCAACAATCATTTGCAGAAAATTTAAATCTGCAGATTAACCAGGCCACTGCCCAATCAACATTTCAAAAATTAAAAAATCATTTTTTAAAGGTATAGTGATATAAACATATTTGGATCCCTGTCAGTGATAAAAGAGTTTGAGCACTGTGTTGAGATTCTCCTAGCGTCCTTTAAGGGAGACTGAACACTTATAGAGGCATCCATGTGCAATGAAGATGATACGTAACCAAACTATCTCAGACAATTATTACAAGTACCTGTTGAATTAAATCAAGAACACATCACAGCATTCGGGACATTCCCATATGTGCTCCTTCCTCATCTGCAATAGCCAGCGAAGAGTCCCAGTACAAATCGTACCAGTAGCAGTTTGATTATGTGTCCGACTGTCCATTCCTCTGAGTCCTGAGTGTCAGCCAGATCCTCTAGTCACACATTGTACTTGTACCTACTTGTCCTTGTTGCACATTTTTTTGTATGTAGATTGTAGTTGTTACTTTCAATCCTTCAATCCTAGCCTACTTTTGCCTACTATGTCCTTCATTTTTCTTTATATGTTTTTGTTTGTAGATTGTAGATATTACTTTCATTCTTTCAACCGTAGCCTACTTTTTCCTACTCTTGATCTTTGTTTTGTTTTTTTGCATATCCCTTACAGGACGTTGCGGTCAACATCAGCATTTTTCAGCTGCTGTTGATGTACTAGGCAAGATTACGCTCAGTAATGTTTGCCATTGCTTTCTGAGCGACCGGCTCACATACCCCGTAAGTTACCAATGCGGCGAGGACCATTACCGATTCTCGCGCAGGTTACGTTACTCACGAGAATATACGGGATTATGGAGAAAGATGTTAACTCCTAGGACAGGGAGACAGGTTCTTTGTTTTACTTTAGATGTTTTTGTTTGTAGATTGTAGATATTACTTTCATTCCTTCAACCCTAGCCTACTTTTGCCTACTCAGTCCTCTGTTTTACTTTGCATGTTCCTGTTTAACACATTAACTCCTTCAGTCTCAGCCATTTTACTTTGACCCCCTCTGTCAAGGTTGCTACTTTAACTCTTAAAGAAGCTGAATCTGTTCCCATGTTTAGTGCAGAATTCTCTGAGTTTTAAATGACTGCTACAGTTTCACTATCAAACTTTTCCCATCTTTTCACAAAACTATATTTGTATTGTATAAGCAAGGGTATATTTAACAATGGAGAAAACAAAACAGCTTAGTAAAAACAAATTATCTGTTATGAATACAGGCATTCCAACATTTAAGTGAAATGTTCCTGTCCAAGTTGTTACTTTAACTGCATTGGTTATAGAAAGGTCTTGTCTAACCTTCTTCTGACTCAAAAGTTACAGCTGGTTCATGATCATTTGCCCTGCCAACTGATCTATGCGTTCATGCATTTCAACAGATCTCAGTCCTTGGTGTTCTGGATCAACTCTACTATTGATATTCCTCCATGCCACCATCCCAGTGAATCCAGAACCATTTCTCTTTGTCTGCCTCTGGCTATTTTACTGCTGATCTTTCCAGTTATGTTTTCCAACGCCTCTCTTCTCATGACATGACCAAAGAATATTGTCTCCTTCATATATTTGTATATGAAATGTATATGTAATATATATGTATATATAATGTTCTACTTTCATTAACCCTTCCTCATTGGCTATTCTGGCAGTCCAAGGCATTCACAACATACACCTAAGAAACCATATCTCCACTGGTTGGTTACAAATCTTCTGGAAGAGTGAGCTTGAAGTCATGCCACTGAAGTTGCAAGACCATGATCAGATCTCACACTGACCATGAGCTTGGTTCACTTCCATGGTGTGACCTGTCCAGCCTGGGTCCCCAGTCTGGCTAATTCGCCAAGGATCTAAACACAGAAGCCTCAAACAATGTGTTGTACGATTTATTGCCTGGCATTTTCACCATTATCTCATCAGATGCCTACTGACTGGCAGCCTACTGTCTTAACAGATGATAGTTTGTAAAATGGAATTATACCTCTCCATAACACAAAGCCATGGGTGAATTGTAGAGACCATGTGTTGCCCATGCAGCATGATCCCTCTCTCGGCCTGCCTAGTTTACTCCAGAGGAAAGATAACACCAATACGTCTGGAACAAGACAAGCTGCAGAAGCTGCTGGATCAGCAAAGCAATACTCTAACTGTCCATCTGTCGGAGCTTGCATCCTAGACCAATTGTTGATCAAGGCTTAGGGCCTGGTCTGCCCTGCCATGACATTTAGTCTTAAGGTTGCATTTCCTTGCACTAGGGTAAGGCTTGTACCCTCATAGCTGCACTCCTCCACCCGAAGTCATTGGCACAATGTGAGGTGACAGGTTTGGTAAGCGCCGCCCAACATTCGGTTAGTACCGTCCACTGTCATACAGTAGCTCAGTCTTATCTGACTAAGACCTGATTCACGATGCATATTGCAGAGTTATAGATCATATGAAGTGAATAAATGAATAATAATTTGGCTGAAATACTAAGTGCATAGTCACTGATGTTATCTCACGGAAGTCTAAGATATATCAGGAAGTCCTCCTGTTTACAAAGCAAAGGCTGGAATCGCTTTATCGACGATAACGCTTTGATATATCTGAGCAATTGATTATTGATCATCGAATACAGTATATAAAATGTGTTTTGTTTATTAACTATGATTGCTAATAAGCAAATGTTCCGTGATGGCCACTTTGACGATTCTCTCTTTTCCACCCACACTGGTATGTGTTTGGTTACTCAATTTTCTAACTGTCTTTCCGTTCTACCTATGTAAGTTGATGGCACTCAATCTGTATTTAGACTGTTGAGTTCCAAGGATGGCCATGCCTCTCTGCAGATGTCAAATTCCAGTACCAGTTTTGCACACTGCGCTGGTTTGTGAGCTTTGAGAGGGGAAGGGGAGCTCTGCGATACAGTTCCCATGCAGATAGTACTTTAGTGTCAGGCTAGGGGGAAAGTCTCTACACAAACATCACTTCGACAGACAGATGCAAGCCCTTTCCAGGGCTTGGGTGAACAGAACACAGATGTAAAATCAAGTGATAAGTTGTCTGTTAACCACGTGTGGGATCAACAGAATGGTGATCAGAACATGGATGTGAAATAAAGTGTTTATTTCTCCTCAGAAAATCTGGACCAAATATGTCTAATTTCTCTAATAAATATCGTTTTCATTTATTTCTTGATTAACTGTCTCATTCATTTTTCTGTCCATCAGAGGCACTCATTGTATTTGCTGTTAAATGTTTCTAAATGGTTAGGAACAGGTCTAATAATAAAGCTCCAACAGCTGGACAGTTAGAGTATTGCTTTGCTATTCCAGCAGCTTCTGCAGCTTGTCTTGTTCCAGATGTATTGGTGTAACCTTTCCTCTGGAGTAAACTAGGCAGGTCGAGAGAGGGATCATGCTGCATGGACAACACATGGTCTCTAAATTCAGCTCAGGCTTTGTGCAATGGAGAAGTATAACTCCTGCCATGGGTTGCAGTTATTATGTCTTTTTTAAGCCAAATGTCTTTTTTAAGCCAGGTGCCAGTAAGAGGGTGAACTTGTCACCTTATTGTCCATATTTTGCATGCATGCAACAGTGCTAGTTTCTTACAGCACTTCAACACTGTCTCACCGAACTGACAGCTTTTTATTAGTGAGCATGTTTTCCATCTTTGACACCTGGCGTAAAAAACACATTGTCTTGACTTGCCAGAAGTCTTTGGAAGATCTCTGGCATTACAAAACAAAAACACTGTTTCGATTTAAATCCATACGTAGCACATTGTTGCCCAGTTGGTTTCCTGATAGTTACAATGTCAGCTTTACACCCAAGGCTTTCGAGAACTGAGCTAAGGAAGATCAAGAAAGGCTGGGCCAGAAGGCAATGATTTGAATCTCTTAGGAGATAAGATTGATATCTGTTTCATTTTTATGCCAAGACACACAAGTGTAAGTTGAAATTAACAAGCAAAAAGGCTTGTAGGCTTGGCTGCTGTGGGGAGTAGATGAGCAATGGACCAGGCTGATATTCCGAACTCCTTCAGGGAGGCAGGACGAGTAGATGACTCAAGGGATGGATGTGATTCTACAACTGTAACCAGACTGCGAGAACATCAAGTCAAACGGGGTCAAGCTAGACTAGAGCACCATGCAGGAAGCCAAAGAAGAATAGTCAACCATCACAGAACTAGTGTCTTTAGTCTCTATATGCTGAAGAAGATATGACGAGTGGATCTGAGCACTTATGAACTAATAGTTCAATGTGCACCGAGGATGATCTGTTGACCAACTAAATAATTGTTCTGATTTGCCAAAAGACTGACACTTGACATCAATAAGCTAAGCTACCTGTAAATGGACTCCAGCTGAATTGTTCGTCCAGGCGTATGCATGGCGTGGATTTTGTGCGGTAGGCAGAAGTTGATCTCAATCCACTGGTTCATGTAAAACAGTACCTGCCCACAACGCTTGAGGTTGTCAAAGGCATACTTCAGTTCTCTGGCCAGGTTACTCAGCAGGATGATCTGTCTTAAGGGACCCCCTATGTCATCATCACCATTCACAGAAGTCTCCTCAAATGCTGTCATGATAATCTAACCACAGACACAAGGAGACAATTATCAGAGATGGTTTACATCAAAACTAACAACAGATGAAACAAAATAATTAAGGATGTTGAGTTTGGATTTAAATGATTTAAATGCAGTTCCAGCAAGGAAGGGCGAATAAGTGGATGAATTTACAACCAGTGTGTTACTGCAATGATCAACATCTATATCTTTCAACACTTGCTGAGAAAGACTGATCGTCTATGAATTTGCAGTGCTATTATAATGCTTAAAGTCAAAATTTTTTATATCAAACTAAATATAATGAAAAGATTTTAAATACTTCCATGAATGATCAATGGATGTGATGAATATTCTGCAACAAGACTAGAATTTGAAACAACTTTACAGAACAATGACTTGAGAAATATCCAGGGACAGACGTATCACAACCAGACTCTCAATACCAAGTGGCAATCAAATGATCCTCTTAAAGATCAGAATGAGGTCAGCAGGATCGAATGGATAAGAGTAATCACTCTTAGACTTCTGGTGTGCTGATGGAGAGGTAGCGGGTTCAACCCCTACACCGCTCAGTTGGACTAAAATGACTTCTCGTCCTTGACATGGGGACGTAAAATAAAAAGTACCACAGAACAGAAGTCGGAGTGGATTTGCCTGTTGGCGGGGGGAACACTGGTAGTAGAGAAATATAGCATGCATTCAAAATTCAGAGCTGTGTGGACTACATTAAAGTTCAAAAATAGTGAATGAAGAAGAAAAATATCAGAATCAGCTCCTGATGGTCTGAATTTATTCATGCTCTGTTTTCTTGAACAAATCTCCATCTTTTTCTTGACGCTGGCCATGCTCTATTCTAATACAAACATTGACAATAAACTTTCTGGCCATTTATGATCACACTTCTGGTTTCTGTTGTGTAAGTCTTTCAATACAGGGGTAAAACCACACAGCCTCACCTACAGTGTATCAAATTTTCAATATCTTGTCTCCATCATGGGGACTTAACAAGAAGTCAGGTTCATGCTGGCCAAAGCCATGCAGAGATTAAACAGCACTGAGACCCTATGGCACTAACACCAGCTAGAAAGTTAAGTAACATTTGTAAGAGCGTGCATCTTTCCTTGGCAACATAAAGGTGTGAGTTGTGGACCATTTCACGATTACTAACGAAGAAAATTGGGGCTTGTGAGCTTCAATGTTACAGGAAAACTCTGAGAATATCGCGGACCAAGAAGAAGGTAAATACTGAAACTTTATCAGATGTGAACATGGAAGAAAACTGGTTCATAAACAACACCATGTCTCAGAAACTGAAATACTCTGGTCATATTTTATTAAACATGACAGTGGCTTAGAGAGATCAGTGATGGAAGGCTTGGTTTCTGGGAGAAGAGGCTGGGGGTCGATCAAAACGACGATAGACACAGCTTACACAGACACCTAGGGCATGAGGGTGTATGAAGGAGTCATGCCAAGAAAGAGACTTTTCAAAAGGCTGTGATGACTGAAATTTTGACGATGAGTTTTTGTGTGTGGGACTATTTCTATTCCTCGCTGCTTTAATTTTCTTCTATTAGCCCGAATTTTTCTTCTGTGATATATCTCTGCTTCTTATACCTTTTTTGGATGATGAGGTGAGAATGTCTGTGTGGCCAGCTCATGGGGAGTGATGTCTTAAATACCCTAACCCTAACCACTTAGCCCATTTGCTTTCTTCTTCTTCTGCCCTTCATTACCCATTAGGGTAAAGGCCCTCAGCCAAACCATATTAAGCCATCCTATTTTGTGCTATCTCCCACAGCTCCCTCCTTGCCTTCCCAATATTATTTACTTCTATCATTCTCTTCTCCATGTGTTTTTAGGTCTCCCACTATTTTGTCTGCCTTGTCGGTTCCAGACAAGAGAGTGTCTGGCTATATTATCCTTAGGTTACTATTTGTTTTACAGTGTGCAAAGCTGGAACATATTCAGAATGAAGGAATGTAGACTATTTTGGGTTGCACCTTAGATACCCACCCCAACTAAAACTATGAGATTTATGCTTGGACTTGTAACTGTGAACTCTAGAACTAGCCAAGGCCTACATGCCAGTCACTAATGATGACAGACAGCCACTGCTGTTAACTCAATGATCTTATAGGAAGCTAAAAAAAAAGGGGGGAAAACCATGGATGGGGCAGGCAGAAGATACCAATGGGTAGGTTACCGGAGTCAAGCAGACACACAGGGTGCAGAAATTATCTGATAGCAGCAGACAAAAAAAGCTTCAACCAAGTCGTCATATTGGACAGTTAGTGTAGAGCTGTGGCTGGCCCGCTGACTAGAATGCCGGATTATCTTTCTGGAGACCCAGGTTTGAATCCATGGTAAGGTGTAGATTTTTTTCTGTCAAGGACAAAAAGAAAACCTTAACCTGCAGTTCGTGGTGACTGCCCTTGCCAGGTGGCTTTAATTCTTCAGGTTCAAGACCCCCTTGTCCTACACCGCAAGGTGCTACAGGCAGTAGATGCCAGTTTTCTTTTGACAGTTAGCGAGTGGCAAAATGGGTTGGCAGAATTGAAGATCCAACAATCAATAGATGAAACACCGGCAGAGATGATGCAACAGGCTTTGTGCATCATAGAGAAGAATCTTGGGGATTTGAGAATCAAGGAGAAGGTCGTCATTGTGAGAAATGTAGCCTATACGTCTGGAACCTTAAGTATGAAAATTAAAGTGGCAACGCTTTCGGCAGGCCACACAGCGGTAACCGGCAGCTTTATGGGAGAAAACCCGGTGCAATGAAGTCAATCCTATTGCATTTAAACACCTTTTAATATATGTTATACATGCTTTGCCTCCTAGTTAATTACTAATATCAATATAATAGATTGTACGCACCTTTGCCTCCTTCGTCAAATACTGGCATCTCTTCTCCTCCTGGGCAATGGCCACAGTCAGTTGCTGCGCCAACTCTTGATAGCAGCTGACCACAGACTCGGCCACCTGAGCCCGCAACACAAACACCACATTGACTGTCAGGATGTTGTGCTGTCTGGATGAAGTGTTCTGGGAACACTGTTGGTTGGAATCTCGCTTCAAGTGCAGTAAGGATGTTGGGAATCCGACAAACCTGACATCATCAATTTGTACACTGAACTTTTCCCCACACAACTCAGACTTAACAATCAGAAAATTGGCCAAGGTCTGATTAGAAATCCCAGCAAGAACACTATCCTTCATGAATATAGTGTACGGCTTCTCCTTTTTAACATCCTGCAGGTTTTCCGCAATTTTAATAGTGTATGGGTTTTTACCAATCGTCTTCTTGGTTTTTTGTTTTTTAGTTGGGTCTTCAGAGTATGGATATCTGAAGAGAAGTCGGTTGCCTCTTGTCCCTGATGTTACTAGTAACACAGCTAGCGGGTTCAAGTCATTAGCCATTGATCTTTTCATCAACATCATCTATAAATAGAAGAAAGAAATCTACATAAAATGTGTAAATACTGCTAGTACTACTTGAAGAAATATAATGGATACAGAGCAAGGGAAAGACCACGTAAAATATAGAGTGAATGTTTCAAGAACATCCTTAGAGAAATGAATACCAACTTACAAAGAGCATTAGAAAGAGCGCATAAAAGATCTTGACATCTCCCCTGAACATTTCACTGAGGTAGATGGAGGAAGCCAGTCTCTCTGGCTGAGGGGTTACACCACTTTCTCCGTAATCCCGTTTATCCACGCAGGGTCTCGCAGCGAGGCGAGAACTGGAAGCGGTTCAACCCACGCTCGTGACTTGCGGATAATGAGCCGGCCGCTCAGAAAGCAATGGCAAACTACTGAGCGTAATCTTGCCAAGAAATCAACATACAGCTGAAAGATGCTGATGTTGACAGCGATGTCCTGTAAAGGATATGCAAAAACATCCAAACAGATGGAGGAAAAGAAGAAGAAACTACAACAGTCAGCGTCTGGTGGATTAGGGGTTAGTCAACAGTTTCACAATCTTTCAACATACCAGGTAGTGGGTTTGTTTTTTTGGGGGGTTTTTTTTGCGCTAATTCGCTTTGAATTCAAACATAGTCCCTACATGCTATTTCTAGTAGCACTGGACTGAATTTTGCGTGTGGATTAGTTTTCCCTATTATCAGTGTCCCTCGCCATCAGGCAAACCAACTCACACTTCAGAGGTGCTTGTAATTTACGTCCCCAAGTCAAGGTTGAGAAAAAATGTTAGCCCGTCTGACCAGGGTTGAAACCCCCTACCTCAGCATCAGCATACCGGGTGCTTCAGATGTTATCCATAGGCCATGTTGATCTCCGGTCTTGGATTTAAAATCTGCCGCAGGCTGTTCAGATAGCAATGGCAAATTGGTGTTTGTCCATCAAGAATTGTGATGACCATTTATTTCATCCAGTGGGGTTGAAAGTTTGAAGCAGTGCGTTCTAAGATGGCTAGTAAATCACAGAAAATCAATGCTGGGGTTGACTGACGTTCTGTAAATAACATGCAACTATCTTTAACTACTAGAGCATACAACAAATATAACAACAAGCAAAACAAATACTGACTTTAAAAAAATGTTTTGCATGTCCTTTACAGGACATCGCTGTCAACATCAGCATCTTTCAGCTGATTGTTGATTTCTTGGCAAGATTACGCTCAGTAGTTTGCCATTGCTTTCTGAGCGACCGGCTCCATACTCTCATAAGTCACTGTCGCGACTCGAACCGCTTCCAATTCTCGTGCGCTCATGTTAACCACGAGAGTATTCGGGGTTGCGGAGAAAGCTGCTAACCCCTCAACCAGGGAGATCTGCAAATTCTGACTACTAAAAGATTATATGTGACCTATCCTTCTGTAAGTAAAGTACATGCAACTATCTTTAACTACTACAGCATACAACAAATATCACAAGCCAAACAAATTCTGACTACTGAAAGATGTTATGTGACCTTTCCTTCTGTAAGTACAGGACCCTTTCACAAGCCCTAAGCTGCAGGGAGCATAAGGTGTTAGACACATATTTATAGGGGGGGGGGGGGGGGGGCCTAAGTGGTCTCGAGGTATGGTGTCTACCTCGAGTGCTGGAGGTCCCAAGTTCAAGCCCCGGGATTTTTTCACGTGAACTTCCAGTAATAAGTATTCCCCTGGTCTCTGGGTAGTGAGATCGGACGCCCGTGTGTTTTGTTGCGCACATAAAAAATCCCTTGGCAGTTGGAAATCGAAAAAGAGTAGCCTAACGGCGCTGCCCGGGCAAAATTTCGAGTTAAAAATCTACCCAAAGTATTTCAGGATCCTCGCCGATGCTATGGAGTTCGTGCATTGAGCTGAGTTTCTCCAGACTCAGGTTTGAGTTAAGAGGAAAACGGAGCACTTATGGGTTCAACCCGTGTGCCGTGATGTTGATCCAACGACTAAACTAACTAACTAAACTAACACACATGTATATACACCAACCACCACTGCAGGGGTCATGAGGTCACTATCTCACCGGCCACCTTTACTTCCCAAGACATTACATGGTACCCATTTTAGACTGAGTCAACTTGAGAGACCAGGTGCATTTTTACAACTGCCTCAATGTGGATTCAAACCCAAGGCCACCAGGCTGGTAGGCGAGTATGTAGCCACAATGCCACCTTTGCTCCTCCTGTGCTGATGCAAATGCTTATCATCATCACGTGCCATGCCGGTAAGCGTAGGCGGTCAACATTCGCCATCTGACACAATCAGAAGAGTCGTGGATCAGCTCTGTGTTTTTGTCCCGACCATGCCATGTAGTCAAGTCATCCAGGTATCTGCTTCTCTCCTCCCCTTTTGTTCTTTCCCCTACAATCTTGCCATCAAGTTCTCCATTTTATTTCTTACATAACGTACCCCCAAAAAATGTTGACTGTCTACGTATAATTTCTCTAATCAATTTACGATTTTCATTTGTCTCCTGTAGTACTTGGTCATTGGTTTTTCTGTCTGTCCATGGTATTCTTTGCATTTTCCTCAGAAAGCACATTCCCATAGCCATTAGATGTTTTTAAGCTTGACTGCATATTGTCCACGTTTCACATCTATACAAAAGTACAGGTTCTACGCAGCATTTCAACACATTTTCTTGCTGCAATTTACATCTTGTTATTGATGCAAATGCTGGACAATATGTAAGGAAAACAACAAACCCAGAAAAAAGTACGAGAAAGAAAGAAATGGATCAAACGTCTCAAACAACAAACCAAGAGTCAAACAGCCCAAATGAATTATGCATAAAGCAAGATCCAGACAGAAGCCAACAAAAGAAGAGCAGAAAGAAACACAGTCAAAGTGAAGGTGACCAAGACAACAGAACAGGAGGAGAACAGGTAACACACCACCATTAACGAGAGTAGAAGGCAAGATATGCCAGAAAAACAGACCCAGAAGGGACAACAATAGATGAAGATACAAGAGAAACAGGTGGAGTCAATCTTATACAACAATAGATGAAGATACAAGAGACACAGGTGGAGCCAATCTTATACAACAATAGATGAAGATACAAGAGAAACAGGTGGAGTCAACCTTATACAACAATAGATGAAGATACAAGAGAAACAGGTGGAGTCGATCTTATACAACAATAGATGAAGATACAAGAGAAACAGGTGGAGTCGATTTTATACAACAATAGATGAAGATACAAGAGAAACAGGTGGAGTCGATTTTATACAACAATAGATGAAGATACAAGAGAAACAGGTGGAGTCGATCTTATACAAAAATATATGAAGATACAAGAGAAAGAGGTGGAGTCAATCTTATACAACAATAGATGAAGATACAAGAGAAAGAGGTGGAGTCAATCTTATACAACAATAGATGAAGATACAAGAGAAACAGGTGGAGTCGATCTTATACAACAATAGATGAAGATGCAAGAGAAACAGGTGGAGTTGATCTTATACAACAATAGATGAAGATACAAGAGAAACAGGTGGAGCTGATCTTATACAACAATAGATGAAGATACAAGAAAAACAGGTGGCGCCAATCTTATACAACAATAGATGAAGATACAAGAGAAACAGGTGGAGCCAATCTTATACAACAATAGATGAAGATACAAGAGAAACAGGTGGAGCCAATCTTATACAACAATAGATGAAGATACAAGAGAAACAGGTGGAGTCGATCTTATACAACAATAGATGAAGATACAAGAGAAACAGGTGGAGTCAATCTTATACAACAATAGATGAAGACACAAGAGAAACAGGTGGAGTCGATCTTATACAACAATAGATGAAGACAAGAGAAACAGGTGGAGTCGATCTTATACAACAATAGATGAAGATACAAGAGAAACAGGTGGAGCTGATCTTATACAACAATAGATGAAGATACAAGAGAAACAGGTGGAGCCGATCTTATACAACAATAGATGAAGATACAAGAGAAACAGGTGGCGTGAATCTTATACAACAATAGATGAAGATACAAGAGAAACAGGTGGAGTCAATCTTATACAACAATAGATGAAGATACAAGAGAAACAGGTGGAGTCGATCTTATACAACAATAGATGAAGATGCAAGAGAAACAGGTGGCGTGAATCTTATACAACAATAGATGAAGATACAAGAGAAACAGGTGGAGTCAATCTTATACAACAATAGATGAAGATACAAGAGAAACAGGTGGAGTCGATCTTATACAACAATAGATGAAGATGCAAGAGAAACCGGTGGCATCAATCTTATACAACAATAGATGAAGATACAAGAGAAACAGGTGGAGTCGATCTTATACAACAATAGATGAAGATACAAGAGAAACAGGTGGAGCCGATCTTATACAACAATAGATGAAGATACAAGAGAAACAGGTGGAGTCAATCTTATACAACAATAGATGAAGATACAAGAGAATCAGGTGGAGTCAATCTTATACAACAATAGATGAAGATACAAGAGAAACAGGTGGAATCAATCTTATACAACAATAGATGAAGATACAAGAGAAACAGGTGAAGTCAATCTTATACAACAATAGATGAAGATACTAGAGAAACAGGTGGAGCCAATCTTGGGCTCACTATAGATGAATCCCTCCCTGAAATAAAAACACCATGAAACGGGTTGGGAATCTGACAACACCAAGACTTAGAACCATACAAACAAGACCAGACATAAAGGAAAAAAGAAGACAACAACATCAAGCCTAGAAACAGAAAACAGGAAGCAAAACACGTGACAACATATATGAAAGCTAAAAGGACAAACATTAAAGGCCTCAAATATAATACGTCAATTGACAGTTGAACAGGACCTGAATAACCTTTTACAAGCAAGCAAGATATTTACAAATTGACTGGCACCTGGCCGTAGTGACAGGCGATAGTTTGTAATATGGAGTTATACCTCTCCATAGCATAAAGCCTGGGCTGAATTTATAGACCATGTGTTGCCCATACAGCATGATCCCTCTCTCGGCCTGTCTAGTTTACTCCAGAGACCATGTGTTGCCCATACAGCATGATCCCTCTCTCGGCCTGCCTAGTTTACTCCAGAGGAAAGGTAACACCAATACGTATGGAACAAGACAAGCTGCAGAAGCTGCTGGATCAGCAAAGCAATGCTCTAACTGTCCATCCAGCTTTCTTCCTAGATAAGTTGCCGACCAAGGCTTAGGGCCTGGTCTGCCCTGCCATGACATTTAGTCTTTAGGTTGCATTTCTCCACACTAGGGTAAGGCTTGTACCCTCCCAATTGTGCTCCTCCCAACATTCGCCGCTAACAGAAAGCAGGTAGTACTATCTACTGTCATATAATAGCTCAGTCATATCTGACTAAGACCTGACTAAGTATTTACAAATTATGGATTTAAAAAATCATATGACAGTAATGCCGTTGCCTGACAAAACTGTTAGGGAATAAAATCTATCCATGGGTAAACACATCCCATTTCCTTGGAGGGATTCAATTTGTCTAGAGGAAATACAAATACAAATACAAATACAAATACATGCTGAAGGTGGACACACTGATCTAGGAGATATGTAACTATGTGTGACACACTGATCTAGGAGATATGTAACTATGTGTGACACACTACTCACGAAATAGACATGAAGAAATAATGATCAATGGTACAAACTGTGTGTGTGGATGTGCACTCATGAAAATGTACAAAAAATAACACCATGAAAATGTGTATCTGAATGGCATTACGATTGCTGTATAGTAACAGTACACATATGCATTTATCTATCAGTGTGGTCTGTTTGTCTCTGTACATAACCACGTAGCATGCTGAGGCATTTATGTGCTAGCATCAAGGTTGATACTCAAGACCTCCTTTTACCTCTACGTAGAGCAACCTGGTGAACAAAGCAAGACTACCCCATGATCTCCACTGTGTTGAATGAAGCCTGCCGAGGACTCAAAACTTTGCTCACAATGAGACTGCAGCACAGTCACACCTACACAGCACCCAATCTTGCACTTACCGCTTGGAGAGCTCATGATCATGCTCAAAATGCATATGTTTTTTTTTTCTTTATTAGTACAGCTCTGGGATCAACCCAGTCTTATAACAATGGGAACCAGACAATTTTCAGAATTTTCTGGAAATAGTCTGAGAAGAAGAGACTACGAGGAAGGGAAAAGTCCCACCTCATATCCTATCTTATATTAAATAAAAAAAATATGTGAAAGGAAAGCAAGCCTAACATAACCTACTAGACTACTAGTAACACTTCACACGTAATTTCAAATTTGCTATAGGACTATGACTATCTTTTCCATAGTCCACAATTTAAGTAAAACAGTGCAACGATAATAATACATCCTAAGCTGTGTAAAAATACATTTTGAAAACAGTCTATGAAATTAAAATGGGCGTTGCATTGCCAACCTTCGTTACAATCGTAGACTACTGTAGATTTCCACGCCACAAGCTTGACCAAAGATGACGAACCCTCCTAACAGTAAAACTAACAAACAACTAACTAACTTATTTCCTCAGGAAAGTCCAGAAAGCGATTAGTACACAATAAACGCAGCGCGCTTTTCAATTTTGTAATATTATTGTACTAAGTACAACTCACTCAGTTAACAAGATTCAAATAACGAAGTAAACACTAAACAGTGAAACAGAGTCCCCAAAAACAAACGAGTTCACCAGCTCACTGCTCAATTCGAGTAGAAAGAATAGCTCAAAATTGATTACAATAACGCAACTAGAAATTCTCTAACAAATAATTAAGTGCGTGTATAATCTATATGCATATATTGTGTTTAGCAACAAACCAACTAGTTTTGTTTCTGGTTCTAGTTTATACAATCACAAGAATACTCAAGCAAGTCGGACCTGATCTTGTGGCTGTAGATCAGATGTCGTTTGCTAAGTTTCGCGGTGACAAGAGTGGCAGTTCTTGGCCGTTACAAAATGTGTGATTGTTGTTGCGGTGATAAATACAAGAATCACTTGACGCCTTGCTCTGGCTAGTTAAAAGTAGTTTTATTAATACTTTCAATGGATGTATATAATTATGAGATCTAGGAATGTCTGAGGTAACTGTCTCGCTGCAGATTTTGTTTGATAAGTAACAACGGTTCTTAATCTTGCTTCTTGATTCTTAACTTGGTTGTCGCAAAGTTAAATTTTAAAATTCGATTGTGATTGTTGTAGTTAGGGTAAAACTTAAAAGCCTAAGGTACTTTAACTTTAATTAATAATACAACAAGTACAAGAAGAAACGCTTGGTTTGACGCGTTGTTCTTGCTAGTTTACGTTTTATTAATCCTTTCAATGTATTTTGTATAGTTATACTTATAATACTTATATTTATATAGTTATAAGTAATATAAGATCATCATCAAGGAAAGAATGTCTAATCTAAGTTTGTCGCTGTCGATCTGAGATGTCGTTTGTCTTGTCGTTTACTAAGTGATAAGTGACTTAAGTCATAACGTGACATACGTCATAAGAATGGTACTTCTTTAGTTCTTAGTGCCTAAATTCATTAATTGTGATTGTTGACGATAATTTAATCGCTTCATGTGATGCCCTACTCTTTTACCAGTTTTACTACCAAAATAGAATCTTAGTAGAATTATAAATATAAAGCAATAAGTAAATAAATCATTAAGTTGTAGTTGTAAGGGTTAGGCAACTACGTTACAATGCCTTAAAGTTCATGTGGTTAGTTCTAATCAGTTACTCAGTACTTAGTGATGTTGCAATCCTCATGTGAATGTTAAATGGAACTTGCACTTGGTTGGCTGTTGTTGTTCCAGTATGAGTACTAACTCGGTACAGTACTAGTTATATCTGATTATATTGTAATATGATAATATTAAATATAGGATAGACATAAGAAATTGGCTAAGATTAGTAGAAATGGTTAAGTAATACTGCATCTGATAATGTGCACACAATAGACATGCATGGGCTTTATATATGAGGGGCCTTCACATAAAAACCTTAAAGTGTTATAGAAATTGCAATAACAATGCCATTGTCTTGTAACCTGTCAATATTGTTGTTAAGGCTGTCAAGAGTGTTAAGTATGTGGCATCATGATGCAGACAAACATGGTGACTTCATAAGGACAGTTTAAAGATGGCCACCCTCTTTTGACATGCACCAAAGAGGAGCAGCATTATGTTATCTGCTTTTTTTTTTTATCAGTGAAGGGGGTGAAACCTATAGAAATTCATTAGCGGGTGAAGGTCCAGTGTGGTGATGCATGCCTCTCAGTCCAGCAAGCGTTTGAGTGGAGAGTATAATTAGAGGAACTGCGGTAAAGCTGTGGAAATGTAAACAATATAACACAAAGTAATGCAGCTTTACAGAAAAGAATTATGGAACAACACAAGGACGTTGCAAGACTAGCCTTCATCAGCAAACAATACATAAATAAAACACAACATATAGTCCTTGGAGAAGCCCCTCTGGTGACTATATTAAGGCATAAGGACAGGATGATAAGAATAAAAAGATGAAAAAATGAGAGCAATGAAGAGAAAATGAAAATTTGAAAAAATTGTTGCTACTTATCTCAGAACCCCAGGCTGTAATACTCTAGTATCCAGGATATGCAATGAGGAAGGGAATGGGTCTCCTCATCACAGATGTCATGGCCTTGAATGTGTCTGAAGTGTTAGGCGTTCATGTTTTCTAGGCCACAACATATGAGATGGGGTGGATATTTCCAGATTAAGGTAGATTACGTAGCTGAGGAATTAACAAAAGCAATATATTTCAGATGGAAATGGATGCTTGTGAAGTGCCAATCAAACATAAACATAAGCCACATCGCAGATCTGAAGAAGAGCTGGCGATGATACGGCTACCAAAGCGTCTGGCTTACATACTGAGGTACGGGGCTCTGAAGGAAGGCTTGGAGGTTGATGGCAATGGTAAGAAACTTAAGAGTGTACGGCTGTGTGTATGTGTGTGTGTGTCTTTTATACTTGTTGATCATTAACTGCTGCCTTGCAGAGTTTTCCTCTCTAGATAAAGGCTAGTGAAGTTCACAGGTAAACCAGCGGAAGTCAAGGGAAAGCCATTGTTGTACATCCCTAGTACATAGATTCAACAACTCACAGAAATAAGTAGACAAGCTGAGAAATATCTAATGGCGGAGGAAATGTCAGTTTTTGTGGAAAATGCAAAGAATATCACAGGAGTACACAAAAACGAATGAGACAGCCCTTCCAGGAACAGATGGAACCTTAGATTAATTAAACACAGACTGAAGACCTTTTCAACATGTTAGGAGAAATAAACTTGAAAACTTAATAACCGGCAAACTTGATGGGGAAAAGAGCAAAGGGAAGACAAAGAGATAATACTTGGTTGGCTTGGTCACATCGGGACAAGAACACAGGCCTGATCCAAGAGTCTGGTGATCGTGTAAGATACCAAACCATGACTGCCCAGCAATTCTTGACAGAGCATATGATGATGATTGTTATCAAGTTCCTTGCTGGCTGGTGTAGGTAATCAAGATCCTCCACATCATGCTATCTCCAACAGCATGTATCTGTTCATGTGCTGACACATTTTTATATCAAGACAAAATGATGTCAGTGATCTCCTCTTATTGACCTCCTTTGTCACTCCGTCCATAAATGTTTCCAGCTATGACATGTTCCTGTTTCTTTCCCCCCCCCCCTCCTTCTCATGTGGCTAGAAATGATGACTGCCTCTTTCTCATATGTGTGATAAGAAGTCATTGTGTCTAAACTTCTTTCAAAATATCTATAAGTGCATACGTTGATGATTTCAGCTATATTTATATGTTGATAATTTCACTATTATATATTCATATTTCACTGCATCATTCAGCTATATCCTGCAGAATTCATACAACATAAACTAAAGCAGTAACATACAATCTTTCAAGCTGAAATATACAAATATTTATGAAGATTCTATTTATGAATTTATGGAGTTCCTGTTTATGAATTCTGCAGTATATACCTGACAAGATGCAGCGAGCTATGCCAGGCAATACATCGTGCAATCTGTTGTTTGTGTCTTCATTGTTCAAATTCATTATGGGACAACATTGCTTTGAATATCTTCAAATATTGATGATTTCAACATTATTTGTGTGATCAAAGATAGAATGCAAGTTAACAGATAATTCTCAAGGGTATGTTAAGCAGTTTCTTGCTTATTTCAGAAAAACAAATGTTCCTGTACTCATATTTACCTCCCAGGTATATTATATGTTGATTGATTTCAGCAATAATTGTGTATGTTCAAGCATTGATTATTTCAAAATTTACATGTTCAAATGTATGATACAAGTTAACAGTATATGAAGGATGTATTAACTAGTTCCATGTACATGTCAAACAAAGGTAATTGTACTGATATTCGTATTTACCTCCAGGGTATGTGAATTTTGACAGACTACTTAACATCAGTTTACTTAAGAACTACACCAGACAGCAAGTTTTTGCAGAAATTTTAACTTCTGTTGGTGATAGAGATGCTAATCGATATAACTGGTATGAAAAAGATGGCCGGATGTTTGTGCGAGCTACATATCTGAGGAATTTTGAAAAGGTATTCTTGTGGCAACTCATGTATTAATCTCTATTCTTGTGGCAGCTCATGTGTTAATCTTTATTCTTGTGGCACCTCATGTGTTAATCTTTATTCTTGTGGCAGCTCATGTGTTAGTCTTTATTCTTGTGGCACCTCATGTGTTAGTCTTTATTCTTGTGGCACCTCATGTGTTAATCTTTATTCTTGTGGCAGCTCATGTGTTAATCTTTATTCTTGTGGCACCTCATGTGTTAATCTTTATTCTTGTGGCAGCTCATGTGTTAATCTTTATTCTTGTGGCAGCTCATGTGTTAGTCTTTATTCTTGTGGCATTCATAAGCCAGGGGATTCAAAATCACTCACTTCCAGGGGATTCACAGTCACTCACTTTCAGGGGATTCACAATCACTCACTTCCAGGGGATTCACAATCACTCACTTCCAGGGGATTCACAATCACTCACTTCCAGGGGATTCACAATCAACCAACAAATACTTCCTGTCAACAGTTCACGTTTGATTGGTGGTCCACTGTTACTCATAATGCTCTTCTTTCATCAGAGTCCATGTCACCATGGCACAAAGATCTGGACACTCTTTGAATGTGCGATGACATACATCCTTGACCATCTAGATGACTATGACCTAGAAGACTTCCCAGATGAATACATCATCACGTAAGTCTGTTTTCACATGTTCTAGGTTAAGTACATTTTAGTAGCCAATTCATTCTGGAAAATAGAACAGAACAACGAAGGCTTCTGGGAAGTTTCTTGTAGGTTCCTCTTCTGCCCTGAATCCCTCAGTGGGAGGTAGGCCCTCAACCAACCCACATCAAGCTGTCCCGTCTTTGGCCATCTCCCTCCATATCCTCCCAATATTATTCATCTCTGTAAATCTCGTCTCCATGTGATTTTAGGTCTTCCGCTGTTTCGATTACCTTGTAATTACCTTTCCAGACAGTGGAGTGTTTAGTTAAAATGTTCTCAGATTGTCTCGTGTGTGTCCTATCCAGTGGCAATTCCTTGACCTCTTGGTCCACTAGAATTTTAGTTCTCTCCCTGAGCTCTACAGTGGTTATTCCCATTATTTAGTGCAGACACCAACTAGTGAATGTTTGTAGTTAATTTCTAATTCTTTTAGTTGTTTTCCAGATTTCTGACCATTACTGTAGTACAGATTTAATATTGGAAGTCAGAAATTCTAAGATTGCTGCTAAGTTTAACCTCCCTTCACTTCCACAAATTCCCTTGTGCTATGAAAGCTGTTCTTTCTTTTTGTATTCTTATTTTAGTATCTCTATCTGTTTCCTAGAAGAAAGTAACTTAGAAGGTCCACCTATTCTAAAAGGAGAAGTCGCTGACACTGTAAAATATATGAAGAAAGGAAAAACAGCTGGGCCAGATGAAATCACAATAGAAGAATTAGAAGTATTGGGAGAATTTGGAGTAGATATATTAACCAAAATGTTAAATGATATTTACAGCAGTGGATATCTACCCAGTGATATGCTGAAATCTATATTTATAGCTATACCAAAAAGACCAGGAGCAATTGAATGTGAAGATTTTCGCACAATTAACCTCATAAACCATATCACTAAGCTTCTGCTCAGAATCATAATGAGAAGAACCAGAAAGAAAATAAAAATGGAAATTAGTGAAGAACAGTATGGATTTGTGGAGGGAAAGGACACAAACAATGCAATATATACATTACGGACACTAATAGAAAGGTCAATAGAGAAACAGAAAGACATATATTTATGCTTCATAGATTATACTAAGGCATTTGATAAAGTAAAACATGATGAGCTGATTAAAATGTTGGAAGATATCAACATTGATGGGAAAGATTTAAGAATAATAAAGAATATTTACTGGAACCAAGTAGCAGCAATTAAAATGGGAAATAAAGAGGGTAGTTACGAACACATAAAGCTAGGAGTATGACAGGGATGTGTCTTGACACCAGATCTCTTCTCCCTATATAGCGAAGTAATAATGAGAGAGATCAAAGAGATGCCAGAAATACTAGTTGGAGGTTATAATATAAATAATATACGCTATGCAGATGACACAGTATTGGTGGCGGGATAAATCAACAGACCTACAACAATTGTTGGACACTGTAGTAACAGAGAGTGCAAGGAAAGGACTCTCCTTGAATATCAAGAAGACAGTAACAATGGTGATATCAAAGAAAATGGTGACATCAAAATGTGACATAGAAATAGAAGGAACAATTCTTAACCAAGTGGATAATTTTAGATACCTAGGGGCATTTATAACATCAGATGGAAGATGTAAAACAGAGATTAAGAGCAGAATAGGGCAGGCAAAGGCCGCATTTCAGAAAATGAAGAGTATCTTGTGCAATAGGTCACTATCACTGAGTGTAAGAAAGAGAGTGCTGAAATGCTATGTAGAACCAGTTTTGCTGTATGGCAGTGAATCTTGGAATGTAAATGAACAAATTAAGAAGAAATTAGAAGCAACAAAGATGTGGTTCCTGAGACGAATGTTGAGAATTCCTTGGACTGCCAGAGTAACTAACGACGACTGCCTGAAACAGGCTAATGAAACTAGAACACTATATACAACAATAAGAAAGAGACAAACAGCTTTCTTTGGTCATGTAATGAGAAGAGAGGCATTGGAGAACATTGTGACAGCTGGAAAGATCGAGGGGAAGAGAGGCAGAGGCAGACCAAGAGAAATGATGCTGGATGGATTGAGACAGTGGCACGGAGGAATATCAGCAGCAGAGTTGATCCAGAAAACCAAAGACTGAGATCTGTGGAGAGCCATGAATGCCTACGCCAGCTGGCAGGGCACTTGATGATGATGATGATCTGTTTCCTATTTTTCTCCACATTGCTTCCCAAATAAGTGTTTGATTCCACTTCTTGAAGTTAGGTTTCACCAAGGGTGATTGAGTTGTTATTTGTTTGGTTTAATTTATCTTTGTCTTTCCCGTTTGCATTTTTAGACCTAATTGTGGACACCTCTCATCAAGTGTGATTAGTTTATCCTGCACTGATTATGTTTGTGTGTGACAGAAATGTAGTGTCATCGGCAATGCCCAAATCATCTAGTTACTTTGTTAAAAGTCCATTGAATTCTATATTTGGCGGTAGTTGTCTTCATAGCCCAGTCAGTAGTCAGTAATAATAATAATAGTTACTTGTAGGTTGGTCAAACCTGAAGACACGATGAAACGCCAAAGAGAAAGTACTCGAGAGTAAAATATTGGGGGAAAGGGAAGACCAAGGACAACATTTACAATAAAGAATGCACAAATCTCATCGGGGGGACTCCATGGTGAAGTGATTAAGACAACTGCCTCATGTTCAGAAAATCGTGAGTTCATTTTCAGACTCTCAGTTCATGAGAGCAATGTTTTTGGAGATCCCTGAGTTTGTGCTGTTTGATGCCTTCGGCAGGTGGCTGGCTGCTCTGAGGTGAGAGACTGAAATGGATGGGATCAATCCTGTTGCAGTGAAGTTGCTTCTGAGAGGTTATGGTGTCTTCTCAGGTTTGACCCAAGCATAGGGCTGGGAATTGTTTCCTTACTCTTGCTATTTAATTATATTGACACAAACTCTTTTGTACCACACGAAGAATGTTGTTGTCTAGGGTCTAATGTTTCTACTATCTCACTGCAGAGTGGAAGCTGAGCTATCCACCTACCACACACTACAAGTCACCACTGCAGCACACATCCATCACTCAGTGAATAAGATTGAATTTGCACACATAATATTCCTTTAATCCTGAATTAACATGGACACACGTAACATATAAATCCAGGAACAATAATTCTCTCAGAATATTTTCATCACAATTGAACACTTCGGATAACACTGCCTTTCAAGGCCTACTTAAACTCATCTACCATGACAATTTTACTACTGGCCACTCTTCTGGCCCGAAATCAATGGATCCAACCCACACTGGATCTAAGCCTCTGCTAACTATCCGACCCTCTTTAGGGCTAGGCTTCAATTCACTATGTCTGCTGCTAACCGGGCTCAGTCTTTAATCCTTAGTCTCAGAATTCCCATCACTGAAAACCACAGGGCAGAGTTCTATCACTAACTCCCTTCTCATTCACTTTGCAGACCACCGACTTACACTTGTTGGCTCTCAACATTCAACTGTCCATCCGAAACCTCTCGGGATCTCGACTTCAACTGACCCCCAGTCAATGTTTTCCATTGTCTTTTTAACTTTCTTTTCCGTCCTCCCTGGGTTCCCCACCACATTACTACCCAGCCTAAAACTGTCTCTCTCCCCATCCATACTAGCGGGCTGAAAACCCCTTCACACCCCTTAACTCACTGTCTCCACCTTTCGTCTATTCTTTCTCATGCCCAGTCACTTGTTTATGTACTAGCAAGGTCACTCTCCTTAATGTCAGTGAACCCAGGTGTCACTTGTTTTCCCGGGAGGAATGTGGAATCAACAACTTAGTTCCTCCGTCTCCCCATGGACTTCTACGAATCGTTCCGCCAGCTTATTCACAATATCAATCCGTTCCGCCCCTTGTTCTCCCAAGAAGGTTCTGAGAGGTTTCGACATTTGCTTTCGCATCTGGTCGACCACCATCATCTCTTCAAGACTCTCATAATCCCTCTTGAATTCAGCCAAGTCCATCCATTTTTGGAGATAGGATTTCAACCTCAGACTGTAGGCGGCGAATAGTTCTCCCGGCTCTCGTCTAGACGATCTAAACTTTTTCCGATACGTTTGTGCTGTGACCTCATAATGCTTCATCAAAGCGGCTTTTAATTCCTCTTACTGATTTTCATGTCCTGGTGGTAGGCGTGTGTAGACCTCGTACCCCGAACCACGTAAGGCCTGGGATAATTTAAGAGCCCATCGGCTTTTATCCAGTCCCATAGCGACTGCCATAGCCTCGAATCGATTCGCAAAGTTGTCACATTTTTCTTTAGACTCCTCATAAACAGCTAAGGGAAACTTCATTGCATGGTAGCTAGATCCACTCATGTTGGTTGAACCATGTAACGATGATCCGCCTTCCGCGCCCTCTATCTCTCCCTTAGTTTGTGTTTTGAGTTCTAACTCTTTCATGCAGTATTCATGTTGCCTCATCTTGTCCGCCTCTTCAGCTTGCAACCTCTTGTTGTCCTGTTCCATGTCAAGTCTCTTGGCCTCTTGTTCCATTACTAGTCGCTTGGACTCCTGTTCCATTACTAGTCGCTTGGACTCCTGTTCCATTTCCATGCGTTTCAATTCCAACTCGGCCTTCCGATCTTCTCGTTCTGCTTGACGAATTTCTCTCTCTCTCTCCTGTACGTAATCCGTTAGTTCCGAACCAGCTAAACCAATCGCCTCCCCATTGGCCCTTAGTTCTGCTGTAGTTACTTTAGGAGTTGCCATAGTAAAGAAGGTAAGACAGCAAAAAGAGTACAGACACTTCAAGGCAGTAAAGCAATACTCACTATAGAATTATATTCTACCTAGAACCTATATCATTTATCTATGTCTATCCAATATTATTAATCTACGACACCACACAGTACATCACAACCACTCTCTCATCCACAAGAGGAGATATAGGATAAAGACTTATGTAGACGTGTGACCGTTTGACTAGGTATGTAATGTGTCTTACTACCTATCCACATTCACTCTGTCTGGAACTTTCTCACTGTAAAGTCACCAGCATTAATGAAATGTTTCTACCATAAATGTAATGGCACCATATATCCAATGGACGTCCTTCCATTAAAAGTCATCAATGTATACTTATATTTATTCCAATCAGTATGTCCCAACATGCCGGTACTCCGCTATGCCTGTGCCAATATGCAGGTACCCCTCTATGCATATGCCCTGTTATGCCTCCAGGTCATATGGGTATTATGTTGTACCCCGCTTGCTCCACCAATTATGTCACTTGTTTTCCCGGGAGGAATGTGGAATCAACAAGCACATCTTCAAACTTATTATCTGTTGGGATTATTGACTGACTTCTGTCTACACTCCTCCCTTCTGTCTTCCCTTCCATATATCTATTTCTTTCACTCTCTCTGTTATTCCCTCAACACATACTCCGACAACAGTTCCTTTCAACGATAAATAAAAGATTTATTAATAAAAACTATGTCTGGTGTATGTATGGACTGTGTAAGCGTAGTTGATAGTGTATTCTATTGTTGGTGCCAGAATGAACTCTGAATGTCTAGCAGCGGTGCCACTCATTATGCAAAACCACAGGACAGCACATCAAACAGGAAAGCTCTCACCCTGGATGATCCGTATGCTTGAGTCTGACGGTAAATCCGTTATTGAATGAAACAAAACTGTTCACCTCTGTATCACTGTACAGTAATAATAATCCGGTCAGTTTATGACTTCGCCCGAGTCTGTTTCATGAAAGTATTTATCTGACACTGAAAAACACCACATCACCACAGTTCAGCATATTGTCTCTATGAGTAGCAATGTTTTTACTTGTCTATTGTCTATGCCTACAAGACGTAGGTATTTTTATTCTGCTTTGTTTTCTGCAAACTTATATTCCTTTTTTTTCTTATTACTTTAGTTATCTGGATCTTCTTTTTCAAAGTTCCTTTAAAAGTATAGTTTATTTCTTCTTTGATCCTGTCTAATTTTTTTCTTGGTTTATTGGGGTATTTGCTCTCCCCACAAATGAAATGCCTTCAGTTTTATCTTCAAAGCTTTTCCAGCACACACGAAGTATGTGTCTATCTTCTCGTTATATCCGGATAGGAGTTGAACCTGTGAAAAGTATAACAGATCCAGTGATAAGTGTCTGCCACTTAATACTACTTATGCAAGTGTCCTTCTCCAGCCATAATGACAAGGCTTCCGAAGTAAACACCCACATAAGACATATGAATTCATCAAAATCTAACTTATTCACTAATAGAAAGCAATGATAAACGCTATGCTTACACATCTATGGTCCTATGCTAAACTATTACTCTAAAGTATTAATACCTTATATATGCACTTATCCTCCTGGAATCGAAATACACTAGCGAATAACACACTAATATCCCATCTTCTTTAAACCATTAGGGACGTGTATTTCTTTCCCCACTCAGGAGCATATCTCATTCAGCCCAGTTTGGAACACACACTAACTAGAAACCTTAGTTGCTACTATTTATAACAAGTGTCTAATCCTACGTGATTGTTTGATCTACAATCAAATTTGCCGTATCCTTCCCCTCAAAAAGCGGTGAAATCGCGTAGTGGTTAGTTGTTCGTTTCTCTCCGTTCTTACGCCGTTCTTCCGTTCATCGCTGGTCGCACTTCAAAGAAATCTACGTTTTCCCGTCGGCCGATACGAGCGGCAGCCACTGACCTCGGCACGTACCTGTATCCTATTTTTATATTCGGAGGTCAATGATCTATACTTTATTCTTCCTCTCAGAATGAAGTACACAATTGTTAACCCTCCTCCTCCATTGCATTTTGATATGTAAGTTATCAAGGAATCACTAAACTGCAGTTTCGTGACATAGAGAGTCGACTCTTCATCAATGTAGTTTTGATTCCTATGATCCTCCAACTTATTCCTCTTCCTCTGGAGTTGGATGTCTAGATAAGAAATCTGCTCCTACATTCTCCTTACCAAGGATGTATTCCACTGTGAAGTCCTGTTGCAACAACAACGTCCATCACATCCACCGTGCGTTGAGCTTCTGCGAAGTAGCCATGAACATCACGTGTTGATGATATGATTGGATCCTCACATGGATCAACCCCTCATCCAATAGGCGACCTCATATGCACCCTACCATACTACTCATGACTGAAACTAGTGTTGGCTCATCGCTCCTGTCCGCCCTGTCGACCTCCTTTCGACTTGCTTAAGCGACGGCTCACAATACAGACGGATTGTCCCATCGTGATTGTAACACTGCTTCCATGTCCTCTTGGTTTCCCCCGGCCTTGCCTCTGGGGATGTTCCCCCTCGTCCTCGTTGGACCGAGTCGTCTTTCCCAAATCTCCTGGACTTTTGCTTCTAGGACCATCTTGGGCGATATTGGATCTGGTCAGCCCCTCTTCGGTTGGAGTCCTGGGTATTTCTCGCCTTACCCGACGTTACCCACCCCTTCTGAACTTGGTTACCGTGAAACTTTCACTCTGGTCCTTTCCCTGACATGTGATTTCCCTCCTCCTTTCATTGGGTAAATCTGACTTATCACGTTCTGTCCCATAGGCTCTCCTATGTTGTACTGGCGATCTCTGGTCTTCGTCTGGACTGGTAACTTTTGTCCCAATGGCTGCCATCACCATAAAGTGCGAAGCTTTGCTCCCGGATCTCTCCTCATATTTCCTAATGAGATGCCTAGGGAGATTTTTCTGCTCTTCCCCGATCCGGATTTTGTAGATGTTCTTGGACACCACCTTTTCCACAGGATAAGGTCCTTTCCATCCTACTTGAAGTATATTGGTCTCTGCTGGACTCCACACTTCCACTTTGTCTTCCACTTTAAGAGCTATTTTCCTCTTAGTCCGCTTGTTGGGTGGTGCGTTCTGGCACTCCGAACAAGACTTCAACCACCGGCGTACATCACCGGTCATTCCTGGCCAGCAATAATGGCCGGAAATTTGCTGCAAGGTCTCTCTGACACCCATATGTCGATTCACTCCTATGATGTGTCCACTCTGAAGAATGTGAGGACGGTGGGTCTCTGGAACCACCCACTGCTCGTGCAGATTGTCTCCCCTCCCAGCTCTCCGATAGAGTAGTCGATTCTTCAGAAAGTACTGTCCCCGTTCTGGTGGCTCAGCACTTCTTTGCAGCTTCCTGTAGCAAGGACACAACGTAGTATCCTTCCTCTGGGCAGTATGCAATTTTCCTATCCCTGAGTTGTCGCATAGTGTCTCTGCCTCTTTTTCCTTCCCTTGAGATCCACTGACTACTGTTCCCTGGTGGGCTGGCTGTTTGGGCATCCCCAAAAAGACATATTTCGTGCCAATGATCATGGGAAATAAGGAGTCAGATAATACAGCAGCTGGAATAATGCCCGTGACATACCTGGATTTAATCTCCACCTTGGCGATTGGCAGCGTCATGGTAACCGCACTCCTCATTGCCGGCTGTATTTCTATGGTCTCCCCTGTAAGTTGGTCTGGGCGTACCAAGCTGGCGTCTATCACAGCTTCCCCATCCAAACCGGTATCGTAGAGACAAACAACCTTCTGGCCATTGACTTCAATCAGTTTGACCACAGGTGGCCTCTCTTGGTCCGGAGTGTCTTCCATCTCCTTGACCGTTTCCTTGCCTTCCTCTTTTGATTCCTCGAGGTTGGTTATGCAATTGGCGTCTTCTGCCTTGCATCTGCAGTCCACAGTATTATGTGTTGTCGACTGGCAGTGAGTGCACCATGTTCCCTTCCTAGGTTTCCGTGTGTCCTTTTTGTTCCTTTCTCCTTCGCCGACCTCAGCCTTGTCTGTGATCACCGTCGTAGGAATCACCTTGCATGCTGCGAAGTAAGAACTTTTAGGTTTCGATCTGCAGTCCTTCGTGTTATGAGAGGGTACCTTGCAGAATTAACACCACTTCTCGGGCCACTGTCGTTTCGCTGGAGAATTCGAGGTGTTCTGGTTTCCTTCCTTCACCTTCTCTGAACTCTCCATTGACGCCTTTATATAAGGTTCCACTTTTTCTCCTTCCCAGTTTTTAGGTTTCTTTTTTCTCTTGTTTCTCCTGACCTTTGGTTTGTGTACTTAGTTCCTCCGTCTCCCCATGGACTTCTACGAATCGTTCCGCCAGCTTATTCACAATATCAATCCGTTCCGCCCCTTGTTCTCCCAAGAAGGTTCTGAGAGGTTTCGACATTTGCTTTCGCATCTGGTCGACCACCATCATCTCTTCGAGACTCTCATAATCCCTCTTGAATTCAGCCAAGTCCATCCATTTTTGGAGATAGGATTTCAACCTCAGACTGTAGGCGGCGAATAGTTCTCCCGGCTCTCGTCTAGACGATCTAAACTTTTTCCGATACATTTGTGCTGTGACCTCATAATGCTTCATCAAAGCGGCTTTTAATTCCTCTTACTGATTTTCATGTCCTGGTGGTAGGCGTGTGTAGACCTCGTACCCCGAACCACGTAAGGCCTGGGATAATTTAAGAGCCCATCGGCTTTTATCCAGTCCCATAGCGACTGCCATAGCCTCGAATCGATTCGCAAAGTTGTCACATTTTTCTTTAGACTCCTCATAAACAGCTAAGGGAAACTTCATTGCATGGTAGCTAGATCCACTCATGTTGGTTGAACCATGTAACGATGATCCGCCTTCCGCGCCCTCTATCTCTCCCTTAGTTTGTGTTTTGAGTTCTAACTCTTTCATGCGGTATTCATGTTGCCTCATCTTGTCCGCCTCTTCAGCTTGCAACCTCTTGTTGTCCTGTTCCATGTCAAGTCTCTTGGCCTCTTGTTCCATTACTAGTCGCTTGGACTCCTGTTCCATTACTAGTCGCTTGGACTCCTGTTCCATTTCCATGCGTTTCAATTCCAACTCGGCCTTCCGATCTTCTCGTTCTGCTTGACGAATTTCTCTCTCTCTCTCCTGTACGTAATCCGTTAGTTCCGAACCAGCTAAACCAATCGCCTCCCCATTGGCCCTTAGTTCTGCTGTAGTTACTTTAGGAGTTGCCATAGTAAAGAAGGTAAGTCAGCAAAAAGAGTACAGACACTTCAAGGCAGTAAAGCAATACTCACTATAGAATTATATTCTACCTAGAACCTATATCATTTATCTATGTCTATCCAATATTATTAATCTACGACACCACACAGTACATCACAACCACTCTCTCATCCACAAGAGGAGATATAGGATAAAGACTTATGTAGACGTGTGACCATGTGACTAGGTATGTAATGTGTCTTACTACCTATCCACATTCACTCTGTCTGGAACTTTCTCACTGTAAAGTCACCAGCATTAATGAAATGTTTCTACCATAAATGTAATGGCACCATATATCCAATGGACGTCCTTCCATTAAAAGTCATCAATGTATACTTATATTTATTCCAATCAGTATGTCCCAACATGCCGGTACTCCGCTATGCCTGTGCCAATATGCAGGTACCCCTCTATGCATATGCCCTGTTATGCCTCCATGTCATATGGGTATTATGTTGTACCCCGCTTGCTCCACCAATTATGTCACTTGTTTTCCCGGGAGGAATGTGGAATCAACAAGCACATCTTCAAACTTATTATCTGTTGGGATTATTGACTGACTTCTGTCTACACTCCTCCCTTCTGTCTTCCCTTCCATATATCTATTTCTTTCACTCTCTCTGTTATTCCCTCAACACATACTCCGACAACAGTTCCTTTCAACGATAAATAAAAGATTTATTAATAAAAACTATGTCTGGTGTATGTATGGACTGTGTAAGCGTAGTTGATAGTGTATTCTATTGTTGGTGCCAGAATGAACTCTGAATGTCTAGCAGCGGTGTCACATCTCGATCACTCATTATGCAAAACCACAGGACAGCACATCAAACAGGAAAGCTCTCACCCTGGATGATCCGTATGCTTGAGTCTGACGGTAAATCCGTTATTGAATGAAACAAAACTGTTCACCGCTGTATCACTGTACAGTAATAATAATCCGGTCAGTTTATGACTTCGCCCGAGTCTGTTTCATGAAAGTATTTATCCGACATTGAAAAACACCACATCACCACAGTTCAGCATATTGTCTCTATGAGTAGCAATGTTTTTACTTGTCTATTGTCTATGCCTACAAGACGTAGGTATTTTTATTCTGCTTTGTTTTCTGCAAACTTATATTCCTTTTTTTTTCTTATTACTTTAGTTATCTGGATCTTCTTTTTCAAAGTTCCTTTAAAAGTATAGTTTATTTCTTCTTTGATCCTGTCTAATTTTTTTCTTGGTTTCTTGGGGTATTTGCTCTCCCCACAAATGAAATGCCTTCAGTTTTATCTTCAAAGCTTTTCCAGCACACACGAAGTATGTGTCTATCTTCTCGTTATATCCGGATAGGAGTTGAACCTGTGAAAAGTATAACAGATCCAGTGATAAGTGTCTGCCACTTAATACTACTTATGCAAGTGTCCTTCTCCAGCCATAATGACAAGGCTTCCGAAGTAAACACCCACATAAGACATATGAATTCATCAAAGTCTAACTTATTCACTAATAGAAAGCAATGATAAACGCTATGCTTACACATCTATGGTCCTATGCTAAACTATTACTCTAAAGTATTAATACCTTACATATGCACTTATCCTCCTGGAATCGAAATACACTAGCGAATAACACACTAATATCCCATCTTCTTTAAACCATTAGGGACGTGTATTTCTTTCCCCACTCAGGAGCATATCTCATTCAGCCCAGTTTGGAACACACACTAACTAGAAACCTTAGTTGCTACTATTTATAACAAATGTCTAATCCTACGCTGATTGTTTGATCTACAATCAAATTTGCCGTATCCTTCCCCTCAAAAAGCGGTGAAATCACGTAGTGGTTAGTTGTTCGTTTCTCTCCGTTCTTACGCCGTTCTTCCGTTCATCGCTGGTCGCACTTCAAAGAAATCTATGCTTTGATCACCGTCTTTCTGTTCCCAGTTTTTCTGTCCGTTCGTTTTCCCGTCGGCCGATACGAGCGGCAGCCACTGACCTCGGCACGTACCTGTATCCTATTTTTATATTCGGAGGTCAATGATCTATACTTTATTCTTCCTCTCAGAATGAAGTACACAATTGTTAACCCTCCTCCTTCATTGCATTTTGATATGTAAGTTATCAAGGAATCACTAAACTGCAGTTTCGTGACACCAGGCATATGTCATATATCAAACGACCCCCCTGATCTCTCGGATAGTGAGATCGGATACCTAGCATTTTCAGATAAGGGCAAAAACAAAAAACAAAGTCATATGCTTAAGGTCTTACAGAGTTGGAAATCACAAAGAGAAGTCTGTAAGACTGCTAGCCTGGCAAAATTAACAAAACCTACCCATAGGTAGATAGAGCCTCTTTCCTTGGATGGAGTCTGTCTAGAAAATAATAAACCTTACACAAATGCATTCTGAAGTCAGACACTCTTACCTTTGAAATAGTAACTAGGTGTGACAAACTCCTCTTGAAAGAGAAGCAAAGAAGAAGAAGATTTCTGAGTTCATTGTATTATTTCTTAAAAGGAATATGATTCACCGGCTGAAAAGACAAAAGAAGCTGAGTCTGAAATCTCTAAAGCCACTGCTGGTTCCAGCATTGACACATCTGGATCTGGAGGGAATCTTCCTCACCACCAATGTCCTCCGGGCGGTGTGGACACAGTGCCCAGAGCTGGTCTCGGTCAGCCTGAAAAACTGTGGCTACATTGTCACGGACACTATACTAGTCCAGTTGACTAAGGTAGGTTTTGTATATATAACTGACACTATACTGGTCCAGTTGACTAAGGTAGGTTTTGTATATATAACTGACACTATACTGGTCCAGTTGACTAAGGTAGGTTTTGTATATATAACTGACACTATACTAGTCCAGTTGACTAAGGTAGGTTTTGTATATATAACTGACACTATACTAATCCAACTGACTAAGATAGTTTTTGTATATATAACTGACACTATACTAGTCCAGTGACTAAGGTAGGTTTTGTATATATAACTGACACTATACTAATCCAACTGACTAAGGTAGGTTTTGTATATATAACTGACACTATACTAGTCCAGTTGACTAAGGTAGGTATAACAGTACAGCGAAGGGACAGTGGACTATCAACAACTCCAAGACGGACGGTTCTAGTTCCATATCATTTTATTCAGAATCAAGCCAGATGTTGCTCAGTTAAATCATACGTCCATCTCTTCTTAGTCCCTGATGTTAACTGCCCCGTAACAACCAACTACGTCACGACTTGAGCATCTCTCCTCCCATTCCATCCCGATGCTCAATCGTGCTGTAGCCTTTTCCCACCTAATACCTAACTTCTGCTACACCTTCCTATGTTTTCTCTAAAGAATTTTTCCCTTAAAAATTCTTTACTCCCAATCCCACTACTCTATTCCCTCTCTTTCCTTACTTCCCTCAATTCCTCTAATCTGCTCCCAAACCAACTCTATTTTAAGTAAATATTCTATTCTGTAACTCTTTTCCCCTGCAATATAGTAAACTATAAACTTCTTCTTCATAACATAACACATTACATATAACCTTAAAAATCTCAACTTTATACAATACATCATAACACCTTTTTGAAATAAACACTCCTTCTCTTTATAAGCGATCCGCTTAAAATTCCAAACGCTGTACTCTTCTGATACCAACTGCCTATGGTCATCACCAACATTACTTACTAATTCTCTACTTTCAATCAACCGGAGAACACTCGCACATGATAGAAAGACAAAGAATCGGTGCGCACCGGAGATTCAAAGAAGTAGAACTCTTTCCCTCAAAACAACCACACTTAGCTAAATCACACACACCTTTACACCCCTATGTCATTTGAGACTTTATGTAATAAAGTCTAAAACAATTATCTCTTCTACAGTACCACTTATTATGGTAACAGTTTACGCTGCTATCTACAGCATCAAGTACCAACCATCAAAAAATTCACTCCCAAATGTCTATATATTACAGACAGTACACAATTAACAAGGTCTATCATCCCTCTAGACCTCTTCCCATATCAGCTCACATAACTAATCTTCTCTCATACCTCACTCAGAATTCTCTCTTAATCTCGCCGAAAATTTCAGCGACCCCTTTATGTCCATTTATTATGGGCATCTCTACTAAAACCTCTACTTATGCCGTTATCAACAGCAACAATATACCACCCCTGAACTCATGTCCGTGACCTTCTAACCCCTCACTGCTTGCAATTAACGTTATTCTTTCTCATTCCATATATTACGGACCCTCAAAAACCCCATGTCATTATGTCTCCACAATGTTCATTTCTCATTAACACACTTACAACCCTTTACTATTGTACTGCTATCCACAGTCTCTAACCATTCTTCGGAGTCAAACATGGATTCAATTCATGTTTTGTTAATTGCCTGTCGTAACACGTTACCCACTCCTTCTTCTATAAGCCAGCAATCTCGTGTCTCTTATGAAAGTACACCATGGCTCTTCTGACCCCATGGAAACTATGTTTAAAACTTTCCCCTCATTCACCCCACTGCTATATTAATCTTTTCCTCCCCAATATGGCGTTCAATCCATATATCCAATTAATGTTCACTTAAATTCCCCATAACCATTTTACTTGTGTATTAACCCCGTCACTTAAGTATGGCCTATGTTTCCACAACTTAACCTCTCAACGCTGATTATCACAGCAATCTTGCTAGTATAATATACATAAACTTGTTATTCACAAGGAGAATGTGTCTCTCTTCTAGTCCCCAGTAGTTTATTACTATTTTCTGAACGAAGGGTCTCAAATAAAGCCCCAGACACTGTCTTACACAAAACCATGTAAATCAAACTTAACTTAACTAATTTCTAACATGTATTTACAAACATACAAGACAATTCACTTTGACCACAAGTGAAGCGAAATAAAATCAAAACAGGACATCATACCCCCCCAAACAGTTTATACATATTTTATGTTTCCCCTCATATAATTTAAAATAATACAACATACATCCTACTCTATTGATGCCTAATACTACTGGTCACTTTTACGGACCAATAGTTTGTACGCAAAAGTCTAAGAACACCATAATCCTATTCTAAAATCAAATACTAACAATCATTTTACAATTCAAGCACAAAAAAAAACATATTACATATATGAGGCATTAAAAACTCAGATTCAATAAAAACAACTGTCTTCTCGCTAAAGAGAAGGTTTTCAAAAAAAAAAAAAAAAAATAATAATAATTCACTTAGAATTAACTACGTAAAGTGACCCATCAATCTTGGCCTCCTATACGAACCAATGTAACACATATCTATTCATACAAGTCATTCCACTATTTTTATAACCGAGAAAACAACTCACTGCCAAGTATATATATCTGTTACCACAGACCAATTCCTAACTTAGAACAATATCTGTTCTCTCAAGAAAATTCACTAATTAATAAATGACCGTCAATCATTGATTCTCTCCCCTCACAATATTCTATCTTTTACCAGACTAACTCCTAAGACATCACAATGTCTTGAATATCAGCCTAACCAACCGCTGTAAACTGCAGCACAAATCACTATTGTGGCGGCTATTTCAACACACTACAACTCATCTTTCTACTAAAGGAAACCTTACCTCGACACACTAATTGTTTCCCTTGGATTTGTTCCAAGTATTTCTACAACTACTTAATTATTATTACCGTTAACTACGGTATCTCCACCCTCCTACGTCCAACAAAACTTTGTCTATTTACTATAGACCTCTCACCAATACATCTAACTCTACTTTTAAGTTTCTCGTCTACCCGACGCAATTAATATTTCATTCTCCTGCATCAGTACTTTCTTAACATCTCACTACAACTACTCTAAACTATCCTCAAGTCTCTCCTAGCGTTCTTGCACCGCGATGATACTAGTCACACTTATCGGAACACATTCTCCAACATTCATTTAACTACTCTTGTTTACCTCCGTATCTTTCACTCCTCTTCCTATTTATCGGGATTCTTACAGAACAGCAACTCACACCACTTATAACTGACAATAGACCTCACTTTCCTCATTTCTCAGTATCAGGCATTCATACTTCAATCTGTCTCTGTCAACAATACTAAACATATTTTATGAAACGTCATTCAGAATGTTAACTCTCTTTCTGTCAACCTGTCATAAATTCCGTCCAAGATCACACATTCCAAACAAAAGACATCACACCTTTCTAATCATGTTCTTTCTATCTCTCAATTTTCATATACTCAGTTACTTTATGCTCCACGTTTTATCAACATCACTTATCACTTGTCATCATCCTATCCATACTCGACGTACATATGTGTATCTACATTTTTACACCTACAAGAACAACGGATTATCAGACAAACTACTTCACACTCAACAGGACTTTCACCATTCAACTGTTTTCTTATTTCTACTTTTCTCACTCATACCCTCCTTTTCAAAGGTCAGAATCTAATCATTGCAAACTATATCTCTCTTACACACTAACCAGCACTATCAACGGTCTCACAGAACAAACTTCACTCCGACGAGCCACTAACCTATACTTTTCCACAACCTTCTCAGATTTAATTACCTCTTCTTTCTTCGCAAGCATGACGTAATTACTTCATCCCCCTCACCAAGAACTCGTATTCTTCAAGCATCAACTTCTACAGTCTTTTATTCTTAATACTCTCGCGTTCAACTGGCTATTTTACACATGATACTCAATTTCTCCTCAACCTATATCTCCTCATCAGACACTCTCGGTTCAGCTGTCAACAATACTATACTTACTTCTCAACTACTAAGCGAAACTATCTCAGACGTCATGTCATATCTTTGAGTCGAACCATCCACTCTAGTACGAGCATTCATACTTATTTTCTCTCTCTCTCTACTAATTATGTGCTGAATCTACTCTACTTTAATTACTCCAGTTATACATCACTCAACGTAATCGCCTCTCTATATCTATCCATTCTAGACAAAGGACTATTTTAACTTCTACCTTGTTTACTCTCCCTACATCACCACCAAACACAAGATATCCTGTATTACGTATCCACGTAGAATATCATTTGTCGTAACTCTCTATCCTCAACAACACTATTGCCTACTTTGTACCATGTGACGCTACACAAAAAAATTCATCCGTCTATTTTAGACAGCCCATATGTATTTGCTCAAACCGCAACTCTTTTCATAAGCCAAAACAATGCCATATGTCCTTCGTTACCCGAAGAATTTTAACAGTTATAGAGTGTATCTAAGTTAAATATTTCATTATCTCTCAGTACATTAGTACGTCTTTCTTTTATTATGTCATCTTCACTATCTGTTGTTAACCTGTTGTTAAAGTACTCAGGTCTTAATTCTCTGAGTTTTCTTATGTTATCTTCTGTCGTCAATGAGTAAATTTCCGCTATCTGTCTATTACTATTCTTCTTCTTAAATGCTTTCTTTCTATTTCCTACATTTACGTCGGTCTGCTCACTGTTTCCTGTATACCTTACGTAACGTTTATATTTCCCCATCTCGTCTTCAGATGACACACTGATAATAGACCCTTCATCAGATTCATAATAGTTTACTGCAGACACGTCTACCCTATTCCCATAGTCGCCTTTTGCACGTCTGACTTTCTTTCTCTTTCTTGATATTCGTCTCTTAGCCTTCCCTACTTTCTTGTCATATAAACTGGTATCTAGTTCTAAAGAGTCACTAACTAAAACTCTGTCCGTCTGTCCACCAGTAACTACACCGTATAAGGGAACATCACGCTTCGAGTCAGGACCTGCTTGTAGTGCAATTCTCTCATTCTCCGAATCATCAGTATTCACAGTTGTCTCAGCATCACGGTATGTACTATAACATGCTGCGGTAGAATTATCTTCTCCATAACCTGAACTCTCACACCTAATATTTCTACACCATTTGGGAATTAATTTCATGTCTATACCTGAGGAACTTGACATAGCAGTACCTCTATTAACTATCATACTACTATTTCTTTCTTCAATACTTTTCCTCTTTGGTTTCCTTTCGTCTTTGGTTCTCTTCTGTCTATCCTTCTTAACTTCAACTGTGTCTCCTTTTTCTAATTTCACGTGAGGTGGTTCCGGAATTTCCACCGTCTTAATAGTTTGCGTTCCCTTTTCTATTTTCTTAATTGACTGTACCTGGGTTGTCTTCTCTACAGTATCCCTATGTGTCTGCGTACTATCATTTATCGTATTACTTGTCTGCGTCTGTGTCTCTCGGTCTATTCTCTTTATTAACACCGTCGTTTTCTTTTCCTGTCTAACAATCATATTGGCAATCACCTTAGGAATAGTTGAACTTTCACTTACGTTTTCTACTCTGTTCTTTGACCCTGACTTCAGATACTGTCTCTTTCTTTGTTCAAACCAGTCGTCACGTTTTTTCCTAGCAGTCTTGCCATGGGATGGCCATTTCCATAATTTCTTGGAAAAGTCTCTCTCAGGACCATTCTTGTACCTATAACACCTATCCCAGTCCGACCCTTCACCATAACGTCTGTTCTCACCGTCTTTTACCCCACATACATCAGGTCTTGGTTCATAATAGCCATATTGTCTTCTGTCTTTATTAAGCAGTGTCTGTTTCCTGATATTCTTTCCTACTCTATTATAGTCTACCTTAAATCTATAAGGGTCTTGTCCAGTCGTTCTGTTCTTCAACGTTTCTACAAAATTCTCTACTTCATTAACTGCTACCTTTAACTCTCCCAACCATGTACTAATACGTTGTAATTCTACATGTAGGAAATTCATATTAACTTCTTTGTAATTTCTATCAAGCCCAAAACAATATTCCTACATCTTCTTCTGCACATTCCTTGTTACCTGGAAAAAAAATTTGTATGTTTCTCTACTGTGCTATGTTGGGTCTGCCTGTTGTTGCCGTTCCCATCCCAGTTAAAACTTGTGCCATCATGCTGAAATATTTACAGTTATTCAAGCAAAAAAAAACAATCAATAGTTATTACTATACAGTCTTAAATTAAACAAAGGATGTTATCTTCCTCCTGAAACTCAATAATTTTCTATTTAATATAAAAATTTAATTATATTACCCCTGTTCTCGTTGAGCTAAATTTTCCAATCGAAAATGAAGTCCTTGCCGTCTCTTCCCCTGTATGCCTAGACTGAGAAGCACTGTATCTGGAACCAAGATCGACAAAGCGGCTTCAGTAAGGATCAAAAGTGCTCGACTCGGCTCGATAGGCTCGACTGGGCTCGATAGGCTCGACTGGGCTCGATAGGCTTGACTGGGCTCGATAGGCTCGACTGGGCTCGATAGGCTCGACTGGGCTCGATAAGACAGTGAAGAACGACTAAACGTATCAGCCACCCAGGGACGGGCTCTTGAAACAAGGCAAGGAACGATTGGATGTATCAGCCACCCAGGGACGGGCTCTTGAAACAAGGCAAGGAACGATTGGATGTATCAGCCACCCAGGGACGGGCTCTTGAAACAAGGCAAGGAACGATTGGATGTATCAGCCACCCAGGGACGGGCTCTTGAAACAAGGCAAGGAACAATTTAAATCAGAGGACAGCACTGGCCATCCCTCTGAAATCAGCAATGAACAATAGTCAGCCTCTCAAAACAACCGACCGACAGTGTAGAGCAGCGGCGGCTGACTGACTTGACAAAGCGGCTCTCTCACACAACGGAGTCCGGAGATGATTTTACAACGGGTCGATTGGCTCGATAATGATCTGAGAACTGCCTGGGCTTCACCACCAGTAAAGCTCGAAAACGATTTGAGAGCGGACTGGACTTCACCACCAGTAAAGCTCGAAAACGATTTGAGAGCGGACTGGACTTCACCACCAGTAAAGCTCGAAAACGATTTGAGAGCGGACTGGACTTCACCACCAGTAAAGCTCGAAAACGATTTGAGAGCGGACTGGACTTCACCACCAGTAAAGCTCGAAAACGATTTGAGAGCGGACTGGACTTCACCACCAGTAAAGCTCGAAAACGATTTGAGAGCGGACTGGACTTCACCACCGCATGAAGATACTACAGGCTGATCTGTTCCAGTCTAGGTCGACATTTTGGAAAACCTTCTAAAGTCCGTTCAGCAACAATCTGATAACGTGCTAATGTTTCAAAGGCACCGCATTTTCCACACAACCGCTGTATGAAGTAGTGGCTGCATCAAATATAGTGGCCTAGTAGCTCCGCTATGTACCGCGACAACTGAAGTTTTTCATCCTGGTCTGGGCAACAATTCTGTACTATAACAGTACAGCGAAGGGACAGTGGACTATCAACAACTCCAAGACGGACGGTTCTAGTTCCATATCATTTAATTCAGAATCAAGCCAGATGTTGCTCAGTTAAATCATACGTCCATCTCTTCTTAGTCCCTGATGTTAACTGCCCCGTAACAACCAACTACGTCACGACTTGAGCATCTCTCCTCCCATTCCATCCCGATGCTCAATCGTGCTGTAGCCTTTTCCCACCTAATACCTAACTTCTGCTACATAGGTTTTGTATATATAACTGACACTATACTAATCCAACTGACTAAGATAGGTTTTGTATATATAACTGACACTATACTAATCCAACTGACTAAGATAGAGATAGATTTTGTAAATATAACTGACACTATACTAGTCCAGTGACTAAGGTAGGTTTTGTATATATAACTGACACTATACTAGTCCAGTGACTAAGGTAGGTTTTGTATATATAACTGACACTATACTAATCCAGTGACTAAGGTAGGTTTTGTATATATAACTGACACTATACTAGTCCAGTGACTAAAGTAGGTTTTGTATATATAACTGTCACTATACTAGTCCAGTGACTAAGGTAGGTTTTGTATATATAACTGACACTATACTAGTCCAGTGACTAAGGTAGGTTTTGTATATATAACTGACACTATACTAGTCCAGTACTAAGGTAGGTTTTGTATATATAACTGACACTATACTAGTCCAGTGACTAAGGTAGGTTTTGTATACATAACTGACACTATACTAGTCCAGTGACTAAGGTAGGTTTTGTATATATAACTGACACTATACTAGTCCAGTTGACTAAGGTAGGTTTTGTATATATAACTGTCACTATACTAGTCCAGTGACTAAGGTAGGTTTTGTATATATAACTGACACTATACTAGTCCAGTAACTAAGGTAGGTTTTGTATATATAACTGACACTATACTAGTCCAGTTGACTAAGGTAGGTTTTGTATATATAACTGACACTATACTAGTCCAGTGACTAAGGTAGGTTTTGTATATATAACTGACACTATACTAGTCCAGTTGACTAAGGTAGGTTTTGTGTGTATAACTGATACTATACTAGTCCAGATGACCAAGGTAGGTTTTGTATATATAACTGACATTATACTAGTCCAGTTGGCTAAGGTAGGTTTTGTGTGTATAACTGACACTATACTAGTCTAATTGACTACGGTAGGTTTTATGTGTATAACTGATACTACACTAGTCCAATTGACTAAGGTAGATTTTGTGTGTATAACTGACACTATACTAGTCTAATTGACTAAGGTAGGTTTTATGTGTATAACTGATACTACACTAGTCCAATTGACTAAGGTAGGTTTTGTGTGTATAACTGACACTATACTAGTCCAATTGACTTAGTCAGGTTTTATGTGTATAACTGATACTATACTATTCCAACTGACTAAGATAGGTTTTGTATATATAACTGACACTATACTAGTCCAGTTGACTAAGGTAGGTTTTGTGTATATAACTGACATTATACTAGTCCAGTTGGCTAAGGTAGGTTTTGTGTGTATAACTGATACTACACTAGTCCAATTGACTATGGTAGTTTTCTTATATGTAACTGACAATTACTAGTCCAATTGACTAAGGTAGGTTTTGTGTGTATAACTGACACTATACTATAGTGTGTGTTTTTTTTGTTTTTTTTTGCCTCAATATAAAATTCAATATCTCAGTAACCAACTGAGGGAAAATGATGAGATTTAGTATATCTATCTATCTATCTGTCCGTCCGTCCCGTCCCGTCCCGCCCATCCCGTCCCGCCCATCCCGTCCGTCCGGCCGGTCTGTCTGTTTGTCCACGCTATTAAATATTGATAAAAGTTACTGGAAAAAACGTCATGACCATGTGTTGAAAGAGGAAGAGGACTATTGGAGAAAGGATGGATTGAAGGTTGTATGTTAGATTCCGGGCCGCGTCCTTCATTTCAAGAGTGCATTTTTTTCTTTCCGGACACTCCCGAGGGTCGTCGCTGGAGCTACGGAGTTCATGCTTTGTGCGACGCTTTCCGCGCTGCGGAAAGAAACTGAGCCATATGAGATAAAAACCCGTTGCAATGCAGCCGACCCTGTCGATTGTAAGCTACTTCTTTCATTGCACCCACTCCCATACGAATCCGGATACCCCTTTGTTTGTCATCTGAATTTGCAGGTCCCCATTACCGTAAATATAACTTTTTTAGCGAGAAATCACTAGTTGTTAAGCAAAACATCAAAGGAATGTCGCCGCTTTCAATGATTTAAGTTGTTTTTGGACCTATCAAAGACATATTTCTTGGGTGGGGGTAAATATAAGACGGCTGGAAAAATTTCATAACGATGCAACAGACAGTTTTCAAAATAATTGATCGTGAATGAAGGCAAACAAATGTGGACATACTATAGTCCAATTGACTAAGGTAGGTTTTGTATATATAACTGACACTATACTAGTCCAATTGGCTAAGGTAGGTTTTGTGTGTATAACTGACACTATACTAGTCCAGTTAACTAAGGTAGGTTTTGTATATATAACTGACACTATACTAGTCCAATTGGCTAAGGTAGGTTTTGTATATATAACTGACACTATACTAGTCCAATTGACTAAGGTAGGTTTTGTGTGTATAACTGACACTATACTAGTCCAATTGACTAAGGTAGGTTTTGTATATATAACTGACACTATACTAGTCCAATTGACTAAGGTAGGTTTTGTGTGTATAACTGACACTATACTAGTCCAATTGACTAAGGTAGGTTTTGTGTGTATAACTGACACTATACTAGTCCAGTGACTATGGTAGGTTTTGTATATATAACTGACACTATACTAGTCCAATTGACTAAGGTAGGTTTTGTGTATAACTGACACTATACTAGAACAGTGACTAAGGTAGGTTTTGTGTGTATAACTGACACTATACTAGTCCAGTGACTATGGTAGGTTTTGTATATATAACTGACACTATACTAGTCCAATTGACTAAGGTAGGTTTTGTGTGTATAACTGACACTATACTAGTCCAATTGACTTAGGTAGGTTTTGTGTGTATAACTGACACTATACTAGTCCAGTGACTATGGTAGGTTTTGTATATATAACTGACACTATACTAGTCCAATTGACTAAGGTAGGTTTTGTGTATAACTGACACTATACTAGTCCAGTGACTAAAGTAGGTTTTGTGTATAACTGACACTATACTAGTCCAGTGACTAAGGTAGGTTTTGTGTGTGCAACTGACACTATATAGTCCAGTGACTAAGGTAGGTTTTGTGTATATAACTGACACTATACTAGTCCAGTGACTATGGTAGGTTTTGTATATATAACTGACACTATACTAGTCCAATTGACTAAGGTAGGTTTTGTATATATAACTGACACTATACTAGTCCAATTGACTAAGGTAGGTTTTGTATATATAACTGACACTATACTAGTCCAATTGACTAAGGTAGGTTTTGTATATATAACTGACACTACACTAGTCCAGTGACTAAGGTAGGTTTTGTGTGTATAACTGATACTATACTAGCCCTGTTGACTAAGGTAGGTTTTGTGTGTATAACTATAACTGACACTATACTAGTCCAATTACAAGTTGATTAGTGCCACAGACAGCAGATCACAACTCCAAGACTTTCCTAATTACAACATATCTAGGCAACCTTCTGGCCTGGAGAAACAACAGGGGAGGATAAACTTTATGAACCACTGAGTGAACCTAGACAGTGATGTTTATACAAGAGACAACATTGCAGGTGTAGACAGTTTCAGGTGAAAGAAAGAAGAAGAAACTAGTCCAATTTACCAAGATAAATTATGTTTATATTACTGACACCTTACCAGACCAATTTACCAAGGTAATTCATGTGTATGTATTTATAACCAATAACATGCATGTATTTATAACTAATAACATGCTAGTCCAATTTACCAAGGTGGTTTAATATATGTAATTGACACTGTAGTTGTACAGTTTACAAAGTTATGGTATTAACTAAAACCATACTAGCCCACTTTACCAAATTAGGTTGCATCTGCACGTAATATATATGTTGCACTAATTTAGTTTATTAAGGTAGGTTACACATGTTTGTACTTGACATCACACCAGTCCAATTTATTCAGGCTGGTTATGTATGTTTGAATTGATAGTCACTATCGATTTATTATGGCTGGTTACGTTTGTAACTGACACCATACTAGTCCAGTTTATTACGGCTGGTTATATTTATAACTAACACCACATTAATTCAATTTACCGAGGCAGGTTACACACATTTGTAACTAACACCACACTAGTCTAATTTACCGAGGCAGGTTACACACATTTGTAACTAACACCACACTAGTTCAATTTACCGAGGCAGGTTACATATATTTGTAACTTACACCACACAAGTTCAATTTACCGAGGCAGGTTACATTTGTAACTTACACCACACTAGTTCAATTTACTGAGGCAGGTTACATTTGTAATTGACACCACATTAGTTCAATTTACCAAGGCAGGTTACATTTGTAATTGACACCACACTAATTCAATTCACCGAGGCAGGTTACATTTGTAACTGACACCACACTAATTCAATTCACCGAGGCAGGTTACATATATTTGTAACTTACACCACAATAGTTCAATTTACTGAGGCAGGTTAGATATATTTGTAACTTACACCACACTAGTTCAATTTACCGAGGCAGGTTACATTTGTAACTTACACCACACTAGTTCAATTTACTGAGGCAGGTTACATTTGTAATTGACACCACATTAGTTCAATTTACCAAGGCAGGTTACATTTGTAATTGACACCACACTAATTCAATTCACCGAGGCAGGTTACATTTGTAACTTACACCACACTAGTTCAATTTACCAAGGCAGGTTACATTTGTAACTGACACCACACTAGTCCAGTTTATTACGGCTGGTTAAATTTGCAGGACCTGGTGATTTCTTGGGTGAGCCCAGTATCAGAGCACCTTGTGTCAGCTCTGCATTTTGGAAAACCTCCTTAGATAGTGGTAAATGCTCATGTCCTGCCCCTGTTTACCCTTGAGGGCCGACTTGTACATAGAAGGGTGGAGACGACTTCACTCTGAGGCCATGGAATGTCCAATGAAATTACCCAGGAAGGCTAATTCGGGCAACAATACCAGAAAGAAATTGTATGTGTAGGTCCAAAGATGCAAATATTGTAGCTCTGCAGTAAACAGGCACATAATTTCATCTAAAACAAAAATCAAATATTGCATGAGCAAAGAAGAATACTTATCTGTTAAAGGGCATCACACGTGTATTTAGGGTAAGAATAAATATTGAATTATTTGTTTCTTTTTATGTTGCGTATCCCTTACAGGACATTGCAGTCAACACCAGCATTTTTCAGCTGCTGTTGATGTACTAGGCAAGTTTTTACGTTCAGTAGTTTGCCATTGCTTTCTGAACTACCGGCTTACATACCCCCGTAAGTTACCAGCGCAGCGCAAACCACTGCCGATTCTCGCAGCTACTGTTTTCCCCACATGGATATACAGGATTACGAACAATTTCACCAACTCCTTGGCCAGGGAGACCATTTGAATTTAATTATTGCCAAGTTATAAACACCGCTTGTCAACTGAATTATGTAAAACAACTGTGTAGCTGGTCTTTTACTTATGTAAAACAATGAAGGCTTTTAAAGTCACATAAAGAACAATTAAATGTAGCTGTTTTGAGATTTTTACGCTATGGCTTTGAATGCAATTTGCAATCACATATACCATGTTCAAAGAACAGCTACAGGCGGTTTGAGAGCATACTGCCTTTCACTGGTTTCCATACAATGATATGAGTATGGGTTGTTTAGAAGGCAAACCACTGGATGTAAATTTGTCTAGAAATCACAAACAGCCCAAAAATACTGAGGTAGGTATACCTCTGTGATGTCCTGTAAAGGACATGCAATGACTTAACTATATTTCGAGAGATTTCCTACTCTTATTTTCAGACTGCAAGAATTATACATGAACATAAAATATATTGTACAAAATAAGGAAATATAACTCTAACCCAAAAGGCAACAAAAACTTCTGTGAGTTATGTTTTCCTTATTTTGTATATTTTATTTTCATATATAACTTTCAGCCTGACACTACGAGAGTTGGAAATCTCTTGAAGCATAACTATTTTTATTTTTTCTTAATATGACTGCTTCATTCATGTGTTAACGGGGCCCTAATGGAAGCAATGAATAGTAACACTAACAAATCATACACGTCATAAGATGCCATTAAGTAGGTTTGGTCTTAAGGTTGAAAACTGCATCCCATAGAAAACTCTAGCTTCAAATTCCAACCAACCCAGGACAAGTCTAAAGAAAAGGAAACATGAATAACCATAAACAAAGGAGGCTTTTCTAGAAGAGATATGACACAATGCAGAAATATCTTCAGTATTGGGACCTGAATATTGCAGGAAATAGCTAAAGATAAGATGGCTTGATGAGTTGGTTGAATCTTTGCTTCAGTAGGAATAAAGTGGCAGAAGAAGAAGAGGAAGAATGCCTGGCCAAGCCAGCATTGCCTTTACATACATAACCAGTTGTCAGCTTTATGATATCCAAGCGACAAAAAGGCATAAACTGAGTGTATCAAACTTGGAGAGTGTGTCTGTGATGAAGAAAGACAGAACTAAATCTAAAAGAACTGAATCTTGTATACTGCAGACAGATCATCAGCAATATAGGGAAATGAACAAAGACTATGTTTGCAGCAACAGAGTATCTTTACAGAAAGCTTGGAAAGCAGTACCAGCAGCTGCTGCTGAAGATTAAGAGAGAGGGAATGCAGAAGAATAGTAGTAATAGGAGAAAGGAATGAGGAGGAAAAGGAGATAAAAGAAAAAGGATAAGAAGAAGTAGAAGACAAAGAAGAAGAAAAGGTAACATGTTTGATTGAAGAAGCAGACAAAGAAGAAGTTATGGAGGCGGAGTAAACGAAGCAGCATAAAAATAATAAAAAGAAATGTTACCTGTCTGATTGAAGAACACAAAGAAAAATTTTTGGAGGAGAGGTAAAATAAGCAGTAGAATAAGAAATGCTACCCTTTTGAATTAAAAAGACAAACAAGAAGATGAAGTTACAAAGGAGGAATAATAATAATGTATGTTAGTTAGTCAAGGTTCCAACTTCACGGCAACAGGTTGTCCCCATTATGCTCCATTCCTGTGCCAGTGAATATCACACAAAATGCTCCCCACTGTCCAGTGTGAAAAGTGGAGTAGACAGGAGTCTCGGCAATCCAACAGCCCCTGCACAGGTACACTGTGCATAATGCCGCCGCCAGAATGCCAACACAAAAGTCCTCCACGAAAACCACAGTTCATCATCGATGGACTCGGCAGTCACCAGAAAGACCTCATTGACCCGGGTTTTCTCACATGGCTCGGTCTTTCTGCAGGGTGACCCGCCGAAAGTGTCGCATAAAGCACGAATTTGTAAGGAATAATGATAATTAGAAGATACAATTAAAAAATGATAACCTCTCTGCACTTGTCCACAGAACTTACCCAAACTGCTGCACGTCAACATAAGTCAATGCAAGCACCTGACTGCCAGGTGTTTGACTATTTTATCCAGACACCTGCCTCACCTGCAAGCTCTCCACACCTGCGGAGTCCCTTCACTGACATACGAAGCAGTGTTATACTTCATGAAATCAACTAAAGAGTTGAAATTCCTGGATGTGTATGACCTCAAAACAAAACCGGATGAATACCAAATCCTGACCCAAGCTGCTAAAGAGCGAGGTATGCAGCTTGTGATCACAGAACCAAAACAGCACAACTCAAAAGGGCTAACAAAAGAAAATGACCAGACTGAAAGCACCACTCATGGAGAAAATAGTGCCAGTGAAGAGGTATCAATATGTTAGGAGGCAACAGAAGACAGGACAGCAGCAAATACATTCAATTCCTGATATGAGGATGATCTATATTATGACTATCATCAAGTGCCTTGCAGACTGGGTTGAGCGATCCTGATTCTCCACACCTTGAGATCTCCAACAGCATGCATGAGTTCATGTGCTGACATTTCCTTGCTATGACAAAAGACTGGCAAGGTTCCTCTCTCCATGTCGTCCTATCTCTCTTTCCAGAGTTTCTCTTCTCATAATGTGGCCAAAACATGACAGCTGCTTGTTTATGATAAGTTGTGATAAGAGAAGCGGCTGGCCGAGTGGCTAGAACGCCAGACTCTCCTTCAGGAGACCCGGGTTCAACCCCTTGGTAAGGTGTGGAATTTTTTTCTGTTGGGGGGCAAAAAGAAAATCCTAACCTGCACAGTTTGCGGCGACTGCACTAGCCAGGTGCCCTTTATTCCTCAGGCTCAAAGATCCCTCTGCCATACACCGCAAGGTACTATATTGGCTGTAAATGACAGTTTTGACAGTGATAAGTTGCCTTTGTGTATTTGCCTCTTTCAAAAATTTAGATTACTCCTTATGGCTGTCCGCAGTATTTTCAGCATTCTTCTATAAAACCACACCTCTGACACCCTGAATGTCATGATAACTTTTTTTCTTTCCAAAAGACAATCATGAAGATGTTTTAAACACCTTACAAACTTGATGTAAGGGCTTACATTGGAGATAAATGCAAACATACTACAGGGAACTTGATGTAAGGGCTTACATTGGAGATAACTGCAAACATACTACAGGGAACTTGATGATTGGGGATAATTACAGATATGCTACGATTCACTTAAACGACCATTCCCTGAAACAAGTAATGAGTTTCAAGTACCTAGGAAGTATAATATCATCAAATGGCAAATCAGAAGAGATTGAAAATAGATGCAATAAGACAAACCAACTCATTGGACAAATGGCACCAATACAAAAGAACAAACATGTATCAGTAACTACTAAGAAAGCACTTTACAACACAATCCTCCTACCAACTCTATGTTACCAATGCCAAACCTGGACAATGACAAAGAGAAAAGAAAAATAACAACAGAAATGAGATTCCTGAGAATACTCCTCAGTGTATCAAGACGCGATAAGATCAAAAATTAAGAAATCAGGGCTAAAGTGGGGGTTATAGCAGGGCTAGATTTTATTAGAAGGCAGCAAGTCAAATGGTTTGGCCATGCAACTAGATAAAGGCCAGTATACCACAACAAGCAATGATGTACAGACCAGAGGGAAGCAGAGGAAGAGGCCGACCACGTAAATGGACAGAGGGAATAGCAGAGTCCATGGGAATATAGATACATGAAGCCCATAAGCGGGCACTCTACTGCTCTTTATACTTCACCTTGACACAGCAAGGTACAAGAGGAACATGATGAGGTGATATGAGATGAGATGCTACAGGGAACATGATGTAAGAGCTTATATTTGGGATACCTACAAATATACTACAGGGAACTTGATACAAAGGCTTAAATTGGGGATAATTACAAACATGCTACAGGGAACTTGATGTAAGAACTGAATTGGGGACAATTACAAACATGCTACAGGGAACTTGATGTAAGAACTTTATTGGGGACAATTACAAACATGCTACAGGGAACTTGATGTAAGAACTTAATTGGGGATAATTACAAACATGCTACAGGGAACTTGATGTAAGAACTTAATTGGGGACAATTACAAACTTGCTACAGGGAACTTGATGTAAGAACTGAATTGGGGACAATTACAAACATGCTACAGGGAACTTGATGTATGAACTGAATTGGGGATAATTACAAACATGCTACAGGGAACTTGATGTAAGAACTGAATTGGGGACAATTACAAACATGCTTCAGGGAATTTGATGTAAGAACTTAATTGGGGACAATTACAAACATGCTACAGGGAACTCGATGTAAGAACTGAATTGGGGACAATTACAAACATGCTACAGGGAACTTGATGTAAGAACTGAATTGGGGACAATTACAAACATGCTACAGGGAACTTGATGTAAGAACTTAATTGGGGACAATTACAAACTTGCTACAGGGAACTTGATGTAAGAACTGAATTGGGGATAATTACAAACATGCTACAGGGTACTTGATGTAAGAACTTAATTGGGGACAATTACAAACATGCTACAGGGAACTTGATGTAAGAACTGAATTGGGGACAATTACAAACATGCTACAGGGAACTTGATGTAAGAACTGAATTGGGGACAATTACAAACATGTTACAGGGAACTTGATGTAAGAACTTATTTGGGGACAATTACAAACATGCTACAGGGAACTTGATGTAAGAATTTAATTGGGGACAATTACAAACTTGCTACAGGGAACTTGATTTAAGAACTGAATTGGGGACAATTACAAACATGCTACAGGGAACTTGATGTAAGAACTGAATTGGGGACAATTACAAACATGCTACAGGGAACTTGATGTAAGAACTTAATTGGGGACAATTACAAACATGCTACAGGGAACTTGATGTAAGAACTTAATTGGGGACAATTACAAACATGCTACAGGGAACTTGATGTAAGTACTTAATTGGGGACAATTACAAACATGCTACAGGGAACTTGATGTAAGAACTTAATTGGGGACAATTACAATCAAGTGTATAAAGTAAAGCAAACCCTTATGGTTAGCAGGTATGCCAGTGTGTTCATGACATTTTGTGATGTCTTGTACTTTGTTAGATATGTCCTCTGATGTCTTGGACTGTTTGATATGTCCTCTGATGTCTTGGACTGTTTGATATGTCCTCTGATGTCTTGGACTGTTTGACATGTCCTCTGATGTCTTGGACTGTTTGATATGTCCTCTGATGTCTTGGACTGTTTGACATGTCCTCTGATGTTTTGGACTGTTTGACATGTCCTCTGCTGTCTTGGACTGTTTGTCATGTCCTCTGCCGTCTTGGACTGTTTGTCATGTCCTCTGATGTCTTGGACTGTTTGACATGCCCTCTGATGTTGGTCGCCTTCTCACTCTACACCTACCAGGGTTTATTAATGAATCCATGTCTGCGACTAGCAAACAACATACACAGGACCAGGAAGTCTTATGTGTAGCCACAACACTCACTGGAGAAAACCTTGGTAGCATCATTGACTGGACACTTGCATGCTAACGACCTGGTGATCTTGAATTCGAATCCACATTAAGATGTATGTTTAAAATGGACCAGGGCTGTCAGATGAACTCAGTCTACAACGGGTACCAGGACATGTCTGGGGACATTAAGGCAGCCAGTGGGATTTTTGCTGGTCTCCGTGGCTAAGGGCTTATGGATGTGATTTTTAAGCGTGCTTACCTGTGTTTGAAACACAGCTGCGACAGATTTGGCAGCAGACTGTTGAGCTGGGTTTTTACAAGTTAGTATAGAAGCTGGTCATTCAGGAAGCAGTGGCAAACTGCTGAAAGTAAACTTGCCAAGACATCAACAACAGCAGTAAAATGCTGGCATTGACGGCGATGCCCTGTAAAAAGGATGTGAAAAAAAAAAGATATACCAAAGAAATTTGATTTTAACCACGTCAACATTCAAGCACCAATTGGTCTATTTTTTAAATTAAGTTGCATGTCCCTCACAGGATGTAGCAGTCAACCCTAGCATTATCGCTGTTCGTGATTCCTGGGCAAATTTTTACGTTCAGTAGTTTGCCATTGCTTTCTGCACGACCGGCTCCTATACCTTTTTTCGAAAAAAACCAGCACCAGTGTTTCGAACCCGGGTATACGGCCTCACAAACCGCATTTGCAAGCCCTTAGCCATAGAGACCGGTTGGTCTATAATTGGTCTAAATTTATCTATAGAAGTCTGGAAATAGCACCACATGCCAAAACCTAAAGCGTGTGAAAGGATCTTCTTCAGTCAATCCTCTTCCAATTAATGACATCCTGAACAAACCAGAAGGGGTGCATGGGCCAAAAAAGGTCGAGAACGCTCTAGACAAGATTCCCATCCAAGGTCGTAAGCTGTATCTAACCATGGGTAGGTTCTCTATCCTAACAATTTTGCCAGGGCAGCAAGCCCTTTGCGTTTTTTTTTTTAAACATGTGCAACTTGTATGCAGAACCTCCTTTCACACTTACCTGATCTCACTACACAAAAGATCAGTGATGAAAGGGTCTTCTTTTACCCATACTCAAGAAATAATGTGACAATTAATAACAGCATAAATCTTTTAATAAATCAATGTACAGCAACCAATTATATGTATTAATATAAAAACTTATGTACATAACAAACTTATGTGGTTGAACAACAAGTGAATCTATTGCACTGTTGACAATGTGGTTTAACCAGTAAATATATGCATTATTTTCATATTTAAATAACATGGGTTGACCTGTGTATAGCAAATAAAAATACAGAGCTAAAAGTTAGTTGAATATCCTTTACAGGACAATGCAGTCAACCAGCATTTTTTATTCTGGCTGTTCGTGATCTCTTGGCAAATTCACATTCAGTCGTTTACCATTGTTTTCTGAACGGCCGGCAAGGTGGTCTGCTTCCAAATCACCTGCAGCTGTTTCAAGCACGGAATGTGGGATTACAAATATTAAATACATAGAGATAAAGGACAGAATAGGACCAACAAAATCTGCAGTTTATAAAATTGGGAACATCGAATTCAATAAATCCCCACCACATATCACCACGAATCTCTGGACATTAAGTAGCATGACAGCCCATGCCAGTCGGCAAGGCACTTGATGATCTTTATGACTTCCCTTCTAGACAAGGGTGTAGAGGCAAAACGATTTTTGCGACCTTATCTGGCAACACACCACAAAGACCCGAGTTGTGTGAGCAGGGCCAACATATTGCTTCTGTGGAATTGAACTACTTGTGTTGTAGGTGTGAAAGTTAACATGATGCCACAAAGATGTGTCATGAACATTCTAACAAACAAAATTACTAGCACACACACACAGCTCATGAGAAATCTGCCAGCAGAAGTAATGCTGGGGTAGGTGGTGTCATAGCTTGGTCTAGATGTGAGTAATGACAAACAGCTGCAGCTTCTGCAGGTTTCAATGAATCTGACATACCTTATATGGTTTTATAGAAACCACAGATGTGTGATACCTCTTAGGTCCTGCTTTCAGACTTGTCTTACACCACAGATGTGTGATACCTCATAGGTCCTGCTTTCATACTTGTCTTACACCACAGATGTGTGATACCTCATAGGTCCTGCTTTCAGACTTTTCTTACACCACAATGTTTGATAACTCATAGGTCCTGACTTCAGGTCTTACACCAGATGTTTGATACCTCAGGTCCTGCTTTTAGACTTGTCTTACACCACAGATGTGTGATACCTCATAGGTCCTGCTTTCAGACTTTTCTTACACCACAATGTTTGATAACTCATAGGTCCTGACTTCAGGTCTTACACCAGATGTTTGATACCTCAGGTCCTGCTTTTAGACTTGTCTTACACCACAGATGTGTGATACCTCATACACCACAGATGTGTGATACCTCATAGGTCCTGGCTTCAAACTTGTCTTACACCACAGATGTGTGATACCTAATAGGTCCTGCTTTCAGACTTGTCTTACACCACAGATGTGTGATACCTCATAGGTCCTGCTTTCAGACTTTGTCTTACACCACAGATGTGTGATACCTCATAGGTCCTGCTTTCAGACTTGTCTTACACCACAGATGTGTGATACCTCATAGGTCCTGCTTTCAAACTTGTCTTACACCACAGATGTGTGATACCTCATAGGTCCTGCTTTCAGACTTGTCTTACACCACAGATGTGTGATACCTCATAGGTCCTGGCTTCAGGCTTGTGTCACACACCACAGATGTATGACTGACAAACTCTGGTTCTACAGAAACTAATGCAAAGTATCTCTCATACAATATAGGCTAATAGGTCATGGTTTCACACCTGTTATACACCAGATACAAGGTTCATCAGAGGTCCTAGTTTCACACTTTAACACCAGAGATATACAGTTACTTACAGGTTGTGGTTTGACACACCCTTCCGTCCTAGTTTCACACTTGTCATACACCACATATATACGGTTCCTCAGAGGTCCTAGCTTCACACTTGTCATATACCACATATATATGGTCCCTCAGAGGTCCTAGCTTCACACTTGTCATACGCCACAGATGCAGTTTCTCAGAGGTCCTAGCTTCACACTTGTCATACGCCACAGATACAGTTTCTCAGAGGTCCTAGCTTCACACTTGTCATACACCAGAGATATACGGTCCCTCAGAGGTCCTAGCTTCACACTTGTCATACACCACAGGTATAGTTTCTCAGAGGTCCTAGCTTCACACTTGTCATACACCACATATATACGGCTCCTCAGAGGTCCTAGCTTCACACTTGTCATATACCACAGATGCAGTTTCTCAGAGGTCCTAGCTTCACACTTGTCATACACCACATATATACGGCTCCTCAGAGGTCCTAGCTTCACACTTGTCATACGCCACAGATACAGTTTCTCAGAGGTCCTAGCTTCACACTTGTCATACACCAGAGATATACGGTCCCTCAGAGGTCCTAGCTTCACACTTGTCATACACCACAGGTATAGTTTCTCAGAGGTCCTAGCTTCACACTTGTCATACACCACATATATACGGTCCCTCAGAGGTCCTAGCTTCACACTTGTTATACGCCACAGATATAGTTTCTCAGAGGTCCTAGCTTCACACTTGTCATACGCCAATAGTCCCTCAGAGGTCCTAGCTTCACACTTGTCATACACCAGAGATATACGGTTTCCAAGAGGTCCTAGCTTCACACTCGTCATACACCACAGATATACAAGGTTTCTCAGAGATTCTGGTGACAGTCATACACCACAGATACACAGTTCCTCAGATGTCCTGGCTTCATAACTGTCATACACCACAGATTTATAATCTATATGGGTATTGGTTTTCATATTTACCTTTCATTGGCTATTTCTGCACCCTTAATGAAGAGCTAGTTGTACTATAACTGTTTAAGCTGAACAGCCAATATGACATCACTTGCCTTCTTTTTTCCTCCTCCAGTTTCTAGCTGCATCACTATCATGTGTCCCTCAATTAACACACCTTGTGTGACTCCCTATTCATCATAAGTATCAATCCTTTCAAGTGTGCTTGTACTTCATTAAATTTAGTCAAAGCACACTAAGTAATCTGACCAGACATTTGTACAAGATCTAAAACCTGTGGAGGAAACAAACCCAACCCAGCCAGTCTGTATGTGCTGTATCATGACCTGGTCATATGTCACACAGATGTGAAGTTCCAGTACTGGACCTGCACACCCCACTGGTTTCTGAGCTTGGGGAGTTCTGGAACAGTTCCTACAGAGATGGTACTTTGGTACCAGGTTGGGAGAAACTCTATACCAACCTCACTCCGGTAGTTGCAAGACCTTTAAGCGACTCAAGCAACCTGAACACCAATACATGGGACTTGAGCGCGCTATCTTCCAGAAGATTCACAACACAACCGACTATATGTGTAAATTTGTCCCTGGTGAAAGTACTTGTGGTTTTGCAGTTGTCCTTATTTCCCCCAGTCGGTGGCTTCTGGGATTGAAGGAGTGAAACTGGTTTTCAGGAAGATGAACTCAATATCTCCATGTTGCCACATGCTGCTGTATCGAGGAACTGCTTCAGTACAAGTACTATCATCCACACTGCCTTGACTTTCTCGCCCTTCACTGTTCTAGACTTCTGTAACCTGTATAATCTGATTATTTGTGTCAAGGACCAGTATAACCTTGTGTGTTGATTGTGTGACTAATACAAGCTAATACTTGACTAATGCAAACTAATACAAATACTTGACTAATGCAAACTAATACTTGGCTAATACTTGACTAATAGAAACTAATACTTGACTAAAGCAAGCTAATACTTGACCTGACTAATGCAAACTAATACTTGACTAATACAAGCTAATACTTTAATAGAAACTAATACTTGACTAAAGCAAGCTAATACTTGACCTGACTAATGCAAACTAATACTTGACTAATAGAAACTAATACTTGACCTGACTAATGCAAGCTAATACTTGACTTGACTAATGGCTCAAAAGCCCTGATTTTTTTCCTGTAGTGATAACGAAATTGTCCATGACCTATGCCACAGGGAAAATGCATGTTCTCAACAAGTCTAACTTCCTTGCTGGTGTTGCACCATAGGTTCTTAATACTGTTCCATCTCTGCATGGTAACAGCCAGTTTAACCAGTGTAGAACAGTCCCGATTGCTGTTGATTACGGAGCCGAGGTATTCAGTTAGTGACATTTTCAATTTCTTCATTGTTGATTGTGATCTTTGTTGGTTTGCTCAATATTTTGTCTGTGGACATTATACTCATAAGCTATGTTCAGTTTCACTGGGTGTCTTGACAGATAGGATCAGCTCTTCTAATCCTTTAGTACTGTTTGAGAGGAGGACTGCACTTATTTGCATATTTAAGTTCTGGAAATGGATTTCCACTAATAATGAATGAATCAAAATTATCTCTGATCTCAACCTTTTGACGTTTATCACTCCATTTTCCTCATATTGAGGAGGTATCGTGAGATGATACCTTACGTGATTAATATCAGTTACAGAAAGAAAGAAGGGGGCTGTAAAGAAACTACAGAATTCTTTCTGCCTTCTCCCATACCCATCTCAAAACAGCCAAGCAACTAAAGAGAGCTGTTAATAAAGAATTGAAAAAGGATACATTTCCTGTTGTCTCTAAACGTGACAGGATGTTGGCTACATGCTCGTATGATTTCAGAGCTGCAGCATTGCCGATTAAAATCAGCTTATGTCTTGCCCGGGTAAGGGCAACATTTAATCGTCGTAAATCCTTCAGAAGTTCCCCTTTCTGAAAAACAAAACATAACTGTTAAATTCTAAACCTTCATAGATATATTTTTTAATTTAAAAAAAACAATAATGAAATATACAATCTTATTTACTCGTTAGTCGCGGTCCAACTTCATGGCAATAGGTCACCCCATAATGCTCCGTTTCTGTGCTAGTGAATATCACACAAAATGCTCCTCACTGCCCCATGTGAAAAGTGGTACAGACAGCAGTCTTGAAAAGCTAACAGCACACACAGGTATATACATGCATAAGGCCACTACCAGAATGCCAACAGAGTCCGCCATTAAAATTACAGTTGATCATCTATGGAAGCGGCAGTCACTAAAACAAAAATGGTGTTACTGCATAAGGCAAAAACAGCTAATTCAGCAAACGTCCGTCCACCAATGTTCTGAACATGCAGTTCACAATACAAACAACTGCAGACAGCTGTAAAAGCATTCCACAGGAAATCCACAGCTCACAGTGTCGCTCCATGCATTTAACCCACTGGCGGGGTGACAGAACCATATACTACCAGTCAAACATGACAAAATGCTGTAGTAAACTTTAGTCAGAAGCAAAAACACTCCAGGGGCCTTAGCTCAACAGCCTATCCACCAACTTGGGCCGGAAGTCTTTAAACACAATTTTATGATCAACCAATTAAAATGTCAAGACACGGTGAGCCGTGGTTGAGAGGTTATGATGTCCAACTCAGGCTCTGAAAATACAGAGTTCAATTTCAATAAAGGGCTGGTAATTTTTACAAGAACCATTGGGCGGAGCTCAACAAACCCAACACCACACTTTGTACTAACGGCTTCGGGAGAGGAGTGCAATTGGGAGGGTACAAGCTTAACCCTTCTGCAAGGAAATGCTGCCTAATGACTTAACGTTGTGGCAGAGCAGACCAGGCCCTAAGCCTGGGTCTGCAACTAGTTTAGGATCAAAGCTCCTTCAGGCAGACAGAGCATTGCTTCGCTGATCCGGCAGTTTCTGCAACTTGTCTTGTTCCAGACATATTGATGTCACCTTTCCTCTGGAGTAAACTAGGCAGGCCGAAAGAGGGATCATGCGGCAGGGGCAACACATGGTCTCTACATTCAGCCCAGGCTTTGTGCTATATAGAGGTATAACTCCATTTTACAAACTATCATCTCTTGGTGAGTGAGAGCACATACCTAGCCACCTCAGATATAGGGACAAAGAGAGGTCCTATGTGCCAGTTATGTACATTAAAAATCATACGGCAGTAGGCAGGTTGCAAGGCCACTGCCCTGGCAAAATTATCGGAAAAGAAACCTACCCATGGGAGATAAATGGAATCTGTTTGGAGGTAGCAAACCTTACACAAATGTACGAGGGTGATTCAAATAAAAACCTTAATAGTGTGATAGAAATTACAATAACCATGCCATTGTCTTGTAACCTGTCAATATTGCTGTTAAGGATGCCGAGTGTTAAGCATATGACAACACAAAATTCATCGGTGAATGAAGATCCAGTATGGTGATGTATGCCTGTCAGTCCAGAAAGTGTATGAGTGGAGTAGGAAGTGTCAAATAGGCGTGACTTCTGTGACAGACTGTTCATGACTGGGTCAGGCACACCGAGTAGTGACCCCAGAGAATTTTTTTCTACAGGAATCCAAGTACTACATCTAAAAATGATACATTTGTTCTTTAATATTTAAGAATATATTCACAACACACACACACCAAACATTTAAGGTTTTCATTTGAAGCCCCCTCAAGTGTTGAAGTTGGACGCACAGCGCTTTGAGGTACATAACTTCAATGGGGATTCAAAGAAATAACCACAGAACTGGCTGGCAAGTGAGCTGGCCACTGTGCCTCCTGTGTCCAGTAGTAATGATGAAAATCTAGAATAAACTGAACAAAATATGGCCTTCAAGCTTCCAGGACAACAGGTTCACATATTTCATTCTCTGTCCCCATAAAATCAAGGTAAAAACAGTGCTTTAAGCATTGTTTATTCCTTTTCTTTTTTTTGTTGTTGAACAAAAAGGTCACAATCTGTGCAACCAAACTGCAGTGTTACTGGCATATATGGGATCCGTGGTGGTATTCTTGCTTGCCAGTCCAAAAGTCATGTGATCGAAACCCCATCATAGTAGGGATGTAAAATAAACTAAACTATTGCTAATCATTTTGCCATTCAACAACTTTGTGCACTGTGCTGAGATTCTCTTTGTGTGATCTATTTGAGGAGACTGAGCACTTACGGGGATATCCACGTGCAGTGAAAGTTTTCCTTGAGCAAGCAACAAACAAACAACATACTAACGGTAAGAAGAGAGGACACATCATATCCAAAGATAGCAACATGACTGTAAGAACTGCTCACTTACGCCATCACTCTGACTGCGAACGAATGAGACAGCGATGATGCCCTTATCTCGTCCTTGATACTGGTCTACCGTGTTAACTTCAACATTCATCACATCACCATATGCCAGAATTTTCTGCTTGATCAGTTTGACCTGTGACCTGTATGGGGAGATCACTCCAATTTCATCTTCTGATACATTTGCCTGGGGAAGAAAAGATCACGGTAAAGATAGTACCTGGCAGACACCATTGCTGGGGTGTGAAGTGTTGAACTTTAATATGCTCTAGACAACAGCAAGAGATGAACTGACCAGTTCCCTTCCTCACCACATTTCCTACCATATTACGTTATAGGGTTACCCCAAAGCCACACTGGTAAGAAACAGTAATATTCTGATTCAGTCAGAAACAAAGAATCCTGCCACTCTCACGAGGTGGGCTCCCTAGCATAGTTGATAGCCGTAAAGTCATGAGTGCGCTTAGACTCGGGTTCAACACTTGGGCTCGACACTTGCCAAAGTGAGGGAAAGATTAACCCCTCTTCCTCCTTGCTCTCAGACCTACAAAATGTGATGGCACTGTCACATCACAGACCCACAGCCAGAAATTGCTTCGGTACATATTTTTTTAATGGGAAATGTCACTCCCCAGGGCTTTAACCCGGATCTTTGACTTGGTAAACAAGTGCACTAACCACAAAACTACTGCATCTCCTGTAAACAGCCATTAAAAAAAAACTCATTGCTGCCATAGTACCTTGCGGTGTAGAACACAGGGTGAGTCTGAGGAATTAAGGCCATCTGACTAGTGCAGTCACTGCCAACTGTGCAGATTAGGGTTTTCTTTTTAACCCCAACATTTAAAAATTCATCACCTAACCAAGGATTCAAACTCTAGTTTCCTGAATGGGAACCCAGCATTCTAGCTACTCGGTAAACAGCCATAATATGTTAAATCACAAACATAATTCAAATGTAGAAGCACATAGGGAAGGAGAGTCATCATTTCTTGATTATAGTTGTTACACTACACAATGCCTTACCTCCTTTCATAACCTAGATTGTCAAAGGGCACCAACTACTACTGCACTATCATAAACATCATGTGCCATGCTGATATGCGTGAGGGATCATGTTTTGCCATCTCACATGATAACCACATCAGCTGTTTTTATTGTGATTATGCCATGTGGCCAAGTCATCCATATATTTACTTCTCTGCTCTCCCCTTGTTCTTTTCCCCTCATTCTGTCAGTTGTCACCAAGTTCTCCAGTTTATTTCTTCTCATAACGTACTGCACTATGAATGACTAATTTTCTCATGTGTCTGCTTACTGCCAGCATTTCAGATTCTGCCAAGGTTTTTCTTGCCCACTTATGATTATTATCTATCTACATAATTGTTGGTCTTCCTTATTCCTGGGGCTGTTGTAGTAAGGAAGGTTTTGGATAGCCTGGTTAGTCTTGACACGTGATCATGTCGTTATACAGTGACTTTATGTCAAATTAAGCCTTGGTGGTGCAGCAAGTGACTGGCTTACCAACAGTAGTGTCAGGGTTTAATTCTCCAGTCATCATGTAGCTTGCCTTATGCATTTTCATATACAGGGTGTCTTTGTGCTCACTATCACAGTGATGAATTAGTTGCCTCAGATATGTTTACCTATGCCACACAACATGGACCATAAGAAGACTGTTTGTTACCTTTACAAGTGTTTTCACAAGAGACACAACCAGTTCAGCTTCAGTGTGATTCGTGACACCCTTGTCATCAGAGGTCTCGGCAGAGGACACCTGTACACAACATCATGGATACAGTTATATGTACACATAGCAAATCACATTGTGGTGAATATTTTCTTATGATGTTCTAAAGTCATGCATTTTATACAGCCTGATAGTAATGTATGTTAGAAAAGTATGACAGAACCACCAGCGTGGAGCTCATGGAAAGAACCAGACAAATACCAGTAAATCAAAAGGCGAAGAAAAGACGCTGGATAGGACATATATTGAGAAAACCTTACAATAGTATAGAAAGGTTTTTGCCTGGAATTCACAAGACAAAAGAAATAAGGTAAGACCCAAAAACACATGGGAACAAAGAAGTACAAACAAATGATTAATAGGGGAAGAACACACACTGAGCTGCATGGAATAGCTGAATATAGGACAGCCTGGAGTGAGTTGCTGAGGGCCTATGCCCTATAGGGTGAAAGAAGAAGATAGAAATTATGTTGAATTAACATGCATGAAATTATGCTTACTTATTCATAATGTCAACATTTTTTAAAACCATTCAATTAGTTTAAATTTCCACAGAACGTTAATTGGTTATAGATAGCAGGTTCAACCCCTACATGGATCGGTTGGACTAAAATGTTGACTTCTTGTCCTTGACTTATGGTTGTAATTTACAAGTACCTCTGATGTTGGAGTGGGTTCACCTGATGGTGAGGGACACTGGTAACAGGGACAGCTAATCCACACGCAAAAAACAGTCCAGTACATTAGATTGATTGATTGATTTGGGAACCAACATCACAGCATTCGGGGCATTCACATAGACGCTCTGTCCCCATCCACAGCAGCCAGCGAAGAGTTCCAACAGTTCCAACACCAATAGTACCAGTAGCAATCTGATTATATGTCCATCTCTCCTTTCCTCTGAGTGTCGAGGATCGGCCAGATCCCCTCGTCACTCCTCGCTGCCTCATTCTTGCCAGACCATGATGATCCATTTGCTCCTCCGAGGTGTACACGTGCTCCCACAAGGCCGCAACCACGCCTGCCATGTCATGCATCAATACTCCACCAAATTTTGCAGAGCCAGCCAATCTGTCCGCCTGTTCATTCCCCAGCACACCAGCATGCCCCGAAGAAAGATCCAGGCGATGCTTGCCACTCGTGACCTCCGAAGCAAAGCAAGCCACGCTGCACGAAACATGCCTGTCCTCACCTTCCTCAGCATGCTTTCTGAGTCAGCTACAATCACGATGTGTGTATCGTATTCTTGATCCAGCGGAAAGCTGCAGTGACCACCTCCACCTCTTCTTAAGCTAGATGTTGTGGTATCATATGCCAGGCTCTCCTGCACCAAACGTTGGCCACTAGCTTTTGCTATGAACCCCCAGGCACTTCTCCTACCTCTCGACACCGAACCATCTGTGTAGATAATCACATCACCCGAGTGAGCATTATCCTCAATTAGTTGCTGGATGTCCACTTCCGTGGCCCCTGCATTAGAAGTATGTGTATGGACTATGTTTGAGTTTAAAGCGAGTGAACAAAACAACAATAAAAATCATAAAATTACTACTTTCTAGACTAGACATAAGTGGGCTACTTACCTTCCCAGTGTCCACAAACACAACAGATCTCTCCAAACTGCAGCTCAAAGCATCCTGCATCCACAAAGGGCAGTTCTAGAAAGAACATATTGTTTGTATGAACTATTATGCTGAGGGAATCTCTATGGAAGAAAATACTGTATGTGTGAACAATTATGTTTATGGCATCTCTATGGAAGAAAATACTGTATGTGTGAACAATTATGTTTATGGCATCTCTATGGAAGAAAAAGGTTTATGTCGGAACTATTATGTTTAGGGCATCTCTATTGAAGCAAATATATAGCAATATCCCTTGACACATGGTTATTGCCAGTATTATTTCTAGACACCTGGTCACTGTCTAAATTATCCCTAAACATTTGGTTACTGTTAGATTTATTTCAAGATACTTTTCTGCATTCAGAATTATCCACAGATTCTTGGTTTCTGTCAAAATTATCTCTAGAGATTTGGTCAGTTGCTGTCAAATGTATCCCAAGACACTTTTCTGCATTCAGAATTATCCATAGATGCTTGGTTTCTGTCAAAATTATCTCTAGAGATTTGGTCAGTTGCTGTCAAATTTATCCCTAGACACTTGGTTGCTGTCAAAATTATTCCAACACACTTGGTTTCTGTCAAAATTATCCCTGGACATTTGATTGGCCACTGTCAGAATTATCCATATTATCCTCATGGCAATTAGTTGCAGTCAGAATTATCTCTAGACACTAGGTTGCTGTTAGACACTTGGTCACTGTCAAACAGCAAGTACAAGACATGGATGGACAAAAACAAATTCTATACAAGATACACAAAATTCTGAATTACAGACAAGTTCAAAGCAAGGCCAAAAAGATTATGCGATAACCAAATTAATACCAGTAAAACTGATCCATTTAGCTGACAGCATTGTTCTGCGACTGAAGAGCTGCCACACTGAAGTTTACCCTCATACACAAGAGAGTTACTCAGCTCCATTATGACTCTGAGGATAGACAAAAGTAATGTGGTAATAAAGCAAGCAATATTTCAGAAATTCAAAGCAACTTTTTCCTGTGGTAAATTTGAAAAAAGAAGACACAAACAACAGATTGCTCAAATATTGCCTAAAATATTTTGCTGTATCTCATCAGGTGCATACAACAGAATTATATATGGTATGAATTGACTATATGAGTTTTTTTCAGCTGAAATACAAAACCCATATTATCACTGATACTGCTTCAATGTACACTCACGAGTTATAGGGTGGTAGGTTCACTATCATGTCATTCTGCTTACACAGTAGTGATTTTAGACAGCATATTGCACCAGCTTCAGCAAATTTAAGCATGCATTTATTGTTCATGGAATAAAGCAAGTGAACATTTTCTATGTTGACCAAGTGGCAAAAGCCCACCAAATGGCAAGTGATCGACAAGGCATTGTCTTTATGACTCGTCTGATGCATAGGATTTCCAGAATATTCTTTCACTTTCTTTGTCACTGGCTTTGGTATGTGTTCTGTTACTTGATTCTCTGCCCTACTGTTCTGCCTATGTAAGTGGTTTAGCACGCGCATTGAAAATGATAGATGCACAGAACAAGACCATACTGCTTTGTTCAAAGCAAGCTACGTTATCAACAATTACCTTCAAGAGTATTATGAAAATGAACATAACAGTGCAAGCAAAAGTTACTGACGTTGACCGCAGCTGGACATAGTATTAAGAAACAAAACATAAACGGTATATTGAAATCCTATGGACAAACAACAAACGCCAACTTGTACACAAAGGTACCAGGTGAACAGAGGTTAAAAGTAGAAAGCCAGTGATTCTTGTACAAGCTGTGAAGTGTATTGGGTGTATGTTGGTAGCCACATATTTGTATAGACCAATCAGCTCTCCATGGCAGATGTGGTCAATGTTATAAGTCTGAGTTACCTCTGAAGTCGGAATGGGTTCATCTGATGGCAAGGGACACTGGTAACAGGGAAAGCTAATCCACACACAAACATCAGTCCAGTGTGCTCCCCTGTAGTGGAAGCTACTAGAGGTCGTGTATCGGCTACGCTTGAATTCGCAGCCAGCGAACCAAGCAAACACGAAAGTGAGTGGGGTAGCTATTACAGATCTATGTGAACCTGCAGCTGCAGCAAGGACAGATGAGTGCTGGCTTTGGACCAGCTCGTTGTTTGTACAGCACACTTCTGGGAAGCTACTTTAAATCTAAACTACTCAAAGACTGCAGTGGCAACAGAGATCTGACTGGCAGATGGAATCAGCAGAAGGGATATGTAAATGTTCAAAGTCAACATGGCAGTTCTTCATTGAGACTGTCAGTGTCATTAGCTCTCTCCATCAGTCCACCACTAACTGGCATGTCCGAATCAGATTCATCACAGACACATCAGTCTTTTTACATGAATCAAGAGGCACTGGGCATGTGGTGTCAGATCTATATTTTATAGACCAACCAGGTGATTGATGTAGTCAGTATCACATCGACTGCCTTTACTTCTGAAGACATTTCCTGGTCAGTTTTTAAAATTTGATTGTCACCTAATTTGGATATAACTCATGATTACCAGGCTGTCAGGAGAGCATGACAGATACAGGCTTATGACATAACATGAGATGATAACAAATGTTGCCTACCTATTCATTCGGTACTGTAGACACAGGTCATAGGTGGCACCAGTGTTGTCTAGTCTGGCAAACAAGCTTTCATCCATTCCAAGATTTCTAACATTGAGAGAATCATGAAACAAATATGTGTTACAGTAATGAGAATAAGAGGTGTGTGTCTCACTGATTTGAAATTACAATCTGACCAGTAGTTTGGCTTTGACATCAATATGCCATGAACAGTTATATATATAAATATAATCATGATGGAGCGAAATATGCTAAGCATAAGTGCAGGGGATGAAAATGTGAATATATGTGTTGTATATTTCAGCTTGAAGGATTTATCTTATTGCTTTAGTTTATGTTGTGTGATTTCTGTTGCATGTATCTGATGAGATACAGTCAAAAATACCAGGTAATATATCGTGCAATCTATTGTTTGTGTCTTTATTATTCAAATATATATTTATATATGAAAGGTAGGGGCTAATGAAAGAGGTAAAAAAGTATCAATGAAGACTGCAGGGAGAGATGATGGAAGAAGATAGGAGGGAGAGATGCAGGAATGAAGTAAGAAGGAGGGATTAACCCTTTACTGGGCAAATCGTCCCAAAGCGTCCGAACACCAGAACAAGCAAATCAACTGAATACATCCAAGCTACTACTAGCATTGTAAAAACGCGATTGCATGGCTTTCAGAGATTTCCGATTGTCTACTTTGGGTTTCCCCGATAGCTTGACAACATAGCCACCAATTTCAAGCATGTACTGTGAATTTGAACGGATTTTGTTTATAGTTTTCGGGGTTTTTACGCTTAGTTTTTCAAAACGGATTTCTGCGATTCTTCAAGTGATAGTGGAGATTTCGCTGGTTTCAATTTAAGTGACATTTACGTGCACAAATTTGACTGAATCAGAGCTAGATATCAGTGATTAGCGTTAATTTGCGTTAGCAGTCGTGAGTCGGACTTTAAAAAAGTGATACTGGTTCTGAAAATATGTTTGTAAATTGCCGTATAAATGACTGACAATCACAAACAACTTTGTTGTATTTTGTAAATATTTGTGTTCATGTGTGGATTACCGGGAACAGAGTAAAATACTCTGCATGCTTATTACTTCATTTTGGTTTTTATTTAAGTAAAATCGGTTGACTAACACCTTTTATGTGATGATTTTACTAACGTAACCCAAAATTTTACCGAACCTCAAAATTCTTCTTGCCCGTTCAGGGCTACAAAACGGACAAATGTCTGCCCTTTAAAGGGTTAAGGAAGAATATTGGAAGGTGGAAATATAGAGGAAGGGGGAAAGAAAACATGGAAGAACAGATCAATGTAGAAGGAAGGAAGGAAGGCGAATGAGAGAAGAAAGAATTTAGCATGCGAGATATAAAAATACGAAGGCAGGAAGAGTTTCAATGACACAGGGAGAGAATAACCTAAGATGCAAGGAGGGAAAGATTAAAAATGAAAGAACTCAGCAAGGAAGATTAAAGAAAGATGAAAGAAATATAAAAGTAAGGAATAAAGACAGCAAGTGCTACCTAGCTTCTCGACTCTGCACTACTGGAGACAGCTGTTTAGGATCTCCGACCAGCACAAACTTGCGACAGTGAAACAGAGGCCCTAGGCAGGCTGGCTGTAAAACCTGAGATGCCTCATCCACAATACACACATCAAACTGTCTCCGTTTGAACATCGGGTGAGTCACCCCTAAAGCACTTGTAGCAACAACATCCTGTAATTGTGAAAGTAATCATTTATTGTCTCCATGTCACACATTGAGCCGATAGAAGATTCAAACAATCATGCATGATCTCCATGTCACCCATTGAGCCGATAGAAGATTCCGCTGTCTACACTAAAGGCAACAGGGTTTTAAAGGCAAGACGACCGACTTCATTGCCCTGGGTTTTACCCCATATGGCTTGGTCTCTTTCTGCAGGATGGCCTGCCGAAAGCATCGCATGAAGCACAAACTCCATAGCTCCAGTGACAATCCCCAGAACTGCACTTGTGAACTGAATGTCGTAGCCTGAAATGGAACCCACAACCTTCGGAGTGTGAGGCAGGCGGCGTAACCACTTCGCCAGACAAAACTAGGAGATGTAATGTAATAGCAATTTACAAAGAGCATTAGAATGAGTGCATAAAAGATCTTTACATTCTTCCCCCCCCCCCTCTCTCTCTCTCTTCACTGAGGTCAATGGAGGAAGAGAAGAGCAAGAACCATAGTTACTGGCAGCCCATAATGGAAGCACAGAATAGTAACACTGTAACCTATTATGTATGTTGTCAGAGGTGACCAAGGAGGGTTGACATCAGACTGACAACCTCATTCCTACTAAATCACAGGTTCAAATGTCCATCACATAGGAATCCTACTAAATGACAGCTTAGTACAAACGTCCACCACATGTCATCTACTAAACGAAATATCAATGCTGTGAATAAAACAATGCTTCATATGCAATTTTCTCAAAATCACAAGTCTATGGGCTGCATCCTTATCATTTATACGGCAATTTACAAACATCTGAAGAGGCAACTGTGGTGAACGGGAGGCAAAATATACGGAAGTGAGGCTAAGAATCCAGGTACAGGATGTGACAATTCCTTGGGTGAACCCAGTATCAGAGCATCATGTGCCGGCCCTGCACTTATGGAAACCTCCTTGGATGGCGGGGAATACTCGTGCTAAGCCCCAACCTTCCCTTGAGGGTCAACCGACAAGCATGCAACTGTTCTCCTAACCCATCAGCAAATGCCCAAAGAAGTAGAATGTGTCATCCAAAAGGCACAACTCAATTACACCCAAAACCAACAAAATATTGAATGGGCAAAGAAGAAACTGGGACAAGGTATGCATCCCTTTTTGACAATTATAACTTCACAGCCTGAACGTTGTACATTAACAAAAGCAGGCAATTAATGAGCTAACAGATAACTATGGGAATCAACAACAGCATCATCATGTGAAACTCAAGAAACTCACAGAGGTTTATAATCACTTGGAATTTGGAGACAGAAACCTTGGAAACATCTAGGACTTGAAACCACACTAAGAGATAGTTCATTGCAAACTGGACACAAGTACATACAATAAAGTAAAAGTCATGTCACAGCATGTCAGTGAAATCAAAGGCATATTATCTCCAGGAAAAAAGGGACAAACACAGTATGAAAGAGAGAGATTTGCCACTATATGTTCATCTGCAAGCACCTGACATTCATACCATATTAATACATGGTGTAAGATATCTTGTAAGGGCCACACTTTGCAGCAGAGACAAGGTGAAGGGAGAGACACCCAAGCCCAAATTAATCCAGAGGAACAGGAACAGCTTGCTTCCTTTAGGTGTGGCCCTGGCAGCATAAACGGGGTGTGAAGAAGGCAATATGCCAGCACTGACATCTATTGGTGCATAGCAAACTGCCACTGTGGAGGCAGCGACAGAGGCAAAACGGCCAGGGGGAGGAGCAGGATTCTCGCAGTCAAAGAAAAGGTGCTATCATAAATGTGGCAGGACGCAACACCTGGTGCACTTTATTTGCCTCCCTGAGGACGGGACGGCTTGTGGCTAGACACACAGCATATTTGTGGGGCAAGTGTAAAAAACTATTAAGTCTTGGGAATGGAAGGCATGACAGGAGAAAGACACCCAGAGTTATGACCTGGGTGATCTAACCCCTAGAGTGTCATGGAGGTAAAGGGGCTGGAAGGGGGGCTTTCTCTGATGAATGGAAATCTCCCGTGGAGCTTGCTCACCGGAACAGTTACAACTACTGATCCAATCACGCTTTGATGTACATCTCAGGAAACCACTGACTCCTATCCGCAGAGTGGATGCATGTTGATGCAGATGGATCTGCTATGGTTCAGCAGAGGAACTCTATGGAGCATGTGGAGCAGTGCTCCAATTGTGAGGTAGAAATCACTGCACTAGAGAGAGCATATTCACACCTAAAGACTGTTTTTGAACGCTTCCTCCACAGGCCCAGAACAATCATAAAATGCATGTGACAATATCATACGAGTTGACAACAATGGATGTTTACATAAATTCTGTATACCAATAAAATACTAAAACATGTAGTATGAAATACCATGTGAGAAAACCATAAAATTTGTGAGAACTTACGTAAGAATCGTAAAACTTCTTCAATTCCAGAACATTGTTAAAAGTTGTTGATGAAGTTAGAAACTCAGCAGAATGTGGAAGAATTAATGGGTGGATGCGACCACGTCTGCCCAGACGTAAAAATGGGACGCCACTCTGAAAGCACAAATTGAAAATATTGTGGTTATTTCTTGCACACAAACATGTATTTACTACAGCAAGAAAAAAGATTAAGAAGAAGAAGAGGAAATAAAAGGACAAGATTAAAGAGAAGAAGATGAAAGAATAATAATCATGTATTTTAATACTGTTCTTCCATGTCAAGTATGGTCCTACAGAAACATTTAATCAATCTTCCACACAAACTTTATGTTACCATATGTTGTTACTGGGCCCTGTCAGATCAAGTTGCTCACTCTAGCATAAGCAGACAACTTTGCAGCTAAACAGAACACTCACTTGCCCTGACAGTCAGAAATTGCTGTCAAAGGTAGAGGTGACATATCCCAGTGTGGATGCAGAAGACAAGGGGAAACCACCACACAACTTCCCAAGTATACATTATTAATAACAACTGCCTGATAAATGGTGGAAGAAGAGGTGGAAGGGGGGAAAATAAAGAGGAGCTAATAGGAGGAAAAGGAAAGGTGAGGAGGAGAATGTGAAGAAAGAAGAAGATAATAGAGAAGAGGAGAAGGAAGGAGGTGGAGAGAAGGAAGGAAGGAAGGAAGGAAGGAAGGAAGGAAGGAAGGAAGGAAGGAAGGAAGGAAGGAAGGAAGGAAGGAAGGAAGGAAGGAAGGAAGGAAGGAAGGAAGGAAGGAAGGAAGGAAGGAAGGACAATAAGAAGACAAATGAGAAGATGAAAAATGTGGAGAAAGATGATGAAAAAGAAGAACAAGAAAAAAAGGATGAGAATAAAACTTGAGGAGTCAGGAGAGAAAGAGCAACACCTGTAGCATTGTGTGAAAGCACACAGTAACCTACAGCACTTTACAATGATCACCACTCACCTCTTTCAGTTTCAGTAAAATATTATCCACTGCAGAATGGGTGTAGCTGGTCAACAGAACTGACTGACCAAGCAGGTGCAAGATCTTGACCAGCGCCACAATGGTGGCCGTTTTCCCTGCAAACATCCATAAAAGGAACAAGATAAAATATCACAGACATGAATTCATTTAGTGTTAAGCAACTCGGTCAGTAAAGGACAGGATATGGTGCTGGACCCACATAAACCCACTGGCACTGAGTGAGTCATGTGATCAGTATTACACTGGCCATATTTACTTCCCAAGACATTTCCTGGTACCCATTTTAGACTGGTTCAAGATTGGAGATCAGGTTAGTTTAAAACATCTGCGTTAATGCAGATTTGAACCCAACTCAAGTGTTTACAGATATGTCTTACTTTACCCATTGTACCTCATCCAGTTGTTACATGAACCCTTTCTCTGGGCACACAGGCTTGGAGTATACTGACAATGAAATATCTAAACCTCATGGAGAAAAGACCAACCCAGGCCAAATCCCAGCCAGTCAGTATATCTTCTTCTTCTTCTGCGTTCATCCGGAGTTTTTTTTTTTTTTTGGACGTGCTTGCGTTGTGCCTGTTTACAGCAGAGCTGCATTCTTGCCGGGTTAACCTTCTCAGGGGTATGTATATTAGTTAGTTAGTCGCGGTTCCAACTTCACGGCAAAGGGTCGCCCCATTATGATCTGTTCTTGTGCCAGTGAATATCATAAAAAACACTCCTTACTGCCCCATGTGAAAAGTGGAACAGACAGAAGTCTTGACAAAGCAACAGCCAGCACAGGTATAATATGCATAATGCCATTGATAGAATGCCAACACAAAAGTCCCCCACAAAAAATATAGTTCATCGTCGATGGAAGCAGCAGTCAATAGAAAACCAGCAGCCACATATTACTGCATAAGGCAACTCAGTTAGTTTAACAACCGACCGGCCACCCACCATTTGTCTGAACATGCAGTTCACGCTACAAACAACCACGGACAGATGTAAAATTGCTCCACACGAAATTCATAGCTCACATGTCACTCCACAGACTCAACTCAGTAGCAGGGCGACGGAACCATGGACTACCAGTCCAACATGAGGAAAATGTGTAAGCAAACCATAGCCACAAGCATAAACACTCCAGAGGCCTTAACAGCTCAACCGCCTATCCTCCATGTTGGAGACCGGAAGTCTGTATGTGCTGTGCTGTATCATGACCTGGTTAGAATCTAACATGACTCTTGGCAGATGGGAGGTTCCAGTGCCAGACCTGTACACACCACTGGTTTCTACACTTGGAGAGAGGAAGAAGGGCTTTGTAACACAATCCCGATGGAGAAGGTATGTTGGTATCAGACTGGAAGACAAGTCTCTACACCAAACTCACTCCAGTAGATGCAAGGGCTCAGAGGACCTAAATGCCAGAGAGCATCAGGCCGCTCTATAGAAAGAGACCAAGTTATATAGGAAAAAACTTGGTACAATTAAGTCAGTCCTCTTACTCTAAAGCCAACTCCCCCTTCTTTTTACACCTTCACAAATCCTAACATGCACTATTTAACATAAACATTAGTACAGGCAATATTTAACACTTTAATATGCACGTCAGTGGAGGCACTATTTAACACTTAACATACACATTAGTACAGGCACTATTTAGTACTAATTTGTAATAATGTTATTGTAAAGCTGAATTTTCTGCAGTTTCTCATGAATTAATTGCAAGATCACAGCTTGACCAATCCCACACAACAAAACAAGTAATGCCAATCAATCACATGCTTCTCATTCTTCTTCTTCTGCGTTCATCCGGAGTGTTTTTTTTTCCAGACATAATTGCTGTGTGCCTGTTATGCACTCAACACATCCAACTTCAGCGGGCGTTTTTTTTAAAACCAGGTTAACCGTCCTGGGGCTTCTCAATCAATCAATCAGGTGCAGTCTCAGCAATAAAGGTTTGCTGCAATAGATCTCCAACACTGTCTGTCTCTTGCCTTGATTGTACATTCTGTCAGACTGCTGTTAGTCCATCTCTTGGTGTTATCTTCCTATTTGTATCTTTGTCTACCTCTTGCTCACATGAATGTATTGTGCTGTCAGGTTATGTTGTACTGAAGGTACATCTTCACGCTGTGTTGTACTGAAGGTATATCTTCACGCAGTGTTGTACTGAAGGTATATCTTCACGCTGTGTTGTACTGAAGGTATATCTTCACGCTGTGTTGTACTGAAGGTATATCTTCACGCTGTGTTGTACTGAAGGTATATCTTCACGCTGTGTTGTACTGAAGGTATATCTTCACGCTGTGTTGTACTGAAGGTATATCTTCACGCTGTGTTGTACTGAAGGTATATCTTCACGCTGTGTTGTACTGAAGGTATATCTTCACGCAGTGTTGTACTGAAGGTATATCTTCACGCTGTGTTGTACTGAAGGTATATCTTCACGCTGTGTTGTACTGAAGGTATATCTTCACGCTGTGTTAATACATACTGCAGGTGGGTGGTGAATATATTGTGTTGTCAGGATGTTATACTGAAGGTATAAAAAATGGTAGTTGAACTAGCTGGCTTTACCCTATGCAGTAATGCATGTGCAACTGCTATTTCCATCGATGATGAACTGTAATTTTAGCAGTGGACTATTGTGTTGGCATTCTGGCAGTGGCCTTATGCATGTATGCCTGTGCGTGCTGTTGGTGTACCCTCCAGTATGGCTTTTATAATAGTGTTGTCTTTTAACGTAGCCAAAATATTTCACTTACCTCTTTTTTTATTTCTTTCATCAACTCTCTTTTCATTCGCAATTTTTCTAGAATCCCTGATTGTTTTTGTTTCCAAGAAATACCACATAATCTTCTGTATATCCACATCTCCAGAGCCTCTATTTGACTATCTAATTGCTTGTTAATTGTTCAGGCTTGTGCGCCTATATAGTAGCGTTCATACATAATAATTGACAATTCTAATTTTTAATGCATTGTTAATCTCTCTAGATGTTAATACTGGTTTCATGTTGTTGAAAACATTTTTAGCTATTCCTATTCTCTTGTTGATTTCTGTTTCACCTGTCATCAGCTTACATGTTCAAGTAAGGAGAAACTAGTCATTAACAATGCCAAACAAACCTGTTCCAGGAAAACCTTTAATGAGAACATAGTCCTTGGACATCAGAACCTGTGGAATAATTCAACAGAATTGTTTCATGTATTTTTTTAGACATTACTTCTGAACCTGTCAAGGAAACATCACTCTCAATAATTATATGCAATACTAGAGTGATGTTTCTTACAATGGTCTTTAATGTAAATGCCCATCATTATAATCATCATGTGCCTTGACAGCTAACATGGGCTTTCATGCATCTCCACAGGTCTGGGCCTTGTTCTGGATCAATTCTGTTAATGATATTCCTCCATGTCATTTTCTCGGTCCATCCAGCCTCTTTTCTCACTTCCACCACTCATTTTTTCGGTCATCACATTGTTTTTCAATGCCTTCTCTTTATATGTCCAAAGAACATTGTTTGTCTCCAAATTATATTTTTACATAATGTTCTGTTTTCATTGGCCTTTTCCAAGAACTCGTTGGTTACTCCGGCAGTCCAAAATATACACAACATATGTCTCAGAAACCACATTTCTGCTTCTTCCAAGTTCTTCGTAATTTGTTCGTTCATGTAACATGATTCACTGGCACAACAGGTTCCATATAATATTTCAGTACTGTCTGATATTTATTTATATCATTTTCTGAAGTGCAGCTTTTGCTTGTTCTATACTGCTTTTAATCTCTGTCACACATCTTCAATCTGATGTTATGACTGTCTTTAGGTATTATAATTTATCAACTTGATTAAGCGTATTACCTTCTATTGTTATGTCCCATTTTGGTATTATTTATTTTCCCCTTTTATATAACTATTGTGTATGTTTTTTTTAAATAGGTAATGAAAGTACTTTTTTTGCAATGTAAATACATTAGAACCTGTCAATATATTTCAACAGAACTGTAAAATGTATATCTGAAGCAGTGCTTCTGGATTGTCAGGGAAAGATCACTCTCAACAACAGAATGCAATACTAGAGTGACATTTCTTACAATACTCTTTAAAGATGGTGTTAAAATGTAAATAACCAGTTAAGAGAAGTATCGGCCACAGCAGGATATAACAATAGGAAATAAAAATAGTTAGGTACATGTGAAAAATTGTAAAAACGAACCAGTTAATATATTCCAGTAGAAATGTCAAATGTATATTTGAGACAGCGGTTCTTGGCTATCGGGGAAAGATCACTCCCAACAATAGCATACAATTCTAGAGTGATATTTCTCAGAATACTCTCAAATTTAAATACAGCACACAATGGTTCCTAAACCAGCTAAAATTAAGAAACATAAATGATCCTGACTTTGGATTAACAGTCTGTTTTGTATGTCTTTTGTTTGTCAAGCTCCCAAGTCACATTATATTTTCATTCATATTTAATATGGAAATGCTATATTTTCTACTCACTTTTATTATATACTGATGATATAATATGTTCTCTACACACCTTCGGTATGTGTTAACACATCATGAAGATATACCTTCTGTATCACAGCATGACAACAGAGTATATTTACCACTCACCTACAGTATGTATTAACACAGCATGAAAATATACCTTTAGTGTAACACAATATATTCACCGCTCACCTTCAGTATGGCTCTCCTCTGTTGTTTATTTAAAGGTTTCATTACTCCAGCCACTGAAAGAGAGAAATGACTACAACAACTGTAAATTTCTACTCTGAGGGGGTGGCCGATTATTGACTACTTTTGTCTAAAGCAAATTATTACATAAAACAATAGCACTAAGGGTCAGAAGTGAAAATAATAATTATGTAGTACTAGTTAGTTAGTTATCAGTTGGGGTATCTTCGTTGCACTCCGGACATGTCCATAGGTGCTCAGATCCTCCCCCCAGCATATGCATCAGCGTCCGGTGGCTAATAGTGCCAGTTCTGTGTTGGTTGACGAGGCGCTTTGTTTTCCCGATGTACCTCTCGCGTCTGGCTGTGCCGATTCTTACTCCCAGGTCTTTCATCCTGGAAAGCGATGTGGAATCACTGGCGTCAAAATCCTCTGTTCTCGCCATATCTTTAAGGGCGTTAATAACATCGGCACGATCCATGGGCTGGCCATCTACAGGGGGTGCAGAGCCAGCCAATTTATCAGCTCGTTCATTTCCCTCGACTCCCGCATGTCCCGGGACGAAGATGAAGGTGACTTTGCGGACAACAGACTTCCGCAGCGACTCAGTCCACTGTCTACGTACAGATCCAGCTTCGACCTTCTGAATCATGCTCATTGAATCACTTAGTACACACACGTTGGTATAATGCTGTGATTCCAGCCATATGAAAGCCTGTGTAACTGCCATCACCTCCATCGTCATGCTGCTCGTGGTCATGGAGTGGGCACCACTGGATTCTTGAACGGTTCGGCCCGCTGAGCGGGCTGTAAATGCCCACGCACTTCTCTGCTGCTTTACAACAGATCCATCTGTATAGATGAGTACTTCGGGGCTATCTGAGTGATCATAGATGAGCGCGTTAACCTCTGCATTGACAGCGGCAGGGTTCTGCTCTCTGCACCGTCTGTCGAGTGTGATAATGCAGGAGAAGGTACACTTAAAAGCTGGAGGCACCGGCACCCATTCCTTGCCGGGGTTGATACTGGTAAGACTGCAGACCTGTCCGACGACATCTTCCGCCCGACCCATCCATGATTTGCCCCTCTTTAGCCTGTCACCCTTTTCTCTGAATACAGCGTCATGCAGAGGGTGCTGCTCATCTGCACTTATTTTTAAGTATGCACGAGCTCTCCAGATCTTGATCCTGTGTTCCATTGTCGGGAAGTCAAGGAGGTATCTCATTGCTACACAGCTGGTGTCTCTCGTGCAGCCCAAAATGATGTAGTACTGCATGAGTTAAAGAAATCACTATCTAGTGTTGAAGGAGTTAAAGTAATCAGGGGGAAAGGGAGCATGGCGCACGCATGCACGCACACACAGGAGGGGGGGGGGGGGGGGAGAGAGAGAGAGAGAGAGAGAGAGAGAGAGAGAGAGAGAGAGAGAGAGAGAGAGAGAGAGAGAGAGAGAGAGAGAGAGAGAGAGAGAGAGAGAGAGAGAGAGACTAATGTCAGATTAACTCTACCTTTTTTTATAAACTGAAGTGATAAACAGAATGTATAAGTGAGCACTATGAGAGGGGAAAAACAAGTATGGCTTGGTTAGAAAGAATTCACCTTCATTGCACTTAACTACCTCCTTAGTGTGCCAGTCACATAGATCATACAGAGGGGTTTTCAACACAGTGCACAATGCTCTATGCAACGCTTTCGACAGACCGCCCTGCGGAAAGAGACAGAAACCCAGACGGGATCAAACCTGGTGTGATTAAATTAATCCTGTTGCCCTTAAAACCCTTGTTTAAAGCCACATGGGCAATGGCAAAGGTAATGGCCATAGCTATGGTCATCTAGCTTTACATTTGTCATGGGAAAAAACATAAGGGGAGAAAAAATATAGATCATTGTATGTCACAAACCTTTCTGAAAATTTGATTTTGAGAACTGAAGCTCAAACTCAGGAGGCCGTAGCTTAATGATTACATCACGCAAATATGATCTGTGGGAGAAAAGATAAAGATAAGGTTTGTCAGTTCTCACAACACTCACACAGTGATGTGTAATTTTTTCATGTAAACCAAAAACATACACAGATCGTTTAAGATAAAATGGATTATCACAACAGTACGAACTGAAAAAAAAAAATGTGACAAAGTCAGGACACAGATATAATTCGAACATTTAAAAAAAAACATAATAAATGGTTCAGTCATCTGATAAATACTCCACAAATCCATTCTTTGTGCAGGCAAACTCATTTCCGCTAATTCTTCTTCTTCTGCGTTCGTCCGAAATGTTGTTTTAGACATAATTGTGTTGTGCCTGTTTACAGCAGAGCTGCGATATTTGCACCTTTCAGCTGAAACATCAGACTACTTCAGGCATTTGTTGACTGGGTTAACCTTCCTGGATTTCTGTTAATTCTGTTTCCCTTGCTTGTCTCTTCCCCCATCAGAGCACAGATCCTCAACCAACTCATGTCAAGTCAACTTTGAACTCTTGTTATCTTCTGCAGCTTCCTCAACCAAACCATGATTAGTTCTTCTTCTTCTGTCGCCCTGTATGACCCATTGAGGCATATGTCCTCAACCAAACCATGATTAGTTCTTCTTCTGTTGCCCTGTATGACCCATTGAGGCATATGTCCTCAACCAAACCATGATTAGTTCTTCTTCTGTTGCCCTGTATGACCCATTGAGGCATATGTCCTCAACCAAACCATGATTAGTTCTTCTTCTGTTGCCCTGTATGACCCATTGAGGCATATGTCCTCAACCAAACCATGATTAGTTCTTCTTCTGTTGCCCTGTATGACCCATTGAGGCATATGTCCTCAACCAAACCATGATTAGTTCTTCTTCTGTCGCCCTATATGACCCATTGGGGCATATGTCCTCAACCAAACCATGATTAGTTCTTCTTCTGTTGCCCTGTATGACCCATTGAGGCATATGTCCTCAACCAAACCACGATTAGTTCTTCTTCTGTTGCCCTGTATGACCCATTGGGGCATATGTCCTCAACCAAACCATGATTAGTTCTTCTTCTTCTGTCGCCCTCTATGACCCATTGGGGCATATGTCCTCAACCAAACCATGGTTAGTTCTCCTTCTTCTGTCGCCCTATATGACCCATTGGGGCATATGTCCTCAACCAAACCACGATTAGTTCTTCTTCTGTTGCCCTGTATGACCCATTGGGGCATATGTCCTCAACCAAACCATGATTAGTTCTTCTTCTTCTGTCGCCCTGTATGACCCATTGAGGCATATGTCCTCAACCAAACCATGATTAGTTCTTCTTCTGTTGCCCTATATGACCCATTGGGGCATATGTCCTCAACCAAACCATGATTAGTTCTTCTTCTGTTGCCCTGTATGACCCATTGAGGCATATGTCCTCAACCAAACCATGATTAGTTCTTCTTCTGTTGCCCTGTATGACCCATTGGGGCATATGTCCTCAACCAAACCATGATTAGTTCTTCTTCTGTTGCCCTGTATGACCCATTGAGGCATATGTCCTCAACCAAACCATGATTAGTTCTTCTTCTGTTGCCCTGTATGACCCATTGAGGCATATGTCCTCAACCAAACCATGATTAGTTCTTCTTCTGTCGCCCTATATGACCCATTGGGGCATATGTCCTCAACCAAACCATGATTAGTTCTTCTTCTGTTGCCCTGTATGACCCATTGAGGCATATGTCCTCAACCAAACCACGATTAGTTCTTCTTCTGTTGCCCTGTATGACCCATTGGGGCATATGTCCTCAACCAAACCATGATTAGTTCTTCTTCTTCTGTCGCCCTCTATGACCCATTGGGGCATATGTCCTCAACCAAACCATGGTTAGTTCTCCTTCTTCTGTCGCCCTATATGACCCATTGGGGCATATATCCTCAACCAAACTATGATTATTTCTCCTGCATTTCATTACATGAGTGTGTGTAACAGGAGGGAAATGTCAACAGCGAAGTCCAAATCATTGAGCAGCTTTGTTAGAAACGCACTGAATTCCATTTCTGGCAGTAGTAGTTGTTTGAGCTCGTCAGTAGTGCATATCCCTGACCGGATCCGGAAACAGTCCCGGATCACGCGTGTGAAGCGGGTGTGTATTCAAATCCCGAAACAACCACATAATCAATTTATTATTGCTCACTGGATTTAGGAGGCCTGGTGTTCCTTGCCAGTGAGAAGTCCTGATCGTTCGGGTCCCATCGATTGACGGACGTCGGTCGCGGCGATTGGGCAATCTTGAGCATAGCCTGCGATGGGTAGCGTTGTGGTGTTCTGTTGTGATAATTTGGTGTGTCCAGTGTGTGCCGCGTGGTTACACACCCGCTTCACACGCGTGATCCGGGACTGTTTCCGGATCCGGTCAGGGATATGCACTACTGACAAGCTCAAACAAGGGCGAAACTCGAGTATAGTGCTTCCATATTGACGTGGATAGGCCTTAGGTTCATACCGGAATGCGATCGGCGTTGCCAGTAGTGGGTTGTGCTCAACAATATTTAAATTTCAAATCCCGAAACAACCACATAATCAGTAGTAGTTGTCTTCATAACCCGGTCTAGTCAGTAAAAATAATAATGGTGATAAAGGACATCCCTGACGTACTCTGGTTCTTATTTCAAATGCTTCTGTTAGTATTTCCCCCATGAAGAACTCTGCACTTCATCTTCCTCCCCCTCCCCCCCCTCTTTCCAGATATTATTTCAACACTGTCTCCAATTCCCTTCTACATGTGTTCTTAGATCTACCCATTGGAGATTGGATTATGTCTAAGTGCTAGAACGAGGGAGATTGGATTATGTCTAAGTGCTAGAACGAGGGAGATTGGATTATGTCTAAGTGCTAGAAAGAGGGAGATTGGATTATGTCTAAGTGCTAGAACGAGGGAGATTGGATTATGTCTAAGTGCTAGAACGAGGGAGATTGGATTATGTCTAAGTGCTAGAACGAGGGAGATTGGATTATGTCTAAGTGCTAGAACGAGGGAGATTGGATTATGTCTAAGTGCTAGAAAGAGGGAGATTGGATTATGTCTAAGTGCTAGAACGAGGGAGATTGGATTATGTCTAAGTGCTAGAAAGAGGGAGATTGGATTATGACTAAGTGCTAGAACGAGGGAGATTGGATTATGTCTAAGTGCTAGAACGAGGGAGATTGGATTATGTCTAAGTGCTAGAACGAGGGTGATTGGATTATTGTCTAAGTGCTAGAACGAGGGAGATTGGATTATGTCTAAGTGCTAGAACGAGGGAGATTGGATTATGTCTAAGTGCTAGAACGAGGGAGATTGGATTATGTCTAAGTGCTAGAAAGAGGGAGATTGGATTATGTCTAAGTGCTAGAACGAGGGAGATTGGATTATGTCTAAGTGCTAGAACGAGGGAGATTGGATTATGTCTAAGTGCTAGAACGAGGGTGATTGGATTATTGTCTAAGTGCTAGAACGAGGGAGATTGGATTATGTCTAAGTGCTAGAACGAGGGAGATTGGATTATGTCTAAGTGCTAGAACGAGGGAGATTGGATTATGTCTAAGTGCTAGAACGAGGGAGATTGGATTATGTCTAAGTGCTAGAACGAGGGAGATTGGATTATGTCTAAGTGCTAGAACGAGGGAGATTGGATTATGTCTAAGTGCTAGAACGAGGGAGATTGGATTATGTCTAAGTGCTAGAACGAGGGTGATTGGATTATTGTCTAAGTGCTAGAAAGAGGGAGATTGGATTATGTCCAAGTGCTAGAACGAGGGAGATTTGGATTATGTCTAAGTGTTAGGATAGATTGCATTGCCAATAAAGTCACTTAAAAGTCAAAGGGTCGACTTCATTGCACCAGGTTTTTATCCCATATGGCTCAGTCTCTTTCCGCAGCATGGGCTGCCAAAATCATCGCACAAAGCACGAACTCCGTAGCTCCAGGGACAACCCCCAAGAGTCTCAGAAAAAAATGCACCATGAACCGAAGGACGCGGCCCGGAATCGAACTCAGTCTTCAGAGCCCGAGTCTGATGGCTTGACCACTTCGCCACGGTAACTGGAATCAGGGAGCAAAAGAAATTACTCACGCACGGAGATTTGATTCCATCAGCCTGGACAAGTTGGTGCACAAGTAACCAGAAGTAGAGAAGCTCTCATTCTTATCCATCCGGAATCTTAAGTTATCAAACGGACTTGTGTCGTGGAGATAATCCCTGCAACAATACAAATTATAGCACATTGTATTTAGATTACACAGACATGATAATCTCTGCAACAATACAAATCATAGCACATTGTATTTAGATTACACAGACAAGATAATCCCTGCATCAATACAAATTATAGCACACTGTATTTAGATTCCACAGACAAGATAATCCCTGCAACAATATAAATTATAGCACATGCATATTTAGATTATACAGACAAGATAATCCCTGCACCAATACAAATTATAGCACACACATATTTAGATTATCATCATCATCAAGTACCATGCCCATAAGCGTGGGCGGTCATGTTTCGCCATCTTACACGATCGCCAGTTGTGGATCAGCTCAGTGTTCTTGTCTCGGCCATGCCATCCAAATATTTACTTCTCTGCCTTCCCCTTGTTCTCTTCCCTTCAATCTTGCCAGTTGTCACAAAGTTCTCTAGTTTATTTCTTCTCAAAATGTATAGGGGACACCCCCCCCCCCCCCCCCCCCCCCCCCCGCCCCCATCTGCCAAGCCAAAAATATCTTCTTATACTCCATGTCATGTGCTGTTGGTGATCATGTCTGTCCACAGACTACTGTCTCGTGTACTGCCAATCTTCTTATACTCCATGCCATGTGGAGTTGGTGATCATGTCTGTCCACAGCCTACTGTCTTGTGTGCTACCAAGCTTCTTATACTCCATGCCATGTGGCATTGGTGATCATGTCTGTCCACAACCTTCTGTCTCATGTACTCTCAAACTCGCTGGAGCTACAAAGTCTGTGCGTTGTGCGACAATTTCAGCAGATGGCCCTGCAGAAAATACGGAGCCATGTGTGAGATCAAACCCAGCACAACGAAGACGATCCCGTTGTGTTTAAACCCCACTTTTGAAAACCTCTCCAACCTGAGATGTTGAGATAACACACAATTTCCACTGACCTGTCGACAATGACTTCAACCACGTGCTGTGATATTCTCCACACAAACCCTGTTGCCAGAGCAATGTAGCGGCCATCCTCGCTGCTAATCACAACCATGTCGTTTATAACCAGTCCCACTGCATTTAATGGTGTCGCTGGTTGACTAACAGATGGACAAACAAAGAGAATAAATTCATACATTTTACCAAAGTGACAGGTGATATTGTACATTTGAAAAATAAAAGTATTGCCACATGATTATGAGGTTACTCTCTCTCTCTCTCTGTCTGTGTTTGGGTAAATAAGTATATTATTATACATATTATGTATGTACGCATGCATGTTTGTATGATGTCTCATAGCAGTGAAAGATGTGTGGTCAGAAAAGCCAAATGTAAGACGGGCATGCATGCCCAATTTGTGACACTTTGAAAATCAAGTTTGTTCATTCATCTTTCTCTCTTTCTCTGTATTTGTGCACATGCATATCTGTGTACTTTGCTCTCTATACTGTAAAAGTATCAAAGATGTAAACTTTGTAATTTAAAAAAAAAATAAAGGCTAGATTTCTATTGTATAAATATTTAACATAACTAAATTTTCATCCAATAAATTATGTTTCCCTTTTTTTTGGTATCTGTCCATGACCTCAGATTGTCAGTCTTGTTTTTTTTTTTTCAGAGTCATCTTATATGTAAGTTTATGTGGTATGCCAGTAAACCAACACAGAACTGAGAGAGATGAGCAGGGGATCTGAGCACTTATGAACTGAATGGTCTGATGTGCAGTTAAATAACAAACAACTAAAACAATTACAAATAAACAACAAACATTCGTTAATTGGTACCTGCGTAGAATAAAAGGACTAAAAATATGATAGAATTATTAATGTGAAACTCGTGGCGAGAACTAGACAAATGCCAGTGAAGAAAAGACGCTGGCGCTGGATAGAACACACATTAAGAAAACCTGTGAATAGTATAACAGGAAGGCCTTTGTCTGGAATCCACAGGGCAAAAGAAACAGGAAGACCTAAACACATATTTAGAAGAGAAGTAGAGACAGAAATTAATAATATGGGAGGACGTGGACAGAGCTGGATGTGATGGCTAAGGATAGGACAGCCTCGAGCGATTCAGTTGAGGGCCTATGACCCACCTAATGAGGCAAAGACAGCAAAAGAAGAAGAACTAACAAATATATACACTGTACATACAGACGTTACCACACACCTTATATAATAACAAACACACACAAAAATACTAGATGAATGCACAAGAAGATACAAACACAAGTGCATGCTAACAAACACACAGACAAACACATGAACACTACCTGGGATCCCTACAGAACCTGAGAGAACAGCCTCTGCCTTCATTAAAGCACTGAGATTCTGGAATGTCCAGCTCGGAGCCAGCAATCATTAAGTTGCGCAAACACTCACCATTCTTTTCCCTGGTAATACAAGACAATGTATGTTAACAATGAGCTCATCACATGACAGCATAAATATTTGCAACCCCATATAAGAAGTGGATCAGTGGTAGTGTAGCATTTAGTCAGTCTTGACTCAACTCAACAATCAAAATTGTGATATTGCATTTCTTTGATCACCTATAGTACTTTGATGTCTCATGTACAATTCCACCTGAACCAATTCATTCTTTTAAACTATTGGTGTGTAAAGTGCATCACATTCATATATACTTTGTTTTGTGGTTTATATGTTTGTTGTTATTCTAGAACTCACTAATTCCAACTCTATTAATGCTCTCTCTGCCACTTTAAATGTCATTAGGACCACCCCTTCACTGTGAGGGACATTTTCCTCTGTACAGATTGAGGACAGCAGTTTCACCTGTATTTAGAAGTGTTTTATTGCTTCAGTTCCATCTTGTTTTGCACAATCCTAACATGCTAATCTTATATTTCATTTCCCCGAGTGGAGGTCAGCAAGGCCGAATGGTCAAGAGCACTTGTTCTGACACATCCGGTGTGCTGATGACCAGGTAGCTGGTTTAACTCTTACACCGGTCAGTTGAACTAAAATGTTGACTTTTCATCCTTGACTTGGGGACGTAAATTACTAGTACCTCAGAAGTCGCAGTGAGTTTGTAGGTCGGCGAAGAACACTGGTAATAGGGAAAGGTAATCTACACACAAAAATCAGTCCAGTGCACTAGAAGTAAGGACTACGCTTAAGTTCAAAGAATGCAAACAAACCACACACAAAATTGTCTCTAGCACTTGTGTTGTCTTTCCCAGTTCATCAATCATTCTAACATTCCATTTCTAACAATTCTGGAGATTTTCCTAGATTCCTGGGTGAAAGGGAGTAAGACAGTGATCCAAACTCCTTTCAGAGCAACCCTCGAGATGCAGTTTGGGAGACCAGTGAAGACCTCATTGCACCATCATGTACGTAACCCATGCCAGAATGGAAGCATAGAAAATGTTAATCAATAATGAAGTTTTTCATAACAAGGTCATCAGATCACTACATAAAACTACAAGAAAGAGAAACAGCATTCTCTGGTCATATAATGAGAAGATAAGCAAAGGAAAACATTGTATCAATTGGAAATATCAGTGGGAGATGAGGCTGAGGCAGACTGGGAGACATGATGCTGGATGGACTGAGATGGTAGCATGGAGGAATATCATTAACAGGGTTTATCCAGAACACCAAGAACTGAGATCTGGGGGAGAGGCATGAATGCTTATGCCAGTTGGCTAGGCACATGATTAGAATCATTTGTTCTAAACATTTAAAACAAGCAGTGCTACCTTTCTACACTGGAGGCACGCCAGATCTGACTGAGGTGCTTCTTCTGAGACTCCTGCTCTTCTATGTCCAAACACAGCATCCAGTGAGTGAAGTAGCTGAGGTCTGTCTCTGTGAGATGCTGCAGTGCCTCTGGGACAAGTTTGCTCATAGGATGTTTCTCTTGATGGACGACATGATCTACTGCCCTGCAAGCAAAGAAAACAAATGAAATATCTTTAGAGCATCCCAGGATCAGCGAATAGATAGAGCATACCAGAATCAGCAAATGGAGAAATCATCCTAGAATCAGCAAATGGAAAGAGCAGTGGGTTGGGAGAAGTCGCTAAACCAACCTGACTCCAAGAAGTGCAAGCCCTGGTTAGAGTCTAGGCAACCTGAAGGTTAACAATGACTAAATTACCCTGCGTACAACTAAATCTAGCTGCTCACTGTGTACAATAACAACAATGACTAAATTACCCTACGTACAACTAAATCTAGCTGCTCACTGTGTACAATAACAACAATGACTAAATTACCCTACGTACAACTAAATCTAGCTGTTCACTGTGTACAATAATGACAACGACTAAGTTACCCTGCGTACAACTAAATCTAGATGCTTACTGTGTACAATAACAACAATGACTAAATTATCCTGCGTACAACTAAATCTAGCTGCTCACTGTGTACAATAACAACAATGACTAAATTACCCTGCGTACAACTAAATCTAGCTGTTCACTGTGTACAATAATGACAATGACTAAATTACCCAGCGTACAACTAAATCTAGCTGCTCACTGTGTACAATAACAACAATGACTAAATTACCCTGCGTACAACTAAATCTAGCTGCTCACTGTGTACAATAACAACAATGACTAAATTACCCTACGTACAACTAAATCTAGCTGTTCACTGTGTACAATAACGACAATGACTAAGTTACCCTGCGTACAACTAAATCTAGCTGTTCACTGTGTACAATAATGACAATGACTAAATTACCCTGCGTACAACTAAATCTAGCTGCTCACTGTGTACAATAACAACAATGACTAAATTACCCTGCGTACAACTAAATCTAGCTGCTCACTGTGTACAATAACAACAATGACTAAATTACCCTACGTACAACTAAATCTAGCTGTTCACTGTGTACAATAATGACAATGACTAAGTTACCCTGCGTACAACTAAATCTAGCTGCTTACTGTGTACAATAACAACAATGACTAAATTATCCTGCGTACAACTAAATCTAGCTGCTCACTGTGTACAATAACAACAATGACTAAATTACCCTGCGTACAACTAAATCTAGCTGTTCACTGTGTACAATAATGACAATGACTAAATTACCCTGCGTACAACTAAATCTAGCTGCTCACTGTGTACAATAACAACAATGACTAAATTACCCTGCGTACAACTAAATCTAGCTGCTCACTGTGTACAATAACAACAATGACTAAATTACCCTACGTACAACTAAATCTAGCTGTTCACTGTGTACAATATTGACAATGACTAAGTTACCCTGCGTACAACTAAATCTAGCTGCTTACTGTGTACAATAACAACAATGACTAAATTATCCTGTGTACAACTAAATCTAGCTGCTCACTGTGTACAATAACGACAATGACTAAGTTACTCTGCGTACAACTAAATCTAGCTGCTCACTGTGTACAATAACAACAATGACTAAATTACCCTACGTACAACTAAATCTAGCTGTTCACTGTGTACAATAATGACAATGACTAAGTTACCCTGCGTACAACTAAATCTAGCTGCTCACTGTGTACAATAACAACACAAACTAAATTACCCTGTGTACAACTAAATCTAGCTGCTCACTGTGTACAATAACAACACAAACTAAATTACCCTGTGTACAACTAAATCTAGCTGTTCACTGTACAATAACAACACAAACTAAATTACCCTGTGTACAACAATTAAACCTAGCTATTCACTGTGTACAATAACAACACAGACTAACAGTATCCGTTTACCTTTGATAAATGCTGCAGTTGAGCAGGTGGGCACACTTGCTGCAGGCGTTATTATTATTTATTGGTTTTGGCAGTTGACCTAGTTGATACATCAACTGACCCGTTGCTGACGTCTCTCGTCGAACTGCTTGTGTCAGATAGTGGGCCAAATTATTTCTCAGCTGAATCAGACCTGTAGACAAATTGATTAAATCTTGACTGAAATAATGATTGAATAAATATAAACTGAAATTATAACTGATTCAATCTTGACTAAAATTATGATTGATTAAATCTTTACTTAAATTAAAAGCTAGATGCATGTCCTTTACAGGATGTTGCAATCAATCCCAACATGTATTGGCTGTTCGTGATTTACTTAATTTTAGTTCAGTAGTTTGCCATGGCCGATGCCTCATACCATAGAAATTCACATCAAGTGGTCTTCTTCCAAACTGCCTGGAACTCTCGACTCAGTGTACTGTGAAATTGTGAAACACAGTTTAAATTTTCCTGAAGCCACCGACTGAAATTAGGACTGGTTAAATCTTGATTCATATTATCTTGGGTCAACAAAACTACAGATGCAACCTAATATAGAGAAAACATCATCAAATGAATAACACCTCCAGAAAAGAATTTCTTCTTCTGCGTTCATCCGGATTTTTTTTCCGGACGTGTCTGCGTTGTGCCTGTTTACAGCAGAGCTGCGTTCCTGTGCCGTTAGATAGACACATCTGACTTCTGCGGGCATTTGTTGACCATGTTAACCTTCCCGGGGGTTTCTTAGGACGAAAAGAATTTAAAACCTGACAATGTGTTACTCTTAGCAAGGATATCATAGAGTTACATAACTGAAAACTCCACCACAGGGCTACACATGTATTACTAGAAAATTAGTTGTGTTGAGTCGAGAACCATCATCACAGCACTCAGGAATTCCCATACACGCTGGATCCTCTTCTTTAACTACCAGCGAAGAGTCCAAATACAAATAATACCAGTTGCAGTCTAATTATATGTCTGTCTGGCCTTTTTTTCGAAGTACAGAATGTTGGCTAGATCCTCTGGTCACTCCCTGCCACATAATTCTCTCCAGGCCGAGATTATTTATGATTATTTATCTGTTTTTCCACACTATACATTGATCACAAAGGGCCCTGACCACATTTGCCTTAACATGCACCAGTACCTCCCCCCAGGGAAACTAACCCAGCCAATTTGTCCCTCTGCTCATTTCCCTACACACCAGCATGTCCAGGGGAAAATATCCAAACGGATGCTCCCTGTCTTTGATTTATTTCTTAAAGCATGCCACTCTGTACAAGCATAACTGTCTTCACTCTTCTCAGCTTGGTCTTGTGAGGCCTTTACAATCACGACATGTGTTTGCCGTTTTGTCCTCCAGAAATGACTTGCAGAAATAATGAAATGGAATACAAGCTATATATTTTCCTACAACTAAAGTCTGAACCACTGGAGCCACTCTATGTGGAGTCTGGTAGATAGTGGGCCTAACTACCCAAAACACATTCTACCCAAAGTATTGCAAGATCCTCACCAGTGCTACGGAGTTCGTGCACTGAATTGAGATTCTACAGACTCAGGCTTGAGTTAAGAGTAGAACGGAGCATTTATGGGTTACACCTGTGTGCCATGACGCTGATCCGTCGACTAAACTAAACAAAACTAAATGTGGGGACAGTTTTTGAGTCACATTTATGTAGTGCCTGGTATACCAAGACCTAATGAAACAAATTAGAAGTGTCCCCACAGAGATATTTTTTCTCAGTGTGTGTCCTATCCAGCGCCAGTGTATTTTCCTCACCTCTTGAATCATTGAAATTTGATTTGTTCTCTCTGAGCTCCTCACTGATGATTTTGCAATACCAGTTTTTACCCAGTGAGGGGGGAAATGTGACGAAAAGCTCGACAGATGAATAATTTTTAAAAAAACATACAGATACAGGTGAACATTTTGACCAAAGTCTTTATCAATAGAACAGGAATCCAAATGATTAAAAAGATACAAATGAACAACACAAATGTCTTAATTCCCTAGGCACTTATTCGATCCAGGAAAATGAAAACCGAGAATTGCAGTGTTCTGATCGAGATGTGATCTAATGTTCAGTTTTCATGTCACAATTCCCCTGGCACACCAAGTCGGGGTTTCAAAATCAGCCGTCACAAACTACTGAACTAAAATCTTAAGGTAAATTACTAACAGCCAACAAATGCTGGGATTGATTATAACTTCCTGTGAAAGACACACAACTACTGTTTTATCTGTTACCCCATTTTTGTGTACACTGTTGCCTAAACAGGTGCATGATTTCACATTTACTGGGTGCACATACCGGACTTGTTCTGTGGTTTGACGGCTACCCTCTCCATCTGTCCATGTTTGAGATAGAGCAGTATGCCTTCTTCTGGATCCTCTCTTCTGTCTGATGACATCATTGAATACAGCATAACCTACACAGAGGAACAATGAAATAGATAGAATTTCAAACAACTGGATCAACATAACTCCACAAAGGTTCCCTCGGGTTAGAGTCTGTAGACAATGAAATAATTAAAATCCCTGGAGCAAACATGCCCAGCCCAGGTCTAACCCCTGCCAGTCTGTATGTGCTGTGTAGTATAGAATCATGGCCTGGTTACGTACTATGATGCCTCTCCATTGATGTGAAGTTCCAGTACTGGTCTTCCATACCTCGCTAACCTCTGAGCCTACAGAGTGGAAGACACACATTATTCACAAACGCAGCGGGTCATGTGACGTTTACTACCGCCGTCGATTGGCTTCCGAAGACTCTATTATTTTTTCTTCTTGTCTGTCTTTTATTGCCAATTCTTTTTCTTCAAACCTCACAAAGACGATATCCGTCGACAAGGACACACACTACGAACAGTGATATTTTATTTGGCAAATAAAATTCACATTAAACAAAGACATCTATTGGGTCCATCTATTCCGACACTTGATCATTCTGTCGCTGCCTGGGGGACTGCACCTCCTGGCAGCTTCTGCAGTTCCATAGAGCACACTTTATTCACAAGCTTCCAGTTTCCCAGTTCTGCATTTTAGTTTGGAATGTTTAATATGCCAGTCTCCCTGGCCTGGGAGTTGGCGACTTTCTCCATAATCCTGTTTATCCACGTGAGCAAACGCAGCTGCGCGAGAATCGGTAGAGGTTCTCGTCGCGCCCGTTACGGGATATGTGAGCCGGCCGCTCAGAAAGCAATGGCAAATTACTGAGCGTAATCTTGCCAAGAAATCAACAACAGCAGTAAAATTGCTAGTGCTGACAGCGATGTCCTGTAATAGCATATGCAAGGGGGGGGGGGGATGTTTAATATTATTTATTTTAAAAAAAAATTTTAAATTGCCTCCTGGCAGGGAGTCGAACCCGTCTCCCGCATGACAGACGGAGATTGTCAGGGTCTTAAACTTGGCTCGCTAACCTAACACATGTGAGACAGTACAAGTACAACGTGATTTGACTCAAGACTCAACGACACAACGTTCAATGGATTTATTTACAGATCATACACAGTACGATGATCACAACAAGATATACTTGATACTTCAATACACTTACATCCACAATACAGCACACAGTCTATCTCTCAAGATGTCCAGACACTCGACTTTCAGGCACAGAAACCACACAACGCCTTTCTCTCATCATGCGTCCGGTCCAGTCGACGTCCCAGAGCTGTCTGCCTCTAGCTCGCAACTTGCCTCCCCACCTGAGGTGGCTTCACGAGACATGCGTGCATCCTTGCCTGACCGCTGGCCGTCTCGTCAGCCAGCAACCTTGCAGGCAGGTGACTACTACTCGCCTGGCGGCGTAACGAAGTTACGGCATCCCTGCTGGGGACTAAGTCACCTGGCGGGCGTAACGATGTCACTGCATCACTGCACTACGGTAGACTCTGACAGAGATACTAACCACTATACCACCGAGGACACAATATTTCCACAAATATTAATAATGTAGTCAAACGTAAATATGTAACCAGCCGTTTGTGAATAATGACTCATACATTATTCACAAACGTTTGTTAATAATCACTTTGAGAGTGGAAGGAGAGCTCTGGAACAGTCCCCACGGAGATAGTACTTTGGCACCGGGCGGAGGGTCGGGGGATCTATACCAACCTCTCTCCATTGGATGCAAGGTCTTATCAATGAGGTAAAGACCAAATGGAACCAGAAGAAGAGACAGACTATGTAAACGATGGGCAGAGGGAATATCACAGTCCATGGGGATCTCGATATATGAAGTCCATAAATAGGCACTCTCCTGCTTCACTTCGACCCCCAAGGTAACAGAGGACAAAATGAGATGACAACTGCCAATGCAGCAACCTTAAAAGAACTAAACTTAGTCTTCCAAAAGATTCACAAACAACAACTACTACTATTACTACTCTGAGGAACAATGAAATCAGTAACTGGCTCAACATAACTACTTTTGTTGATCTATTTTCCAAGTGATACATGTTGAGTGAAAACGAGAGAGCTGACATGGTAGTTTCAAAAATGCCCATCATTGGGACACAGAAGATGGACTGAGGGGGATAGACTTCACTTCGGACAATTATTGGCAACTTGGTACGAGGTGATGCATCTCTTCATGAGTACTTCGATTAAGCTATTGTAGTTGGGAATTGAGTCAGAAAGTGACCTTATGTAAAAGCAACATTGGCCTAAGCAGTCATTGAAAGATAAATATAGTGGCATTTCGAGAATTCCTATTTCCATCTTCAGGATCTGGTACAAAACATGAAATATGTCTTCTCTTTCCTCTGCTGCTGTCTTTCATCTCCCAATAAAGCATAAATTCACTGTTTTTATTGTGACTCCATGAGCCAATGTAATCTCTACATATGTAATGGAACAAGTACAGTGCTTTTGTTAACAATTATGGAACTGACGAGTTTGACTCTGTTACTACGCTACCAAAATAAGTCATCATTGATACAAAGAGAGAGGGTGTTGGGAAGTGATATCTTCACTTATGTCTGGTATTGCAACACTTAAAGCCAATATTATCACACTAGCAAATAGTCACCATTGATACAATGACAAAGTGGGTGTTAGGAAGTAATATCTTCACTTGTGCCTGGTTTTGCAACATTTAAAGCCAAAAGGAAACTATACCTTTTGTTAAAAATTGGAAATAGTAATCAGAAGAGATTTATAAGAAGTAATTATGGAACCAAGTGGGAATCAGAGCATCCAAAGAACCATAAAATGTGTGCACATTACCAACTCCACCAAAGAGAAGAAGTAACAATTATAAGACTGCAAAGGACACAACAGGCTGAAAATCCATATGTTTCATAAACCTAGATAAGAGATACTGATGAATGTAACTGCTGCAGGACAGGTACAATGACAGCTAAACATTTGTTGCAGGAGTATTCAACCTATGCAGAACAGAAAAAATTATTTCGGCCTACATCTATTCTATTTGAAGACAAACTCTATGCAGATGTCAACAAGCTCATGTTGACCGCTGCTTTCTTTGAATTTATTCATTCTGACGTCTGAAGATGTAGAAGAAAAAGAGTAATCAGAAAATACCAACCTGGCCATTATGTTCATTAGAAAAACTGGCTTTTCCTGTCTTCAGTTCAAGAGGTACAACTTTGACTTCCTCAACCTGATTTGGTTTCCTTAACTGTCGATCACAAATAAATGAATAATTCAGTTAGATAATTTTAATGCTTAATAAGAAAATTGAAGAAAGAATTTAGAAAACAAATGTTAGTCAAAACAATGTGTTTCAAATTTAAATTTCAAATTTAACACAAATACAGGGTTCAAGCTAAATTTGAAATTACCGTAGGGATAACAGATGGTCCACATTCAAACAATACCTGTGATTATGTGTTTTGTTTCATCAAAAGTATTTTTCAAGTATTTACTTCATTTGATATACAACTCAGCAGTATGCATCTGATGATATGCAGTGAAATATGCCAGGCAATAAATCGTAAAACATATTGTTTGTGGCTTGTGTTTGTGATCTATGAGTTATCAAAATTATGAAAACAAGCAACCATCACAAGTATAATGGAAAATTATCACAAACATATTCAAACCATCCCTGTGTTGGGAATATCAAACATGACTTAGACGAGATCATGAATGAAACTGACTAAAGAGAACTATCATCATCACAGTACTTGGTACACACCTGTGTGTGCTCTGTCTCTCTTGGTGGATAAGATACAGAAATGCTGACTGTTCCTACAGAGCACCAATTGTGAATATAGTATCTTTCTACCAATAAAAACATCATCAGGTGCTTGGCATGAGCAATCATGCTTCTTCACATCTTGCAATCTCTAACAGTAATTTGTGTGCTAATATCTTTCCATGTCAAAAGCTTGTCAAAAATCTTTTCTTGCGGTCTTTCCCTATTTCTCTGTCCACAAATCTTTCCAGTTGTTGCTATATGTTCCAGCTTTTCCCTTATAATGTGACCAACAAAAATTACGACTTTCTTTTGAATTTGAATAACGAAGACACAAACAATAGATTGCCCGGCATATTTCGCTGCATCTCGTCAGGTACATACTTCAGAAATCACACAACTTACGTGAATTAACTAGATAAATCCTTCAAGTTGAAATATACACAAATTCGCACAGTAATGTCACTTATCTACCACAGTAATTTTAAGCTGACTAACATGTCTTTCTGTTTGCACAATTCTGGCTTGCGTTGATTGATCATAATTGCTTCTGCAAATTTTAACAAGCGAGTATTTTGTGTGTTAAAAAACACGCGAAAGGCAGTGTCTCTGTCAACCACATGGCCGCTTTCGACAATGTGCCTACCAATTGAAGACGCCGGGAGCTTCCGGTGTGTCCGGCCCACGAGGCTAGCATCTCCTGTGTGTTGTATCTTGTTGACCCATTGAGGTATGTGTTCTGACACTCGTTTGTTAAGCTGTCTCTCTGTTCTACCAATGTAGAAGGCCTGGCATCTACATGTGAATTGGTAAATACAATTGTTTGTGGCGTACAAAGGAACAGGCTCTTTGACTGCTGGTGTAGGAATCGGTACGGTTTTATATCACTGGACAGGTGTGAAGCTCTGAAAATTTAGGTATTGGCCAGTCCATGTTCCTTTGTACCGATTCCTACACCAGCAGTCAAAGAGCCTGTTCCTTTGTACGCCACAAACAATTGTATTTACCAATTCACATGTAGATGCCAGGCCTTCTACATTGGTAGAACAGAGAGACAGCCTAACAAACGAGTGTCAGAACACATACCTCAATGGGTCAACAAGATACAACACACAAGAGATGCTAGCCTCGTGGGGGCGACACACCTGAAGCTCCCGGCGTCTTCAATTGGTAGACACATTGTCGAAAGCGGCCATGTGGTTGACAGAGACAGTGCCTTTTGCGTGTTGTTTAACACACAAAATACTCGCTTGTTAAAATTTGCAGAAGCAATTATGATCAATCAACGCAAGCCAGAATTGTGCAAACAGAAAGACATGTTAGTCAGCTTAAAATTACTGTGGTAGATAAGTGACATTACTGTGCGAATTTGTGTATATTTCAACTTGAAGGATTTATCTAGTTAATTCACGTAAGTTGTGTGATTTCTGCAGTATGTACCTGACGTGATGCAGCGAAATATGCCAGGCAATAAATCGTGCAATCTATTGTTTGTGTCTTCGTTATTCAAATTCACTACAAGAAAACATTGTTTTGAATTTCTTTTGAATGTTTGTTATTAATTATATCTGTGTCATAACCTCTTTCAAAACATTTTGATTACCCATGCAATTTTCAGCATTTTTCTGGGGGGAAAACCACATCTCTGAGGCCTTTTTTTTTTTGCTTGTTCAATAATTGTCCAGGACTGACAGCCATAAGTTAAAGCTGGTTCCTATGTAATATGAATTCTTCTTCTAACCTCCAATCACAAGGATTAATTGCATCCATTCATCCATCATGTGCCATGCCGGTAAGCGTGGACGGTCATGTTCTGCCATCTCACTCGATCACAAGAGTCGTGGATATATGTTCCAGCTTTTCCCTTATAATGTAGGATTGCATAGGATGCTCTTATTTTTATAAAATGTAGCTTGTCCTATTCTGTTCTTTATGTCTGTGATACATCTTTCATCTGATGTTATCCATGTGCCTAGATATATGAATTTATGCACTTGTCCTAAATTAACATCATTTACTTTTAATAGTACATTTAGGCATGATCCGTTTCTATCATAGCCACAACAGATGTCAAATGTCAACAGTTGCATGAATCATGTTGACTTACGAACTTCCTTTCAAATCTGGACAACAGGAGCAACCCTATATGCCGTGATGTAATAATGAAGGATAAGTGGAGAAATGTAGAGAAAATCAGGGGATGAGAGAAAAACAGAAAGAGGAGACAAGAAACTGATAAAACAGAGGAAAGTAGCACAGAAAATAGGAGAGAAGGGAAGGAAATACAGAACATAAAAAGAGTTGAGAAAGGATAAGGTAAAGAGAAATGATAAGGTGAGAAGGAAATACATGATGAGAACATAAGACATTACAATAAGAGAGAGGACAAGAGGAGAAGAGAAAAGAATACAGAGGATAAAAGAGAAGCAAAAATAAAAAAAACAGAAGAGAAGAAAGATGAGGTGAAGAGAAGAGGTGAGATAAGATAAAATAAGCTGAGAAAATACAAAAAAGAAAACAAAAGAGAAGAAAGGAAGAACAGTACAGAAGAATGGAAGAAAAGTACAGAAAAATGTGTTAACATACCCTGGCTTTCACAGTCACATCAATCTTGCCTTTCAAACCAAATCTGCAGAAAGATGAGAACAGTCAACATGCTATATCAGTGACGAACCATGCTGGCATATTTCTGGTTTGTCCTTCCTTGCTGTCATCTGTCAGTCTCAGGGTGATCTTGGAGATCACTGATCAAACCATCCTGAGCCCAAAAACATCTGTGACTGTGAGAGCAGGAATCATATCTGTCTATCAGACAAGAGATAACTTGACTTGTGAGTTTCTTACAGCAGTCATCTCAATGGCTTCTTCAATTTGTAACTGCTCAAAGACTGCCAAGCCAACTGAGATCTGACTATGTCTTAAATGAACTGCCAAATTTATATGAGATATAAGTGAGGATTTTAGAGAGCAAACAAAGTAGACTGATTTCTTAAGAAACGTGGCTTCAGGTGTACTCTATGAAAATATTATTCTTCTTAATGAGAGTGTTTTTCTTTTTTATTCTTCTTGTGTACTTTCTCTAATGCTGTTTTGAGCACAATGAGATCTCTCTATATTGTTTACCTTTAATAGACTACAGATTGCTAAGGGCTGCACATATGCCCACTCACAATCACAAACACACTAGCAAACATTTACTCATATAAACATCTATCTTCCTCTCTCTTAAGTCCATATATACTCATTCATACATAAAGCAAAGCCCACAATACACTCCTTCATGCACACAAAAACACACAGACATCACACAAAGATAATAAACACGAGGGAGAGAGAGATATCAGAAGTTATGGCGTCCGCCTCAGGCTCAAGTAGACCAGGTTTGTCTCAGTGTTTAATTTTTACAAAATGAGAAAAAGGCTGCCATGCTCCACGTGATCCTGGTAGTGGATCGGACGCCTAGCTTTCTCAAACAAAGGTGAAAACTCAGGAAACATTTCCTTGCTGTGACCATTAAAACTCCCTCAGCAGTTGGAAATGAAAAGAGCCGGCTGATTGGATAGGCAGCTGTCCTGGTAACATTTCCAAATTAAAAAAGCTACCCACAAAAAATGTACAGCATGTCTGATTCTGCTATACATACATTTGGATCCTCACTGATCGTGCACTGTGATAAGATTCTCCATTTGTCATCTCTGGAAGGAGACTGGAGCACTTATAGTGTTATCTGGGTGCAATAACAGTGACCCTTTACAAACCAAATTTACAGCGCTGCTCCAAGAGTTCTGTGTAAGTCATATTCCTGTAAAATAAGCTTGACCGTCATCTCAGATTATTCACACACACCTTAAAGACCAGGTCTAAGTTGACATCTGTGATACAGGTGGCCATAAAGTTTGCAGTGGCCTGTCCTCAGCCTGAATATGATTACTTGTCCCCTTCTTTCGAGATTTTTCAATAATCTGTCTTCACCAATATGGGATGTTCTTTCATCAATTCCTCTTTTCAATTATCTGTTTTCACCAATGTGGGATGTTCTTTCATCTTCTTCTTCTTCTTTCGTTCGCTTGAAATATGTCTATATCTGCAATGTCGTCTCTTGCATGAATTGAACTGTTTTTTTCAGTTCACACAGTGGTCCATAGAGTTTATCTTCCACCGTCGTCTCTCTAGGCCAGAAGGTTTGCCTAGATATGTTATATTTTGGGCAGTCTTGGAGTATGTGCTCTGCTGTCTGCGACGCCAATCCACATGTGCACATGGCTGTTTCACCAATCTTGAATTTTGTATACATGTGGTTGCGTAATCTATTGTGTCCTGTTCTGAGGCGCAGAATAATGACTTGTTCTGGTCTGTCCATAATGTGGTAGTCATCTTGAGCAGGTTTTGGTGGCTTTCTGACTGATTTGATCATTCTTTTCTTTTGGTGGTATGTAACGGGCACATCAGGCTGTTCCTCTTTGGCTCCTTCCTTAGCCAATTGATCAGCTCTGTCGTTTCCGGGTACTCCACAGTGGGATGGTATCCACTGTATGGTGACTTTATGCTGACTGCTAAGTTCAGAAAGTAGTGTCCTTAGTACTGGCAATTTCCCAGAGAGGAGCGCCTCGAGTACTGATTTTGCATTTGTTAGTAGCACCACAGGTTGTGTACCATTGCTGTTATTTAGTAATTTCTCTGTTGCTATCTTGATTGCCTCAATTTCGGCATCATAGTTATGGCAGTACTTTCCTGTCGGTACTCTGGCTGTGTCCCTAGTATTATTTGGGTATTCTATGTACACTCCCGCTCCTCCATTTCGAACAGCATTTTGTGCTGACCCATCTGTGTAGACTCGGATCCAGAGGTCCTGTGGGTATTCTTCATCAAGGAAGCTGAGAGTGGCTGTTCTGCGCTGCACACTGTTCTGTTCTTCCTTGTCAAATATTCCTCTCACTTTTGTCTGGATTTGTAATGATAGTCTATGCTCATCTTTCCATGGAGTTCGCTCTGGAATAGTTGTTAGGGGGATACAAACTGTGGGCAGATCAGTGGTTTCTCTGCAGAGTCGTTTGGCCTGGTGGATAAAACTACTTCTTTTCAACCGCCCCATAGCTAGGTTTTCAAATCTGTTCTTCATAGGGTGGCCTGGCAAGCTGAGGAACTTTTCTGCTTGTATTAGCGTTTTCGTATCTCTGCGCTCACTCAGTGCCTGTGTCCTCCCCATCTTCTCCATTTCCACTATAGGGGTTGATCTCATCCCTCCTGTGGTGACTCTAAGTGCTTGATTTTGCACCTTGTCCAGCTCTTGTAGTGTGGTATTTGATGCTGAACACCACGCAGTTGACCCATATTCCAGGTGTGGTCGTATGCTCTGTTGGTAAACTTTGCTAAGTATTTTCGTACTGGCTCCCCATGTGGTTCCACTTAGCTTTCTCAGGATGGCTATTTTCCTTCTGGCTTTTGCTACTGCTTTGTTGATGTGCTTTCTCCATGTCAGCTTGCCATCAAATGTTACTCCAAGGTATGTTGGTTCTTTATCTTCTCTTAGGGGTGTTCCATTTATCTGGATGATCCCTGCCTTTTGTTTTGGAGAGAGGGTAAATAGGGTGGTGCTGCACTTGTCAGTGTTTATGCTGACACACCATCTATTTGCCCATGCAGCAAATGTATATACAGCTCTTTGTAGCAATCTGGTGGCCACTGATGCATATTCATTTGTGCTCCATAGAACCAGGTCATCGGCGTACATTGCCGCTTTAATTCCATGCGGTAGGTGAGCAACAAGATCATTGATGAAGATTAGAAAAAGTGTGGGGGACAAGACTCCGCCCTGGGGGACACCGTGACGCAGTAGTACTTTCTTGCTCTTGAGTCCGTCTATCTGTACTCGGGCTCTTCTGTTGTGCAAGTATGCTTTCACCCATTTGTACATTCTTCCATTGACTTTGCAGTTTCTCAGTTTCTTCATCAGACCTTCTTTCCAGACTTTGTCAAAGGCTTTCTTCAGATCTATCCATGCCGCAAGCACCAGCTTCTTCTCTTGGAATGCATCCTCAATTTCTTGAGAGAGGTAGGTTGTCTGATCTTCCGTAGAGTAGCACTGCCTAAAGCCAGCCTGCTGTGGCACAAGGATGTTTTTACTTTCAATGTACCACTGCAGTCTGTGATTGATGATGCGCTCCAGTGTTTTGCAGAGACAGCTGGTGAGGCTAATTGGTCTGTAGCTAGAGGCAATGGAACCATCTTTCCCTGATTTTAGGAGGGGTATCATGATTGCTTCTCTCCAGGCTTGTGGAACACTGCCTAAGGTCCAGCTGTTATTGAAGATCTGCAACAGCTTTGTTTTGGCCTCTGTTCCTAGGTTCCTGATCATTTCATTGGAGATACCATCAGCTCCTGGTGACTTTCTCATTTTCAGTTTTGATATGGCGTTCTTTCATCAATTCCTCTTTTCAATAATCTGTCTTCACCAATGTGGGTATGTTCTTTCATCCATTCCTCTTGTCCTCATCATGTGGCAGATCCTTTACATAATCTCTCATCACGGTCAGCTGACAAGCCTCTCAGCCTCTTGCTATTTCTGCCTCCTTATGCCCAAAGTGTCTTCAATGTCCTGTGCCCATCTTCATGCTGGTCGCCCCCTGCCTTCCATCATGTTCATTCCAAAACATTGTCATATTCCAGAAGGCCAAAGTATGTTCCGAGACAAGAAACTGTTTAATAGCCAGTTGTCATCCATGTTAAAGTCTTGTAACATTTCAATAATTTTCTGTCTGGGTCCATATTTTCAGAATTTTTCTTTAACATTTGAGCTCAAAAGCCCCAATTTTCTTCTTTAGTGAAGATTCTCAAAGAATTATTAAATTGTTTTGACTCCATAATGTATGTCAGTTTGTTTAGGACTATTTAGTCTTATATTTGACAGTCTGCCTTTTGGTTGCTCTCTGTATCACCATGTGAAGGTATACATTGTAATGTTGAAATTAAAAAGGCTGATTCATCTAAATAAATTTTGTTTAAAGATCATTAGCTCAGACCTTCTAAAGAACAGGTATAGACAAAGATTGTTGCAAAATCCTTGTAAATATCCAACATGAACTAAAATCGTAGCACAATCCTAAATAGCTTATAGAAAAAGATCATTAGCGCAGATCTTCTAAATAACAGGTCTAGATAAAGATTATTTCACAATCTTTGTAAATATCCAACATGAACTAACATCATAGCACAATCCTAAATAGCACCTAGAAAAAGATCATAGCATAATTCTTCTAATGCACACTTCTTTCATCTACATGTTGATATCTATTTCAACATTCAGTGCACTAATTTCCCACTCTGAACACGACCATTTTGTTATCATGCACATTAATTCACCATACTCAACACAACTATTTAGCAACTCTGTGCACATATTTTTTTGCCAAAGTGCGCATCTTTTTCTTTTGCCAAAGTGCACATCTATTTTGTCACCGTGCACACCTATTTAGCAGCTCTGTGCTCGACTCTGCAATGGTTCACTAACTGAAACCGGTCATGACTGTAGGTTAACAGAAATACTACAACCACATTACCTGGGCGACCAGATGTTCTCCTCAATATCATGTATCTCTTTGACTACCACGTCAGACCTGTGCCAGACAAAAAAAGTGAAATAAAGTCATGAGTTTGAAATGTTAACTCTTCACATACCTCGGTGATAGTTGGTTGGTAGTGCATCCTCTGCAAGTCTAAGTGTTAACTCTTTAGTCCGATGATTTGGTATTTTTGTTTTCTGAGCACTGACAAGAACTTGCACCTATCAGAGTAAGGTTAATGTAGTTCAGTGGATCTCAACCGGTTGGGGAGAGGCGAATGGCGAATATGAGGAGAGGGGGGGGGGGGGGGGGGGGGGGATTAAGATTATTTCAAGACCACGTTAATACAAGAACTGATTACTTGATATTGTTTTTCCCTCCATACTTTACAGTTCTGTACTTCTCGCCCTTCTGAAATTCGTTTTATAACATAAGTAGACCCGCAAATCACGTTTTATGTAGACATCTAGACTTGTTCAAATATGCGTTATTAAATTTAGTTTCCATGTTTACGTATACTGTGTAGGGGTGGGGGGAATTTATAGGGAGGAAATACGAAAGGGGGGAATGACATTCCCAAAAAAGGTTGAGAACCACTGGTGTAGTCACTTTCCTCCCGACCCAGTGCCAAAGTACCATCTCCTCAGGCACAGTGTTGCACTATTCCCCTCTCCAAGCATAGAAACCAGCATATTAGGAAGTAATCTGGTGATGAAGCACACATGGACTGACTGGGTTAGGCCTGAGCTGATGTTTCCACAGGTTTTAGGCATTTCATTGTCAACACACTCCAACCCAAGGGCCAGATGGGATATAGAGGTGATGCACAAGGAACACAGTTCTGTTAGAATTCTGCAAACAAATACTGCAGCCGTAGTAATGCAGAGGCTAGCAGGCAGCCTGCTGACACTGTGGTCATGTGTTCAAATCCCCATCAAGGTGGATTTTAAAACTGACCAGGGCTCCCAGGCCGACCTAGCCTAAAACGAGTACCACAAAATGTCCTCGGAAGTAAAGGTGGTTAGGATCATATTGACCACATCACCCATCGAGTGACAACAGGTCCATACAAATATGGGGCATGATCAAAGATTCAGTTACAACAACCGTTATTGCAAACAGTACAAACATGACTAACAAAAACATCATTCGATCATCAAATGCCTTAACAGCTGGCCTGGGCAATCATGCTTCTCCAAAGAATGGCCAGAGAATCTACCAGTTTGTTGCTGCCTACATTCTGAACTTTATGGCAAGAAATGCTTGTTTCAGTATAGATTATAGACATCTGAATGCTAACAAGACTTGTTCATGTTTGGCTGGAATTTTCTGAAAGTTTTTCTATGGAATTGGGAAGCCAGTTCCTTGCCTGACCCTCCTTATAACTATGACAGTTTTCAGTGTGTTGCTATTCTTAGCTTCACTTAAGGGTCCTGGTAACTCACCGGCGGAATCCTCCTTAGCTGCCTTTTATGACACGCATGGAAGCTACAGTGTTACTATTCTTTTCTTTCCCCTATGGTCCCCGTAACACACAAGCTCATGGACAGAACTAAACAGAGGTGAATCAAAGATGGACATGACAGACATTGAGAAAACTTAAGAATAGAATAGCTAGAAAGTCCATTGAAATCCAAGAGCAAAAGAAATAGAGGAAGACCTAAAAATACATGGAGAAGAGAAGTTATCATCACATGCCATGTGGATAAACGTGGGTGGTCATGTTTCACCATCTCCCCTGATCACCAGAGTTGTGGATCAGCTCTGTATTCTTCTCTTGATTATGCCATGTGGCCAAACCAACAAGATATTTATCTCTCTGCCTTCCCCTTTTTCTTTTCTCCTCAGTCTTGCCAGTTGAGAAGTAGAGACACAAATAAATAATATGGGAGGGCATGGGATACCTTGGAATGAGTTGGCTGAGGGCCTATGACCCAGTGGGTGATAAGTGGCGAAAGAAGAATGCTAAAAAAAGCCTTTTCATTACATTCCAAGACATGACAGCTGAAACCCACTCTGGCTGTATCAGAAATACTGAAACCCACTCTGGCTGTACCAGAAATACTTGTATCAGCATAGATTTCAGTTATCTGAATGCTAACAAATCCTTTCACTACATACCAAGACACGGACAACTGAAACACATGCAATCTGGCTGTACTAGAATGCTTTTTCAGTAAAGATTATAATTATATGAATGGTAACAAACTCCTTTCACTACATTCCAAGACATTACATTTAAATTCACTCTTCCAATTTGGCTGTACCAGAAATTCTTGTATCAGGATAGATTATAGTCATATGAATGTTAACAATATCCTTTCACAACATTTCAAGACATTACAATTTAAATTCACTCTGGCAGTTTGACTGCACCAGAAATGCTTGTATCAGTATAGATTATAGTTATCTGAATGCTAACAAAACGCTTTCACTACATTCCAAGACATGATAACTGAAACTCACTCTGGCAACTTGACTGTACCGGCTCGACCCAACGCTGGAGTATGTTGTGTCAGCCATGATATAAGTGAAGGAATATACTGACCAATCTCCTCCATGACACTCCCATCCTGAACACCCTGACTGTACCTGTTATACAATAAAACAATAGATGTAGACATTTACAATAACAGTTCAGGATTGGCTGGTTGGTGGTACCTCTGGAAGACGGAGTTTTAATGTGTAAGACTGATCCATTGGCATTCAGGAGGTTGTCTAATCCTGAAAAAGGCAGGCAACTATCAGGATGAGGTTGCTGTAGACTTTCCTCCAGACTAGGTATCAAAGTACCATCCACACAGGGCCTGTGTTACAGAAATTGCCTTCCCCTCTACAAGCTCAGAAACTAGAATAATTGTCTAGTACCCATTTCTATGAGGCTGCATGGATCACAGAGCTGTACTAATTGGAATAATATAATTCTGCCTCATCTGGGTATTGAACTCTTACCACTGTCTTGGCAGGAAAGAAGGGCAGTATATACCATCCTAAATTGTGTTTTCTGAGTTCAGTTTATCAAACAAAACAAATCAGTTTATGGCAATGCTCTTACATTTCATGGAGGAACTTGTTAGACCGGAGCAGGACTGAAGCCATTTTCAGGATGGCTTTCTCATCTCTGACGCCATCCTTGAGTACAGACTGAAACAAACTGTGAATGACACTTCCATAGAGCATTTGAAGGTTGCCACCATCCACACCCTGGAAGAAAACAATCAAAATGGAGGAGAAATTAAACTGTCTTTGGAAATCAAATCTAGAGTTCCCTTAGTGAATTTAAACATAGAAAGCACAAACAACAGGGTGCATGATATATTGACTGGCATATTTCGCTACATCATTATATACATCAATGAAATTAATAGAACAGAAGTGAAAACTGAATCCTTTTTTGACTGAAATACATAACACATGAAAGAGACTAAGAAAGAAACAAAACGCTTTCTTTGGTCATGTTAAGAGAAGACAGGTATTGGAGAACATTGTGACGACTTGAAAGGAGGGGAAGGGGAGCAGAGGCCGACCAAGAGAAATTATGTTGGATAGATGGGCTTGGAGAAATATCAGTAGCAGAGTTGATCCAGAACACCAGAGACCGAGATCTGTGGAGAGACATGAACGCCTATACCAGGTGGCATGGCACTTGATGATGATGATGATGATGACATAACTCACAAATTCTATGATACTGTTTGAATGTGGGGCAATTCTGTCCCCATAGTGACTGCAAATACCGTGAGAACAACATTGCACCACATTCAAACAGTTTCAAAGACATTGTGGATTATGCATTTCAGCCAAAATATTCCATTCACTTCATATGTTATATAATTCTGCAGTATGCACCTGACGAGATGCAGCAACATATGCCAGCCAATAAATCGTTAAACGGGAATAATAAACAAATACAGAAAACAATAATGCAGGTTGAGTGCCAGGTGAACTATCTGGAAGATATCATCATGAAGCAAGTGAGTTACGCTGCACTGTTTCACCAAGCCTATGGCTCATTACATTCTATTTCGACAAGCATTTTTCTCAAAATGCCTACAACTGTGCAGTCAACCTACAAAACAGGTTTGTGTCTCACTTTGTCTGGTCTCTACCCCTGGACCTGTCTAACATGGGAGACCCTATCAGTAGCTGCGCTTCCATCAGCCTAGCTCTTGGAGTCAATAGAACAAGAAAGCTCCTCTACCACTTCAAGTCACAACAGACGGGCTATGGAAGACTAAGCTTTAACTCTTCAGTCTGATGCAATGGATTTCAGGTTGTTAAGAGTCCCAAAAGAGCTTGAATCTATCACGGTGAGGTTGGTGTGGAGACCAAAGTACCATCTCCACAGGAACTGTGTTGCGGAGGTCTTCTTCCTCTCCCCAAGTTCACAAACCAGCAAGGTGTGCAAGACAAGTGCAGGAACTTCACATCTACATAGAGGCATACTAGGTTGTAACAGGTCATAGTTTAGCACAGCACGGCAGATTGACTGAGATTAGGCTTAGGTTGGTCATGTGTCCTACACAGGTTTTAGATATCTGACCGCCAACAGTCTTCCAGAGGATTCAACAACCAACCATCCATGAGGCTAGGCTGGCGACATACCGGAACATAAAATGTGATTGCAACTTGTTTTTTTGTTTTTTTTGCTCACTCGCTCTGAACTCAAGCGTAGTCAATACACACTACTCGAAGTAGTGTTGAACTGAATTTTGCGTGTGGATTAGCTTTACCTATTAAGTGTCCCTCACCATTAGGCAAACCAACTCCGACTTCAGAGGTAATTGTAATTAAAGTCCCCAAGCCAAGGACAATAGGCCAACATTTTAGTCCAACTGTCCGGTGTAGGGGCTCAACCCCTTACCTCGGCATCAGCACACCTGGTGTTTAAGAATATGCGTTTTTATCCATTCGGCCATGCTGACCCAGCAAATGGGTTTGAACTCTGAATGTCTGTGTTAGGCACTAACCAGAACACGACCACAGGGCCTGGTATAAAAGACAGTCTGCTATCCAGCAATCTGCAACAGAGCAGCTCTTTACTGGGAAATCATTAGAGTCCCAATGAGTCCATAGACTGCATCCAGCTGATTTCTAAGTCACAGCCTGTGGTGAATGAAAGGCCCAATATATGAGTCTATGCAACATTGTGCTGGACATAACATTCCTGGGGTGAACACTTAACCAAAGCATCATGTGTTGATTTTACAATTATGAAAGGATGGCAGGGAGTGCCCCTGCTTTTCTTTGAGGGTCAAACAAAACACATGCAGCTGTTCTGGATGGCTAGGCAAAGCGCATCCACGTGGATTCAAAGGACATGAATAAAGTCATCACACTGACAAAGTGAAATATCTTAAAACTAACCAGGAAGGCTAACATAGTATCAAAGCCTAACAAAGGCTATGATAAAATCGGATGTGCTGGCCAAAAGGTGCAAACATCGCAGCTCTGTTGTAAATAGGCACAATGCAAATATGGCCCAACAACAAAAAACACTGGGCAGATGCAGAAGGAGACAAGCTAGTAACTATTACCGCGACAGTTTGTCATTTTTAAAATCACAATCGATTATTTGAAACTAACAAATAAAGAAAGTTACCTTAAACTTTTCATTTAGCACAGACCTGAAAAAAGGTTACACAAGATTTTAATCAAAATAAAAACAAGTTTTACTATTTTAAAAAATATACAAATAATAGTAATGTTTATTGTTTGGCTACATTTGTTCAAAAATCTGCCAAGCTTACAATTATGAAATATTAACTCATTCTATAGGTGATTACAACAGCTATTAACTGTTACATTCATATATGTTGGAAAATCTGGCCTAGCCACTATGAAATAGAAACCAAATGTCATATGTGCAATTAAATTATTATAATTGTCCTCAGACACAGAACACATGTAATTGCATCTTTGATAGCTCTCAGGTGATTTCTCATGATGAACTCAATTATTTTTGGAGTTTGTGGAAGTTTAGTGTTGATTTAGTAGACCATCATAGGTTTCCGCTGTACAGAGAATATCATTAACAGGAGAACTGCATTGCACTGTTTTGTCAAACCTGTGCCTCAGTACATCTGACTTCAACAAGCATATTTTGGGGGTTTGTTTTCCCTAGTCTTTGACTGTCCCCCGTCTACCTACAAGAGAGCAGGTGTGTGTCTCTTCACCTAATTCCTATCCCTTGACCTGTCCCACATGGGAGACCGCATCAATAGCTGCGCTACCGTCAACATAGTTCTTGGGAGTTACTGTAACATGCAAGCCACTATACCACTTCAAGGTGGAGACATGACAGAGGGGGTACAGAGAATCCTGCGGAACATGTTCAGCAGTTTGCTTTGGTGGTCTACACAAGCATAATGGTGAAACAGACAAAGAAAGATTAATCATGTTCATTTAGTCTGTTATGTCTGTCCTGAAGCGAAGAATGGTGATCTGTCCCTATCAATCATCAGTGTTGCAGTCTTTGATGGGTTGATTCTGCTTTTTACTTAGTCTTGATGTCACACTATGACACTTCATTGTTTCTTTGTTCATATTAATCTCTCGTTTTTAAAGTGCATCTGCTGATTCAATTCATGGTATTACCTATTTTCTATCTATAGGGGGGCAACTGGGGTGAGCCTATCTTTGTCATGGGAGCTGAAGTAGCGTAGTGGCTAGACACTGGACTGCCAGCCCACAGGTCATGGGCTCCATCTGCTTCAGGGCAGATTCCCATGTTTAACATTGACCTGGGTTTCCAGGTCGACCCATCCCGAAATGGGTACAAAGAAATATCTTGGGAGGTAAAGGTGGCCAGTTTGGTACTGCAATGGCAAGCTACTGAATGTTAAATTGCCTTGTAAATAACAAACAATAAATAATGATTACAATGTCCTGTAAAGGACATGCAACTAACTTTAACTTTAAAAGTGACAAAACAACAGCTTTACACAAAGTGTAAAGGTGACTAAAAAACAGCTTAATTCAAAGTATAAAAGTGACACTGGAATTAACTAGAAGCAGAAGTACAGGATATGAGACAGAGACAAGTGACCTTACTTTCGAGCACAGAATATTGATGACACAACCAATGTCCCAGACAGCAACAGGTCAGGGTTGACTATAATAAGGCCATTGTTGTCATCGACAATGCAGGCATCACTGGTGAAATCCCCCACAATGTTGACAGTATCCCCTTTACTGACGACAGTGTCTGCCCTAAAAATACACAGATTAGAGCATATTTTTTAAATGGATTAACATCAAAATTAACCGTGTCCGTATCAGCATCTATCCTAAAAATATACTAAAGTGTCATCAACAATGACTGTATACAAATCTGCATTTATCAAATCCCATAAGGTCAACAAACGCCCGCAGAAGTCGGATGTGTTGGCCTAACGGCGCAAGAACGCAGTTCTGCTGTAAACAGGCACAACGCAATCACGTCCGAAAAAAAACTCCGGATGAACGAAGAAGAAGAAGAAGAAATCCCATAAGATGATCAACATTGAGTACACACATAACTTATCCTAGACAAATCCTATTGGTTCATCGATATTGACTGTACACAAACCTGTACCCAGATTAGAAACACAAACAATAAGGGACATTCGCACCAAGGAATACGATCAACATTGGAATTACCAAAACCCTCTCAAGGTACTGTGGGACACTGTTCTTGTTCTGCAGCATGCCAGTGTTAGAAGCACCTCATCCCTTGCTCTGTCAGGACAGCAAACAAGTTTTCATAAGAACAATTTAATATAATCATATGAAAGTAACAACATGAACACTTTCAAGACAACAAAGATTTTGTAGCATATGTCCAGAGTGAATCATCATCATCATGAGTCCTGCCAAGTGGCGTAGAATGTAGATATTATTGTCTTTCCAGAGATTTTGTAGCAGGTGTTCAATGTGAACAGCTTTCATCATCATCATGAGCCCTGCCAAGTGGCGTAGAATGTAGATATTCTTGTCTTTCCACAGATTTTGTAGCATATGTTCAATGTGAACAGCTTTCATCATCATCATGAGTCCTGCCAAATGCTGTAGAATGTAGATATTCTTGTCTTTCCACAGATTGTGTAGCAGATGTTCAATGTGAACAGCTTTCATCATCATCATGAGCCCCACCAAGTGGTGTAGAATGTAGATATTCTTGTCTTTCCACAGATTTTGTAGCAGATGTTCAATGTGAACAGCTTTCATCATCATCATGAGCCCCACCAAGTGGTGTAGAATGTAGATATTCTTGTCTTTCCACAGATTTTGTAGCAGATATTCAATGTGAACAGCTTTCATCATCATCATGAGCCCTGCCAAGTGGCGTAGAATGTAGACATTATTGTCATTCCAGAGATTTTGTAGCAGATGTTCAATGTGAACAGCTTTCATCATCATCATGAGCCCCACCAAGTGGCGTAGAATGTAGATATTCTTGTCTTTCCACAGATTTTGTAGCAGATGTTCAATGTGAACAGCTTTCATCATCATCATGAGCCCTGTCATGTGGCACAGATATTCTTCTTTCCACAGATTTTGTAGCAGATGTTTAATGTGAAAAGTCATCATCATCATGAGCCCTGCCAAATGGCGTAGATATTCATGTCTCTCTACAGGTTTTGGTCCTTGGTGTTCTGGATCAATTCTACTGATGATACACCTCTATGTAATTATCACAGACTATCAATTTCTCTCAGTCTGCCTCTCTTCTTCTACTGATCCTGACAGTCAACACAATGTTCTCTAATGCCTCTCGTCTCATTACATGGCCAAAGAACACTGCCTGGTTTTTATAGTTGTGTAATCGTTAGCTTTTTTTCAGGGAATACTCTGGAAATATTCAAAATATTTACAACAATTATCCTAGAAACCACATTTCTAAGCTCTTCCTAATTTGTTCATTTACATTCCAGGATTCACCACCATAGAACAGAACAGGTTTGATATAACATTTCAGTACTGTTTCTGACAACAAATGAAAGTGGATTTATTATATAACATACTGTTCATCCTCTGAAACTTACCTTTTACGTAACTATTCTGCTTTTCTTCACTGTCACACATTTTCCATCTTATGTTATGACTGTTATCAAGAAGAGATAAGATCAGAAATGAAGAAATTAAGACTAAAGTGGGGGTTATAGCAGCACTAGATTTTACTAGAAAGCAGCAAGTCAAATGGTTTGGCCATGCAAGTAGGTTACCAGTCAACAGCATACCACAAGCAATGATGTACAGACCAGATGGAAACAGAGGAAGAGGCCAACCACGTAAACGTTGGATGGAGGGAATAGCAGAGTCCATAGGAATATCGACACATGAAGCCCATAATCAGGCACTCTTACGATGTTTATACTTCACCTCGACACCGCAAGGTATAAGAGGAACATGATGAGATGAGATGAGATAAGGTTATTACTGTTCCTAGACATTCAAATTTATTTACTTGTGAAGTATTTTCCCTTCTATTATGAAAATTATGTATAAAGAAAAACATAAAGATGCATATTAAAGCTAATGAAAACATCCAAGCAACAGTGTATGATTGTGGTGAAGAATTGATGCCACTGCACTCAGAACTATTCCACAAGCACTCAGTTTCTCACAGTGGAAGAATCCTTAAGTTATAACTACTCACCTATCATGAGCGACATCAAGTACAGTGAACCGGTTCCAGAGATTTGTAAATTTGAAATCTTCATTTGCTCTGAAATAAAAAAAGAAAAAAAACATAAGCAGAATAATTACCGTGATGTCAGTAAAGCCCTTGTATATGCCAGTAAGGAATTCTGGGTGAATCATAAAAAAAAGTTAAGGCCTCATTTAAACACTTCAGAATATTGGGTATACAGTGCTAGCTCTATATATTTTTATAGACCAACTGGCACTAAGTGAGTGATGTGATCTATATCACAGCAGCTGCCTTGACTTTCCATGATATTTTCTGGTGCCCCTTTTAAGGTGAGTCAACCTGGGAGTAAATACATTTTTATTAAATCTTCAATGGAGATTCAAGTGCATGGCTATCAGACAGGCCGGCAAACATGCTAGCCGTTGTACTACCACGGCCCCCAAGTTTATGGTATAGGCACTATTTCCAGCCTATTGAAGAGTTAAAGCTCAGTCTTCCTGAGGGTTCACCAGCCAGCCAACACACAACTGATGTTAAATGGGACTGCAGATGTGGCACAAGAGATGCATGCAGTAATCCACTGTTAGTTTTACTGCTTGCATCAGGGTTGCTGAACAAGAGCTGGTCAAGGTTTACTCCAGGTAAGTGCTGGTCCTGGAGACATGCCACTTTGACCAGAAGAGTAGGGACTGAACGCGGAAAGTAAACAATGTCCCAAATAAATGCTGTGTTGAGATTGGATGTGTCTGTTGAAAGGTGCAGATATTGTAGCTTTGCTGTAAATAGAGACAGTGCAACTAATGCCCTTAATCAAGACGGAGGAGAAGGAGATGAAGAAGGAGTAGGAGGACAAGGAAGGAGGAGGATGAGGGAGAAAAAGGAACATGTAAAATGAGGATGATGACGACGAGGAGGAAGGTCAGAAGAAAGAACAAGAAAAAGTAGGAGAAGAAGAAGCAGCAGCAACAGAAACAGAAAAAGAAGAAGAGGAGGAGAAGAAGGAAGAAAAGGGGAGGGGGGGGAGAGAACAAGAAGAGGAGGAAGAAGAAATAGAAGAAGAAGAAATAGAAGAGGAGAAGATTAGATAGATAGATCAGACATGCAAAATAGCATCAGGAAAGGTCATGGTAAAAACTGTAAATGCACAAAAGAAGCAACAGCAAACAAGAAATTCTGTTGAAACTACATGAATAAGAAAATATAACACAAATAAAAATAGGCCTATGTGCACACTCAAATAACTCAGCATTTGAAAATCATAAAGACAGGTAGTATAAGCCACTGCACTTGCAACATTCCAAAAACAGAAAACCTACATGTGACAGACTGTTTAAAGGTTATCTAAACAATGCTGCACTAAAGTTAAGACATATCGACAGAAAGACACAAATATCGTAACTTCTTTGTAACACTCTTCAAGACGGATGAGGAAGAAAACAAACAACTTACATGTCAGGCATGTCAAAGTCGGGGAAATCCTCATCAAAGGTCTCGCTCAGCATGTCACACACAGATGTAGAGAACTCTGTATTGTCGACATCGAAGGCTGCTTGCGTGTCATGCTTACCGTCAGTGACGCAGTTTTTGATGGCAGCTACTGATATCTTATCCTCGGTATGATGACTATTGGTGTTCCCAGACCCCATATTTGAAATATCTTTTGCTGAAATAAAAGCCTCGGATGCAAGCCCTGATGAAACATTTGCTCCATGGTTACTGTTTGAATCTGTAGCTGTAACTGCACTGTTACTATCACATGTAACGTTGTCATCCCAGCCAATATCTGTATTAGTGACAACAGAATCTGATGATACTTCTGACGTCTGTCTCTTGTTGTCTGCAGTACATCCACGAATGCTGACAAGCTGTTTACTGGCGGAGGTCGAAATCACTAATTGTGGGTCATTTCTAACAACAGTCTGTTCATTTCTTTCACTTGGTCTATATTCCAAACCTGGCTGACATGCGTCACATTCAGGTATAACTTTAAGAAGAGATGTGGGTCGAGAGTCTGTTGACATGAAATTGATGGTGGAAGAGATGTGTGCGCTGCTGTCCAACACAGTGCTGCCAAGGTTATTGCTCACTGTAAACATTGCATTGGGTGTCTCTTTATTATTGCACATTGCAATCACAGGAGTTTCAATTGTCTGGTTGAGATCTTTTCTTGTTTCAGTAATGTTGTGTGAAGTACTTTCATGTGATTTAGCAGTAGTATGTGATTCACAGATATTGCCTAATTCAGTGATTTTATGTGATTCAGACGTGCTGTGTGATTCAGCTGTTTTAGATGGACTTCCAAGAGAGTTATCGGAGTTGTCTTCAATAATGAAGCATTCACTGCTGTCCATATTCATGCTTTGAGTATCGTCCAAAATAACAATAGCATCTTCTTGCGTTGAATTGGAACTAGTCACAACATTGTGAAAATCTTGTTGAAGAACTGGATGTTCGGTATTCAGTGCCACTGCAGAATTTTCCTGTTCAAGTTCTTCACTATCTGATGCATCTTTTCCGAACAGCTGGTGAAGTATTTCAATATCACTCTGAAGTACACTTTTTGCGTTGTCAGCTGGCCTAACTGATGAGTCCTTGAACAAACCACTGTTTTTACTGAATATGCCCATACCTCTTTCTTTGTCAGCTACTAGTTTGGGAAATGGATTTAATTCTTTCAATGTATGGGAAGTGGCTTTGCCTTCAGCTTTGCTAGGTGATTTCAACTGCCCTAAAAGTTCTGATAAAAGTTTGTCATTTTCAAGGGTCACCTTCTTATTCTCAAGATTACCCTTTTTCTTTAAGCCAAACTGGTATGCTCGATTTTCCGTTAATCTACCTCTAGTTGGATTAATGTCAGGAATGGCACATGCCAGATTTTCAAGACATTGTGTTTTTATGAACAGAGAGGACACATAAGTCTGGGTTGGATCTTTCAAGTCGGTGAAAGAATTCTTGAGGTGCCGTTTGGAACAAGGAGACAACCCAGGCTTAGCCTGTCTTTTGACACATTTTTGTTCACCATATACTTTCACAGGAGTAGTTTGGAGGCCTTGCAGTTTTCCCTCCATACTTTGTGTGAAATCATCCTCAGAATAATGTTTCCTAAGCCTCTGTCCCATCCACAAATTCTCTTCCGTTATTTCTGCCTTAGAATCTGCTGCCTCTAAGGCATTTATCAACTTTGAACGTTTTTTCATTACTTCAAATGATTCATCACTACTGGTTGTCCTGTGAAATCTGCTTGTTTTGGAAGCATGCATGTTTTCATTACTTGCAAAACCAGCCTCAGTAAGTGTGTTTATTTTTACCATGTTGGATTCACTGTGTTCTATTCCATTTGGCATGAATAGGTCATTAAAACTGGCACTATCAATTTCCTTAATATATTGTTCTAATGCCTCTTTGTGTCTTGGTGACCAATGTTTTTCACTAGGCTGGAACTGTGGCTGTATGTTTATCTGGCAGTCTTGGTTTCTGTCAACAGTTTGATCTACTTCTAAGTCCTCTTCTATAATACTGTTGGAGTTGAAATCAGGAACATTATCAAAATACTGAGTTTCTGGTATACAAAACATGTCAGGATGTGGTATTTCAGGATTTTCTATGAGAGCAATCCCATCTTTAGCTGTATTTATATTCTTTTCAAGACTGGCTTGAAAGGGTCTAACATGAGTTAAGTTAACATGCCCCATCTTTTGTTTGTCATTACAAGAAGTTGGACCAGCAGTACCATGTTTTATAGTCCCATTATCACTGTAAGAATTAATATCAACATCCAATGAATCATTACTGAGAGGACCAGCACTTGGTTTCTCAAGGAGTTTATCTTCTAACTTACTCACAGACTCTGAGCTTGCTGTGAAGCTAATACTAACTTTCCCTGCTAATTTACTGGCTCCTCTCAGATGCTTCATTCTCAGATGTGCTGGCTTCAGTCCCGGCTGAACTGCGAGCAAGCTCCCAGGGCAGAGGAAGCTTCTGCTGGACTGATTCTTTCTCCTCCGCAAAGCAGCAGCACCCAGAACCCTGTCCACATCTGGAGTCTCACAGATAATGTCTGGGCTAGATTCTGAACCTTCACAGTTAGCTTGTAAAGCTTGTTTGGTAGGTGTGGTAAAAGATGCTTCGGAAGTTTCAAAAGGTGATTCTTGTGCAGGTTCAACTATATGGACTTCTTTATTAAAGCTATCTGCAACAGCTTCAAGACTAAAACATGCATCATGTTGCTTGTTCTGCCCATCTTTGTTCTGATACAATGAATCTGATCCATATTTTATGGGCAAAGAATCTAAATTTTGTTCTTCCTTATGTTTATAACCTACATTATTGCTATTGCCAAGAATGCCATTTTCTTCACAAGTTTTCAAACGTCCACAAAATTTGGCTTCTCTGTCACCTCCATCTAAAATAATTTTATGACTATCTTTTGATGGTACATCCCTGAATGGCGATGGGTCTTCAGCATCAACAAAGACAACTTCATCATCTATTATCTTAGCCTGCTTAGTCCTGGAAGCAGCTGCTGGAGGTTTAGAGATGGATCTTGTTCCTATTCCCAATTCCCTATGTCTCTCCTTGACAGAGGTCAGTCTTCCGGCACCTTTCACAGAAACACTACTGACACTGGTGAAAAGCTTACTCTCTCCTTTCTTATCTGGCTTGTTCTAAAATAAATTAAATATGAATACGTAAGTTTAACATTCATATTTATATTTCAACACATAAGACAATCCAAAGAAATGTTTTCCCACTGCAAATTTTATTAATGAAGACACAAACAACTGAATGTACAGTTTATTGTGCGGCTGCATCTGGTAAGTTGCATAATGCAGCAACAGAAAAAAAGTAACACAATGAGTCCTTACAGCTGAAATATACAATACAGTCCTCCTATGTTTCACTGTAGGTGTTACCAAGTTTTCAAATGACTATCATATCCTTTTTTTGCACAGCTGCAGTTTACACATGTATCACAGCAGCCTCTGCAAATTTCAGCAGGCATTTGTTTTGTGTGGAGCACAAAAGATGGAGCGAGTGTAATATGTCAGTCATGTGTCCAGAGTCCAGCAAATGGTGTGCAGTTTATAGCATGTTGTGCAGTTTCTAGCATGGTGTGCACAGTTCATAGCATGGTGTGCAGTTTATAGGATGGTGTGCGCAGTTTATAGCTTTGTGTGCAGTTTATAGCATGGATATGCAGTTTACAGCATGGTGTGCAGTTTATAGCATGGTGTGCACAGTTTATAGCATGGTGTGCACAGTTAATAGCATGGTGTGCACAGTTTATAGCATTGTGTGCAGTTTATAGCATGGTGTGCAGTTTATAGCATGGTATGCAGTTTATAACATGGTATGCAGTTTATAACATGGTGTGCAGTTTATAACATGGTGTGCAGTTTATAGCATTGTGTGCAGTTTACAGCATGGTGTGCAGTTTATGGCATGGTGTGCACAGTTTATAGCATTGTGTGCAGTTTATAGCATGGTGTGCAGTTTATAGCATGGTGTGCAGTTTACAGCATGGTGTGCACAGTTTACAGCATGGTGTGCACAGTTTACAGCATGGTGTGCAGTTTATGGCATGGTGTGCAGTTTATAACATGGTGTGCAGTTTATAACATGGTGTGCAGTTTATAACATGGTGTGCAGTTTATAGCTTGGTGTGCACAGTTTATAGCATGGTGTGCACAGTTTATAGCAAGGTGTGCAGTTTATAGCATGGTGTGCAGTTTATAGCATGGTGTGCAGTTTATAACATGGTGTGCAGTTTATAGCATGGTGTGCAGTTTATAGCATGGTGTGCAGTTTATAGAGTGGTATATTTTGCTGATCTTGTCAAATGCATAATACAGCAACAGGAAAAAAAGCAACATAATGAATCTTTATAGCTGAAATGCACAATACACTATCCTTTGTTTCACTATAGGCGTTACCATTATAGTTTTCAAATGTCTATCGTGTCTCTTTGTTTACACATTTGCATTTTCATCATCATCAAGTGCCGTGCCGGCTGGCGTAGGCATTCATGGCTCTCCATAGATCTTGGTCTTTGGTTTTCTGGATCAACTCTGCTGCTGATATTCCTCCATGCCACTGTCTCAATCCATCCAGCATCACTTCTCTTGGTCTACCTCTGCCTCTCTTCCCCTCGATCTTTCCAGTTGTTACGATGTTCTCCAATGCCTCTCTTCTCATCACATGACCGAAGAAAGCTGTTTGTCTCTGTCTTATTGTTGTATATAATGTTCTAGTTTCATTAGCCTGTTTCAGGCAGTCGTCGTTAGTTACTCTGGCATCATTTGCATTTTACACAAGCATATTAGAGCAGCCTCTGCACACTTTAGCATGCATTTGTTTTGTGTGGGGCACAATACATGAAGCCCACGCTATATCTCTGTCACATATCTGAAGTCAGTCAGCAAATGACAAGCAATGGCCAATGCAGCCATTTTTATGTTGGCATATTTCACTGTGTTGCTTATTCTATGTTGATGTGTTTTAGCGGTATGCACCTGATGAGATACAGCAAATTTTTGCCAGGCAATAAATTGCTTGTGTCTTCATTATTCAAATATAAGACAATCACTAAATAAGATAAAATTTCATCACACATTTGATGAATTTAGTTCACTTTTGGATATCATAAGAAATTTTACCTCCAGTATTCAAATGTATTCGTTTTTATAAATGTCCCATGGAAAAAATATCCCATGGTCAAATTATAAAAATATCCCATTTGTCTTAAAAATGATAATAGGAAATTTTTAAAATGGTATATCCCTTTGTCCACCAAACCTCAAAGATTAGAAAACCTCCCCACAACAGACTATTTATAGTAGGTGTGGATGTGAGTTTATATATGCTGGGATCTTCGTGCATGGAGAGGAGTTCATGAACTTTGTGTCAATCTTCCGGTATGATCTAGGGAAGGATTTCAAAGACAAGAGGATTGACTACATTGCACCAGGTTTTATCCCATATGGTTCTGTCTCTTTTCGCAGAGTGTCCGGCTGAAAGCGTCGCACAAAGCACGAACTCTGTAGCTCCAATGATGACCCCCCAGAAGTCTTAAAGAAAACTGCTCTTCTGAACCAAACAATGAGACCCAGAATTGAACCACAACCTTTGAAGTGAGAGGCAGATGATGCAACCACTTGCAAGGTCATTGGTAATGAAGAGGGTGTCATACTGGTACTAGAAGATGGAATACTATCTCAGCCTGATACAGTCAAAACTTCATGAGTCCATGAGGTTAGAGGCAGCAGCTGCAGAACCAAGTGGAAATCAGAGTATCCAGGCTACCAGAAAGCTGATGTACATTAAAACTCCACCAAAGCGAACAAGTATCAATCTTCAGACTTCACACAGGACATGACAGACTGAGATACCAGTTGGTCTTGTTCAATAAGTTAAAAGTAGGAGATACTGATAAATGTAACTGGAAGTTAACGACAGATAACCATTTGATGCAAAAGTGCCCAACATATACAGAGCAGATAAAACTACTTTGGCCTAATACGGCTCCATCTGAGGACAAAGTTTATGGAGATGTCAACAAGCCCAAGTTGACTGCTGAACCTTTGTGCTAAATTATGAACGACCAACAAGACAAGTCAACATGACAACACAGAAGCACTAAAGAAAGCAACACAGCAGGAACAACAGGCAATGGAAATTTGCAGGCGTCATGAAAAAGATGCTAAATGTGACAGGTTTAGCTGTAAAATTATTCACAAGTTGTAAAGCTATATATACCTTTCTGCCAGGACAAGTGGGTATTGTAGCCAATGAAAGACCAGATAGGTCGTCAGTTGGCACTGTTACTATATCAATAGGGTAAACCATAGGATTGAGCCAACATCATGAGCCTGTGAGAGTCCAGCTAAAACTGAATGAATCGACATCAATTGCCAGAATACAAGCATTCAGACTGAAGATCAGTGAGGCCAGGAAAGAGATTGATTGATTGATTGATTGATTTAGGAACCGACATCACAGCATTCGAGGCATTCCCATAAGCGCTCCATCCCCATCCTCAGCAGCCAGTGAAGAGTTCCATCACCAATAGTACCAGTTAGTTAGTTAGTTAGTCTTTCCTCTTGAGCCTAAGGCGGTGCATAGGGCAGAAGTCATGGCTCTCCATGTCCGGCGGTTCGCTGCTACCTGTTGTAGATCCTGGATGTTCACATGGCCGTTGAATGAGCCTTCTCTGATGATGGTTCTACGCAGGGTCTCTCTTGGTCTTCCCCGTTTTCTTTTCCTTACTGGTGACCATAAGAGGGATTGGTTGGGGAGTCTTGTCTTGTCCATTCTGAGTACATGGCCGATGTAGTTCCAACGGCGTTTTCTTATAAAATTGGATACAATGTCTTGCTTAGTCTCTTGTCTTATTTGCGCATTGGTTCTGAAATCTGTCCAGTGGAGGTTTAGAATTTTTCTAAGACATTTGTTCTCAAAATTATCTCATTTTTTTATCTAAAGCTACCATTGATTTCCAACTCTCACATCCATACGTTAGCACTGGAATCACACAAGAGTTGAAAATTTTAAGTTTCGTATGTTTGCTGAGTGTCTTCGACTTCCAGATGTTTGACAGTTTATTGAAGGCACCAGATGCCAAAGCGATTCTAGATAATAATTCTGGCGTTGAGTCCCCTGTAGATGTCATTTTGCTTTCTAGGTATGTGAAGCTGTTGGCTTTTTCAAGAACATGGTTGTTTAATTTGGTGTCGTCTGAACTGTTGGTAAGATCAATAGTTTTTCAATAGTACCAGTAGCAATCTGATTGTATGTCCATCTCGCCTTTCCTCTGAGCGTCGAGTGTCGGCCAGATCCCCTTGTCACTCCTTGCTGTCTCATTCTTGCCAGACCATGGTGATCCATTTGCTCCTCCAAGGTGTACACGTGCTCCCACAAGGCCACAACCACGTCTGCCTTGTCATACATCAGTACTCCACCAAGTTTTGCACAGCCAGCCAATATGTCCGCCTGTTCATTCCCTAGCACACCAGCATGCCCCGGAGAAAAGATCTAGGCAATGCTTGCCACCCGTGACCTCCGAAGCAAAGCAAGCCACTCTGCTCGAAGCTTGCTTGTCCTCACCTTCCTCAGCATGCTTTCTGAGTCAGTTACAATCACGATGTGTGTATGTATCGTATTCTCTATCCAGTGAAAAGCTGCACTGACCGCCTCCACCTCCATTCTTAAGCTAGATGTTATGGTATCATATGCCTGGCTCTCCTGCACCAGACGTCGACCATTAGCTTTCGCTAAGAACCCCCAGGCACTTCTCCTACCTCTCAACACCGTCCCATCTGTGTAGATAATCGCATCACACGAGCGAGCATTATCCTGAATTAGTTGCTGGATTTCCACTTCTGTGGCCCCTGCTGGCCACTCCCTGCACTCCCGGCTTAATGTGATTACAACTCTGCACAAGTCTGACTGCTCCGCTGGCACTCTGACCCACTCCTCTCCTCGCCTAATGTTCTCCAAGATGCACACCTGTCTGATAGTATTCTTCGTCTGAGCCATCCATGATTTCCCTCTTATCAGTCGCTGACAATTAACGGTGTCCAACGCCTCATGCAACGGGTAATCTGTGTCTGCAGCTACTCTGAGGTATGCCTTCACCTGCATCACCTTGAGCCTACCAGCAACAGTCGGCAGACCAAGGATGTAACGCATACACACTACTGGGGTGTCTCTGGTGCATCCCAGAATGACCCGCATAGCTTCGTTCTGTATGCGCTCTAATTTCACCAGCTGACTCTTTGAGACAGTGAGCAGTCCTAGTCCATAACCAGTCACTGAGAGGATCAAGTGTTGGTATAGTGTGAAAAGCTTTCTCTGCTCTGTGTCCATTGCAGCCATAGTTTTAAATGCTTTGAGTCCCTTTTGAGACCTTGTCACAACCGTCTCCACATGGTCCTTGAAGGACAGGCTCCTGTCAAATGTGATTCCCAGATACTTCAGCTTGTTCTCTCTGTTGACGCTTCTACCATCTATTGCGAGGCTTGGGACATCAGCTCTCACAATCCTATTGTCCAGAGAGCACCACAAAACAGCAGCTTTTTCCAAGTGGATGACAGCACTCATTTCAGTGCAACAGTCAATCACTTTGTCTACTGTCGCCTGTAGCTCCTGGGCTGTTTTCTCCCTATCTCTCCCCTGCCTATATGCAAGAATATCATCTGCAAATGTCAGTATCCTTCCAACCCCTGGTGCTTCTAGGTTTGCAATCTTGCTCGTATACACGTTAAAGAGCACCGGTGAGATTGCAGATCCCTGTGGCAGTCCTGGGGTTAAAATATGTGGCTCTGAGGTCCATGCACGCAGACAGAGAGCAACCCAACGAAAATGCAGGACAGCTACTATCCAGTTCACTAACCAGGGAATGACCCCCTTCTCTTGGCCAGGAAAGAGCAGCACAACAAGTCCATGAGAAGGTTCATCAATCAACATTGGACTGGCAGTTAGTTGCTGTACACTCATGGATTTACTAGACGTTAGAGCACCTCTGGACATGTTCAGAGTAAAATTGTAAAGGATATTTGTGGGTATATGTCAAAAATAAATAAAGTGAATGACCCTTTGACATGTCTTAAGTCGTATTAGGTTTACGGTACTCTGCCCATAATTTTATTGACAATAGTATTCATCGTTTTTTGGCTACATTATGAGAAGACAAAAACTGGAACATGTGACAACCGGAAAGATTTGTGGAAAGAGAGATAGAGGAAGACAGCGTGAAAAGATTCTTGATAGTCTTATGTCATGGCACGGAAGGGAGTCAACACACGAATTGATACATGTTATAGGAGATCACAATTTGTGGAGTCGCATGATCGCCCACGCCAGCCGGCAGGCAAGGCACTGGATGATGACAGACAATAGGCACTCGATCAGCAATATGGTCAAAATCATGTCAACTGCCAGGAGGTCAGCACGGCTGAATGAATAATAATGCTTGTTCTTAAACATCCGGTGTGCTGATGCTGAGGTAGCGGGTTCAACCCCTACACTGGTCAATTGGACTAAAATGTTGACTTCTCGTACTTGACTTGGGGACATAAATTACAAGTACCTCTGAAGTCGGAGTTGTCTTGCCAGTGGGGCAGTGGTAATAGGGAAAAGCAAATTCACAAGCAAACATCAGTCCAGAGCAACCGAAGTAGTAGCACATGTATGAACTACGCTTGAGTTGAAAGAGAGCAAACAAGCAAAACAAAAAACCTCAACTGTCATTTCTGGCCAAGGCATTTCCTAGGGCACATTTCAGGCAGGTCAACATTTAATATCTGGCTTGATAGTAATTTACATACATGTGCCTGAGATAACTGGACACCTGTGTACATGCCAAGAAATGAATCATTCACACAAATGAACTGATGCAGGTATTACACAGTAAAAGATGATCACCACATATAGTCTTGCCCATGTCCTGTTGCATATATTCTTAGTTCTAACATTATCCTTATAGCTCTTATTCTGCGTTCTGAATGCTTTATACTAAATACCATGTGTTATAATTTCTAACACACTTACCTCAAAAAAAGATGAGATCTTTGTCTGTTTTTCATCTTTCTATAAATAAGAGTGGCATATAAAAAGTTAAGTAAAGCACCAACTAACATGCCTACATGTACACTAGGCATAGGCCTTCATTTGTATAAACCAATGCACAAAAAGCATGCAAGTATTATTTACTATACCAAAGCTATTTATGTCTAATCTAAACCAAATATATATTTATATATATATACATATACACGATAGTTTGGTACATTGTGCTTCAAAAAGGCTTATTAACTACAACCCATGGCAGTGACGAGTGTGGCTGATAAGGCCAATTCGTGCTGTAAATGTTTGTCGACAGTGGATGCATGTGAAAACATGGTCATTTCCACCCGCATGCACCATCTTACATCTCTCACGCTGTGTGTGATTTATCTGCAATCATTTTCTCCTTTGTCTTTATTCCATTGAAAGTTGCCCTCCATGCAACACATTCAGCTGCGACTTGTCCCAATGTGCATTATCAATGCCTGTATCAATCATGTCCCGCTTACACACATCTTTGTATCGTAGTAGAGGCCGACCCTGAGATCTCCTACCCATCTGTAATTCACAAAAACAAGATGTCCTTTGGTATTCTACCATCATCTATCCTCCTAACGTGTCCTATCCATCTAAGTCTACGAAGACTGAGCATGGAACACACTGTCACACAACCTGATCTTTCCAATACTTCAGTATTTGTCATTTTGTCTTGCCACTTAATACCAGGTATTCTTCGCAGACACCGCATATGAAAGCTGTTTAAACATTTCTCTTGGTGTGAGTAAGTTGACCAGGTTTCACTGCCATAAAGGAGAGTACTACAGACACAGGCTTGACAGACGAGGACTTTTTGTTTTGGCAGTAAGCTTCCTGTTCTCCCAGACTCTTTTTGCGTATATATATATATATATATATATATATATATATATATATATATATATATATATATATATATATATGATGGGTAGGCATACTCTAATTCACCAAACTGACACCAAATCGGCAACACTCGCCTGGTTTTTTAGCTAGCATGTCACAGCTGTTGCCCGGGAGTCGGCCGCTGTCGCATGCTGACAGCTACCAGGAGCCACGGGCGTCAGCTGGATGTCAGGCTTGGACCAGTGGGAGATGTGCCCTGAAAAGAGCGTGACAGCCATCCTTACCAAAGGTACTACAAATGCCTGACACCCTGTTGCTGTATGTATATGTATTCATTTTGGATCATTTAAATGTGAGCTCTGCTGAGAAAAATGACAAAGCATGTATTCCACTGTGATTGCCACTTAGACGCCTCTCTATTTTATAATATAATAAAAACACTGATTGATTCGATATGGGTACGGAGTCATCAAACTTCCATTGTGAATAGTAGTGAATTTTCAATTTACACTTCGGATGTCTTTGAATCAATTAGAATACTTCTACTTTCTAGCTAAGTATTCCTTTTTTTCGTTTGTTTTTTGTCTGAATAAAGACGTTCCACCAATTTATTTTTTTTTTACTATCTGAAGATTTGTCTTTTGTTTATGATGGTTGTTTTTTTTTTTTATTTTGGTCTCGAGCTAACCTAACCCCAGGCTTCCCAGTCTGTCTCAATTCTCATCAATTTTTCAAAATATACTCTACTTTAATTAAACATAGACTAATACCTGTGGTTTATCTTTTTTCTTCCCCGGCTTTGCCATTATGCAATAAATACGTACAGAAAGCGGGCTAGTTTACAACACCGTGATTTGATATCCAAGAGAACAGATCAACAAAGCAGACGTTTCAGATTTTCCGCCGTCTTCGTCTGCCTTGACCAGGTTTCCTCGCATGTGTGGCCGAAACAAATTACAGTGATATTGACAACTCTGAAACAAGTTAAAGAATTCAAATATCTTGGAAGTGTGATCACAGAAGATGGCAGATTGGGCAGAGAAATTGAAATCAGATGTCAAAAAGCTTACATATCAACTATCACTCTTACTGAAACATTCAAATATACCCATGTCCGCAAAACGACAGATAATAAACAGCATATTCACACCAACGTTATGCTACCAATCTCAAACCTGGACTGTATCTAAATCACACCTTCGCAAAATCAACACCTGCGAGATGAGGTGCCTGAGGAGAGCTGCCAACTTAACAATCCGAGACCGAGTAAGAAATGCTGTTATCAGACAGACAGTGGGATCAACACCTTGTGCCACATTTATTGAAAGACAGAAGATCAAGTGGTTTGGCCATGTCGTTAGAATGCAACACCAACAACTACCATCACTGGCCTTACATCTAAGATCATCTGCGACAGGGCCAAGAGGACGTCCAAGAAGAAAATGATTAGACGACATCAAAGACATTGTACAATCACACGGAATGACACTATCCAGTGCCGCCCACCGGGCGCTGGAAAGCAAATTATTCCTCCCCACGACGCTTGACGGCAGAAGTGAAAGATGATGATGATGATGATGATGATGATGACGATGATGATGATGATGATGATGATGATGATGATGATGATGATGATGATGATGATGATTGACAGTTTTCTCTTAACTAATCTTTTTATCTCTTCCAAGTACTGTACTAATTAATAATTAATACTTGGGAGAGATGAAAAGATTATTTAAGAGACAACTGGTAATATCACGGCAATTAGTAATTACAGAAAACTTATTATACTGGTGGACTATTCAGTTCTCTCAAAACAGGAGGTGGGGAAAGTTGCAGTAGATAGCAAAACGCAGTTAGTTAGTTAGTTAGTTAGTTAGTTAGTTAGTTAGTTAGTTAGTTAGTTAGTTAGTTATTTAGTTAGTTAGTTAGTTAGTTAGTTAGTTAGTTAGTTAGTTAGCTAGTTAGTTAGTTAGTTAGTTAGTTAGTTAGTTAGTTAGTTATTTAGTTAGTTAGTTAGTTAGTTAGTTAGTTAGTTAGTTAGTTAGTTAGTCATTTAGTTAGTTAGTTAGTTAGTTAGTTAGTTAGTTAGTTAGTTAGCTAGTTAGTTAGCTAGTTAGTTAGTTAGTTAGTTAGTTAGTTAGTTAGTTAGTTAGTTAGTTAGTTAGTTAGTTAGTTAGTTAGTTAGCTAGTTAGTTAGTTAGTTAGTTAGTTAGCTAGTTAGTTAGTTAGTTAGTTAGTTAGTTAGTTAGCTAGTTAGTTAGTTAGCTAGTTAGTTACTTAGTTAGTTAGTTAGTTAGTTAGCTAGTTAGTTAGTTAGTTAGTTAGTTAGCTAGTTAGTTAGTTAGTTAGTTAGTTAGTTAGCTAGTTAGTTAGTTAGTTAGTTAGTTAGTTAGTTAGTTAGTTAGTTAGTTAGTTAGTTAGTTAGCTAGCTAGTTAGTTAGTTAGTTAGTTAGTTAGTTAGTTAGTTAGTTAGTTAGTTAGTTAGTTAGTTATTAGTTAGCTAGTTAGAACGCAATTGGGAGGATACAAGCCTTACCCTGGTGCGAGGAAATGCAACCTAAAGACAAAATGTCATGGCAGGGCAGACCAGGCATTAAGCCTTGGTTGGCTGCTGGTCTAGGATCGAAGCTCCGATAGGCGGACAGTTAGAGTATTGCTTTGCTGATCCAGCAGCTTCTGCAGCTTGTCTTGTTCAAGATGTAGAGGTGTTACCTTTCCTCTGGAGTGAACTAGGCAGGCCGAGAGAGGGATCATGCTGCATGGGCAACACATGATCTCTATATTTTAGCCCAGGCTTTGTGCTATGGAGAGGCAATAACTCCATCCCTGGTCTTGACCGGTCTCGGAATCAAAGCGAGAGGCAACTGTTACGGGTTATAAGTCCCTGTCAATTGGCGTAGACATGGGCGCCACGCGTTGCCTCTGATGATGGGAGACACCTACAGGTGTCGCTGATCAGCTACAGCCCGCTTCAAGCTGGGCAGCCCCCGGCCAATTGGGTGCTGATCCGCCACAGCCTGCCTGCTTCAATGGGTGCTTGGGGCTAGGACAAAATCTGAATCGCAGGCTGTAAAACCAATGCACCAGATACTAATAAAAAGAAAAATAGAAATCTCAAGCTACGGCTTGCAACCTGGAATGTGAGAACCATGTGTCCATGATTTTCCACTGACTTGACCAATATTAACGATGTGAGAAAAGCGGCTGTGATTGATGCCGAACTCAATCGTCTTAACATTGATATTGGCAATATCAATATTATTGCTGGTCTGCAGGAGACTCGCCTCGCTGAGGAAAGGTCACTCAGGGAAAACAATTACACCTTTTTTGGGAATGGTAGAGGGCAAGCAGAAAAAAAGGGAACACGGTGTGGGCTTTGCTGTGAAGAATTCGCTACTGGGAATTATTGAAATTCCAGCAGGAGGAAACAAAAGACTATTATCCCTGCGCTTGGCAACCTCTTGTGGTTTTGCCACCATTATTACTGCATTGCACCGACACTCGATTCCTCTGATGGTGTGAAGGATTCGTTCTATGAGCATGATCAAGGCAGTTCCAAAGTCTGACTACATTTATATGCTCGGTGATCTCAATGCTCGCGTGGTCAAGGACTCGGGTTCATGGCCAGTGTGCCTTGGAAAATACAACATCGGTCGCATGAATAAAAATGGACAAAGGCTGCTGGAGCATTGCACCAGAAATGACCTATGAATTACAAACTCCTTTTTTTAAACAAAAGAGCTGCATAAGGTCACATGGAAACATCCAAGATCCTGCCATTGGCACCAGCTAGACTTCATCAACACACGGAGAAAACATCTGAACCATATATCATTGACTCGAAGTTACCACAGTGCTGACTGTGATACGGATCACTCTTTGGTTGTTGTAAGGGTTAGACTGAGACCAAAGAGAATCTACACAGCTAAACACAAATCTAGCCCCAGGATTAATATTATTAACACTAACGATCCTGAAAAGTGCTTTCAGTTTCAACAGCAACTTGAAGACGCTTTCACTGATACACCAGAAAATTGTACAGTAAATGAAAGGTGGGGTCAACTTAAGGAAACTCTTATAAAACTGCCGTAGGGGTTTACGGCACTGTGGATCATAAGAGGCAGGACTGGTTTGCGGTAAACAGCCAGACTCTGCATCTCTTGATTGATAAGAAGAAGATAGCTCTCTTAAGAAACACGGAAAGACCAACGCGTAACACACTGAGTGAGCTAAAGCAAGCTAGGAAGGATGTGCAAAAGGCTGCCAGGCAGTGTGCAAATGATTATTGGATCAAGTTATGTGAGTCCATTCAAATCGCAAGTGATAAGGGAAACATCAGAAGCATGTATGAAGGAATAGTCCAGTGATCAAAACAAGTGCACCATTGAAAACCTTGCCTGGAGAGATCATAACTGATAAGAAACAGCAGATGGGTAGATGGGTAGAGCACTATTTGGAGCTTTACTCAAGTGAGACCAAACTAGCGGATGATGCCCTCAACGCCATAGAGGCTCTACCAACTCTTGACCACCTGGATACACTTCCCACCATAACAGAAGTTAAGTGTGCTATAAATGAACTTGCATCTGGCAAAGCGCCAGGTAAGGATGGGATTCCAATTGTGGTTATCAGGAGTGGGCAAGACACACTCACTCTACAGATCCACCAGCTAATAGAGCTATGCTGGCGAGAAGGGCAAGTCCCACAGGATTTCAAAGATCCAAGCATCATAACACTGTACAAGAACAAGGGCGATCGGAGAGACTGCAACAACTATAGGAGTATCTCACTTCTGTGTATTGTTTGAAAAGTATTTGCCAAAATTGTTCTGCGCAGACTTCAAGTCCTAGGAGATCAAGTCTACCCCGAATCACAGTGTGGCTTTCGACAGAACCGGTCTACCATTGATATGATATTCTCATTGCGACAAATGCAAGAAAAATGCCGTGAACAGAATTAACAATTGTTTATTGCCTTCATCGACCTCACAAAGGAATTTGATTTGGTCAGTCGTGAGGGTCTGTTCAAGGCACTAAAGAAGATTGGCTGCCCACCAACTCTTCTGTCCATTGTGGAATCGTTCCACACAGGCATGAAGGGTATAATCAAGTTTGATGGTGCAACTTCTGAAGAGTTTGAAATCAAGAGTGGAGTTAAGCAAGGTTTTGTACTAGCTCCCACCCTCTTTGGAATATACTTTTCACTTCTACTGAAATATGCCTTTCCTGATCAGGATGGTGGTATATACATTCACTCACGCTCAAATGGCGGCCTTTACAATGCTCAGAGATTGAAGGCCAAGACCAAAATTAGGAGGGTACTGATCAGAGAGTTGCTTTTAGCAGATGATGCTGCAGTTACGACCCACTCTGAGGAAGAATTGCAATGTCTACTATCTGCATTCTCCAATGCTTGTTCTGAATTTGGTTTAACGATTAGCAAAAAGAATACAGATTATGTCACAATGTGCACATGGGGTACCATCAATCTTTATTGACGACGCCGAACTAGAGATGGTAGACCATTTTACATATCTAGGATCAGTGGTAAATAGCAAATTATCCCTAGATCAGGAAATCAACAACCGGATTGGTAAGGCAGCAACAACAATGAACAGGTTAAGAAAAAGAGTCTGGGAGAACAGGAAGCTTACTGCCATAACAAAAGTCCTTGTCTATCAAGCCTGTGTCCTTAGTACTCTTCTTTATGGCAGTGAAACCTGGACAATTTACTCACACCAAGAGAAACGTTTAAACAGCTTTCATATGAGGTGTCTGCGAAGAATTCTTGGTATTAAGTGGCAAGACAAAATTACAAATACTGAAGTATAGGAAAGATCAGGTTGTGTGACGGTATATTCCATGCTGTCTTCGTAGATTTAGATGGATAGGGCATCTTAGGAGGATGGATAATGGTAGAATACCAATGGACATCTTTTTTGGTGAATTACAGATGGGTAAGAGATCTCAGGGTAGGCCTCTACTACGATACAAAGATGTCTGTAAGCGGGACATGATTGATACAAGCACTGATAAAGCACAGTGGGAGCAAGTCGCCGCTGAACGTGTTGCATGGAGGGCAAAGATCAGAAATGGAATAAAGACAAAAAAGATAATGATTGCAGATAAGTCACACACCGAGCGCGTGAGACGTAAGATGGTGCATGATGGTGGAAATGACCACGTGTTCACATGCACCCACTGTGAACGAATATTTACCACGCGAATTGGCCTTGTCAGTCACATTCGCTACCGCCATAGGTAAAAGTTATTAAGCCTTTTTAAAGCACAAACTATCGTCTGTCAAGTCGGCAAGGTGCCAATGATAGTTAGTTAGATAGTTAGTTAGTTAGTTAGTTAGTTTAGTTATTTAGTTAGTTAGTCGACAGATCTCTTAATTGCACATCGAACCATTCAGTCCATAAGTGCTCGGATTCCCTCATCAGTAAATCCCACAGCGTATAGCGGCTAACGACACCAGTTCTGTGTTGGTTTATGAATCTTCTTTAGCTTCCTATGTAGTGTTCTTGATTGGCCACATCTCTTTTAATTTGCTGTTCTCTCATCCTGACCATGGTTGTAGATTCACAGTCATCACTTGGTTCTTGCGAACGACTTTCTTCTCATAGAGCGTTCAGACGTTCTTTATTTTCCAACCATTGAAGACAAAATACAAATTTACAGAACACGTGCCTATCTCAGAGCTAACGCAAACACACAACATCCACTGCATAGTGAAATTATGAAGGTGAAGTGCAGCAGGTTAAAAAGAGGACGGTCGTGAATGGGTCAAGCCGAAGACATTCCTCAACAGGTGTATTCTCTTGAGGACTTAGAACCTGGCGAGGAGTGGGTATAAGTGCCAGCGGAGCTATGTACGCCCTTTTCAGTTTGCATCCAACTAGACAGAAAATTTTCGAGAATTCGCTAGTCGGCGATGCTGTCATTTACACAGATGAGTCGGTCGTCCGACATGTGAGAAGCTCATGGACCTTTGCGGCTCAGGCTGGAGGGTGAACTGTGAAGGAGGACTGGTGCTTTTGCTGAGACCACAAGTAGCCTGACTATGGAAGTCATGGCAGTAAGTAAAGCAATAACATAACTCGAGACACGGACATTCACTAGGGCATGTTTCATTAGCGACTCAATGAGCATGCTCAAGAGGATAGAGATGGAGTGGATCCGAAGAGAGTGGTTGCTGTCTTTGGAGCGGCCTCGGCTAGTAAAGATTAGTTTCATCTTCGTGTCAGGGCATGCGAGAGTACAAGGAAATGAGCGTGCTGACAAGCAGGTAAGGCTGCTGTGGAGGGCGAGCACGCCGTGGACCAGGCTGAAATTCTGAATGCTCTACGAGAAGTAAGACTTTTACGAGAACCAAGCGATGACTGTGAATCTACAACCATGGCCAGACTGCGAGAACAGCAAATTAAAAGAGGTGTGGCCAATCAAGAACACTACGGAGGAAGCCAAAGAAGACTGATAAACCAACACAGAACTGGTGTCGTTAGCTGCTACACGCTGCGGGATTTGCTCGGGGGGGGGGGGGGGGGCGGTCCGAGCGCACTTATGGACTGAATGGTTCGATGTGCTATAAGGATGATCTGTCGGACTAACTAACAAACTATAGTGTGTTTACTTTTGTCCGTCCAAATATAAAATTCCATATCTCAATAACCAACTAAAGGAAAATGATGAGATTTAGCATATAACCTTATCATTATGTCCACCCAACAAAAAACATTTTGTTCTGGAGATTTTACAACAGATTTCAAAGTTTGTTTATATGCGGTATATAATTCACGGGCCAGAGATGAAGTTCATAATTTTAAATGTATTACAGCGTAGCCAGACAATCAGCGTTCAATGTTAAATATTTTACATGTTTCACGGGATTGGCCTTATGCCTGTTCAGGGGTGTCTCAAAATGTGGGTTATTTCATGAAACCTAATTAATATGTTTTTTATTTTAAAATCTTACCACTTATCGCTAACATTGAAATGTGTAAATATTTTTCAATGACATTGAATGCGAAATTTTGTATACACTTCAAAGCATCGCTATGAAGTTGTACACATATTTTTTGTCAAGAAGTTGATCGCAGGAAACTGTTTTATACTATTACAAATTCCGAAAAAAAAGAACAGTGCATGCATTGGGTTTGAGTAAACGGTCATTTCGTAGATGGGTGCAAGAATCTGGAATTAAACAAGGTGTGGGATTTTATTCTGTCGGGAGCAAAAAGAAAATCCTAACCTGCACAGTTCGCGGCGACTGCACTAGCCAGGTGGCCTTAATTCCCCAGGCTCAAAGACCGCTCTGCCATACACCGCAAGGCACTATATTGGCAATCAATGACAGTTTACACATTCCGAAAAAAGAACAGTGCATGCACTGGGTTTGAGTAAACGGTCATTTCGTCGATGGGTGCAAGAATCTGGAATTAAACCACCACGCAATAACCAAACGGTAGGTAGAAAGGTTATTGTAGACAGCTTTGACAAAGATGACATAAGGCGAGCTACTATAAAAATGCCTTAAAAAGTCGCTTAAAAGTCGACAGGGTCGACTTAATTGCACCGGGTTCTATCCCATATGGCTCGGTCTCTTTCCGCAGCACGGAAAGCATCGCACAAAGCACGAACTCCGCAGCTCTAGCGAAGACCCAGAGAAATCTCTGAAAAATTTAACTCGTGAACCGAAGGATGCGGCCCGGAATCGAACCCACAACCTTTGGAGCCCGAGTCAAAAGGCTTGACCACTTCGCCACGGAAACTCCTAAAATTATAAGAATTTTGGATTTTATTTCCAGGATTATTTATAAAAATGCTGGATGCCAAAGAAACAGTGACTGTAAGAAAACTTAGGGTTTGGTTGAGAAAGAACAATAACATTGAGCTATCCAAACCAACTTTGTGGAAAATTATAAGGACATCTTCACTTTCAGAAAGTACAAGGGCAGTAGAAATATTCTTTGCGAGCAACCGCATTTAGGAGCCATGAGAAGTAGATACCTACATTAAATAAGGGAAATGTGCAAAGAAAATTATGGCATGGTGTGATTGGATGAAATGTGGATCAATGCGCAGCACACAAGTGATAAGAAATGGCAATCAGTGGATGGACAGAGAAGGCGATATGTGCCCAGTAGTATAGGACAGCTTTTGGTCATGGCCCATGCTGGTAATACGCATAATGGCTTACAACAGAATGCTGGGCTCGTGCACGTATCAAAGCTTACAGACAATAGGGATTATCATAATAAGATGAATGGTAATGTGTTTAGAGATTGGCTCGAGAATACCGTGCTTCCATACCTAGATAGACCGTCGTGTCCAATTATGGACAATGCATGATATCAATGTTGTTGCCCTAGAAGACAAAATACCTACAGCATCGAGCACAAAGGGAGCAATAAAGATATGCCTCCGAATGGAAAACATACCATTTCCAGAAGCGTATTTCTAGCTAGAATTGTTGTCCCTTGTAAAACAGAAAGTCCTTGTCTATCAAGCCTGTGTCCTTAGTACTCTTCTCTATGGCAGTGAAACCTGGACAACTTACTCACACCAAGAGAACAATTTAAACAGCTTTCATATGCGGTGTCTGCGAAGAATTCTTGGTATTAAGTGGCAAGACAAAATCACAAATACTGAAGTATTGGAAAGATCAGGTTGTGTGACAGTTTATTCCATGCTCAGTCTTCGTAGACTTAGATGGATAGGACATCTTAGGCGGATGGATGATGGTAGAATACCAAAGGATATCTTTTTTGGTGAATTACAGATGGGTAAGAGATCTCAGGGTCGGCCTCTACTACGATACAAAGATGTGTGTAAGCGGGACATGATTGATACAGGCATTGATAATGCACATTGGGAGCAAGTCGCCGCTGAACGTGTTGCATGGAGGGCAAATATCAGAAATGGAATAAAGTCAAAGGAGAAAATTATTGCAGAAAAGTCACACACCAAGCGTTTGAGACGTAAGATGGTGCATGATGGTGGAAATGACCACGTGTTCACATGCACCCACTGTGAACGGACATTTACAGCGCAAATTGGCCTTATCAGTCACACTCGCTACCGCCATAGTTAAAAGTTATTATGCCTTTTTAAAGCACAAACTATCGTCTGTCAAGACGGCAAGGTGCCAATGTGTGTAAAACAGACGCCAAAAAAAGCAAGAAATATCAAATCGACAAGTTGATAGAAGAGCATCGTCATGGGTGCTTGAGACTTCCGCCGTACCACTCTCATTTTAACCCTATAGAACTTGTGTGGGCTAAAATTAAAGGACAGGTGGCAGCTGACAATACTATATTCAAATTGTCTGACGTCAAGATACTAATCCAGCCCGCTCTATTAAATATTGAAAAAAGTTACTGGAGAAATGTGAGGACCATGTGTTGAAAGAGGAAGAGGATTATTGGAAAAAGGATGGATTGAATTTTATGCAACCGAGAGCAGTCATCAACCTACTGGAATCGTCCGACACAGATTAAGGTCTGAGCAGATCGCAGATCACACCAACTGGGATAGTTTGCTACAAATATTCAGAAGAATTGCAGGCCCTAAACATTACAGCATCGGCATAAACAATACAACTTGTTAATGGCAGCAGTTTGTATTCCACAGTGATGAATTTTCAATTCCGTAAGCCCTCCACGGTGACAAACAACTGACATTGAAAAAACAATAAGCTCTAGACGCATCGAATACCAACCAAAGAGTAATATTGCGGTGGGAACTGACATATTGTGGCATAACAAGAAACGTGAGAAGAAACACGTTGTCAAATGAGGAGACAACATACGAACATACGAATCAGTCTATAAATTTCAATGAAAAGAGGACCAACATCTTGACCGTTAAGAAGGAAGCCCACTACAGAGACATTCACAGCTATATTCGTCGTGCAAAACAAATAATCATGTTCCGTCTCAGCAGAGCAGACAACGCACCCACTCCCATACGAATCTGGATATGCCTGGTGTTTGTCATCCGAACTGGCGGGGGCATTGGTATTACTGTAAAACAAGTTTGTTAGCGAGAAATCACTAGTTTTTCATCAAAACATAAAAGAAATGTCGCCGCTTTTCATGAATTACGTTGCTTTTGGACCTATCAAAGACATATTCCTTGGGTGGGGGTAAATATAAGACGGCAGGAAAAATGTCATAATGATGCAACAGACAATTTTCAAAATAATTGATCGTGAATGACGGCATTCATTTCTGGACATACTATAACTAACTAACTAACTAAGAGCATTCAGAATGTCAGCCTGGTCCATGGCGCGTCCGCCTTCCACAGTAGCCTAATCTGCGAGCTTGTCAGCCCGCTTATTTCCTTATACACCCGAATGCCCTGGCACGAAAATGAAACTAGGTTGAGGCTATTAGGTTTTCTATACATTCTGTGTTGTGGAAAGCAATACTGTATCATCAGCACACCGAATCTCTGGTATGTCGTGACCACCAATATTTAGGGCATCATATTAGCTCCCTGTTTATATCAGCTCTTACATTTCTCATTATATTTTCGGCGTACAGGTTAAACAAATGGGGGGGGGGGGGGGCAACATACATCACTGACGGACTCCATGCTTGATGTCAAACCAATCTTATGTCTTGCCATCTATTCTAACAGACCTATTTATGTACATTTTAAATAAAAATGCAAACCTCATTTAATATCTGCGAGTATGTGTTGAATAATAAATAGTATGCAGTCATTACACAAACAATTATATTATAGAATCTTGCTGTATTTGCAAATATAAAGGAGACACACAATGCACCTTGTGATTACACACTGTTTTGTATGAAATAAAACCACATTAAAAGGTAAATATATAACTAAAATAAGGGAAGGGACATAACAAAATAATAGTTATTTCAAGGGACATTACTAAAAGTAATATAACTGTATTATGCGATTTACATAATTTTGGTATCTTAATCTTTAAAACATTCTCATAGAAATTGGCGACAGTTACATGCTGCATAATAAAATGATAAGAATTTTAAGACATCTTCAAAGTTTGTATAAAAATAATGGCTTTATATTACACACATAAGAGTTTTATAACGAATTTGTATACTTTACTTATCTTGATATTACCTAAAATTCTTTTCTCCTTTCTATGCTATAATTACTAATGTTTTTCCAAGACAATTTTTGTCCGGTCTGTAAAAGGCCAAGAGTAATTAATATGAGGCTATGGTCGGATTTCCATTTGCAGCCAAGCGTGTTTTCTCTACCACGGATTATTCAAACACACACTATTTTAAACTGACTCTCAGCCGTAAGCGGACGGAAAGGATGGAAAGGATACAGAATGAAGCTATGCGCATTATTCTTGGATGTACAAGAGATACAGCATGCAGGGCGATGCGCTACCTTCTTGATTTTCCAACCATTGAAGACAGACTACAAGTTTCTTGCAGAGCAGACGCCTACCTCAGTGAAATTATAAGGTGAAGGGCAGCAGGTTAAAAAGAGGAATGTCGTGGATGGGTCAAGCAGAAGACATTCTTCAACAGGTGTGTTCACTTGTGGACTTACAACCTGGCGAGGAGTGGGTACACGTGCCAACTGATTTCTGCACGTGCTTTTCTGTTTGCATCTGTTTGCATCTGTCTAATATCTACAACCATGGCCAGACTGCGAGAACAGCAAATTAAAAGAGGGGTGGCCAGACAAGAACATTATGCAGGAAGCCAAAGAAGACTGATAAACCAACACAGAACTGGTGTCGTTAGCCGCTACACGCTGCGAGATTTGCTGAGGAGGGGATCCGAGCACTTATGGGCTGAATGGTACGATGTGCAATGAGGATGACCTGTCGACTAGCTAACTAACTAACTAACTAACCAACCAACCAACCAACCAACCAACCAACCAACCAACCAACCAACTAACTAACTAACTAACTAACTAGACAGAAAATGCAGACAAGAAAATCCGACTGCTGTGGAGGCGGAAGTACAAGCGTTGATTTTCGAGAATTCGCTAGACGGTGATGCTGTCATTTACACAGATGGGTCGGTCGTCCGACATGTGAGAAGCTCATGGGCCTTTATGGCTCAGGCAGGAGGGAGAATTGTGAAGGAAGACTCTGGTGCATTTGTTATGCTCACAAGTAGCCCGACTATTGAAGTCATGGCAGTAAGTAAAGCAATAACATGGCTCGAGACACAGACATTCACTAGGGCATGTTTCCTTAGCGACTCAATTAGCATGCTCAAGAGTATAGAGATGGGGTGGATCCGAAGAGAGTGGTTGCTGTCTCTGGAGCGGTCTCGGCTGGTAAAGATTAGTTTTATCTTCGTGCCAGGGCATGCGGGAGTACAAGGGAATGAGCGGGCTGACAAGCTCGCAGGTGAGGCTACTGCGGAGGGCGGTCGCGCCATGGACCAGGCTGACATTCTGAATGCTCTACGAGAAGTGAGACTTTTGCGAGAACCAAGTGATGACTGTGAATCTACAACAATGGCCAGACTGCGAGAGCAGCAAATTAAAAGAGGGGTGGCCAAACAAGAACACTGCGCAGGAAGCCAAAGAAGATTGATAAACCAACACAGAACTGGTGTCGTTAGCCGCTACACGCTGCGGGATTTGCTGAGGAGGGGATCCGAGCACTTATGGACTGAATGGTTCGATGTGCAATGAGTGTGATATATTGGGAAGTTGGAAGCAGTACCCACTCTGACTTACCCCACAATGAAGTAACGCTATGGGGATGGGACTGATTTCATTTGGAGGGGATGGTTCTTGGAAACCAAAGTGACCCATAATAGCTCTGGCAATCTAGGGGTCTCCCAGGATTGTTAATTTCCTCCCTCCAAAATCTTCCTTCCCGAAAAGAGAAACTTATTTAGCTCAAGAGTCCCCCACCTATGATCATTTTCCCTTTTAGGTGAAATGGTCACAGGAATTAATAAAATGTAAAGTTCCCTTTTCTGAGTAACCTGGAACCTGGGAGATTACAATAGGACAGAATGTAGCTGTCTATTAGTGTTTACCCAGTCACCTGTAGTTCCAGATACTACGTTTATGTGATGTTGTTACATTAACTAAACACATAGATAATAATGAAAAGTTTTGTCACAACACAATGGACTGACAGAAGAATGCAGGAACAGTTAATTTTGTTTATTAACCCAAAAGCTGTGGAATTAAGCAAGTGTAGCATTTATGTCAAGAGCTACAGTGTCTCTCCCTGTACTGGCATTAGACATAAGCAATTATATTGGGCAAGCTTTCTTTTACTGCACTTGTACATAGTGGCCTGTTGGCTGATGTTCTCACAGAGGACACAGACACAGTGACTGACAAGGCTAGAAAAGAATGATGGAGAGTAAATGATGAAATGTACCCAGCATATCTGACCCCTACATAGTAATGGAACAGAACAGGATGATTGTTCATCTCATACATATTAACTCAAACTCAATGCTGCCACCATTGTTTTAGTCTGCCTGGATACTTTCCTGTTTATACCCTCTCACCTCTTCTGTCATTTCCTTTACTTACTTCTTCTGACACTGGGGTGAGATTTCCCCTTGACAGTTTAGAAGTGCTTATGCATGAAAGCATATTATGTCCTTTACATACTCGGTCAAACAGGGTGATGGTTTAATAAACTACATTCCACATGTTGCATCAAAGTAATAATGTAAAGAAACATACATTAATTATTTTCACCCCAAAGTTAATATAATTACATATAATTGGTATGGATGTGGAGGTCTATGTGAAATGTTCCTTATGAGGATTTACACTGCCTCTCATTCATTAACACACATATATATATATATATATATATATATATATATATATATATATATATATATATATATATATATATATATATATATACAGAGTGAAAGAAAGATGAGAGGACACATTGCACTCATTCTTTCATTCCAAGATCCATCTTCTTCTTTATTTGTTCACTTGAGTGCTGGGGTTGGGCTGTTAGCTTGACTGTGATTCGGTCAGAGTGCTAAATACATGGTCACAATGTGTTCGAATAATCACAGCAGCATAAATGCTGGACCAGTCATTGCTGCTAAACAGTTACACACACAATCTGTCTTCACGCCACGGACATATAAGATAAGAGGTAGAACCTTTCATCCTTCTGTCTCACATTCGCATGGCTGTGGATTGGAACCAAGGCGACACAGCACACAGATCCTAGTTTATCTTGTACTAAACCTGCTCTGAACGCAGTCAGCAAGCCAGTGGGATTTAGACTCAAGAATAGGAAACAGTCTGGGCATAATTGAGCCTCTTTTCACAGCTTCAGACATAGTGTTTGTGCAGCAACTCTGCTGGAAACGATAGAGAGATGGAGTCAGATATCTACACCCGTGCTGGCACAGAGTAGCCATTTTGGGACCGGGAGAAAGTAGGCGGCCACCTTCGGATAGAAGAATATATATATATATGATGACCTGTCCATCACTGGTGTCAGTTCTATTCTAGATCTGATGCCACATTCTTAGCATTCCGATGCTCCCTGGTACGAACCTTTAGTGAGAAGTGTGTTCTGAAATTGTGATGTGCAGCAGTGAACAAGACGGAGTGCGCATTCATGCGACAGAGCCCCCCCCCCTCCAGATCGATCTCTGTTGAGAACTATCGTCTCAGTCGTTCACAGCTGACACGGTTCCTTTTGTGATCCCTCTTGTTGGTTTTCCTCTTCATCCGAAGTTGATGGTTCATCAGGAACTGGACAACGACTCAAGAAGTCGGCGCCTACGTTCATTTTCCCAGGAACGTATTCGATTTGGAATGAGTATGGTTGCAACAGCAGCGACCATCGCATGAGTCTTGCGTTCAGATTCCGTGACGATGCCAGAAACATCAAGGGTTGGTGATCACATTGCACTGTAAAATGTTTACCATACAGGTATGCCTGAAACTTGTCCACTGCCCAGATCAAACCAAGGCACTCACGCTCAATCACCGAGTAGTTCCGTTCAGAAGCATTCAGTTTCCTGCTTGCATAAGCTACAGAGAATAGCTCTGAGTGATCATCTCCTTTCCTCTGGAGTAAGGTAGCCCCTATTCCAATATTACTCGCATCTGTGCGGAGCACGAATGAGCGGTCGAGGTTGGGTAGATGTAGGATCGGTTTGGCTGTTAAAGCTTGTTTGAGAGTTGTAAAAGCCTTCTCACAATCAGCTGACCATATGACTTTCTCTGGATTCCCCTTTTTGGTAAGATCCGTTAAGGGTGCAGCCAGTGTGTTGAAGTCCTTAATGTATCTTTGATAGAATCCACATAAGGAGACGAATGATCGAACATCCTTTTTGGTCCTTGGGCGAGGTGCTCTCTGAAGTTTCTCCACATTTCCTTCTTGAGGTGTTATGAAGCCTTGAGATACCTTATGGCCTAGAAAGTCCAATTGTTGAAATCCTATTTGACACTTCTTGGGTCTTGCTGTCAAACCTGTTTCCTTAAGTCGCTTGAACAAGAGATGCAATGTTTCGACATGCTCCTCAAATGTGTCAGTAGCAACTAAAATATCACCCATGAAGTGGCTGATGGCCGGATGATGTAATGGGTCAAGTAATCTTCTCATCATGCGTGTAAATACACTTGGAGCGTTACTTAATCCAAATGGAAGAACATTGAACTCGTAGTGTCCTCCAGGAGTACTGAAAGCTAACCACGGTCTGACTTCCGGTTTCACAGGAATTTGGTAATATCCCTTACTGAGATCAATCCTGGTGAAGTATTGGGCTGTGTTGAGACGAGTGAACAACTGATTCTGGTCGGGCAGAGGTTCTGTCTGGAATTCAGTAATCGCGTTGAGCTGTCGATAATCGATGCACATTCTGTGTTCACCATTAGGTTTTCTCAACAACACCACACTAGCACTGTATGGAGATTCAGATTGTGATATAATTCCTCAAGAGAGCATCTGCTGAATCTCTTCCTGCAAAGTATTTTGTTTGGCATAAGGAACTGGGTACGTCTTGACTCGCACAGGTGTATCATCCGTTAACTTCATATCGAATTCCACTAAATCAGTAAGACCTGGTTTGTCTGTAAGTATTTCTGCATACATTGCCATAAGATCTCGAATTTGCTTCTGTTGATCTTGAGATAGGTTGGGATTAATATCCACATCCTGAAATGTCTCTTTGGCTTGCAGTGTACATTCTGTTCCCATGGTAATTCCTTGTTCTACTTCAGTAGCAACAGCCATAGCCATCAGGTGTGCAGTTTCGGAGGTTGCGGATCTTTCATTCCATTTTTTCAAAAGGTTTATGTGAAACACTTTCAACTTGCCTTTGACATAAATTTTGTAGTGAGTACGAGATATTTTCTCTGTAACTTCAAATGGTCCTTTCCATCCAATTTGCAACTTGTTCTGACTGGTTGGAAGTAGTAGCAGCACTTTTTCACCCACTGTCAGCTCTCTATCTTTTGCTTTCTTGTTGAAATTGCGAGTCATTCTTCGTCGAGCTTGACGTAGATTCACATTCGCTTGTCTCCAACCATGTTGTAGACGTTTCTTCAACTCAGCAACATAAACAGATACAGTAACAACTGTATCATCTGCATGATCATCAGTCCATGTTCTCAGTAAAACTTCCAAGGGTCCCTTGATTGGCCTCCCAAACAACAGTGTTGCGGGCGCAATCCCAGTAGAATGATGCGGCACTTCCCGGTATTCAAATAATGCAGCAGGAATATATGTGTCCCAATCCTCTGGTTTTTCATGAGCTAACTTTCTCAGAATACTGATGAAGGTACCATTCCACCGTTCTACACTCCCGTTCGTTTGTGGCAAATGGGAAGATGAATAGATATGGCGAGCATGAAATAGCCGAAAGACTTCTTCCATGAGTTTACTGCGAAACTGTGATGCATTGTCGGTTAGGATTTTGAGGGGAAATCCAATCCGAGTAAATATCTCAAGTAAGGCTTCAGCAATGTGCTTGGAGTCACTTGATGGCATTGGAATACTTTCTGCCCACATTGAACAGACGTCCACCAATGTTAATATGTATCGATTCCTCCTCCTCGTCCTGGGGAGTGGTCCGATAATGTCTACGGCAACTCTCTCGAAAGGAGATCCAGTTAGGGGCATCTCACCAAGCGGGACAGGGGGTGTCCTATGTCTTGGGGTCACTCTTTGGCATTCAGGGCATGACTTGACATATCTGGTGATGTCAGAATTCATTCCGGGCCAAAAATAGTGCATGGAAATTCTTTGCATAGTAGCATTTATTCCCATAAGCCCACTGAAAGATAAGTTGTGGCCCATATCCAATAGTTGAGCACGATACGTAGACGGGACAACTAATTGAGAATACTCTTGTCCACTTTTTCCTGCCTTGCGATATAGAAGTCCACCCTTCATATACATGTCGCCTCTCCTTGGAGGTGAATGTGCTTTAGGCAGTTTGTTGAAGCATGGCAACAAGGTGCTATCAGCACTCTGTGCTTTCTTCAAATCCTCTGATCGAGGGTTGGTCGGAGTCGACGATGCTGGAGTCTTGTCTGTCTGAGAATTAGTCGTCAAAGCAGCGACTATCACAGGCTGTATAGGATCTCCTAGAAAGACGTAACGACAACCGAGCAGGACGGGGTACATGGGATTTTCCATCACCGCTGCCTTGATTGTTCCAGTAACATAACGCGAAGATATATGTACTCGAGCCACAGGTAGTGACATCTTGGCTGAACTTTTCAAGGGTCCCCGTATAATCACCATTTCCTCAGTCAACTGTTCTGGCTGAACTAAGGATGTTGCCACGACGCAGTCATAATTTAGACCTGTATCATATAAGCAAATGGCGGGGTATCTATTTAGCAAGATGGATTCCACTACCGGAATTTTGGAGTTGGTGTCTTCATGATTTATCACACTGGACGTTTCACTAGTGCTCACCTTACGTTCCTTCCGGCGAGTAAGACATGCAACTGTGTGAAGGGTAGGAGGTTTCTTCCGACAATCTTTTGTATGATGTCCTACCTTCCTGCAATTGGTACAGTAGTCCTTCCCACTCTTCTTGGCCGCCTGAATATAAGTTAGACTGGTGTTCGCAGATTTCTTCAACTTCTTATTGGGGTTGGTGTGTTCTTTTTCTTTGGTCTTGAGTGATTTGTCTGGGGGAGAAGCTTTGGTCATCAGACCCTTACTTCCCACCTCCTTCTGAGATTTCTCCCATCTCTCTGCCAAAAGAATAATTTCCTCAAGTCTATCAGCTCCATTCTGTGTCAAGAACGCCCGAAGTTCAGATGACATTTTATCCCTTAATTGGTCAATCAATATCATCTCTCGGAGTCCTTCAAATGTTTCTTCAAACTTTCCCATCTCTGCCCATTTGTGCAGGTAGGATTTTAATCTTTCAACCCATTGGCCGTAACTTTCCCCAGGCTCCTTCTTAGCTGATCTGAATTTCCTTTTATAGTTATCAGAATCGACTTCGAAGCGAGTTAGTACAGCTCTTTTGAGAACACCGTAATCCTGTCGTTCCTCGTGACTAATTCTAGAGAAAATTTCAAAAGCAGTAGTTCTCAAACCCTGGGATAGTTTCACCGACCATTTAGATTCATCAAGCCCACATGTAGAACCTGGAAAGATAGTGATCAATCCCTTCAGCGTTCTCATTATATGGTTCTAAAGGAAATGCCATCGCTCCAGTGTGATGGTAGCTTTCCTCTGTCTGTATATCTGTAGTTGGCCTGCGTGTGGAAATGGAGGGGGTGGCAGGAACACCACTCTCCGGTCTCCTCCTCTCCAATTCAGTATCCATGCGCCTAATCTCCAACTGATGTTGTCTTTCCCTTTCTCTATTTTCCATCTCAGCCTGCAGCTTTCTATCCTCCAACTCTAACGCTATCCGCCTTTCTCTCTCTTTCTGAATTATTTCAGCCTCTCTGTCTTTTTCCTTCTGAATTATTTCAGCCTCTCTGTCTTTTTTCCTTTTGGGTTATCTCAGCCTGTAAACGCTCATGTCTATCGAATTCGTCAGAGACGTACTTCGCGAGCTCAGGACCTTTTAACCCACATGATTTGCCTACATCGACATATTGTTTCCGTAGCATAGCTGTTTCCGCCATAATAGATTTTAGATCTTTCCCAATTATTTGAAACAAATACTAAGTGTCACCTCTGTCTGATTCAGATAGGAAAATACCTGTATCTGAAAATGGTACAGAGCATGCAATGGCGAAATACAAACAACAAATCAAACAACGTAATGTTGCAGGAAAATCTTGCACGAAATCTGGAGTTTTCGACTATTGAGAGAAAAACACCAAACACCCGAAGTCAACCTCACTAGACAATAAAGATTCTGATTTACCCCTCTGATCTACACCTGGTAACATAAGACCTAAAGTGATTTCTAATCAGTGGTTCTGAATCTTGAATTACACAAAGTCCACCTAGTGGCCTTGCAAATGCGGTCTTTAAAATTGTAAATAAAGTTCCGCAAAAATGTAGAGTTTTGTTTCACTATAAAAACCTGAAAGAAAATATTCACATATTTCAAGCAATTGTGGTGTGAACAAAATTAACCCACCATGTGGTACCAACAATAAATGTTGTATGGTTACGAGAAAGCACGAGTTCTAATCCCGGGCGGGCACCACAGTAAGTGTGATATATTGGGAAGTTGGAAGCAGTACCCATTCTGACTTACCCCACAATGAAGTAACGCTATGAGGATGGGACTGATTTCATTTGGAGGGGATGGTTCTTGGAAGCCAAAGTGACCCATAATAGCTCTGGAAATCTAGGGGTCTCCCAGGATTGTTAATTTCCTCCCTCCAAAATCTTCCTCCCCGAAAAGAGTAACTTACTTAGCTCAAGAGTCTCCCACCTATGATCATTTTTCCTTTTAGGTGAAATGGTCACAGGAATTAATAAAATGTGAAGTTCCCTTTTCTGAGTAACCTGGAACCTGGGAGATTACTATAGGACAGAATGTAGCTGTCTATTAGTGTTTACCCAGTCACCTGTAGTTCCAGATACTACCTTTATGTGATGTAGTTACATTAACTAAACACATAGATAATAATGAAAAGTTTTGTCACACCACAATGGACTGACAGAAGAATGCAGGAACAGTTAATTTTGTTTATTAACCCAAAAGCTGTGGAATTAAGCAAGTGTAGCATTTATGACATATAGGAAATACATCAAGACATTGAGATAATGTTCATATTCAACTTTAGAAATAAGAACTCTCATTTAAGTTCACTGATGATTTCAGTCAGTTGGCCACTAAGCCTTCCCATCAGTTAGCCTGCTATTGTTTCTGTAATAAATACCCCAGATGGTACTGGAAAATTTCTCAAGGATTTGTAAAAAAAATAGTCTAAACAGTCTCTACACACTGTGTGAATCAGAGGAGTTCATGACTACTCTCTGTTCCTGAAAGTTATTGATTGTTCTCACAAGTATAACGTTTCACTGAGTAAAATCAAAGTATAGCAGTGGTGAAATGTTGCCAAACTTCTGCCATATTTGTAAGTAATTTGCATTGAGGTATAAAATTGATCCTAATGATCTTAGAACTGTTTCTACACTTCAGATATAGTAAATCACCAGAATAATCATGAAACACAGATCAGTTTTGGGCACAGTTCAGTGGGGACTCATTGAATATTCTTGGTCCTGGCCACAGATTCCTGTTGCACCTTTATATTACAGATCTGCTCTAGGTTGACAGATCCATTGTACCTATCTGGGCAATGTTCTGCAACTCTGGATCATGACAATCTGCGAACACCGTCATCCTCACCTGAGGTGGATAAACATGGTGAACACATTTATATCTAGCCAAAGGATGATGATTCTCCAGTGGACAAGAATGAAAAGGGTTTACAGACATGAGTTACAGAAGGTAGCAGATTCAGGAAGTACCTACAAGTCAAGAGCTACAGTGTCTCTCCCTGTACTGGCATTAGACATCAGCAATTATATTGGGCAAGCTTTCTTTTACTGCACTTGTACATAGTGGCCTGTTGGCTGATGTTCTCACAGAGGACACAGACACAGTGACTGACAAGGCTAGAAAAGAATGATGGAGAGTAAATGATGAGATGTACCCAGCATATCTGATCCCTACATAGTAATGGAACAGAACAGGATGATTGTTCATCTCATACATATTAACTCAAACTCAATGCTGCCACCATTGTTTTAGTCTGCCTGGATACTTTCCTGTTTATACCCTCTCACCTCTTCTGTCATTTCCTTTACTTACTTCTTCTGACGCTGGGGTGAGATTTCCCCTTGACAGTTTAGAAGTACTTATGCATGAAAGCATATTATGTCCTTTACTTACTCGGTCAAACAGGGTGATGGTTTAATAAACTACATTCCACATGTTGCATCAAAGTAATAATGTAAAGAAACATACATTAATTATTTTCACTCCAAAGTTAATATAATTACATATAATTGGTATGGATGTGGAGGTCTATGTGAAATGTTCCTGATGAGGATTTACACTGCCTCTCATTCATTAACACACACATATATATATATATATATATATATATATATATATATATATATATATATATATATATATATATATATATATACAGAGTGAAAGAAAGATGAGAGGACACATTGCACTCATTCTTTCATTCCAAGATCCATCTTCTTCTTTATTTGTTCACTTGAGTGCTGGGGTTGGGCTGTTAGCTTGACTGTGATTCGGTCAGAGTGCTAAATACATGGTCACAATGTGTTCGAATAATCACAGCAGCATAAATGCTGGACCAGCCATTGCTGCTAAACAGTTACACACACAATCTGTCTTCACGCCACGGACATATAAGATAAGAGGTAGAACCTTTCATCCTTCTGTCTCACATTCGCATGGCTGTGGATTGGAACCAAGGCGACACATAGCACACAGATCCTAGTTTATCTTGTACTAAACCTGCTCTGAACGCAGTCAGCAAGCCAGTGGGATTTAGACTCAAGAATAGGAAACAGTCTGGGCATAATTGAGCCTCTTTTCACAGCTTCAGACATAGTGTTTGTGCAGCAACTCTGCTGGAAACGATAGAGAGATGGAGTCAGATATCTACACCCGTGCTGGCACAGAGTAGCCATTTTGGGACCGGGAGAAAGTTGGCGGCCACCTTCGGATAGAGGAATATATATATATTCGTGCTGGAACTTACACACACACTCTCTCATACTTAAAGCTTTACCTGACTCAGAAATAAACAAACTCAGGCATAACTTAGTCTGGAGCATTCCTTCTGAATCAGGCTGAGGTCATACAGAGACCTAAACCACATCTGAATGCTTTGATGGTCGATCTGCATATGCTGAAATTTGGCGTCGCTGGACCCAAAACATTTCGCGGGCGACGCGATTCTTGTAGGCCACCCAATGAATAGAGCAGGCCTCCACCACATGACCTGTCCATCACTGGTGTCAGTTCTATTCTTAGTGAGAAGTGTGTTCTGAAATTGTGATGTGCAGCAGTGAACAAGACGGGCGCAATCATGCGACAATGAGGATGATCTGTCGACTAACTAACTAACTAACTAACTAACTAACTAACTAACTAACTAACTAACTAACTAACTAACTACATCCAACTAGACAGAAAATGCAGACAAGAAAATCCGACTGCTGTGGGGGCGGAAGTACAAGCGTTGATTTTCGAGAATTCGCTAGACGGTGATGCGGTCATCTACACAGATGGGTCGGTCGTCCGACATGTGAGAAGCTCATGGACCTTTACGGCTCAGGCCGAAGGGAGAATTGTGCAGGAGGACGCTGGTGCTTTTACTGAAACCACAAGTAGCGTGACTATGGAAGTCATGGCAGTAAGTAAAGCAATAACATGGCTCGAGACACAGACATTCACTAGGGCATGTTTCCTTAGCGACTCAATGAGCATGCTCAAGTTTATAGAGACGGGGTGGATCCGAAGAGAGTGGTTGCTGTCTCTGGAGCGGTCTCGGCTGGCAAAGATTAGTTCCATCTTTGTGCCAGGGCATGCGGGAGTACAAGGAAATGAGCGGGCTGACAAGCTCGCAGGTAAGGCTGCTGTGGAGGGCGGACACGCCGTTGGCCAGGCTGACATTCTGAATACTCTACAAGAAGTAAGACTTACCTGAATTTAGCCATTAGCAAATATGGACTCACCGTCCCAGGATCTAGATTATCTGAAGGCGCGAACAGATTACTTAGAGTCCACGAGAAGGTTAGGCATAATAGAGGGCTTAACAGGAGAACAATTAGAAATATACATCAGAGACGAGATGAAAGAGTGGGACATGGCGGAGGAACAGATGACTAAAACAATTAATGAGTTATTTGACGCAAAAGAGCGTAGCAAAACTGAAGAAGCAGAGAATAATAAAAAGCATATGGAAGTAGTCAATGCAGAGAAGCTAACCTTTCTAGCGGAACATAAGGTAGGAGATATGGATGCTCACCAAACCAGGAAGGAAGGGACATCTTTGCCAACCACCGCGGAATCAGAGTTAGTGGACCGGGAACTACATGTTCTCATTCGACCCAGTCCTAAACGGAAAAGAAGGAAGAAGAAACGGGCCAAGGGCACTTCAAACAGTCACAAACGTGATAACTGTTTGCACCACGGCAATAGTCGTTTGACAGTACATGACCTTCAGGAAAACCACTTGACTGCTATGAGAAATGAATCTCGAGAGATAGAGGAACTGAAGACAACCTTTAATGAGGTCGCAGGCAGAGACCTGGCCGATTCTCACATTCCCTTCTGTTCACAGAATCACGAAGTGGAATTACATCTGACTGAAATAGGGAGGAAGGAAGAAACGGAATCCCAGGTGAATTTCATTACTGCAACGCGGGAAGAATCACTAATTATTAGTTCAGATAGTTTAACTATTAACAGTTACCCAGAGGACAACTGTTTGCACTACGAGATTAGTGAATTAACTGGTCCGCCAGTACAAGACTCCCAGGAATCTCATTTTACTTCAACGAGAGGTGAAACTCAAGAGGAAGATGACCTGAGGACATCTTTTAAGGAGGTCGGAGATCGAACCGACTTTATTATTCCCTTCAGCTCAGGAGAGGATGAAGTGGGATTAAATTTGACTGACAGAGGGATGAAGGAAGACCCGGAACCCCTTGTGATCTTTGAGGCTGCAGCTCAGGACAAGACACTAGACATCAGTTCAAATCATTTACCTGTTGTGATGGATTGCTTAGACAGCCCACCACAGGATTTACCTCAACTGGACTTAGCCCATGAAAGCAGGACCAGAGAGGAACATCCAGACCAGGAAAAATTTCCAGTTGTTATCTCACAGTATACCAGTTCGGAGACTCAGGAAACACAGGGAATTGTTAGGAGCCAGAATATGGATTCTGATCTTGTGCAGACATCATTGTCTGTAGTTACTAGCAAAGAAAACTCTTCACACAAGATGGAGGTAGAAACTGCTAGCATCTCATTAGCTGAAGTTATCAGGGAATTCCAGCAACAGGGACCTGAAGTAACAGAAGTCAAGAGTGGTTTGGAATCAACACTCTTAGGACTCAATCTACCCTTCAGTCAGGTCGATTTGATAGGAGTAGATCAGCTATTTGTGGATACTTCATTCAAAAGTAACTCCACTTTCTCGCCTTTGAATAACTATGTTATTTCTCAAGGCTGGACAACTTGGCACATTAAATTTCCAATTTCTAGCACGGTTTTCACAAGAGACTCTAATGCAGAGAAACTCAGCCCGTTAACTGATTATCAGGGGAAGAAACCGCGACACCGAGGAGGGAACATAGTTGCCATTCTAGATATTTTATATCCAGATCTAGAGGTTTTTCCCGGCGACTGGATACCGTTTTCTGACGTTTGGATGCTGGATGCAATTCTAGATACTTTTCATTTGGAATCGGATATTTTGAATACTTTCTAGATTTTACTTTTCTTTCGGTGTCATTTACCCATTTTATGTTTGGTCTGGACGCGCGTAAATCATGGTAACTGCCATTATTTAAACTTTGAACTGACCTGGGTCAACGCTCAACAATCTGGCAACCCCCTGGTAATGAATAAAACGGCGCATAAATTATAATAACATTATTTGAACTGTGAACACACTGTGCTGCGACTTACTGCTGTAATGCCGACTTTGTGATTCTTTTTACGTGAATTTGGCTGCAACTGGTACAGATAATGCCTCGATAATGGTTGATATCAACCATAGCGTTTATATAAAATTTAAGGAAGATATCCCATCTTTAATCCTCATAAAATGTGCGTTTCCTTGCAGCTAGCATTATCACATGCCTCATCAGAATGTTTACTAAGAAATTTGCAATTCCTTATTGCTGAAACACATAACTGGTTCTCCAAATCATCTGTCAGACAACAGCAATAACAATTTATATAAAGCATTAAATGATAGTTCCCCACCACTGAAAATTATGTCATATTGCAAAACTAGATGGTTATCAATTCAACCAGCTGTTGAAGTAACTGTGAACCAATGGTTGGAGTTGAAGACGCACTTCGAAATAACAAGACAAAGTGACAAATGCTACACAGCTGAAATACTATATGGAATGTATAGTGATGAAAAAAATGTGGCATTCCTTCTCTTTTTACAACCCATTTTAAGTGAAGTGCAAAAAGTTAATAAACTATTTGAATCTCAAAATGTTGATAAAGTTAAATTACTTGACGACCTCATTTTGCTATTTCACTCAATTGCCAACTTATATTGCCAACTTGTAAAGCTGACTTGTTCACTTGCACAATAGAGAGCTATTTGGCTCCTAAGCCATACCTAGGATACCAAATCGAATCAAAAATTGATGGTTTAAAAACAAAAAGACTGTTAACAGAAAATGAAGAGAACAACTTAAGAAAGCGCTGTCAAGATTTTCTTGTCTCATTATTCAATCAACTGAAGCAGAGACTTCCTAAAAATTTAGATGTATTGAAAAATATTTCATTCTTTTCTATTAACAACATATCTCAGCCAGTAAAGGACATAACTAAATATTATCAAGTTATTACATTTTTAAGGGCTACTGATAATAGTGTGGCGGAAGCAGAATATTAGTTAACCAAAATAAATTTGGTTGACTGGACAAACAAAACAGAAACTGAAGCTTTTTGGAGTGAAGTAAGACAATTTAAAGATGCCTCAGGAAACAGTCCATTCTGTAAGCTCTTTGAATCTGCGATGTCTGCCATGATACAGTACTATGAATTATACAAAATGTAAACTAAGAAACAGGATGAAACTTGACCTCTTAAATGCTATCTTGACAATACGATTTGGCCTGATGAGAGCAGGAAAATGCTGTTCAACTTATCAGCTCCCTGATCGTGTATTAAAAGAAATTGGAACAGCTAAAGCATACCAGGGTCATTTTGAATCTGAAGCTTCAACTTCATCATCCAAACTAAGTGCATCTTGTGAGAGTGCATCTTCAATGAAGATGAGGACATGATTCTATAGGTAAGTCACATCAATTTTTTTTTTAATGTTGCATATCCGTTACAGGACGTTGCAGTCAACATCAGAATTTTTCAGCTGCTGTTGATGTACTAGGCAAGATTATGCTCAGTAGTTTGCGATTGCTTTCTGAGCGACCGGTTCACATACCCTTTAAATTACCAGCGCGACTCGAACCGCTGCCGGTTCGGGTGCAGCTGCGTTACTCACGAGAATATACGGGATTACGGCGACAGCCGTAAACTCTTCGCCAGGGAGACGGCAGTCACATCAATACATATGTAATTTCTTACTTTCTCAATCTGGATATTTTTCCTAGATACTTTCAAACGAAATCTAGATATTTATGGATGTTGTTTGGGCCATTTCTAGATACTTTTGGTCAAAAAAAAGTGGCAACCCTGGGAGGGAAGATTGTTACGCCCGACTTTGAAGGAGGAAAGCGCCAGTTGAATTTATATCATGGGACCATGATGTGTAACATCATTCCTTTCAAAAGGAAGATATTGATGGATCAGTTAAGAATCTATAAAGGACGGAGGAAAATCACGGAGACAAGCTTTGCTGTGGCCAGCTTATGCGAGACTTCACTGCGGGGACATCCTCGACTGAAAGGATTAAATCACGCGAGGGAGTGGACTAAGACCGTTGGCCAGAGGCGACGAAGAATCCCGTTGATTGTGATCTTTCCCAGAAGGGTAAAATTACAACCTTCTGACAATTACCGGATTTTACCAAGCTATTGCATGGAATCCCGGCCGAAAACAGGTACAAGGACCTATCCAAAGTATCTTTGGAGTATGGAAATGGGACGTCTTTAGGCAGATGCAGGACAACCCACTGCCACAAGGGATATTGGAAACCTTTAGGCAGATACAGAGCGGAGAGTGCTTAGGCATTATTCTGGGATGTACGGCGTGCTTTGACAAAAGATTTCTGGCAGAAACTTTTTTTTAGGGGGAAGCTCTGTCATGAAATGCCGCCTTAACATCCCAGAATATTTTCTCGACCTCAAAATTTGAGAGGCCAAATTGAGAAAGAATTAATTAATCGCGCGGCTCCATGGCTATCTAGTCGTGAGGTAAGATTATTCACAAAAAGCCTCTAGCCATGATGTAAGCTTGCAGATGGCAAGTAAAACAGTCCAGTGTAAAGGTGTTACATGTCAAACTGATAATTACCCCCCACTGGAGGGCAGACTGAAACTGAGCTGGGCCTGGCAACTCAAAATCGACCAGGTGTGAACAACATTGACCCAGGGAGAGATAATAGCCCCAGGGCTGTAAACAAGCCCAGTCCACTCTGACTGGCAGACTCAGGAATGTGTGAAAACAGAGCTGATAAGGCAATTAACACTGGGCCTGTGGACTTTGTACCAGACAGAGGGGAGTCTGCACTGTAAGAATGTGTGAAACATGTTATTAGAGCAAGACTGGAGGAATGAGAGTGATAGCAAGTTTTGCAGTTAGGATTGCAATTACCGTCAGGGGGAGATAAGAGGAATTTATGACTGGAATGCCAATGAGATAATAGTGTCTCAGACACTGTCTGCTGGACTCAGCTTAAATAAGGGTCCCTAGCCTGTTTTATGTTAGATTAAGTCTGACTTCAGAACAGGTGAGACAACCAGCTCGTTTTGTATGATTCTTATGTTGCTAGATTTAACTAGGAGAATTAATTCTTAGTAACTAGTCGAGTTTTAGATGGATGTACTGACTTTCAGTCTATATCTGATCTAGGTTATTGCAAGAACTATCATTGTCGTAGGTTACTTGAGTGTTCTTTCTAAGTTCTGTGTTCAATATCATTGTGCTTCATGTATTACTCTTCTGAGAAGTAGAAACTTGTGAAAGGCATATCATTGTCTAAGTATACTTTTAGGTGTCTTGGTAGATGCTTGTCATTTCTTTGTACACTATCCTAGTTGCCTTTTGGTGTGTGCATTTGTTGTACAGAATATAGTCAACTGACTATTTATTTAATTCTTACAACAGCAGTAACTAAATGGTGATTAAACCGGGGAGATCAGCAAATATGGCTGGTCTGTGTGGTCACTTCAATTAGACTTGTTGTATATCTCATTTTGTAGCTATACAATATTAGTACTCATTAATAATGCCTGATGCTATTATGTTGAGTATCATTATATGTCTATCTTGAAGTAATATAATGTTTATGGATATGTTGGATGTATGTATGTGTAATTTCATAGGAATATACGATGCTAGGAATATGCTTCGTACATATTCTTTTTGTATATATACGTCTCATTTCGTATACATACAAACTAACTAGTGCATTATGCTATGATGTTAAAGTATCATAATATGTCTAGTTTAATCAATATGTTTATGTGTATTGGATGTTTGATATATTGATTTGTCATATGCAAACCTACCATTATGAAGTGTTATGCTATTGTCTGCGCATTGGCACATTGGCCAACGATTGTGTTGGAAGCAGAGGTGTAATGGTACAGACATTACCCACAATTGGTATAGGGTATATGATGGTAAACTTTCTCAGTGTATTGTGGGCGTGCGTTCACGGTAATGCATGGGAACCTGGCACAGCTACTGGTCACGGCTTGTAAGCCCGGATGACCCGGCATTATTATAATACCATTACCGATCCTGTGAGCTGCCAAACCAACTTTGGACGGAGCGGCTGTACGACACAGAATTTCTGTATTAGCGACATGGACATGGGGCGGCAGAAATGTAATCATTACAGGCGTGTGAGACAATTTAAAAGCCCGTCCCAGACTAAGACAGTAGGAGGGAGAAGGAGGATGGTGAACGCAGTAGAGCTGGAAGATAAACTTGGCCAGACTGGTCATTGTATATGTTTGTGTTATGATATGTTATACTTAAGATTGTGCTGATGTAGAACAAGATATAACACATTCTTGACTTTCTTACCAGCTCTCACAAGGAGCACCTATGTTATAGATCTCAAGAACGAGTGACGGACTAGGTAGAGCCAGGACTGACCGGAGTAGTCAGAATACCGGCAAGCTGTTTCTTTTTTGAGTCTACTGGAGAGTGGGGATCTGGACCACAGTTCCAGATAGATCAAGTAACAAGTAAAGTTACGTAATGTTTCTCATCACAATATGTTATATGATTTCATCATCCTCATATTGAAAACAATCAGATGTCTATGATTAGTAAATAAATGTTGTAGTATTGTAACTCATGGTTCTCTCGTTATATTTTAATTCCAATTGTGCATACGTGTTGTTGTGTACATTGGTGGGGGTTCACTTAGACACCAAGGAAGGGAGCAGTCAGGGTGAAAAACCTGTACTGAGATAGTCGTATATACTAATATATTTAGACTTAAACATCTATCTTAGCTAACCTTCTCTTTCCCATTCCTTGGCGAATATTCAGCACAGTTCATTTCTTTTTGTAACGAGCCACTTGGAGCTGTACGTTGGATATTCAGGGCTTAATCTGTAGTTCAGCCATATAGATTTTGTCCCTAGTCAGATTCTGACTATTTGGGGTTGCTCGCCAGTGAATAATACTTTCATCTAGCCGGTGGGGCATCCCGACTTATGACATGGCCAAAGAAGAACACTACGGAGGAAGCCAAAGAAGATTCATAAACCAACACATATCTGGTGTCGTTAGCCGCTACATGCTGCGGGATGTGCTGAGGAGGGGATCCGAGGACTTATGAACTGAATGGTTCGATGTGCAATGAGGGTGATCTGTCGACTAACTAACTAACTAACTAACTAACTAACTAACTAACTAACTAACTAACTAACTAAGAGCATTCAGAATGTCAGCCTGGCCCATGGCGCGTCCACCTTCCACAGTAGCCTTACCTGCGAGCTTGTCAGCCCGCTCATTACCTTATACACCCGAATGCCCTGGCACGAAAATGAAACTAATCTTTACCAACCGAGACCGCCACAGAGACAGCAACCACTCTCTTCGGATCCATCCCATCTCTATCTTCTTGAGCATGCTCATTGATTTGCTAAGGAAACATGCCCTAGCGAATGTCTGCGTCTCGAGCCATGTTATTGCTTTACTTACTGCCATGACTTCCATAGTCAGGCTACTTGTGGTCAAAGCAAAAGCACCAGAATCTCCTTTCACAATTCTCTCTCCGGTGACTGATCCATCTGTGTAAACGACAGCATCACCGTCTAACGAATTTTCGAAGATCAACAGCAGCCGGATTTTCTTGTCTGCATTTTCTGTATAGTTGGATACAAGCTGAAAAGGACGTACAGAAATCTGTTGGCTGAGAGGCAATTCCACAACAGAGGATAAAGAGCAGAAGTTAGTTGTCAGATAATCCTCACTGTACATCGAACCGTTCAGTCCATATGTGTCCATCCCCTCCTTAATTTCTCCCTCATCGTGCAGCGGCCGACGACACCTGTTCTGTGCTAGTTGATTATTTTTCTTTTGCCTTCTGCATGACGCTCCAGGAGCCAAAGGACATAATAATGGAATGGTATTAAGTTATTGCTATAGTTTAATGAATGATTTATCAAAGTATCCGTTTGATTACAAATTCGCTGTGCCTTTCCTCTATGCTTTGAGCATCATCCAGACCCTCCACTCAGACAAGTTTTTTTTTTTCAAAGTGTCTTTCCAGATATGCATTTTCTGTCTGTTCATCAACACTCTCCTCCTGATTCTAAGGCATCACACTACCTTCATCATAAAGTAGCTCTACACTCAGAGATGTAGCATTTAATCTATCAGCTTGTTCATTGTCCGGTACACCAATCAATCAACCATGTGCCATGCCAGAAAGCCTGGGCGGTCATGACTCGCCATTTCACTCGATCACCAGAGTTGTGGATCAGCTCAGTGTTCCTGTATCGTCCATGTCATGTGGCCAAGCCATCCAGGTATTTTCCTCTCGGTCTTCCTCTTGGTCTGGTCCCTTCAATCTTGCCAGTTGGCACACCTATATGTCCCTATAAAGTCGCTTAAAAGTCGACAGGGTCGACTTCATTACACCGGGTTTTTATCCCATATGGCTCTGTCTCTTTACGCTGCGCGGAAAGCGTCGCACAAAGCACGAACTCCATAGCTCCAGCGATGACCCCCAGGAGTCTCCAAAAAATGCACTCGTGAACTGAAGGAAGCTGCGCGGAATTGAACCCACAACCTCTGGAGCCCGAGTCAGACGGCTTGATCATTTCGCCACGGAGACACCCCTATCCATTTGACTCGGGCTCCGATGGTTGTGGGTTCGATTCCGGGCCGCGTCTTTGATTCACGAGTGCATTCGGAGACTCCTGGGGATCGTCGCTGGAGCTACGGAGTTTGTGCTTTGTGCGATGCTTTTGGCAGTTCGCTGGAGAAAGACGCTGAGCCATATGGGATAAAACCCGGGACAATGAAGTCGACTTTTAAGCGACTTTATATGTCTCAATGCAGAATATTCATGATGTTCAAGGAATCACGTCTTTTTAGCCATTTTAGCCACTCCACCCAGAACATTCCAGTTCCAATGTTCCGAAGAATATTCTGTGAATCGGTTGTAAACATATGTCTGACTTGGCTTATATCCAACTATCTGAAAGTTACCATCACAGCCGTAACTCCCATTCTCATGCTAGATATAGCAACATATGCAAAATTTCCTCCTTTCAAACAGTGTCCATTTGTCTTTGAAAAATAAAAATTAAAAAACCCCACCCAGTTTTTAAAAAATCAATTATCACAGACCCATATGGATTCATTCATTCATTCATTCATTCATTCATTCATTCATTCATTCTTTGCAGAACAACCTTCAGGCAAACCTCTCGATCATAAGCAAGATGTCCCGCGTCCGATACACCCATCTGGAGATCATCCGCCACATCCCGCACCCATCTTCTCTTTGGCCTTCCTTTTCCTCTCTTCTCGGGCATATACCCCTCCATTATTGTTCTCTCCAAACTTTCGTGACGTTTCAAGTAACCAAAATATTTCAATTTTCTTTGTTTTATCGTCTTTAATAGGCAACCTTCTTCAATATTTAGCTCTTGAAGTATGGATGCATTTGTTCTTTTCTTTACCCAAGATATTCTTAGAACTCGTCTATAACATTTATATTCAAAGGCATTTGTGCGCTGTTCAGCTTGTTTAGTAAGTGTCCAGGTCTCACAGGCGTATGTTGCAATGGGAAAGATGCATGCTCTTAACAATCTAATCTTTGTAGTTCTGTCTGTCTCACTCCATAATTTATTCAGTTATTTTAGTCTTTGAAGAGCAATTGATAGTGGTCGTTTAATTTCTTTCATTGTGTCACCGTTGTTGGTAATCAATGACCCAAGATATTCAAAATTTTCCACCACCTCCAATTTTCCCCCATTAATGTATATTTCTTTCTCCATTGTAGTTTTATTTGTATTCATTATCTTTGTTTTTGCCATGTTAAGATATAAGTTGTAATATTCATTATTAAATTTGGGTTGAGGCTGTTGGTTTTCTATACCAGTCTGTGTGTGGAAAGCATATCGAATCTCCGGTATGTCATGACCACCAATATTTAGGGAATCATATTAGCTCCCTGTTTATATCATCTCTTACATTTCTCATTATATTTTCGGCGTACAGGTTAAACAAATGGAGTGACAGCACACAGCCATGACGGACTCCTTGCTTGATGTCAAACCATTCTGATGTCTCGCCATCTATTCTAACCGCCCTATTTATGTAAATAAAAAAAAAAAAAATGCAAACCTCATTTAATATCTGCGAGGAATTAATGTGTGGAATAATAAATAGTATGCAGTCATTACACAAACAATTATATTATAGAATCTTGCTGTATTTAATGACTTGGATCTTGTAGTGTTTGCAAATATAAAGGAGACACACAATGCACCTTGTGATTACACACTGTTTTGTATGAAATAAAACCACATTAAAAGGTAAACATGTAACTAAAATAAGGGAAGGGACATAACAACATAATAGTTAAAAAAAAGCCGCTTAAAAGTCGACAGGGTCGACTTCATTGCACCGAGTGTTATCCCATATGGCTCGGTCTCTTTCCGCAGCGCGGAAAGCGTCGCACAAAGCACGAACTCCGTAGCTCTTGCGACGACCCACAGGAGTCTCCGAAAAATTTAATTCGTGAACCGAAGGACGCGGCCCGGAATCGAACCCACAACCTTCGGAGCCCGAGTTAAACTGCTTGACCACTTCGCCACGAAGACATAATAGTTATTTCAAGGGAAATTACTAGAAGTAATAAAACAGTATTAAGCGATTTACATAATTTTAGTATCTTAATTTTTATAACATTTTTATGGATATTGGCGACAGTTACATGCTGCATAATAACATGATAAGAATTTTAAGACATCTTCAAAGTTTGAATAAAAATAATGGCTTTATATTACATACATAAGAGTTTTATAACGAATTTGTATACTTTACTTACCTAGATATTACCTAAAATTCTTTTCTCTATTCTATACTGTCCAAAATAAAACATTTATTTTAATTTTTGTCCGGTCTGTAGAAGGCCAAGAATAAAAAAATTGCAATTAATATGAGACTATGGTCGGATTTTCATTTGCAGCCAAGCGTGTTTTTTCTACCACGGATTATTTAAACACACACTATGTTAAACTGACTCTCAGCCGTAAGCAGATAGAAAGGATGGAAAGGAATACAGAAAGAAGCTATGCGCATTATTCTTGGATGTACAAGAGATACAGCATGCAGGGTGATGCGCTACCTTCTTGATTTTCCAACCATTGAAGACAGAATACAAGTTTCTTGCAGAGCACGTGTCTACCTCCGAGTTAACGCAAACACACAACATCCACTGCATAGTGAAATTGTGAAGGGCAGCAGGTTAAAAAGAGGACGGTCATGGATGGGTCAAGCCGAAGACATTCTTCAACAGGTGTGTTCACTTGAGGACTTAGAACCTGGCGAGGAGTGGGTACAAGTGCCAACAGATTTCTGCACATCCTTTTCAGTTTGCATCCAACTAGATAAAAAATGCAGACAAGAAAATCCGGCTGCTGTTGAGGCTGAAGTACAAGCGTTGATTTTCGAGAATTCGCTAGACGGTGATGCTGTCATCTACACAGATGGGTCGGTCGTCCGACATGTGAGAAGCTCATGGGCCTTTACAGTTCGGGCCGGAGGGAGAATTGTGAAGGAGGACTCTGGTGCTTTCATTGAAACCACAAATAGCCTGATTATGGAAGTCATGGCTGTAAGTAAAGCAATAACATGGCTCGAGACACAGACATTCACTAGGGCATGTTTCCTTAGCGACTCAATGAACATGATCAAGAGGATAGAGAAGGGGTCGATCCGAAGAGAATGGTTGCTGCCTCTGGAGCGGTCTCGGCTGGCAAAGATTAGTTTCATCTTCGTGCCAGGGCATGCGGGAGTACAAGGAAATGAGTGGGATGACAAGCTCGCAGGTGAGGCTACTGTGGAGGGCGGACGCGCCATGGACCAGGCTGACATTCTGAATGCTCTACGAGAAGTAAGACTCTTGCGTGAACCAAGTGATGACTGTGAACCTACAACAATGGCCAGACTGAGAGAACAGCAAATTAAAAGAGGGGTGGCCAAACAAGAACACTACGCAGGAAGCCAAAGAAGATTGATAAACGAACACAGAACTGGCGTCGTTAGCCGCTACACGCTGCGGGATTTACTGAGGAGGGGATCCGAGCACTTATGGACTGAATGGTTCGATGTGCAATGAGGATGATCTGTCGACTAACTAACTAACTAACTAACTAACTAACTAACTAACTAACTAACTAACTAACTAACTAACTAACTAACTAACTAACTAACGAACGAACGAACTAACGAACGAACACTATTTTAAACAATAGAATCACAATTCGTCCATCTTCGGATTTTGTGGTGCGTTATTCTTTGGAGGTGATATTCTAAAGGATACTGTGAATGTTCTTTGGAATTATTATTACTTCGACAGCCGGGAACGATAGTGTGCTCCATTACTGGTCCTTGGGCAGCTGCTCAAGCAACACCAGCATTTATTGTTAGTGCCCTAACCGGTCCAGGAGGTATGCCTTCTGGGGGGAATCGTCGACCTGCATAGGTTCGAGGTTAACTGTCAGTAGAGGCGCAGAAAGCCTTGTATGAAAAGTTACACGGTAAACAGTTTTCTCTACCAAGCCTAGGAATAGATATATCTCTAGATCATCTAGAGAAAGAAAGAGACCGGCTGACCATCCACTGGTTATCAGTCACGATTACGCCCGAAGGAGTTAAAAAACTGGTGCACATTATTACAGGGGATGACAAGGCTGAGGTTTTCAGGATAACGAATGGAGCTGGCAAGTGGGGTGCACTCTTCAATCCAAAAAAGGAAATCCCCCATTACATACGGATCTAAATTCTACACTCCCGGTATTAAGAACAATAATCACAGAGTGTTGATCACAAATCGCCATCTATTCTAACCGCTGCTTGTTGGTCTAGATAGGATAGAGCATGTGTATAAGTTGTACCAATAAAAAGATATCAATTGAAACGAGAAAAAGAGTGTGGAGGGGATACATAGAGCCTGTTCTTTTATATGGATGTGAAACTTGGACAATGAGCAGTCAAGCTGAAAAACATCTGATGGCTGCAGAAATGTGGTTTCCGAGGAAAATACAAAGAATACCATGGACAGGCAGAAAAACCAATGACCAAGTACTACAGGAGACAAATGAAAATCGTAAATTGATTAGAGAAATTAGAAGTAGACAGTCAAAATTTTTTGGACATGTTATGAGAAGAAATGGATCGGAGAACTTAGTGACAACTGGCAAGATCGAAGGGAACAGACCAAGGGGAAGACCGAGAAGTAAATACCTGGATGGCTTGGTCACATGGCATGGTCGATGCAGGAACACTGAGCTGATCCACGACTCTGGTGATCGAGTGAAATGGCGAGTCATGACCACCCACGCTTTCCGGCATGGCACATGATTGATTGATTGATGAGTTGTATTACATGTGATGGAAAGCCCATATTCCTCATGATTTCCCAAAGTTTCTGATGTTGTACACAGTCAAATGCCTTTGAATAATCCACAGAACATGAGAATAGGTTTACATTAAATTCTCTGCACTTCTCTATTATTAAACGCATGTTGAGAATGTAATCTCTTGTTCCTCTTCCTTGTCAAAATCCAGCTTGAACTACGTTAATTTCTTCTTCCATTTTCTTACGAAGTCTTCCCATTATGATTTTAAGTAGAATTTTACTTGCATGACTGATCAGGGCAACAGTTCTATAGTTGGTAGCTTACGGCTTATTAATATGATTTTGCAGTTCGCCCTCGTCGCTCTATAACAGGCACACAAAATCGTCTGAAAATAAAAGCTCTTTATTGTGGGTGAATGTGTTGTTAATCTGAAGTAAAGAGTTTGGAATTTTTACCAATACTGTTATGACAGTATTGGTGATAATCGATATTATGATATTATCATCATCCAGTGCCATGCCGGCTGGCGTGGGTGATAATGCCTCTCCACAAAATACGATCTCAGACGTCATGGATCCATTCGTGTATCGACTCCCTTCCATGCTATTATTATTATACAAGACTGTCACAAATCTTCTCACGCTGTCTTTCTCTATCTCTCTTTCCGCAAATCTATCCAGTTGTCACAACCTGTTCCAGTTTTTGTCTCTCATAACGTGGCAAAAACAAAAACAAACGGTGATATATAAGAATATAAGTGCACTAGCTTTTTGGCAATCAATATACGTATTCCCTACAGTATTATCATCTATTCTAGAGAGATTAATAACGCATTAAAAATGAGAATTGTCAAATGCTACGTATATTCAACGCTACTGTGTGGAGCGGAATCCTGTACATTGAACAAGCAACTAGAAAGTCGCATAGAAGCCCTGGAGATGTGGATATACAGACGAATGGGTCGTATTTCATGGAAACAAAAACAATCAAATGCAGAGGTCCTAGAAAAACTGGGAATGAAGAGAGAGTTGATGAAAGAAAGAAATAAAGAGGAGACAAGTGAAATATTTTGGCCACGATAAAAGACATGATACTCTTATAAAAACCATACTGGAAGGCAAGGTTGAGGGCAAGCGAGCAAGAGGTAGACAACGATACAAGTGGGGGATAACATCAAGAGATGGACGAAGTCAAGAACATCAGCCTGACAGAATGTACAGTCAAGGCGAGAGAAGGACAGTGTTGTTGGATCCATTGCAGCCAACCTTCATTGCGGAGATGGTACCTGATTGATTGATTGATTGATACCCTACAAATAGAACAGAAGTAATGTATCTTAAATATAACATATTGCTTCCACGTGTTCCGATTTTGAGGTAAATAAGATAGAATAGAATCGAAAGCGAATGCCAAGAACATCCATTTCATGAATAATAAAGTTTTGGACCATAATGCCCGGACATCTTGTCGTGAGGACAACAATAACAATGGCGGCCTCAATGTTGTTAGGGACTGCAAGTTGTGCAGCATAGATCCTGCCGTCTCTGAAATGTGAATGTTTGAAGAACTCGTGGACATTTACAAGGATGTGTATGCTGGTTTAGCATTTGTACGTATGTTACTGTTATTATTGATTATCATTATAGTGCAAGGACTAGTCTGTGCTTCTGGCAGTGCTGAGCGAGCGGCGAGCGCAGTTCTGAGTTCACCTCAACCTCAACTCAGATTGTCTCCTCGTCTCGTCACAGTCTGGAGTAATACTCTGAGTCTGTCAGTGTCACTGGTCACTGTGGTGTGGAGCTGTGACTGTGGTGGTCGGAGGAATGTCCGGTCTGTCCTGAGTGTGAATGTCCAATGTGATGCGTGCAGCACAGTCAGCAGACAGAACTTTTCCTGGTGCTATAAATATAAATTAATAAAAGGTCCTGTTGCGCACTTCTGTATTGAGTGTATTGTATATTCCTATTCAATAATTGCTATCTATCTCAATCTCCAGCCAGAAAGACCAATGAACAAGTCCTTCAAGAAGCAAATGAAGATCGTAAACTGATCAGAGACATTAGACGTAGACAGTCACAATTTTTTGGGCATGTTATGAGAAGAAATGATTTGGAGAACTTGGTGACAACTGGTAAGATCGAGGGGAACAGACCAAGGGGAAGACCTAGAAACAAGTATCTGGATGGCTTGGCCTTGTGGCATGGTCGAGACAGAAACACGGAACTGATCCACGACTCTGTTGATCGAGTGAGATGGCAGAACATGACCGCCCACGCTTACCGGCATGGCACATGATGGATGGATGGATCTCAATCTCACTATCTGATCAGTGATTAACTGATTACTTACTTTTACTTTTAGGAGCCATTTTAGTAATATTAATCTGAATGGCTTTTTAATTATAAAACCTGCATAGTTAGAAACCTCTTGAAAATACAAATCTAAGGGTACCTTATTCAAGTCTGTAGGTCAATTCTAAGCAGAGAAATTAATATGTGTGCGTCAGTTTAAAATTTCCTTGCTTGCTTGCTTGTGTTTGTGGCTTGAACTCCAACGCGAAGTCCTGTATGTCGGATGAAGGCATCCTGTTGTCCAACATCAGTGTGATGTCATACAGGACCTGAGGTTTGCGTGAGTATCCGTTGTCCCATGTCTGGCTTATTGGTGTGCAGACTGGTGGTTCCTTGCCATACAGGCAGACACTCTCCGACTTAGGATGAATCGGCGATCCTACTGACTTTAGCCAGGACCCCGAAGGGACCTGTTGCCCAGGACGCTCGACGAGGACGCGTCAATAGGTTTCTTGGTCAGTATATAACCCGGCCCTGGTGCCTTGGAAACACCTCTGCATCCCAGTTATCATTTAATATAAACAAAGAGTAAAATAAGATTTTGACCCTTTCACAATGTGTGACCTACCTACACACTCACACAACTAATGGTTACACTGACACCAAGGAAGATTAACACTGCCGTTGTCTAACTCAAGGACAGATAACTACTGCCAGTTTTTATATATATATATATATATATATATATATATATATATATATATATATCTATAAAACAGAGTGTATGTTTGTTTGTTTGTGGGTTTGTGGATTTGGATGCGTTCGATAACGGTACATCCGATTGAGATGAAATTTTCTACACGTCTTCCTTTCATTCCTGTGCAACCGACTATAATAATTTCTTAATGTAAAATCTTCTACTTATTTAATAACATTTACTTTTCCATTTTCATTATATAATGTCTATTTAGCAAAGGGACTTCACTCTAGAAAAGTTATTTCAAGGGGCATAACTTTTAATAACATTTCTATATACTTTATAGTCATATTGTTGGACTTACCTGCACTATTGTTAAACTCTTTGTCTATAGTTATTTTTAGGCATATGAGTTATATTAAATAATGATATAATCTTTAAGGTATTTTTAAAGTTTGCATAAAAATAACGCATTATGCATAACATTTTAACCCATCTTTTTCTGCTTACAAAACTTATCAACTGTCATGTCGGTGATTAAAAACAGTTTTCATTAAAAATAATGAATGGTGTGTGGAAGGACATTCTTTTAAGTTACTGTGCGCCAGGAGCTGGGCGAAACCACGCCGGGTCAGATAGATAGACAGATAGTCGGGAACGGAAGCTTATTTGACTACTTATATGAATGAATTAAATGACATGCTCCCCACCAGGGACTGGGTGAAGCCGGGACAGACAGACAGACAGACAGACAGTCGGTAACGGGAACGGGAGCTTATATGACTACTTATATGAATTAAATGAGATGCTCCACACCAGGAGCCAGGCGATGCCGGGCAGGGTCAGACAGACAGACAGACAGACAGACAGTCGGAAACGGGAACAAGAACTTATATGACTACTTATATGAATTAAATGAGATGCTCCCCACCAGGGACTGGGTGAAGCCGGGCCGGGTCAGCCAGACAGACAGACAGACAGACAAACAAGCAGACAAACAGACTGATAGATAGATAGATCCCCTCCAGGGCCTGGGCGAAGCCGGGCCGGGTCAGCTAGTACATATATATATATATATATGCTCAGAGATTGAAGGCCAAGACCAAAATTAGCAGGGTACTAATCAGAGAGTTGCTTTTTGCGGATGATGCTGTGATTACGACCCACTCTGAGGAAGAATTACATCTACTATCTGCATTCTCCAATGCTTGCTCTGAATTTGGTTTAACAATTAACAAAAAAAAGACACAGATTATGTCACAAGGTGCACATGGTGTACCATCAATCTTTATTGACGACGCCGAACTGGAGATAGTAGACCATTTTACATATCTAGGATCAGAGGTAAATAGCAAATTATCCCTCGATCAGGAAATCAACATCAGGATTGGTAAGGCAGCAACAACAATGAACATGTTAGCAAAAAGAGTCTGGGAGAACAGGAAGCTTACTGCCAAAACAAAAATCCTTGTCTACCAAGCCTGTGTCCTTAGTACTCTTCTTTATGGCAGTGAAACCTGGACAACTTACTCACGCCAAGAGAAACGTTTAAACAGCTTTCATATGCGGTGTCTGCGAAGAATACTTGGTATTAAGTGGCAAGACAAAATCACAAATACTGAAGTATTGGAAAGATCAGGTTGTGTGACGGTGTATTCCATGCTCAGTCTTCGTAGACTTAGATGGATAGGACACGTTAGGAGGATGGATGATGGTAGAATACCAAAGGACATCTTTTTTGGTGAATTACAGACGGGTAGGAGATCTCAGGGTCGGCCTCTACTACGATACAAAGATGTGTGTAAGCGGGACATGATTGATACAGGCATTGATAATGCACATTGGGAGCATGTCGCCTCTGAACGTGTTGCATGGAGGGCAACTATCAGAAATGGAATAAAGACAAAGGAGAAAATGATTGCAGATAAAGCACACACAGAGCGTGAGAGACGTAAGATGGTGCAAAATGGTGGAAATGACCATGTTTTCACATGCACCTACTGTGGGCAAACATTTGCAGCAAGAATTGGCCTTACCAGCCACACTCGCCACCGCCATGGATCGTAGTTATTAAGCCTTTTTGAAGCACAATGTACCAAACTATCGTCTGTCAAGACGGAAAGGTGCCAATGTATCTATATATATAAGGTTATAGGGTATAATCAAGTTTGATGGTGCAACTTCTGAAGAATTTGAAATCAAGAGTGGAGTTAAGCAAGGTTGTGTACTAGCTCCCACCCTCTTTGGAATATACTTTTCACTTCTACTGAAATATGCATTTCGTGATCAGGATGGTGGTATATACATTCACTCACGCTCAGATGGCGGCCTCTACAATGCTCAGAGATTGAAGGCTAAGACCAAAATTAGGAGGGTACTGATCAGAGAGTTGCTTTTTGCAGATGATGCTGCAGTTACGACCCACTCTGAGGAAGAATTGCAATGTCTACTATCTGCATTCTCCAATGCTTGTTCTGAATTTGGTTTAACAATTAGCAAAAAGAAGGCACAGATTATGTCACAAGGTGCACATGGGGTACCATCAATCTTTATTGACGACGCCGAACTAGAGATAGTAGACCATTTTACATATCTAGGATCAGTGGTAAATAGCAAATTATCCCTAGATCAGGAAATCAACATCCGGATTGGTAAGGCAGCAACAACAATGAACAGGTTAAGAAAAAGAGTCTGGGAGAACAGGAAGCTTACTGCCAAAATAAAAGTCCTTGTCTATCAAGCCTGTGTCCTTAGTACTCTTCTCTATGGCAGTGAAACCTGGACAACTTACTCACACCAAGAGAACAATTTAAACAGCTTTCATATGCAGTGTCTGCGAAGAATTCTTGGTATTAAGTGGCAAGACAAAATCACAAATACTGAAGTATTGGAAAGATCAGGTTGTGTGACAGTTTATTCCATGCTCAGTCTTCGTAGACTTAGATGGATAGGACATCTTAGGAGGATGGATGATGGTAGAATACCAAAGGATATCTTTTTTGGTGAATTACAGATGGGTAAGAGATCTCAGGGTCGGCCTCTACTACGATACAAAGATGTGTGTAAGCGGGACATGATTGATACAGGCATTGATAATGCACATTGGGAGCAAGTCGCCGCTGAACGTGTTGCATGGAGGGCAAATATCAGAAATGGAATAAAGTCAAAGGAGAAAATTATTGCAGAAAAGTCACACACCAAGCGTTTGAGACTTAAGATGGTGCATGATGGTGGAAATGACCACGTGTTCACATGCACCCACTGTGAACGGACATTTACAGCGCAAATTGGCCTTATCAGTCACACTCGCTACCGCCATAGTTAAAAGTTATTATGCCTTTTTAAAGCACAAACTATCGTCTGTCAAGACGGCAAGGTGCCAATGATCTATATATACTCACACACACACACATATATATATATAATCTAATATCTAAAAAGTACTGCAGAGTTTTGGTCATAGACCATAACTTTAGGAAGGGAAAATCCCAACTGCACCTCTCCGCGGTAAATGATGGAAACACACCACGGTGTGGCTAACACAGCTCTGGGGACTGAGTATCCACCGGAATAAGTGGACAACTCTGCAGCTGAGCAGAGCAGGGCACTCACTTGTCCTGACAGTCGGAAATGGCTGTCAAAGGCAGAGTTAAAAGATGACCACGTGAATGTGGAAGGCAAGGGGAAACCACCACATTATCTTCCCAAGATTTCATGGCGACACACATTTCAGAAATAGTGAACGACGTTAATGGCTGTCTTAGGACATCCTCGTCCGGTAGGGACAGTCATGAGCCACAGGTGACACCAGACCGTCATCCAGCTACTGATGGCAAAACTAAAACAATAACTAAACTAAATAAATTTAGAGTAGGAACATGGAATGTTAGGACTTTAAATGAGCTAGGAAAGTTAAACAATGTTCTAAGAGAAATGGAAAACATGAAAATGAATATACTAGGCATAAGTGAGATGAGATGGAAGGGATCTGGCAAAATTATAACCGACAAACACACAATAATTTATTCTGGAGGGGACACACATGAAAAAGGTGTAGGAATAATATTTGATGAAAATACAGCCAAATCTATGACTGGATACTGGTGTATTTCAGATAGAGTTATAATGGTCAAAATCAAAGGCAAACCAATAGATATAAATATTATACAAGTATATGCACCAACAACAAACAGTAGTGATGAAGCTATACAAAACTTTTACGATGAAGTTGAAATGGCAATAGCCCAAATTGGATCACAAGAAATAAAAATAATACTGGGGGATTTTAATGCAAAAGTAGGAAAGGGAAAAATAGAGGATATAGTGGGGAATTACGGTTTAGGTACAAGAAATGAAAGAGGAGAGAAACTAATAGAATGGGCAAATATTAATGATATGATAATTGGAAACACGTGGTTTAAACACCATAAAAGACGACTATACACATGGAAAAGCCCTGATATGAAAATACGCAACCAAATTGACTACATACTTATTAATAAAAGATTTAGAAATGCATTAATTAATGTAAAGACAATGCCTGGTGCTGACGTTAACAGTGATCATGTACCACTCCATCCATCCATCATGTGCCATGCCGGTAAGCGTGGGCGGTCATGTTCTGCCATCTCACTCGATCAACAGAGTCGTGGATCAGTTCCGTGTTTTTGTCTCGACCATGCCACAAGGCCAAGCCATCCAGATACTTGTTTCTAGGTCTTCCCCTTGGTCTGTTCCCCTCGATCTTACCAGTTGTCACCAAGTTCTCCAAATCATTTCTTCTCATAACATGCCCAAAAAATTGTGACTGTCTACGTCTAATGTCTCTGATCAGTTTACGATCTTCATTTGTTTCTTGAAGGACTTGTTCATTGGTCTTTCTGGCTGTCCATGGTATTCTTTGCATTTTCCTCAGAAACCACATCTCTACCGCCATCAGATGTTTTTCAGCCTGGCTGCTCATTGTCCAAGCTTCACATCCATATAAAAGCACAGGTTCTATGTAGCATCTCAACACTCTTTTTCTCGTTTCAATTGACATCTTTTTATTGGTCAGTATGTTTTTCATCTTGCTAAAGGCTACTTTTGCCATGGCGATTCTTGTTCTAATCTCTTCAAGGCATCTCCCATCAGATGTTATTACTGTTCCGAGGTAATTGTACCTATTCACTTGTTGAAGAATATTCCCATTTACTTGTATATTACACTGTGGTATTTCGTTCTTCTTAGTGACGACCATAATCTGTGTCTTTTTACAATTTAATTCTAACCCTTGTTGTTCACTGTGTGTAACAACCGCATCTACTAAATTTTGCAGGTCCTGTTCATTGTCTGCAATCAAGACTGTATCATCTGCATATCTAATGTCCACTATGTGGACAAATAAAAGTAAGATTAAAGAGAGGGGAAAAAATGGTTAAAAACTTGAGACTTAATAAAGAGGTTCTGAAAGTAGATAAAGAAATTCAAGAACAATACAGAGTGACTGTGAAAAATAGGTACAATGCAATAGCTAAAATACAGAGTATAGATGAACAATGGGAAATGTTAAGGGACTCCATTCATCAAACTAGCAAAGAAATATTACCGGAGAGAAGCCAAAAAGCTAAGAAAAAATGGATGAATGAAGAAATCTTAAGGCTGATGGACAAAAGGAAACAGAATAAAAATGACAAAGAAGAGTATGCTAAGATAAATAAAGAAATAAGAGATAAATGTGTGAAGGCAAAAGAAAGTTGGTTAAATGAGCAATGCAGAAAAATTGAATTAAATTCCATTAAAGATAAAAAAAGTATGCACAGACAAATCAGCGAGCTCACAGGAAGAAAAATAAGAATAAATACAGGGTGTTTGAAATCAAAAACAGGACAGATGTTATTGGAGGAAGGTGCTATAATGAAGAGGTGGAATGAGTATATAAGAGAATTATATAATGGAGAAAGGGAAGAATTAACAGAAGAAAGTAACTTAGAAGGCCCACCTATTCTAAAAGAAGAAGTCGCTGACGCTATGAAACATATGAAGAAAGAAAAAACAGCTGGGCCAGATGAAATCACAGTAGAAGAATTAGAAGTATTGGGAGAATTTGGGGTAGATATACTAACCAAAATGCTGAATGATATTTACAACAGTGGATATTTACCGAGCGATATGCTGAAATCTGTATTTATAGCAATACCAAAGAGACCAGGAGCACTTGAATGCGAAGATTTTCGTACAATTAACCTCATAAACCATAAGGGCCGAATGTAAGACGGGCCTGCGCGCCCAATTTGTGACCCTAATAAAGTTGATTTGATTTGATTTGATTTGTCACTAAGCTTCTACTCAGAATTATAATGAGAAGAACAAGAAAGAAAATAAAAATGGAAATTAGTGAAGAACAGTATGGTTTTATGGAAGGAAAGGGTACAAACAATGCAATATATATATTACGAACACTAATAGAAAGATCAATAGAGAAACAGAGAGACATATATTTATGCTTCATAGATTATACTAAGGCATTTGATAAAGTAAAACATGATGAGCTGATTAAAATGTTGGAAGATATCAACATTGATAGGAAAGATTTAAGAATAATAAAGAATATATACTGGAACCAAGTAGCAGCAATTAAAATGGGAAATAAAGAGGGTTGTTACGAACAGATAAAGCTAGGAATACGACAGGGGTGTGTCTTGTCACCCGATCTCTTCTCCCTGTATAGCGAAGTAATAATGAGAGAGATCAAAGAGAAGCCAGGAATACTAATCGGAGGATATAATATAAACAATATACGCTATGCAGATGACACAGTATTGGTAGCGGATAATGCAACAGACCTACAACAATTGTTGGACAGTGTAGTAACAGAGAGTGCACAGAAAGGACTGTCCTTGAATATCAAGAAAACAGTAACAATGGTGATATCAAAGAAAATGGGGACACCAAAATGTGACATAGAAATAGAAGGGGAAATTCTCAACCAAGTGGATAATTTTAAATACCTAGGGGCACTTATAACATCAGATGGAAGATGTACAAAAGAGATTAAGAGCAGAATAGGGCAGGCAAAGACAGCATTTCAGAAAATGACGAGTATCTTATGCAATAAGTCGCTATCAATGAATGTAAGAAAGAGAGTACTAAGATGCTATATAGAACCAGTTTTGCTGTATGGCAGCTAATCTTGGAATGTAAATGAACAAATTAGGAAGAACTTAGAAGCAACAGAGATGTGGTTTTTAAGACGAATGTTGCGAATTCCTTGGACTGCCAGAGTAACTAACAACGATTGCCTGAAAGAGGCTAATGAAACTAGAACACTATATACAACAATAAGAAAGAGACAAACATCTTTCTTTGGTCATGTGATGAGAAGAGAGGCATTAGAGAACATCGTGACAACTGGAAAGATCGAGGGGAAGAGAGGCAGAGGCAGACCAAGAGAAATGATGCTGGATGGACTGAGACGGTGGCATGGAGGAATAACATCAGCAGAGTTGATCCAGAACACCAAAGACCAAGATCTGTGGAGAGCCATGAACGCCTATGCCAGCCGGCACGGCACTTGATGATGATGATATATACAACTCCACATCATGCTGTGATGATGTCAGACCACGCACGCTATCGGCACAAGCGGTCTCTCAGCACGAGGCCACCAGCATAGATGCATTTTGACAAAAGAAGTTCCATTGGAAATTTGCAAAATTATCAACGATCTGGTCCGTTTAGTGTGATGAAAAATTACACATAAATACAATAATGGGTGTTAAATGTAAACATACATTCATTATCATTGTAATCGCTCTGAGTATTCCATAACAATATTAAATGTTCATAGTTGGAGTATGACAAGGAAAACTGCTATCTCCTGCCATTTAAATATCACATTACAGCATGCGATCTTCTTAATTTCAGTGTGACATTGATTGCCAACTGAAATGGTCAAAAATTACAAAATACACATACAAATGGATGCTAAATTGAAGAATACATAGTAGAACAATGTATCACGAGTCATAAAACAGTATTTACGGGTTTACTCACCACTTAGAATAGACACCCTGGTTCTCTGGTATAACAAGGATTCCCGAAGCCCGAGAAATTTAGAACGCAAAACGTGAAGGGAAAAATTATATCAAGTAATCAGTGTCTGTTTAAACATGATCTTGAAATAATCGTGGAATTTAACATCATGAGCACGCGTAACGTCCCCTTATAGATGACACAAAAACAAGAAACCGAAAGTCACAGCAAAAAAAATCTCCTGTAAAATTTGGCGAACCTTAAACGTAATGCTTGCTTTTAGCGAGATATCTGTTCTTCCTTGTCTATACTGCTTCCAAAATATGTGTATTGTATTTATGATTTCACTTCTAGAAGTGAGGTAGACCGGGGGGAGGGGGGGGGGTGTGGTCATAATTTTCTTGATTTCTTCTTGTTTTCAATGTCTCTTCTCCCCCCCCCCCCCCTCCCACACACACACCCGGATGAAATTTTATAAAAGTATTGCATGTCCTTTGCAGGACATTGTGATAAACCCAGATTGATTTTCTGCGTGAGATTATTTGAATATTTCCTAACTGTTATCAGTTATCAGATGGGGTATCTTCATTGCGCTCAGGACAGGTCCATAGGTGCTCAGATCCTCCCCCCAGCATATGCATCAGCGCCCGGAGGCTAATAGTGCCTGTTCTGTGTTGGTTGATGAGGCCCCTCGTTTTCCTGATGTACCTCTCGTGTCTGGCCGTGCCAATTCTTCCAAGTCTTTCATCCTGGACAGCGATGTGGATTCACTGATGTCAGAGTCCTCTATTCTCGACATGTCTTTAAGGGCGTTAATAACATCGGCACGATCCGTGGGCTTGCCATCTGCAGGGGGTGCAGAGCCAGCCATTTATCAGCTCGTTCATTTCCCTAGACTCCCACATGTCCCGGGGCGAAGATGAAGGTGACTTTATGGACAACAGACTTCCGCAGCGACTCAGTCCACTGTCTACGTACAGATCCAGCTTCGACCTTCCGAATCATGCTCATTGAATCACTTAGTACACACACGTTGGTATAATGTTGTGATTCTAGCCATATGAGAGCCTGTGTTATTGCCATCTTCCTAACTGTTGTGATCTCCCATCAAATGTGTTTATCTCGTAACTAATTTTGTGTGTGGGACAGGCGGACAGTGTTGTCAGCGAAGTCCAGATCATACAGCTGTTCTGTCAGTTCTGTATAGATGACCGCGTCACCGTCTAGCGAATTCTCGAAAATCAACGCTTGTACTTCAGCCTCCACAGCAGCCGGATTTTCTTGTCTGCATTTCCTATCTAGTTGGATGCAAACTGAAAAGGATGTGCAGAAGTCTGTTGGCACTTGCACCCATTCCTCGCCAGGTTCTAAGTCCTCAAGTGAACACACCTGTTGAAGAATGTCTTCGGCTTGACCCATCCACGACCGTCCTCTTTTTAACCTGCTGCCCTTCACCTTCCTAATTTCACTATGCAGTGGATGTTGTGTGTTTGCGTTAACTCTGAGGTAGGCGCGTGCTCTGCAAGAAACTTGTATTCTCTCTTCAATGGTTGGAAACTCAAGAAGGTAGCGCATCGCCCTGCATGCTGTATCTCTTGTACATCCAAGAATAATGCGCATAGCTTCATTCTGTATCCTTTCCATCCTTTCTATTTGCTTATGGCTGAGAGTCAGGATTGCCATTGCATACTCCAAAACAGACATGACCAGCCCCTCGTACAGAAGACATAGATGGCGCTGCTCACAGTTTGCTGCCGCCATCACCCGCATCGCCGCCAAACCCCGCTTGGCCTTTGTTATCACTTGGTCTATGTGCACATTATAAGCAAGGCTTTGATCAAACCGTATCCCTAGGTAATTCATTGCCTGCGTTCTTTCCACCGTCTCTGAACACAGCATTACAGTTGGTGTTGGAGTGTTGACAATATGATTATTCAACGAGAACCAAGTCACTGTTGCCTTTGTTGGGTTGACCATTGCCCCAGCTTCATCACACCAAGTACTTATGCGATTGAGTTCGGTTTGTAGTTCCACAGCAACCTGCTCTCTATCCTTACCCTGACGATACACTAAAACATCATCGGCATATGTCAATGTCCTGCCAGGTCCAGTGATCTGCTCACTGGTGATTCTCACTGTGTAGACGTTGAACAGTACCGGAGATAATGGTGATCCCTGTGATAGGCCAGGATAAATTATTGTTGGTTCCGAAGTCCAACTGCCACATCTAAAAACTACTTTCCGTTGGAAGAGGGCTGCAGCGATCCAACTAAGGAGGAAAGGACTTACTTTTAGTTCAAGACGCTGAAACATTAAAAAATCCAATGGTACTCTGTTGTATGCATCCTCAAGATCAATCGCTGCAGCAAAGGTTTCAATGCCTTAGTGGAAACCTTCATAGACATCATGGGCAAAGACTGCTGCATTGGTCCAGGTTTCTCTTTTTGGAGGGTACCCACCCAGGGTAGGTGGGAAAACACCTTGCCTCTCTAGCTGGCTTGATATCTTCCTGGCAATTACCTTCTCCAGCAGCTTGCCTATTGTATTCTGCATGGTTATAATTCGATATCCCTGAATTTTTTTGTGGTCTTTGTCAGGCTTCGGCAAGGGAATCAGATAGCTGTGTAACCATTCCTCCTTGATGCTAGCACTCCCTATACTGTTGTTGTACATGTCTGCTAGTTTCTCTAGCTCATTGTCGGTACACTTATTGATGTCGTCGTATCTTATGCCATCAGGACCTGGAGCGCTGTTTTTTGATCGTCGAAGTACAGCCTTGATTTCTTTCACTGTCACTGTGTCTTCATCCGAAGTGTTCTGGACCTTGCATCTGTCTGAGGTGACCTCCTTGGCCAGATTTCGGCCTCCCATGTCTGTCTGGTTGCTCTGCTCAAGATAGCGTTCAAAGAGGGCTTTGCCCTTGTCCTCGTCAGTCCTCTGCCAGATGAGGTCGGCACCTTGGAAGTCAGAAATGCAGCCAGTGTACCTAGCACTAGACATTACAGAATCATGAAAAGAGCTGTATCCTAGTTGTTAATGTAACTCCTTCTGTCCCAGGTTCCTTAACCTTCTTCTCTCCGAAGCAGTTACTACTTTTCTCCTTCTGCCATTTTTTCCCCATTGGGACATAGGCCGGCAACCAACTCACGTCAAGCCATTCTGTCTTTTGCTGTCTCCTACAGCACCCTCCATGTTTTCCCAATATTCATCTCTGTCAATAATTCTTTTCTCCATGTGTTTTAGGTCTCCCGCTATTTCATTTGTCCTGTGGGTTCCAGACAAGGGAATGTCTAGTTATACTAGACTACTAGTAATACTGCTTGATCTCCGGGAAGGTTAACCTGGTCAACAAATGCCCACAGAAGTCGGATGTGTCGGCCTAACGGCTCAAGAACGCAGCTCTGCTGTAAACAAGCACAACGCAATCACGTCCGAAAAAAAAAAACTCAGGATGAACGCAGAAGAAGAGGAAGAAGATACTGCTTGATCTTGTTACTCTAGCTTGTGCCCCAGAACTTCCAGTCTCTTTTAACATCTAGTGCAGTGGTTCTCAATCTTTGTTTTTTTTTAAGCCCATGCACCCTTTCATTATATGTTCAGAATGTCATTCTTCCCCTTTCCTTCCCCCTTTGTCTCCCCCCCCCCCCCCACGCCCGCTATTTCCCGACATTGAAATATCACATTACAGCCTGCGATCTTCATCATTTTAGTTTGGGATGTTCCCTCCGACCTTAATAATCGAAAGTTACACAGTATACATAAAAATGGAAGCTAAATTTAATAACACATACTAGAACAAGTCTAGACGTCTACATAAAACGTGATTTGCGTATCTACTTACGTTATGAAATGAATTTCGGAAGGGCGAGAAGTACAGAACCGTAAAGTATGGAGGAAAAACAATATAAAGTATTCGGTTCTTATATTAACACAATCGGGGAATTTAATATCAAGAGTACGCTTAATCTCCTCAGATCGGAGACAACTGTACGCAACGCTCACACATAATTCATGAAAGGGGTATGATTGCGTTTTGCATGGTCCTGAAGCCAGTTTGAGTCTGCCAATCTGTGGTCTTCATTCCCCCCTGGAACCCCTAAAATTTCCCACTTGGGGGTGGGGGGGGGGTGGGAATTCCCCACCGGTTGAGAACCACCAATCTAGTGCATGATTTGGCTGCAGCAGGTCTCTGTTTCTGCAGACATGGCCAGGCCATTACAGTTGGGGTTGGGACAGAATGTCTGGCTTTGGACTCAGTAAAGTTGTTGCTGCCTTGCTGGATGGCACTGGGCATGATGGCTGTAGGTTGGTTTCTCTTTCAGTGACTAAGGACAAGAAGAGACACAGAACGGAAGTATGTGAGAATAGTTACGGACATTATTATCATCATTGTCTGCCATGCTGAGCAGTGCAGGAGATCGTGTACCGCCACAAACATCTGTTCTCTGTGTTCTTGGTAAGTTTGACTGTTAAATGTCTTCCAGCCAGCATTTTATCTCTCTGTCAACCTCTGGCTTTAACACCCTCAATCGTCCCAGGTGTTACACCTTTCTCCAGACCATGTCGTCATGTAATGTAACCACACAGTTATGATTGTCTCATCCTGATGTGGGCAATCCAATGTCTTTGTGAACTGGCCTTTTGCAGTACTTGGATATTGGTCTTCATAACAATCCTTGGGATTCTTAGCACTCTACGTAGAAACCACATGTCTGTTGTCTCCAGTTTCTTTCTATTCTCTTTGTTAAGTGCCCATGATTCACAGGCGTACAGTTGTATGGGCAGTATATAACTTCTTAACACCTCTTTTCTGGTTTCTATGGACTGGGGTTAGTTACAGAGGGTGTTTATCATTGATAAATAATTGAGGTTAACCAAAATACAGAATAATTATGGATAGGCCAAAGTTGATAGTGAACTGCAGTGGTAATGTTATGAGCATGGACAGACTCGGGTTCCTTGGCTGAGCTCGTCACTTACCAAAGTGGGGGGAAGATTGGCCATCTATTCCTCCTTGCTCTGAAGCCAACAAAATGTGATGGTATTATCTTATCACAGCCCAATGACAGGAAACTGCTTTGGGAAATTTATTATTTATTTATATTTATTATTAAAATACAAAGATATATATATATATATATATATATATATATATATATATATATATATATATATATATATATATATATATATAATGCTTTTTATATTTCTATTCTGGTTGACTTAATCATATCAATGCAAAGTCTTCATAAAACGAATTATGTTGCATGTTTTGTTATAAATAATGATTTTATTGTTTTCTCCCAAGGTTCAAGAGGAGCAGAAGAAAATGAGTACAGAAACGGCAACATACAAGCGGAACCTTGAAAGTTCAATTCTGTTCATGCAGCAGCAGCATGCTGCAACAATCAAAGGCCTGCACGAAGAAATCTCTTCTCTCCAGAAACGATGCACAGGTAAACTGTGTCAAGTTGATGCTACCTGACTTATCATCATCATCTCATCATTCAGTGCCTGCCAGCTGCTATGGGCGATCATTCCTCTCCACAAATTACAATCTCCGATGTCATGGATCAGTTTGTGTGTTGACTTCCTTTTGTGTATGACACAAGACTGTCAAGAATTTTGCCACGCCGTCTTCCTCTATCTTTCTTTCCATAGATCTTTCCAGTTGTCACAACATGTTCCAGTTTTTGTCTTCTCATAATATGGCCAAAAACGATGCCTGCCTCTTTCTGATGTTTGTTAGACGTTGTCTTTGCGACTCAGCTTCCTTTAAAACCTCCTTTTTCAACTTTCAAGGACAATGACTTATTGCACAAAACAATCTTCATTTGATAGAATGCAGTTTTTGCGTCTCCTGTTCTTTTATTTATCTCAGTGATGCATCTTTCATCTGATGTTATCCATGTGCCTAGATATTTGAATTTCTGCTCTTGCCCCAATATAACGTCCTTTACATTAATTGTGCATTTAGGCGCAGTCTGTTTCTTCGATATCACCATGACTTTCGTCTTTCTATTATTCAAACTAAGGCCAGTTTTGCACTTTCTACAACCACTGTATGTATCATTTCCTGTAGATCCTTCTGACTTTTTGTTATCAGCGTGACGTAAAAATAACTTATAGGTGTTGGTAACATTCTTCTTCTTCTTCTTCTTCTTCTTCTTCTTCTTCTTCTTCTTCTTCTTCTTCTTCTTCTTCTTCTTCTTCTTCTTCTTCTTCTTCTTCTTCTTCTTCTTCTTTTGCGTTCATCCTGAGTTTTTTTTCCGGACGTGATTGCGTTGTGCCTGTTCACAGCAGAGTTGCGTTCTTGCCCCGTTAGGCCAACACAACCGACTTCTGCGGGCATTTGTTGACTGGGTTAACCTTCCCGGGGTAACATTCAAATATTGTAAACTCCCTCTGATTTGTCTCTATCTTGTAGAGGTAGACGGACTTAGGTGTTCCTGTGATTCCTCGAACTATGCTGACATTGGTATGTACGTACCAGACTTGACATTTGCATTGATTATGTACGTACATTTAATACATCTGACTTGTTTTGCAGACTTGACATTTGCGTTGATTATGCAAGGATTAACCATTGATGGCTAGATGTACGTACATTTAATACATCTGATTTGTTTTCCAGACTTGACATTTGCATTGGCTATGTACGTACATTTAATACATCTGATTTGTTTTGCAGACTTGACATTTGCGTTGACTATGCAAGGATTAACCATTGATGAGCCAGGTATGTTGGTTTGTGTTCAACCTTATTCTTTGAGTAATATCATTGTTCCAGGATTATAATTCTTACTGTTTCATTCACTGAGGATTTGTAGTTGTCACAATCTCTTTTGCAACAGAATGAGATTGGTCATTGTCTAGATCTTGATGCACCTTCTACATCACTGCAGAGTGTAAGCTGGGTTATCCCCATGTCCCACAACACAAGTCATTACTGTAGTACACATCTATTAGTCACTTTTAGACTTTCATGGTGATGTTATTACAGTCTTTCAGTTTGTAACTTCTTTATGCTATGTTTTTGTCAGTTCACTTTCATTAATTCATTCATGCCGATATGCGTGGGCAGTCATGATTCGCCATCTCACTCGATCACCAGATTCGTAAGTCAGCTCAGTGTTCTTGTCTTGACCATACTATGTGGCCAAGCCATCCAGGTATTTACTTCTCTGCCTTCCCCTTGTTCTCTTCCCCTCGATCTTGCCAGTTGTCATCAAGTTCTGCAGTTTATGTCTTCTCATAACGTGATAAAAAATTTTTGACTGTCTATATCTAATTTCTCTAATCAGTGTACAATTTTCATTTGTTTTTTGTAGGACTTGGTAATTGGGTTTTCTGTCTGTCCATGGTATTCTTTACAATTTCCTCAAAAACCACATTTCCACCGCCATCAGATGTTTTTCAGCTTGTCTGCTCATTGTCCACGTTTCACATACAGACAAAAGTACAGTTTCACTTTACTGAAATTTAATAACTAGGGTAAACATTTCTTGGCTGCCATTTTGTAGTATTGCACAATTTAGATCTCACTTAACAGATTCAGTGCCATATGAAAAAAAGTAGGTTTGGATCGAACAAAAATGAATGCCGAAAAATGGGAAATAGGGGTGTGTCACAGTTATGACTTAGCTACTTTAGTAACTTTTTCTCAATTGCTTTTTAATTATATAACTATGCAGTTGGATAGCTCTTGAAAAAACAAATCCAACAGTACCTTATTCAAGTCTGTACGTCAATTTTAAGCCGAGATATTAATGTTTGTGTGTACGTTTATCCTTTAAAATGGGCATAATGAAGAAAAACGATTTTGACCTTTCACTTTTTGTGACCCTACCTACACACTCACACAACTGTTAGTTTACACTGTCGCCAAGGGAGATTAGCAACCGGCCTGTCTAACCCAAGGAAACATAACTCTGCCGGTTTGTATATATATGCACACATGCACACATATATATCCATCTTACGTCATCTGTGTGACGTCAGACCGTGCGTGAACTTCACGTGAGCTTTGTCAGCCAGCGTAGATAGATGTATTTTGACAACAGATATTCCGTTGGAAATATGAAAAATTAACAATGATATGGTCCATGGAGAGTGATGAAAAATTAAACATTCATACAATAATGGGTGTTGAATGTAAAGATGCATTCATTATCATTGTAGTCACTCTGAATATTCCATAATATTAAATGTTCCTAGCTGGAGTAAAACTTCCATCTCCGGCCATTGAAATACCATTGATTACAGCATGCGATCTTCATAATTTCAGTGTGACATTTATTGCCAACTTAAATGGTCAAAAATTACAAACTAGATATAAAAATGGGTGCTAAATTTGGTAATGCATAGTAAAACAATGTAGTAAGTCTCATAAAACGGTATTTACGGGTTTACTTACCGCTTAGAATAGACAGCCTGGTTTTCCGGTATAACAAGGATTCTCGAAGCGCCAGAAATGCACAAGGCAAAACGGTGTTTGGAAAACTATGTCAAGTAATCGGTGTCTGTTTTAACTCGATCTTGAAATAATGCTAATATGGTAGCAGACATGTTTTATTACAACACAATGATAACATTTCAGTGATTATGCTGATATAGGAAGTCGTTTAAGATTATTAATCATGCCATAGAACTGAATCAGTTGAAATCTGAACTAAGTATTGACTCGGGCTCTGAAGGTTGTGGGTTCGATTCCAGGCCGCGTCCTTTGGTTCAAGAGTGAAATTTTTTGGAGACTCCAGTGGGTCATAGCTGGAGCTACGGAGTTCGTGCTTTGTGCGACGCTTTTCGCGCTGCGGAAATAGACTGAGCCATATGGGATAAAACCTGTTGTAATGAAGTCGACCCTGTCGACTTTTAAGCGACTTTTTTTATTGGGAGTATATGAAGACAGTTGCTGAAAAGGGAGATAATAGAGGGATATGATCACACGATTTCAACACCAGTCTTCACCCTTATTGAACCCATGAATGCGTGAAATTTAATTCCATTATGTTTAGATTTATTTTACAAATTCAGAAATTAGATTTGTGTATTGAATTGAATGTCTGTACGTCTATAGATTTTGCTTTACAAACTCACATGGGTTAATTATATATTTTCTCTACAGGGACCACAAATGATAAAATGCATAAATTGCAACAAGATCTCGATTTGTCAAAAGCTAAAATTAGCATTTTTGAAAAGGAGCTAATTGATAAAGACAGACATCTGAAACTTCTGGAGGCCGAGGCTCATTCACAAAGGAAGCGTTGGCTCAATGAGAGTCGGGGACAGTTACAAATGATGAATTCACTGCGTGCAGAGTTGGAGGCAAAGGCTCATAATATTGCATACCTCACCACAGAATTGCATCGATTGAAACAAAAAGACAAAACCTTACGTACAAGCACAGAAGCAAGTAGTGAGCCAGGTAGAGTTCAGATTCAGTCACATGTCCCAGAACACCCTGGGTATATGTATCCAAACAATGTACATTTGTCAAAAAAGACACCGTTTCATCACCATATCATTCCAGTACCACCTAAAGATAAAGTACTTAATTCATCAACAGCCGCATTTCGGGTCCGAAGATCAGGCCGTATGAAATCTGTGATGGATAATAAGTATTCTGGGAAGCCAGTGATTGCAGTTCATCCATCCAGTGCTGCTGTCTTACCAGGCAGACAGCATATCCCAAATAATCTCAGCAGAAGCCGTAGCAGCGGTTCAGATACTCCTGACATCACTCCTTTTCTTCCTCAACCAAAAGAGAACATTTTCTCATTGATAGGAGCTAAACAGCCACAGGTGCTGCCACCGATACCAGTCAACTCCTCGTCATCAGACAGCTCTGGGGATAATTCACATCCTGTTTTGGTACATCCGGTACGGTCACGAACATCCCAGCTTCGACAGAATAAATCCAGCCCATCCAAGCCGGAAGCATCAATTGTTACTCTCGCTGTCGGCAATGCAGCTGCCTCAGATGCCTGGACGTTCGCTCAAGAATCAAGAAGTCCCGAATACAACTGATCAATTTCATATTCAGAATGGAAACAGTAATGTTACTTGTAAAAATAATTTATCTGTGTCTTTTTGAGAACAGTTTGATATGCCAGGATGCAAAAAAGTTATTTCAGTCTTGAATTTTGTGGTTGCCTTGGTAACATAGTGGTAACATGTTTGCCTGGTGGCCCTGTGGTGACATCTTTGAATCCCTCTTGATTAAAATCTCTTTAGATGTATTGGGCATGTGATGTGAGCCTCATATTTCTATAGATCAGTCATCACTTGATGCGCCACTATTATGCTGGACGCCTTTATTTCCTGCAACATTTCCTTGTGTCCATTTTAGACTCTGGTTGACCTAGGAGCAAAGGTCAGTTGTTAACACATCCCCCCTCCCTTCCTCCCCCCCCCCCCCACACCTTGAGGATTTGAACACATGGCCCCCAAACCAGCAGGCAAACATGCTAGCCACTGTGACTCCCACAGCCTCATCAAGGCCACCAAAAAATGTCCTGACAGGCCAGGTTGCATTTGTGATACTGACATGTCACCAATTGGGTGCTGATTGATCCAGAATATCAAAATAATGTTTTCCCTTAGTGAATTTAAAAACAGAAGCCACAAACAATCTGTTGCACGATTTATTGCCTGGCATATTTCGCTGCAGCTCGTCAGGTGCATACCGAAGAGTTATATATCATACGAAATTAATAATATAGCTGTAACAAACAAAACACATAGTTACAGGTATTCCCACAGCAATTTCACATTTTACACAAACTCTTTCTTTTTGCATAAAAACTGATCAAGAAAATATTAGTAAGTACCACATCTCTAATGGTGGATACGAATCTTTAAAAAATTGACCAGGTATTCCAGGTCGAGTCGGCCTAAAATGGGTCAAATATGTAACTAGCGACATATGCCCAGTGCATCTTAAGGTGTATTTTGGGGGGTTTGTGTTTGTGTTTTGCGATCACTCACTTTGAACTCAAGTGTAGTCCATACACACTATTTCTAGTAGCATTGGACTGAATTTTGCATGCAGATTAGCTTTTCCTATTACCAGTGTCCCTCAACATCAGGCGAACCCAGTTCGACATCAGAGGTACTTGTAATTTACATCCCCAAGTCAAAGACGAGAAGTCAACTTTTAGTCCAACTGTCCAAGGTAGGGGTTGAACCCCTTACCTCAACATCAGCACACTGAATGTTTAATGATTCCCCTTAAGACATATAAAAGGGATATTAAGTGATGTCTTTTTACCATAACTCTGGTGGAGCTGCAGTAGTGTAGTGGCTGGATGCTGGCATCCAAGCTCAGTGATCACGGGTTTGTTCTGCATCTGGGCAGATTTCATTTTTTAAAGTTGACCAGGGCTCCCGGGTAGGCCCAGTCTAAAATGGCTGCCAAGAAAGGCCTTGAGAAGTAAAGGTTGCAGGTGTGATACTGACCATATCAGTCACTGAATACCACTAATTGGTATCACTCATCGAATAGCACCAATTAGTCTCACTCATCGAATACCACCAGATGGTCTCACTCACTGAATATTGCCAATTGGTCTCACTCACCAAATACCACCAATTGGTCTCCCTCACAGAATATCACCAATTGGTCTTCCTCACAGAATATCACCAATTGGTCTCCCTCACAGAATATCACCAATTGGTCTCCCTCACAGAATATCACCAATTTGTCTCCCTCACCGAATATCACCAATTGGTCTCCCTCACAGAATATCACCAATTGGTCTCCCTCACAGAATATCACCAATTGGTCTCCCTCACAGAATATCACCAATTGGTCTCCCTCACAGAATATCACCAATTAGTCTATGCAAATATGGGTCTTGTATTATACGCCCAGTACGTCTTAAGGCAGGTAAAATGGTCATTTTTTTTACTTGTTACCAAACATTTTGGTGGGTGATGTGGTTAATACAGGGCGATCCAAAAAAAAGGAACCAACAAATCTTTGAAAGTTTTCGGCATCATTGGGACAAAAATGACTCTCTATCCTGGCTGAGAGAGCGATTTCATGGGAGACTGATCAGCATGAAGTGTGATGTGGAGTGGACACCGCATTCACCTGTGATCAGCATGAAGTGTGATGTGGAGTGGACACCGCATTCACCTGACTTGAACCCCCTAGATTTTTTTATCTATGAGGGTATCTCAAGGCTAATGTGTACCACAACAACCCTCAAACGATTGGTGAACAGTAATCACAGCAAAGATCAGGGAAATCCCCACAGAGGAATGCGGTCGAGTAATTGACAATTTAGTGCAACATAAACATGTGTGCATCCAACGGTGTGGAGGCCATTTGGAGCAAAACTTGTATGCAAAGTGATCAAGGTAACTGAAACTTTTGGAAATGATTGTACACAGACTGAAGTTTACGTTCACCAAATTTCAAGAAATTTGCTTGACCTTTGTAGGATTTAATAAACTTTTTATGTGTTCTGTTTTTTTTTTTTTGGGTGTCACCCTGTATCATGCTGACTGTCTTCCGAAGACATTTCCTAGTACCCGTATGAGGCTGAGTCAAGCTGGAAGCCCAAATCAGTTTTTAACACATTTAACAGATTTTCATCCTGGCAACTGTTTATTAAGATCAGCATTCCGTTATTGTTCTGTACATTTGCCAGGATCTTGATGACGGTGATGATGGCAATATCCACTTTGTTGCTTGTGGTCGTGTTCTAGTAAAGCTGACTGTTTACTTCTCATTTTTTGGCGATTCATTCATTGATGATGGTTGAGTGGCTTAGAGATTGTGATGTTTGTTTTGCTTGTAGAGCTGGTTCAATTCATGTCATGGATTATGCAGATGTTTACAAATAGGAGGAGAGTGAACTCCCCTTGACCCTAGGATAGTGAATGGGACATCTAGCTTTCTTGAACTATGGTGAAAAAAGTATCCTTGTGCACATTTAGAATCACTAAGCCTCAGTCGAGGGTTCAACCCCTGCGATCCTTATCCGTCTGCAGAGGAAAAGACATGCTGTCTATTCCTTCATGCATACAGGGCATCCAAATATGATGGTCCTATCGCATCATAGACCCATAGCAGAAAACTAATGCTTTATGGCATACTTTTTGAGAGTTGCTAATGTTATGTGATGTTTAATGTGCATAACTTGCACCTCCTGATTTTTTGCCTTATCTGAGAAGGTTAGGTTTCCAATCTCACCACCCAAGAGATCATCGGGGCGTGTGATATCCTTGGAAAAATGCCCAGCCCTATGCCAGCATGGAACCCCGTACTTTCTGAGCCTGAGGCGGACCCCGTTACCTCTCACTCGTTGTATATTTGTTGCTGTGAATCGTGTCTTTGTATGCTGTGTTTGATTCTGCTGTCTGGCCAGGGCTATGGTTGCACACGTATATTTGTTGTTTGAATCATGTATTTGTGTGCTGTGTTTAGTTCTGCTGTTTGGCCAGGGTTACGGTTGCACATGTTTTATATTTGTTGCTATGAATCATGTATTTGTGTGCTGTGTTTGGTTCTGCCGTCTGGCCAAGGTTACGGTTACATACTGCTGTGCAACGTCATGTGCCCTAACGCGTGCCTGTTATCTGAGATTTTTGATCATGTATTTTTTCATAACCACATAATATATTTGTGTCTATATGTGGGTTTGTTATGAGTTTTCATTACCATTATGATGTAATGAGAGCTGCAGTAGTGTAGTGGCTAGATACTTGCAGATTGATAGCCACGGAATCAAGTCTGCATCAGGATAATTTTTTAATGGATCTGGGTTCCCAGGGCAACCTAGTCTTAAGTGCGTTCATCCGGAGTGTTTTTTCAGATGTAATTGGGTTGTACCAAGCTTTTTTGTACCATTAGGCCAACACATCTGTGGGTGTTTGTTGACCAGGTTAACCTTCCCAGGTGCTTCGAAGGACATTCCACTCTCACTTGGAAGTTTTTACGTTCTGCTAAGTTTATTTGCGCCCTTAGGCCGACACATCCGACTTCTGCAGGCGTGTATTGACCGGGTTAGCCTTCCCGGGTTAAGTGGGTACCAGGAAATGTCTTGGCAAGTGAGGGTGGCCAGAGTGACACTTACTACATTACCCACCGAGTGCTGATGTGTCCATTTAAAAAAATGTGGGTCTAGCATGATGTGTCCATTGTTCCTCCAGATGGGGTGCTTCAGTTACTCACACGATGTCATGATTTAGTTTTGTCATAAGATGCTATGAATTTCCATCAAGGAAGATTTTTAAAAATAATTGATCTGGCGCCCAGGTCGACCCAGCCTAAACGGGTAGCACGTGATGTCCTGGGATGTGGGGGTGGCCGGTGTGATATTGACCACGTCATTTATTGAGTGTTGATTGGTCTGTGAAAATATGGGTCAGCAAAGTAGGCCCATTGCACCTCGAGGCGGGAGAAGAACCTATGTGTGTTTATTTTTACCATGAGTGTTTTTTGGGTTTTGTTGTTGTTGAATGCTTACTGTGAGCTCAAGTTTAGTCCATACACACTACTTCTGGTAGCACTGGACCAAATTTTGTGTGTGGATTACCTTTCCCTATTACCAGTGTCCCTCGCCATCAGGCAAACACACTGCGACTTCAGAGGTACTTGTAATTTACATCCCCAAGTCAAGGATGAGAAGTCAACATTTTAGTTCAACTGTCCAGTGTAGGGGTTGAACCACTTACCTCGGCTTCAGCACTCCGGATGTTTAAGGCCAAGCGCTCTTATCCATTCTGCCATGCCGACCTCTTATCATGAGTTTTAAATTATTATAATGATGTAATATTTTTGTATTCAAATGGTCAATCAGTCCGAAGATTGGTATTGACGTTGTCTGATCATGTCCTATCACTGCCTCATATTCTCAGCAACTGTCTTTAGCTCAGCCGTAGTCTATGCTGCAGTTTCCTTGCCAGCCTGTGTGATGTAGTTTTTATAAGAAGTCCTCGTACCTTCTAGTATTTTTAGTAATAGACTTTTGTGATTCCTGTTGTGACAAAGCAAAAGTAACCTTTATTTTTATGATGTTCAGTAGTTGTCATTTTTCTTCAACGTCTTTAAGAATTTATTTGTTGATTTATTTTCTATCCAGCTAATATTTTTGCATCCTGCATAACACGATATCTCATAAGCTTCCAAGTTATTTTTATCTCTCCTGTTTGGGGTCAATGTTTCAAAGCCATATTGTGCTATGGGCCAAATCTGCAGGGGCATAGTCAAGTTCAAAAGCTCAAGGATTTAAGTGTATAATAGAAACACATGGGTTTGAAAACAAAAGGTGAATGCCCAGGGTGAATGTTATTGCATAAGTGAACTAGGCATCACTTTTAAAAAATAGGTAAATTGGCAGCTCAATACGTTGATGCTACTTGATATTAGGGATATTTAATTCTCTCATAACTTCTTTTGGACTCCTGGAATCTTTAATCTTATTTCAGTTTTACATTGACTAAAAAGTACAGCACCTTTTTTACATGCTTTGAAGTGTATCAGATATATATTGCTAGGCTGCTATTTGTATAGCCATTCAGCACTCGAGGAGTGATGTGGTCATTTATCACACTTGCCAGGACATTTCCTGGTATCCGTTTTAGGTCGTTTGGTCTATAAATATTTGGGTCTAGCTCCATGTGCCTACTGCATCTTCGGCATGTCAATGAGGCTTTTATTTACAAAGAAACAGCTGAGGGTGTCTGTAAGTGTTCAAGGAATGTGGATGAGTGGACAATGAGGATGTGACTGCAGCTTGCTGATGGTTGGAGGGCAGCATAGCCAGATATGTTGTGTTTGTAATGAACTCACAAAGTGTGCTTTGGAAAATGGAAACTGGCATCTTCCGGTTGGGGTGGCTAGCATTGCTCAACCGGATGGAGATTTTGAGCAGTTCATGGATTTTCTGCCCACAGCATGAAGATGTGCGGGGCAGTACACAGGCCGATAGATTGACTGATTCTACCCCTCTGGGTGGAGAACTACTTCACGATAAAGGTGATGCGGTGAAGCCTCTTTGGGATTGTATCAGCTGAACAGACTATCTGTATTTCTTCTTTTTCTGCATTTGTCCGGAATGTTGTTTTAGACGTAATTGTATTGTGCCTGTTTACAGCACAGCTGCGATATTTGAACCTTTCGGCTGACACATGCAACTTCTTCAGGCATTTGTTGGCCGGGTTACCTTCCCGGCTATCTGTATTTTAAAAGATTAACACAGAAGCAAGTAAGTAGAAGGTCTGGGTGAAGGTGGACTTTTAATCAAATTGCTGCTTAAATAATCAGCATAGGAACTCTTCAGTGGTTATTGAAGAAGTGGACAGAATGTGTCGAAATGTCTTGAGTATGGTGATGTTGATTCTAAAATCAAGTATTAAGAGATGTGGTTTTGTACTTACAGTAAACTACAAAAGAATAATTGGTGTATCTGTGAGCATTCAAGGGATGTGATTTAAGAGACATGGGGCAGATAGCCCACAAAGTTTGAGAATCACTGTTATGAATTTTGCACATTTGTTTTCCTTATAGTCACTTTGTGATAACAAATACATTGTATATAGTAGCAGGTTATTATATTGAATTGGCTTTTATATTTATAATTTTATATTGAATTTGGCTTTCACTTTACACATTTGACTACATTAAAAGTAATTTGGCAGTAAACAGAAGTCTACTATCTGGTGAATGCTGACATCATGTGTTGTTTGTTTTATCAGTCAATCAGAAGCCAGCTGTGCGCTGGTGTCAAGGATTGATCTTGTACTGTTGCAGACTTGGGCTCCTTCTCCTCCTCCTTCTCTTCCCCACTTCCTCCTTCATTTCTTCTTTATCTTTTTCTTATTTTCTTCTGTTGCTGTTGCTTCCCCTGTTCTTTCTATTTTCCTCCTCTTTCTTATTTTTCTTGTTCTCTTTTCTTCCTCCTTTTCTTTGAGTTGAATCAAGAACCAACATCACAGCTTTCGAGACATTTCCCATACATGCTCCGTCCTCATCTGCAACAGCCAGCGAAGAGTCCCAATACTGATGGTACCTGTAGCTGTCTGATTATGTGTCCGTCTGGCCTTGTCATCTGAGTCCTGAGTGTCGGCCAGATCCTCTGGTTACTCCCTGCAGCACCATTCTCTCCAGGACATGATGATCTATCTGTTCTTCTGCACAGAAGAACAAATAGATTATCCCTCCTTTTCTTTATTTTATTCTTACTCTTATTCCTTTTAAACCCTTTCTCCTTTAATTTTGTACTCGCTCACTTTAACCTTAAGTGTAGTCTATACACACTCCTTCCATTAGTGCTGGTCTAAATTTTGTGTGTGGATTAGCTTTCTCTATTAACAGTGTCCCTCGCCATCAGGCAAACCCACTCCGACATCAGAGGTAACCTTTCTCCTTCTGTTTCTCCTCCTCTTCCTCACCGTTCTTCTTCCTCAGCGTTCCTCTTCTCTCCTTCTTCTTCTTATTCCCCAAATCATATTGTGGTAAAAGACCTGTATAGTCTTCATCCACAATAGTGTTCCTTATATCTGTACTTATATGTTGTCGAGTTTTCTGTCGCCTTTGTTTGTCTGTTAAATATGGATTAAAGATATACTCAACCTGTTTCCTTTGGAAACACTAACCCAAGAAGTCAGAACTATTGGGGTATAATTGTTTGTTCTCTTCCTATACATTTTCTGTTGGATTTCCAGTACTTAAGGAAGATTCCTTCATAACCATGTAATGGTTAAACCATTTTGGTTCAAACTACTCCCACACTGTTTATATTTTGTTTGGCGCTCGCTCGCTTTGAACTCAAGCGTAGTCCATACACACATCTTCTAGTAGTGCTGGACTGAATTTTGTGTATGGATTAGCTTAACCTTTTAACAGTGTCCCTCGGTACCAGGCAAACCCACTCCAACTACAGAGGTACTTGTAATTAACATCCCCAAGTCAAGAACTATAGGTCAACATTTTAGTCCAACTGTCTGGTGTAGGGGTTGAATCCCTTACCTCTGCATCAGAACACAGGATGTTTAAGAAGAAAACACGTTCTGATCCATTCAACTTTGCTGACCTATTCTCTGTCGATAGATTCCTTGGCCACAGTCTTAAAGTTGGGGGTGGTAAAGTAAGGAATGGATGATCCCTGTTCACACCATGAGGCCTTGGGTACATGATGCTAGCCCTATATTGTAGACCAATCAGCTGTCAATGTACCATGGGGTATATGTCACGCTTGGCTGCCTTTAATTCCCATGAAATTTTTTGGTTCCTTTTTAAGGCTGGGTCAATCTTGGAGCCCTGGTGGAGGACAAACAATCACCACATGAAAGGGGATTTGATCACCTGACTACCAGACAATTCTCATTGTGTTTGATGTGTGAGTCTTGTACCATGTCAAAGTCATATATAGTTTTGATAGGTCAGCATGGCCGAATGGATAAGAACACGTGTTTTTAAACATCCGGTGTGCTGTTGCTGAAGTAAGGGGCTTAACCCCTACACCGGACAGTTGCACTAAAATGGTGACCTATTGTCCTTGACTTGGGGATGTTAATTACAAGTACCACTGAAGTTGGAGTGGGTTCACATGATGTTGAAGGACACTGTTAATAGGTAAAGCTAACTCACGCGCAAAAATTCAGTCCAGCACTACTAGAAGTATTGTGTATGGACTACGCTTGAGTTCAAAGCGAGCGAACTCAGAAAACAAAAATGCTTAAAGGACTCCTTTCCACGGCTTGAGGCTGACTTGTACAGTGGGCAACTGAGCATGATATGATTATTGGAAACACCTGGTATCAACAGCACCCAGTGAGATTATTGGAAACACCTGGTATCAACACCACCCAGTGAGATTATAGACATGAAGGAGTCCTGATCATAAGATCAGAAATCAGACTGATTACATTCTCATCAACAGCAGACGTCAGAATGTCTTAAAAGTCGCAAAAAACTATACCAAGCACAGATTGATACATCTGCCATAGATCAGTCATAAGCAATATACATATAAAATTAAAGAAGGTCAAATGTATACCAAGAAATAGATAATTGTATCTAAGTGTCATGAAGAGTGAGGAGATAAAAGATAAAATCAATGTAGTGGTAAAGAACACGTGTGATGCACTGTCCAATATGGAAATATTATTTTAAGATGTCAGTGACCAATGAGAAATATTAAAGAAGTCAGTCAACCAAGCTGCATAAACAACTATCGCAAGATGAAGAAATTGAATGATATAATATTAGTTTAGTTTAGTCGATGGATCAACATCACGGCACACGGGTGTAAACCATAAGTGCTCCGTTCTCCTCCTAACTCAAACCGTAGCACCGGCGAGGTTCCTGAAATACTTTGGGTAGATTTTTAACTCGACATTTTGCCCGGGCAGCGCCGTTAGGCTACTCTTATTCAATTTCCAACTGCCAAGAGATTTTTTACGTGCGCAACAATACACGCGGGCGTCTGATCTCACTACCCAGAGACCAGGGAAAGTTTATTACTAGAAGTGCACGTGAACAAATCCCGGTCCTCACCGGGGCTTCAACCCGGGACCTCCAGCACTCGAGGCGGACACCATACATCGAGACCACTCAGCTCCCCTGAATGATATAAGATGAAGGATATAAGAAATTATAATTAGGATATACACAAACAAACTTGGAAATCATGTGACAAGAGAACCTATAATCAAATAGATCACATTTTAATTAACAACAGAAATGCATCAAACATACAGCAAGTCAGAAGTTATAGAGGAGCTGAGTGCCACAGTGACCATTTCCTCGTTGGAGCAAAATTTAAAATAAAACTTAAGAGAGCTTTCTATACTAAATTACAAAGATTACACCCAACATATAACAGAGAAAAACTACAAGACACTACAGTCAAAGAGAAATTTACAGATGAAATAAAATGTAAACTTGAAACTTTGCAAAACCCTTTGGAGGAAAGCGTTGACCAAACTTGGTTGAACATCAAGAATACAATTCAATCTACCGCAGAAGAATGTCTCGGTGTGTTAACCACGCATAGAAAGAACAGATGGTTCAATCAAAAATGTGAAGAAGCAGTCACTAGGAAGAAGAATGCCAGACATGTATGGTTAAATGACATCAATAACATCCAAAAGGATGAGCATTATAGAAATGAATGTAAAGAGGCTACAAAAATAGTCAGACAGCAGAAGCGAGAATATATGAGTAATATAATCAAAGATATGGAAACTAATTACCAGAAAAATGAATCCAGAAAATTTTTTAACTCTTTCACTACCAAACAAAAACTGGGCTGTGACCAAACAGAAATTTATGGCAGAAAATTGGAACTAGGGGTGTGTTACAATAATGCTTTTAAAATGGTTAAGATGGTAGAAGATCTATTGTATTACATATCAAATTAAAGAGGATTGCACAAGGAACATGACAGTGTTAATAATTAATTGATAGGTTACAAATATTATGACAATAATGAGAGGTTTAATAATAACAACTGAAATTAAAGAGGTAAAAATTATTTAAAAAACTGCACTTATAAGGTGTTTTCTACACTCCTATACTGCTAATCATGTTTAATTTACTGAATAATCAAACAAACACCACTTGTCTTCAAGAATATAAACAGTATTGTTCATTTAAATCACCCAAAAGGAAGTTTTGGTGCATATTCTGAACCATGTATTTTTCACAAATAATGACAAAAAATAATGGCTGAAATCTTGAAGGTGGGGTCTGTCACAGTAAAGTTATGAAAATGGTTACAATTGTAGCAGAAATGTTGTATTATATATCAAAATAAAGGGGATTGCACAAGGAATATGTTGGTAGGAGAATGTTTGCTTTAGGTTGTAAATAAAATAAAAATAATAATATAATTTGTAAAATAATTGGACAAAAGTAGGTAAAAATAATGTAAACATTGCACTTAGAATGTGTTTTCTACACTCCTATACTGCTAATCATGTTTAATTTACTGAATAATCACACCAATAGTCTTTGATAGATGGTCTTGGATCAAGTCCCATAGCAATAATGACAGACGTAAACTTCAGCCATTCATGCTTCGTGAGTGGGGTCCAGGATAACAGACTAGAATGTTTTCTTTTAGGAGTGTTCTGCATCAATATCTTTTCTGCATATTTGTTTACATTTTTAATTAAACAATCCACTATGTCATCATCAAAAAAAACTTTGAGAAAATCCACAGGTGTTTGCAGATGATAAAGTTTAGAGTTGACGTGAGATCTTCGAGGACGAAACTCAAACTTCGGTTTTGTTTCTCCTTTTGACACATCTTGCCATGTCGATGGTGATGGGATAGGTGCATCACGCTGTACAGAAGCTTGTAGATTCAAGTTTTTTCCTCCAGTTTTATTCTTATTTTGTACTGTTTGCTTTCCTTTCCGCTGAGAAGTGATTGTGACATCCTGACATTCATTGTCAGACGGAAATTCATCAGACACCTCAGCTGAAGACGACGTTCCACTAGTAATATCTTTATCACCACGTGCTAAAATGTTAGATTCACAGATATAACTGCTGTCTGAATCACTATTATCGGAATCACTATTGTTTAAAACAGTTTCGAATAATAATCTAGCTTGATCTGAAGTCATTCTACGTGGACGCATACTGGTGGGCGTTTCCATTGTGAAAAACCAAAACAAACAAATTAACACTACCTTAAAACTGAAAATTCACAAGAATCCAATATTAGAAAACGATTGACCGCACCAAGATGGCGTAGAGATCTTTCGGCTGTACGACTTTTTAGTTTACTGTAACTTAAAATTCCGAAACGGAGCAGAAATATGTGAAATAAACCACTGATCATTTTGTGGCACTAAAAGGGCGGACTGCCATCTCAGGAAATACATCGTGCCCACAGATGGGATCACGGTAGCGAAAGAGTTAAAGTACTGAAGTCAATGAAACGAGGGCACCAACAAAACACATATGGTTTAAAAGACAAAAATGGGAATATGATAAATACCAATGAGGAAATGTGCAACACATGGAAAGAATATTTTATTGAATTACTAAATTGTGAAGCTCCAAGTAACATTTTCCCACAGGAAGAGGTTCTAACATGCGAACCACAAATTGAAGAACCTACATTTGAAGAAATCCTATATGTAATCACACGACTTAAAAACAATAAGGCAACTGGGACTGATGGAATTGCTGCTGAATTTATAAAGGCAGGTGGCCATGCATTACATCTAAAGCTATACGAACTAATAATAAAAATCTGGAGGACAGAAGAATTACCCCATGACTGGAAAGAGTCATTATTGATACCTATCTTTAAGAAAGGAGACAAGTTCCAATGTGGAAATTATAGAGGAATATCACTACTGTCCACAAGCTATAAGATACTATCCGCAGTATTACTAAATAGACTAAAACCATATTCAGAAGACATATTAGGTGACTACCAGGCGGGTTTTAGACAAAACAGATCAACAATAGATCAGATATTTATCTTACGACAAATAGCCGAGAAACATTGGGAATATATAAAAGAGATCTCCATAACATTTTTGTGGATTTTAAAAAGGCTTATGATAGTGTCCATAGGAATAGTCTATGGAATGTTATGCAGGAATTTGGAATACCAAGGAAGTTAATTAACATGACCAAACTATGCATGGAAGATACTTATAATATAGTAACATATAAAGGCAGGAAATCAGACCCCTTCCAAATAACATCTGGCTTGAAACAGGGTGATGCACTATCGCCGCTACTCTTCAATCTGGCTCTAGAGAAAGTTGTAAGGAAGGTAAAGGAGGAATATGATATTGGAGGAACATCCAAGCTGCTTGGTTATGCAGATGATAGGGCAAAGTGAACAAAAGACATTAGAAATATTGACTCACTTAAAGGAAAAAGCCCAACAGATGGGGCTGGTTATCAACCAAGATAAGACAGAATATATGGTAATTTCAAGAGACGGAATGGCTAAAAACTCTGGCCACATACAAATAGATAATATGACCATTAAAAGAACGGAAACATACAAATACCTGGGTACAATCTTCAACTGCTCCAACATCATAAGGGAAGAAATACAAACTAGAATCAACTCTGGAAATAAGATATACTATGCACTACAACATCTACTAAAATCAAAGGCGCTATCTCGTAACACCAAAATCACAATATACAAAACACTGATCAGACCAGTTGTGCTGTATGGCTCTGAAACCTGGAGTACAACGAAAGGAGACGAAGCCTTGTTACAAACCTTTGAGAACAAAATTTTAAGACGCATCTTTGGACCCATTAGGGATACACAAAGTGGAGAGTGGAAAAGAAGAAGTAACAAAGACATTTATGATTTGTTTAAGTCCCCGCTAATCACTGGTATCATGAAGGCTAATAGACTACAATGGCTGGGGCATATAGAAAGAATGGAAGATAATAGGGAAACAAAACTCGCTTACACTCAGGAAATAAATGACCGTAGACCCCGAGGTAGACCAAGAAGGCGGTGGAGAGATAATATACATACAGACCTACAAGCACTTGGAATCAACGACTGGCAAGAGAAGGTCCACCAGAGAGACGAATGGAGACAGATTGTATTTGCAGCAAAGAACCTCAATGGCTCGGAACGCTGAAGAAGAAGAAGAAGAATATAAGAAATTGATGACGGAAGACATCTTAAAACTCACTGAAATAATAATAATAAGAAAATAACCATGAAAAATATGAAAGTATTCACAGGAAAATTAAAAAAAAAACTGTGCAAAGAGGCAAAAGAAACATGATGAAATGGAAACAAATAGGTATTTTAAACTCCTGCGAGAAAAAAACGAACTAAACATCAACAAACGGAGATCCACGTGTCGCGAAATACAGGTGAAAAATCCGAAATCAGAAGCACTCAATAAATATAAAAATGAATAATAAAATAAGATAAAATACACACGAACGCATACAATACGATGAATTGTATGAATTGAACGTCGTATTGTATGCGTTCGTGTGTATTTTATCTTATTTTATTATTCATTTTTATATTTATTGAGTGCTTCTGATTTCGGATTTTTCACCTGTATTTCGCGACACGTGGATCTCCTTGTAAGGTATGTGCAACGTTTGTTGATGTTTAGTTCGTTTTTTCTCGCAGGAGTTTAAAATACCTATTTGTTTCCATTTCATATTGTTATATCCTGCTGCAGCCGCTGCTTTTTCTCTCTGTTCCATATCAAAAGAAACATGGCTTGATGAAAATTGCAGGGAAATTGAAAAGCAACATAACATCAGGAATACCAAATTAATGTACAAAAGAATTAATGACATCACTAATAAAAGAACAACACATCAATGGGCTGCTTAACAACCAAAGATGGCAAAATTATAATAGAATAAGACCAGATTTATTTTACATGCCTAGTCAGATTATGTGAAAGACCTTGATGATGATACAAGAGAAGAACAGTATGATTTTCGGAATAATAATGAAGGATCGTCAATTTTGAAGATGGAAGTTCAGAATGCTCTTAACCATATGGAAACTGGCAAGACTCTGGGTCCAGACAACATCACAACAGAAATTATCATTGCCTTAGAAAAATATGGAATAGACCAAGTCACCAGACTGCTGAACACAATATATGATATTGGAGATATACCTTCTGAATTATGTAATTCTATTTTATCACAAACCAGAAGAAATCAGGAGCCTTGGAATGTGATCAATATCGAGCAATTAGTAAAATTAGCCACATCACAAAGATTTTGCTAGGAATCATCATGCAAAGAGTTAGGAAGAAAATACAACCCGAAATAGGAGAAGAACAATGTCTGTTCGTAGAAGGCAAGGGTATAGTAAATGTTGTGTATATGCTGAGTACATTAATTGAACGTTCTATCGAAGTAAACAAACTCTTTGCTTTATTGACTACACACACTTCACACAGGCTTTCGATAAACTAACACGTCAACATGATAACGATGCTTGAAGATCTACAAATTGAAGGGAAAGACCTTGGACTTGTAAAAAACATATTGGAAACAACAAGCTTGATAAAAGATTGATAATGAAGTCGGTCAATATCAGTATCAGCCTATTAAGAACTTAACAGTCAGCATAAGGTTACCATACAGTGGATACCATCCCACTGTGGAGTGCCCGGAAACGAGAGAGCTGATCAATTGGCTAAGGAAGGAACCAAAGAAGAACAACCTGATGTGCCCGTTACATACCACCAAAAGAAAAGAATGATCAAATCAGTCAGAAAGCCACCAAAACCTGCTCAAGATGACTACCACGTTATGGACAGACCAGAACAAGTCATTATTCTGCGCCTCAGAACAGGACACAATAGATTACGCAACCACATGTATACAAAATTCAAGATTGGCGAAACTGCCATGTCCACATGTGGGTTGGCGTCGCAGATGGCAGAGCACATACTCCAAGACTGCCCAAAATATAACATATCTAGGCAAACCTTCTGGCCTGGAGAGACAACAGTGGAAGATAAACTCTATGACCGCTGTGTGAACTAAAAAAGACAGTTAAATTATTACAAGAGACATCATTGCAGTTATAGACATATTTTAAGCGAACGAAAGAAGAAGCCTATTAAGAGATGTGTGCGACAGGGGTGTGTAATGTCTCCAGATCTATTTTCACTGTACAGTGAAAATATTTTCAGAAATTTAGAAGATATGAAAGGAATCACCATTAGGAGACGTAACATCAATAAAATTAGATATGCAGATGATACAGTATTGATTGCAGACAATGAGCAGGATCTGCAACATTTAGTAGATCTGGTTGTTGCATACAGTGAACAATTAGGGTTATAATTAAATTGTAAGAAGACGAGTCAATGGGAATATTCTTAAACAAGTGAATCGGTACAATTATCTCAGAACAGTGATCACATCTGATGGTAGATGCCTTAAAGAGATTAGAACAAGAATCGCCATGGCGAAGGTAGCCTTTTGCAGGATGGAAAACATATATATTGACTAATAAAATGATGTCATTTGCAACGAGAAATAGAGTGTTGAAGTGTTACATAGAACCTGTAATTTAGTATGGATGTGAAGCGTGAACAATGAGCAGACAAGCTGGAAAACATCTGATGGCTGCGGAAATGTGGTTTCTGAGTAAAATGCAAAGAATACCATGGACAGACAGAAAAACCAATGACTAAGTCCTACAAGAAACAAATGAAAACCGTAAAGTGATTAGAGAAATTAAACGCAGACAGTCACAATTTTTTGCACATGTTTATGAGAAGAAATAAATTGGAGAACTTGGTGACAACTGGCAAGATTGAGGGGAAAAGAACAGGTAAATACCTGGATGGCTTGGTCGGGACAAGAACACAGAATTGATCCACGACTCTAGTGATCGCGTGAGATGGTGCAACATGACCGCCCAGGCTTATCGGTATGGCACATGATGACGATGTGAATGTACAGTGCTGTAGTTCCAGGATCAGTCTCTAATGGTCTCAGGATGTGTTCCTTGACCAGCGTTGCCCTGGCATAAGATCAGAAATCAGAATGATTTTATAGATCAATTTGAATGTAATGGGTGATATGGTTAACATCCCATCAATCGCCTGTACTTCCCAAAACAAATCCTGCAATCCATTTTCAGGCTTAGTCTACCTGGCAGCGCTGGTCAATTAAACAATATTTCCTCTAGAGAGATTCAAACTCATGAACACCGGGCCAGCAGGTAAGCGTGCAAGTCAGTGAGCTATCTCAGCTCCCAATGCTTAATTGATTCAGCGCCAAATAAAACAATAAGTTTGGACCAAACATGTTGCACAATCAAATGAACACGTGTTATAATGTAATTTCAAATTACTGAGCATTATGATTGTAGAAGATATCGCATAAAGAAACAAATAACACGATACCTCTAGCATGGCGATATATCGTCCTGTCTAAATGAAGGGGGTCACAGTTGGCTATATATTATCCTTCAGCACTGAATCAGTTAAAGTAGGGACACGATTTCACACCAGGAGTTTCATCTCATCTCATCTCATCTCATCTCACCTCATCTCATCATGTTCCTCTTGTACCTTGCGGTGTCCAGGTGAAGTATAAACATCGTGAGAGTGCCCGGTTATGGGATTCATGTATCGATATGCCCATGGACTCTGAAATTCCCTCTGTCCAACGTTTACGTGTTCGGCCTCTTTCTCTGTTTCCACCTGGTCTGTACATCATTGCTTGTTGATGTATACTGTTAGTTGGTAATCTAGTTATATGGCCAAACCATTTAACCTGCTGTTTTCTAATAAAATCTAGCGTCGCTATAACGCGAACTTTAGTCCTGATTTCTTAATTTCTTATGTTCTCTCTTCTTGATACAGTGACTATTCTTCTCAGGAATCTCATTTATGTTGTGATTTTTCTTTTCTCTTTTTCTGTCATTGACCAGATTTGGCATTGGTAGCATAGAGTTGGTAGGAAGATTGTGTTGTAGAGTGCTTTCTTAGTAGTTATTGATACATGTTTGTTCTTTAGTATTGGTGCCATTTGTCCAATGAGTTGGTTTGCCTTGTTGCATCTATTGTCGATCTCGTCTTCTGATTTGCCATTTGATGCTTGCTTGCTTGCTTGTGTTCGTTGGCTTGAGCTCCAACGCGAAGTCCTGTATGTCGGATGAAGGCATTCTGTTGTCCAACATCAGTGTGATGTCATACAGGACCTGAGGTTTGCGTGAGTATCCGTTGTCCCATGTCTGGCTTATTGGTGTGCAGACTGGTGGTTCCTCGCCGTACAGGCAGACACTCTCCGACTTCGGAGGAATCGGCGATCCTATTGACTTCAGCCAGGACCCCGAAGGGACCTGTTGCCCAGGACGCTCGACGAGGACGCGTCAATAGGCCTTTGCCAGTATATAACCCGGCCCTGGTTCCTTGGAAACACCTCTGCGTCCCTGCCATTTGATAATATTATACTTCCTAGGAGTACAGATAGTAAATAAGGAAAAGGTAACATTTAAGTAAATGGAAGTGTTTTTTCCCTACTGGTTAAGGAAGACTGCACCCATGACACCCATAGAGGCCATTCATCTGGAAGTGAGTTGTGAGTCATAATGTGCTAGTGGTGGGAAGTGAGTTGTGAGTCATAATGTGCTAGTGGTGGGAAGTGAGTTGTGAGTCATAATGTGCTAGTGGTGGGAAGTGAGTTGTGAGTCATAATGTGCTAGTGGTGGGAAGTGAGTCGTGAGTCATAATGTGCTAGTGGTGGGAAGTGAGTTGTGAGTCATAATGTGCTAGTGGTGGGAAGTGAGTTGTGAGTCATAATGTGCTAGTGGTGGGAAGTGAGTCGTGAGTCATAATGTGCTAGTGGTGGGAAGTGAGTCGTGAGTAATAATGTGCTAGTGGTGGGAAGTGAGTTGTGAGTCATAATGTGCTAGTGGTGGGAAGTGAGTTGTGAGTCATAATGTGCTAGTGGTGGGAAGTGAGTTGTGAGTCATAATGTGCTAGTGGTGGGAAGTGAGACGTGAGTCATAATGGGCTAGTGGTGGGAAGTGAAACGTGAGTCATAATGTGCTAGTGGTGGGAACTGAGTTGTGAGTCATAATGTGCTAGTGGTGGGAAGTGAGTTGTGAGTCATAATGTGCTAGTGGTGGGAAGTGAGTTGTGAGTCATAATGGGCTAGTGGTGGGAAGTGAGACGTGAGTCATAATGTGCTAGTGGTGGGAACTGAGTTGTGAGTCATAATGTGCTAGTGGTGGGAAGTGAGTTGTGAGTCATAATGTGCTAGTGGTGGGAAGTGAGTTGTGAGTCATACTGTGCTAGTGGTGGGAAGTGAGACGTGAGTCATAATGTGCTAGGTGTGGGAGTTGTTGATTGTTGTGTCCGCTGGCTATGAACTCAAGCATAGTCCATACACGTGCTGATATCTCTAGTAGCTGCAAGTACTGGGAAGTGCACTGGCTGGCTTTCCCTATTACCAATGTCCCTCGCCATCAGGTGAACCCATTCCGACTTCTGAGATACTTGTAATTTACATCCCCATGTCAAGGGATGAGAAGTGAATATTTTAGTCTAACTGACGGTTGTAGGGGTTGAACTGGCTACTTGGCCATCAACATTCCGGAAGTTTATGAGCCGGAGCTCTTACCCATACGGCCATGTTGACCCAGTGGTGTGTTTCCGATACCGATTATTAGATAGGTGAGTAGGTATCATTACTTTGGAAATCGTAACATCTAGGGACACAGAGGTGTTTCCAAGGATTAAAACAAGTCGCTTAAAAGTCGACAGGGTCGACTTCGTTGCACTGGGTTTTATCCCATATGGCTCGGTCTCTTTCCGCAGCACGGAAAGCGTCGCACAAAGCACGAACTCCGCAGCTCTAGCGACGACTGACAGGAGTCTCCGAAAATTTTCATTCGTGAACCGAAGGACGCGGCCTGGAATTGAACCCACAACCTTCGGAGCCCGAGTCAAACGGCTTGACTACTTCGCCACGGAGACTCAAAGGCACCAGGTTTCCAAGGCAACAGGGCCAGGTTCTATACTAGCCAAGACCTACTAACACGTCCTAGTCGTGCGTCCTGGGCAACAAGTCCCTTCGGGGTCCTGGCTAACGTAGTAGGATCGCTGATTCTTCCGAAGTCGGAGAGTATCTGCCTGCACGGCAAGGAACCACCAGTCTGCACACCAATAAGCCAGACATGGGACAACGGATACTCACGCAAACCTCAGTCCGGTATGACATCACACTGATGTTGGACAATAGGATGTCTTCATCCGACATACAGGACTTCACGCTGGAGTTCACAGCCAGCGAACGCAAGTAAGCAAGCAAGTAACATCTGGAGTAAGATGTCTGGTAGAGATTTGAACGAGAATCACCTCGGCTAAAGTAGCCTTATGTAAAATGTAACTTCTATGTTGTGTCTCCACCTTGAATTGGTAGAGGGGCTAGCGTGTTGTAATGACCCCATATTGTGCAGCTCAAGGAATAGGGACCAGACGAAGAAAGACAAAATACTGCTGTCTTGTAGGTAGACAGTCAAAGGTTAAGGAAAGCAAACACAAAAATATGCTTTTCAGAGTCGGATTATTGAGCCAAAAGCTGGACGAAACAATGCAGCGCAACTCACTTGATAATGATGATGTAAGATTAAAAAAAATAAATAAATAAATAAATAAATTGCTGTCAGTTGCACTGCGAAAAAGAGTGTTAAATGGTCATATAGAACTTATACTGTAGTTAGTTAATTAATTAGTTGGGTGGTTGGTTGGTTAGTTAGTTATCTGTTCTGGTATTATCCTTGTACTCCGAACATATCCATAGGTGATCAGACCCTCCCCTCCAACATATGACATATGCATCAAATGCGGCGGCTAATAGTGCCAGTTCTGTGTTGGGTGACGAGACCTCTTCATTCTCCCGATGACCTCTCGTGTCTGGCCGTGCCCAACGGTCTCGATGGCGCAGTAAGTAGTGCATCGGTCTCATAATTAATATACTGTTGTAAGCATGTGAAACTTGGACATAATGTACACAAACTGACAAACATGTGATGGCAGTGGGATTGTGGCTTCTGAGAAAATTGCAGAGAATACCCTGGAGGGACAGAAAAACTGGTGAAACAGTCCTTCAATAAACAAATGTAAACAATATAAAATAATACAAAGTAATGCAGCTTTACAGAGCACAGTTATGGAAAACATAGGATGTTGCGGCAACTAGTCTTCATCAGCGAACAAATACACAAAACACAACGTTATAAACACGGGGAAGACACTGCAACGATTACATTAAAGGCATAATGACTGAATGAGAAGAGTGGAAAGATAACAAACACGAGGGACGCAGAGGTGTTTCCAAGGCACCAGGGCCGGGTTATATACTGGCCAAGACCTATTGACGCGTCCTCGTCGAGCGTCCTGGGCAACAGGTCCCTTTGGGGTCCTGGCTAAAGTCAATAGGATCGCCGATTCCTCCGAAGTCGGAGAGTGTCTGACTGTACGGTGAGGTACCACCAGTCTGCACACCAATAAGCCAGACATGGGACAACGGATACTCATGCAAACCTCAGGTCCTGTATGACATCACACTGATGTTGGACAAAAGGATGTCTTCATCCGACATACAGGAATTCGCGTTGGAGCTCAAGCCAACGAACACAAGCAAGCAAGCAAGCAACAAACACGAGAACAATGAAAAGAAAATTTAAAAAATTTATTATTACTTATCTCAGAAACCCAGACTGTGAAACTATAGTTGTGTTCTGTAAAGCTGCATTACTTCGTGTTATTTTATATTGTTTATATTTTCACAACTGTACCTCGTTTCCACTAATTTTATTCAAGAAACAAATGAAAACCATGAATTGATTATAGAAATTATACTTAGAACACATTATGAGAAGAATTAAACTCGCAAACTTCGTGACAACTAGCCAACTTTATGGTAAAAGAACACGGGGAAAGTGAAACACCTGGATGGCTTAGCTACAAGCATATAAGGTACATTCGGGACAAGAGCACTCAGAATACACAATTAATTACAGACCTATTCCGAGATTGCTGATCCTGAGAGACAACGAGCCTCGTCCGTCACGCTAATCGGCATGACACACGATGATGATGTTGTACTGGTATCACCCCAGCATTGGGCGTAAACTTTTTGCTCTTGTCCTAACTTGAGAGCGCATGTACTCTCACAAGTAGGACAAGTTCGAAGCTATGTAGGTTAGTCCATTGTTCTATAAATATTTTCTAACTAAAGTCCATTTCCAACTAATGTTGATGTATCGACTTTAAAAAGTTAACAATATAGTTATGCTTAAGATAAAAATGTGATTGGGGTACACAATACAGTATATAAGGTATATATATTAACAATACGTTTTAATTTATAACAAGGTGACCAGTTCAGTGGGAAATTATCGATCTACCAATAGAAGTGGGTCAAACCGTGTTTGAAATAACTCTCTACTCCAGGGCTTCTCAAAATTGTCAGACAATTTCTTTCACTAGCTACACATATTGATCAGAGAATGGGCATTTGGTTCTAGGCCTATATTGTCATATCCTTCACTATATCTGGGGAACTGACGTCATCTGCGTCAGCTCAATCATAGCGTAAGAAGTGTACCTCAATCGGCCCGCCCACAGTTACATGCATGGTGCTCGGCACTCGGGGGAAGGCAAGGGCAACTCGTGGGTATTCTCTCTCCTCAATCCAAGGAGGCTTCCATTAATGCAGAAACCACACATGATGCTCTGGGACTAGACTCACCCAATGTATTATCACTTCCTGCACATGGCAGCTAGTATTGCATTCGTATAAGGGGTCTGACATGACGGACTGGCACAATGTAACAATAACACTGGGTCGTGAGTGCAGAGAATGGGCAGCGGGCCGCACTGAGTTTGAAGTGCAACAGCTGATCCAGAGCAACACACATCAAGGTGACATAGGCATCTACACCGATGGGGCAGTGGTGAGAAACAGACGTAGTGGCTGGGGCTTTATTGCAAAGGCTAATGGGCGAGGCTTGAAAAAGGAGAGCCTGGCATATGAGACTACGACCTCCAGCATGAGAATGGAGGTGGAGGCAGTAACAGCGGCATTCCGGTGGCTAGAGGAGACTACTGCAACACACGTTGTGTTCATTACGGATTCAAAGAATACGCTTAGCAAGGTGGAGAAAGGAATGTTTCGTGTGGAATGGCTCTCGTCGCTTCAGAGGTCACAAGTTGTGAGAATTGTATGGATATTTTGCCCTGGCCATGCGGGTGTATGGGGGAATGAACAGGCTGATAGGCTAGCAGGGAATGCACCTCTTGGTGGTATCTTGCCTATTGACAAGGGGGAGGTGGCCGTGCGCTTGTGGGACCAGGTGGAGAAGGCGGAGGAACAGATTGAGAACCCGTATGTGGAAAGAATGAGATTGCGGGGGATCGGCAGGGGTTTTGGAAGAATCTCAAAACGGAAAGGGAAGACCAGGAGAACTTTTAATCAGATAGCGGTGGGAACGATTAGTTGTATGACTTTTCGCTGGCTGTTGAACGAGGGGACTGAGCACGTATGGGAATGTCCTGAGTGCAGTGATGTCGGTTCTTGACTCAACTCAATTCAACTCAACTCAAGGGGTCTGACGTTCAACACTAGCTGAGCTTTAAGAGACCAGAATGATACAGCCTGTGGACACGAAACTGGTGATTTCCCGACCAAAAGCAGCCCAGTCACCGCTTCTTCTTGTATTTATCCGCCACAGAAGTAGAGGCCGTCAAACTGCTCACGTCAAGGTCAACATGTTCTAATGGGTAAGAGGCCTCGTTCTGAAACATCCGGTGTGCTGATGTTGAGGTAGGCAATGCAACATTTACATCGGAAAGTTGCGACTAAAATGCTGACTTCTAGTCCTTGACTTGGGGCGTAAATTACAAGTACCTCTGAAATCGGAGTGGGTTTTCCTGGTGGCGAGGGACATTGGTAATAGGAAAAGCTAATCCACACGCAAAATTCAGTCCAGCACTACTAGAAGTAGTGTGTGTGAACTACGCTTGAGTTCAAAACGAGCGGGCGCAAAAGCACACACACACATACACACACACACACACACACAAACAACAACAACAACAACAACAACAACCAACTGCTCACGTGAAGCAGTCATATCTTTAATCTATCGCCTACAGCTCCACTCATGTTCTCTCCGTGTTATTTATTTATGTTTCTAATTCTCTTCTTCATGTGGTTTTAGGTTTCCTTCTATTTCGTTGCACTGTGGAATCAAGGGAAAGGATTTTCTAGTTACTCTATTACTATGGTTTTGTTGATTTTCCAGTGTGTGTCATATATTCTTGTTTCGTTCCCGATATGGCGTTCTTGTCTAGCTTCACTCCGTTTTACATGATGTTCTTGCAGTCTGGTCAAAATTGTTGAATCACATCCATTAACTCGCCCTGCCTCCCTGGGGGCGTTCAGAATGTCAGCAACCAAGCCTGCAAGCCTCACTGAGGGCTTTCAGAATGTCAGCAGCCAAGCCTACAAGCCTATCTGCGCGTTCGCTTCCTCTTACACCCGTGTGCCCTGACACAAAAACGAAAGAGACATTTGTCAATCTTGACCTCCTCAGAGATTCAAGTCATTTTTTTCTGGCGCAGCAATTCTCTATCTTCCTTAGCAACATCATAGAGCTGCTGAGAAAACACACATAGATAAACTTCGCCAGCCACGCCATTGCCTTTGGTACTGCCATTGATCTCCATTGTTAAACTGCTTTGCAGTTTTGGGAGTCTCTGTGGCGAAGTGGTCAAGCCGTTTGACTCTTGCTCCGAAGGTTGTGGGTTCGATTCCGGGCCGCGTCCTTCGGTTTACGAGTTAAATGTTTCGGAGAATCCTGTGGGTCGTCGCTAAAAGCTACGGAGTTCGTGCTTTGTGCAACGCTTACCGTGCTGCGGAAAGAGACCGAGCCGCGGAATGAGTCCGAGCCATATGGGATAAAACCCGGTGCAATGAAGTCGACCCTGTCGACTTTTAAGCGACTTTAGGCAGTCACGACAAAAGCACCACTCCCTTCTTTAACAGTGAAAGATCATGAGTTCCCTGTGTGTTTCACAACCGCCCTATCTGTGTAGTTGATTGTAGTCCATAATACATGTGCTATTACTTCTGGTGCACGGGCCTGATTTTCGCGTGTGGATTACCTTTCCCTATTGCCAGCGTCCCTCACCATCAGGAAAACCCACTATGACTTCTGAGGTACTTTTAATTTACGACCAAAGGACGAAAAGTCAAAATTTTAGTCAAATAGACCGATGTAGGGGTTGAACCCGCTACCTCGGTATCAAAGCGACAGCTCTTACCCATTGGCCCATTGGGCCGACATGACTTATTCCGACATGACTGCGTATAATGGTTAAAATCCCGAGAAGCGGATCCTAACCTCTTTAATGTTTGAAAACCGCTGCTCAATTTAAATGGTTGCCAATTTGGAAATTCAGGCATACATTGCTTCTATCTCACTCTCAGCGCAAATATATGTGTAAAGTTTTGTATATAAAAACACAATATTTACATTGTAGAGTCACTGTATTTTATATATAGTTTAAACAAATGATACACCCGATAACAAAGTTCAATAGAAAATATAATTCAGCCTTGGCGTTAAAGGAACCTGTCAGCTGGCTATCACTAATTGTTCACGTGGTTGACCTCAGCAGACGTGACCCCGGCTGGTGTCCTGGAGTAGGTCAGCGGCATAGTTGCCATTCTAGATATTTTATATCCAGATCTCGAGGTTTTTCCCGGCGTCTGGATACCGTTTTCTGACGTCTGGATGCTGGATGCAATTCTAGATACTTTTCATTTGGAGTCGGATATTTTGAATACTTTCTAGATTTTACTTTTCTTTCGGTGTCATTTACCCATTTTATGTTTGGTCTGGACGTGCGTAAATTATGGTAACTGCCATTATTTAAACTTTGAACTGACTTGAGTCAACGCTCAACAATCTGGCAAACCCCCCCTCCCCCCCCCCCGGTAATGAGTAAAAGGGCGCATAAGGGCACTGAAGAAACTTTTGGTCAGTAAACATTTAAACTTAAAGAATTTGGCTGCAATTGGAACCGATAATGCATCGGTAATGGTCGGTATCAACCATGGCGTGTATGCAAAATTGAAGAAAGATATCCCATCTTTAATCCTCATAAATTGTGCGTGTCATTCCTTGCAGCTAGCATTATCACATGCCTCATCAGTCAGAATGTTTACCAAGGAATTTGGAATTCCTTATTGCTGAAACACATAAATGGTTCTCCAAATCATCTGTCAGACAACAGCAATATAATAATTTATATAAAGCATTAAATGATAGTTCCTCACCACTGAAAATTCTGTCATATTGTAAAACTAGATGGTTATCAATTCAACCAGCTGTTGAAGTAATTGTGAACCGATGGTTGGAGTTGAAGACACACTTCGAAATAACAAAACAAAATGAAAAGTGCTACACAGCTGAAATACTATATGGAATGTATAGTGATGAAAAAAATTTGGCATTCCTTCTCTTTTCACAACCCATTTTAAGTGAAGTGCAAAAAGTTAATAAACTGTTTGAATCTCAAAATGTTGATAAAGTTAAATTACTTGACGAACTCACTTTGCTATTTCACTCAATTGGTAAAAGACATATTGCCAACTTGTAAAGCTGACTTGTTCACTTGCACTATAGAGAGCTATTTGGCTCCCAAGCCATACCTGGGATACCAAATCGAATCAAAAATTGATGGTTTAAAAACAAAAGGACTGTTAACAGAAAATAAAGAGAACAACTTAAGAAAGCGCTGTCAAGATTTTCTAGTCTCATTATTCGATCAACTGAAGCAGAGACTTCCTGAAAATTTAGCTGTATTGAAATATATTTCACTCTTTTCTATTAGCAACATACCTCAACAAGTAAAGGACATACCTAAATATTGTCAAGTTATTAAATTTTTATTGGCTACTGATAATAGTGTGGCGGAAGCAGAATATTAGTTAACAAAAATAAATTTGGTTGACTGGAGAAACAAAACAGAAACTGAAGCTTTTTGGAGTGAAGTAAGACAATTTAAAGATGTCTCACGTAACAGTCCATTCTGTGAGCTCTTTGAATGCGCGATGTCTGCCATGATACTACCCCATTCAAATGCTGATGCGGAAAGAGTTTTCAGTACTGTGAATTATACAAAATGTAAACTAAGAAACAGGATGAAACTTGATCTCTTAAATGCTATATTGACAATAAGATTTGGCCTGATGAGAGCAGGAAAATGCTGTTCAACTTATCAGCTCCCTGATCGTGTAATAAAAGAAATTGGAACAGCTAAAGCATACCAGAGTCATTTTGAATCTGAAGCTTCGACTTCATCATCCAAGCTAAGTGCATCTTGTGAGACATGCATCAGTGAAGATGAGGACATAATTCTCTAGGTAAGTCACATCAATTTTCTTTTTAATGTTGCATCTCCCTTACAGGATGGTGCAGTCAACATCAGAATTTTTCAGCTGCTGTTGGTGTACAAGGCAAGATTACGCTCAGTAGTTTGCCATTGCTTTCTGAGCGACCGGCTCACATACCCCTGTAAGTTACCAGAGCGGCTCGAACTTTTCGCCAGAGAGAACGGCAGTCACATCAATTCAATACATATGCAATTTCTTACTTTCTCAATCTGGATATTGTTCCTAGATACTTTCCAACGAAATCTAGATATTTATGGATGTTGTTTGGGCCGTTTCTAGATACTTTTGGTCCAAAAAAAGTGGCAACCCTGCCACTCAGCGGCAGACAGTCTGGTTCGTTGATCGACCTCTGTGACAGATGTTCGCTGTGAGTGTGACACAGACCCTAGTAGTGTAGTAAACAGTTGATGTAGTGGTCGTCTTACGTTTACACGCGGTTGTTGTTTTTGGCTTTCGCGTGAATCGTGCTGAAAACTTGTACGTGATCTTCAAAGTATGATAATTTAATTTCATTATAATTAATTATATTTATAAATTTATTATAATGGATAACTCACCCACCACTGTCTGTACTGATTGTACTCAGTACAGTTAAGTACAGTGTACAGTACTCTGTAACTATCCAAAAGGACTAAGTAAAATTTCAATCATTACAACATTATTAATCAGTGTAATGACTGACTGTCAGTAAATGACTTTAATACTTAACCCTTTTAGCACGGAATTATTTTAGGCTTATTAGCCAAAAACACTGAGCATTATTTCAGTAAATTTGGTTGTATTTTTGTTTATTTTTTTAGACACCTTTCTGATTTTCTGACACCATGCAATATATATATTTATAGGAAGGGTATATATTGAAGTGTATGATTTACAACAAATTGTTTTTTTAAATTGACAAATATGCAAATTAGCTCATTTGCATATCTAAAAATAGAAAAGACAAAATGTGAATTTACAACTTCAAAGTAAGATACATACAGCTAAATACAGTTATATATGCAATTTCCTACCTTATTATTGTCCCTTGGCCTTCTTACATTGGTGTTTATCAAAACAGTAGTGATGCACACCCTTTTCACATGTAGAACACATGGTTCGGCTACGCTTCCTTCCTCCTGGCTGAGAGCGGTCACTGCACACAGAACAGTCTTTCTCTTTTCTATTTGGAATATCCACATAGCCTCTGTCCCCAGCAGCATCAGTAGAAGGAGGAGGATATTTTATGTCCAGATAGTCCTGTGCCAGATCACTCACAACATTGGCAGTGAATTTATAGCGAGTTAAATTCCGGGTATTTGACGTATTTTGACAATACAAAATATATGCATTTACTGTCATGCGTCCAAAAATGGAGAAGACAACCTTACGCCAATACTTTAACGTTCTCCTCTCATCTAAATAGGCGTACAACATCATGTCGCTTTGATCCACACCTCCCATGTACTTATTGTACTGCAAAACAACACGCGGCTTTGATCTTTCGGCAGGCGTTGGGTCATTTTGTCTTCTCCTCACAGTAACATCTACTTGTTCTGCTTTCTCTTTAGTAGACATGAGAAGAACTGATTTTGTTTGGGATTTCTTTTCCCTGTATGCTGCAGTCAGTATGCTTCCTTTCCTGTAGTAGAGAGTTTCATTAGGCTGAAGATTGCCCTTTATTGCCTTGGGGAGATTTCGGCGATTGCGTCGCACTGTACCTGTGAGGTATGTTCCTTGCAAAAACAGATCAGTAGCCAGTTCAATACTTGCAAAGAAATTATCCACAAAAACATGATACCCCTTCTTTAGGTAGTTTCCTATTGATAAGAGCTTTCTGACTACTCTATGGGATAGTCCAAGGTGATCTTCCTCTTGATCTCTTTTCCCCTTGTACACAAAAAATCCGAGCACATACGCACTTGCAGACTCACACAGCATCCATAATTTTATGCCCCACTTGTGGTGATGCTTATTGGGCATATACTGTAGAATCTGGCTTTTGCTCTTGGTACCAATTAGGCTCTCATCAACAGATAACTCCTGCTTTGGGGTATAATGGTGCCTAAATAATCTATTAGCATGATCCACCAGTGGAGCAAACTTACCGCATGGATCATAGCCGTCTTCCCCTGGTGCCGCTAAATTTTCATTATTTACAATATGAAAAAATTTTAAAATGAGCTCATATCTCTCCCTGGGCATAACCCTTCCAAACCAAGGGGTTTCTTGGGATTTGCAGGTAGTCCAGTATGAAAAAAGGGTTGGCTTTCGGTTCAGTCCCATATTCAGGATTATCGCGATAAACGCCTTCATTTCTGGAATACTGGTGGGTCTCCAATTTTGTACAATGGATCTCCTTTTGAGTACATTGCCACTTTTTGCAATGAACTGGCTGGCATATCTATTTGTTTCTGCTACAAATACTGTCAGTAACTCAATTGTGAGAAACAGGTATAGATAACTGACAGGCTTGGAGTCACTAGGTGGCATTCGTTTTGGGCCAGTCAGCTCAGAAAATGGATGTATCTCAATCCCATCATCATCTTCAGGAGGATAAACCCTGAGCCATGGTTGAGCTGTTGTCGGTTCATTCTCTCCATCTGCACTTTCGTTATCGCTCTCACTAGATCTATCATCAGCTTCCTCACTAGACTCACCAGATTCACTCAATTCAAACGTTTCATCGACATCCCTATCAGTGGCGGAATTATCAGAATCTGACATGTTTTGGGCCGTTTAGGTCTGTTTCAAAAAAATTCTACAACAAATTAAACGCTTGATACAGAACAAAGACGAGCGGACATTTGTAAACAAAATACCGCAAGGAATCATGGGACACTATTTTCCGTGTTTCAAAAGCGGAGAGTTCTTGCGGTGTCTACCTGAAATACGATGGGGCCGATGATCGGCCGTTCCGTGAATTTGGCCATTCTATGCCGGGCCGATAATCGGCCCGGGCCGTGCTAAAAGGGTTAATGAATGAATGGTGATAACATTATAATATTAATATTATATTGACAGATGTGTTGTAATGATGTATATTGTATTCAGTATTATTGTAAATAATTGCATATTTGTTTAGTACCAATAATATTTATAATTTATATTATTAATAATTATAATAAATACAAAAATACACTGTTCAGTTCATTTAAACCAATATTAATACGTATATTAGTTAATTATTAATTTTAATTGTGTCTGTGTATTGACTTGTATTGACTGTTATGTTATTCCATGCAATGAATAAATGAATGTAACAAAATTGAAAAGTAGAATGGGTAGGCTTTACAGTAAAGTGTATGTTTATTGATTAAGTCCTGCAAGAAACAAATGATAACCGTAAACTGATTAGAGAAATTAGATGTAGACAGTCAAATTCTTTGGTCACTTTATGAGAAGACATAAATTGGAGAACTTGGGGACAACTGGCAAGATCAAGGGGAAGAGAACAAGGTGAGGGCAGAGAAGTAAATACTTGGATGGCTTGGCCACGTTGTATGGTCCGAGACAAGAACACTGAGCTGATCCACGACTCATGAGATAGAGTGAGGTGGCAAAACATGACCGCCCATGCTTACCGGCATGGCACATGATGATGATGGTGAAGGCTTTAGCCGCAACATCCATTTACTAGATCATGAGTGACAAAATGGGCATTGCGGCTAAAGCGTTCGTCAGCACACAAACAATACACATACAATACACTAATACAATACAACTACCTGCATAACTCTACATGAATATATATATATAAAGGTTACTCATCTTTTTCCTAGTTATGGACTTGATAAGCGTGTATCTCAGCGCCTCATATTTAGGTAATCAATTGTTATTCCATGGATTGTTATATTTTTCTAAATTATACTTCTGCTTTTTCATTCATATTGTGCAGATTGTATAATATAGTCACAATGTTTTGGTCATGTTATGAGAAGAAATAAATTGGAGAACTTCGTGACAACTGGCAAGATCGTGGGGAAGAGAACAAGGGGATGGCAGAGAAGTAAATACCTGGATGACCTGGTTACGTTGTATGGTTGAGACAAGAACACTGAGCTAATCCACGACTGGTGATCGAGATAGCAAAACATGATCGCCCACGCTTATCGGCATGGCACACAATGATGATGATAATATTATCAAGTCTAAGGATGAATGAATTATACATGCTATATTACTGATACTGTTCATGATTAGTTTTAGTTTTCTTTATACAGCGAGCATATAATGAGATCTATAGATGTATGCCAAGGGTCATGGTTGGTGGGCATACAATGTGCTGATGAAAATCCAGTTCCAGAACTTATATATACAGATGACATGGACCTCCTCAAATAGTGCTCAAGGATTGACTGGTACTCATATCATTGTATGGAAACCAACGCAAGGCAGCCTGCTTCCAAATCGCTCGCAGCTGTGTTTGAAACGCAGTATGCTGGATTATAAATTGCATTCGTAACTCCTTTGCCACAGAGCCGGCTGAAAACTTGTACGTGCTGAAAACTTGTATGTGATCTTCAGAATGTGATAATATTCGTCCGTTCGTTCGTTAATTCCCTCTGGGCATAGGGTAGGAGTGGGCTGACAATGAAATACCAAGAACCCGTGAGAGAAACCTGACCAGCCCAGACAGCCTGTATGTACGGCGCTGAACCATGACCTGGTTACAACCTAATATGTATAAAAAAGCCAGAATAAAAGACTACTCCAACCTCGCTCTAATAGATGCAGACCCTTGGCCCAGGCCAGCTGAACACCAGTGCCTCGGCCTTAACACTTACAACTCACAGCCATCCGGAGGATTCACAACGAACAACAGCAACCTAGCCACAAAACACCCACTGGCATTATCTCCCTTGAAGCTACATTCACCTTTAACTGATTAAATGCTTGGGATGATTAATCATCTTAAGTGATTTCCCATAATCTGCCATGGGCTTATAGTCAAAATATTTTCATTGCATTATAATACATTTCTGCTACCATATTAACAACTTGTAAGACATATCCATGACACACCCCCTACTTTCCATTTTCTTATATCCATTTTTGTTTGGTCCAAACCTTCTTATTTGTTTGGTACAGAATCTGTTAACATATAGATACAATTCTTGTCCTTATCAGAATTCATACTTCTATTTCCAGATTTTAGAGACAAGGCTTGCCAGACCTAACAACCCACTCTTCAGGATTTAGTAAAGTCTATGAAACATAACCAGGATCAATGAGTGCCGGACTGTGTAAATCGCAACTTGTTCTCAAGACTTGTAATGTGTTATTCGCTAATTCCGAAAGGTTTCTTTCAAGTTTCGCAAAGAAGGGTCATGGAATTTGTGCAGGGGCTTCTGGGAAATGCCAGATAGTCTCGCTACCGCTGGTTCAGCTAAGGCGATGCACCGTTTCTTCTCCAACTTTTGCCATTCCAAAAATGAGTGAGTCGCAGGCCAAGGAGGATATTGTGCGCATGCCAAAAGAGGCACAGCAGTACAGTGTTGGTGAAGAAAACGGGTGGCTTAACATTGGACAGTACAGTGTCTTCGCCTGGTGTATATCTGGAGTAGAAAGCTGCGTGGTTGTCAAGTGCGAAGACGTGCAGGTGGCTTTTGACATGGGAGTAGCCATTTCGGAGAGTGTTAAATCGCCATGCGTCTTTATCACGTAAGATATTTGTTGCACCTTTGATTGTTTGTTTGTAAATGTGAAGTTTTAATGAGTGCATTCATTAATTCATTAGCATACCCCTTACAGCATTTCACTCCCATAACGACCCTTCAGAAAACTTCTTGGTCATAAGCAAGATATCCCATGTCCGATACACCCATCTGGAGATTATCTGCCACATCCTGCACCCTTCTTCACTTTGGCCTTCCTCTTCCTCTCTTCCCGAGCATGTACTCCTCCATTATTGTTCTCTCCAAACTGTCATGACGTTTGAAGTGATCAAAATATTTCAATCTTTGTTTTATCGTCTTTAGTAGCCAACCTTCTTCAGTATTCAGCTCTTGTCATATAGATGCATTTGTTCTTTTCTGTATCCAAGATATTATTAGAACCCATCTATAACATTTATATTCAAAGGCATTTATGTACTGTTCAGCTTGTTTAGTAAGTGTCCGGGTCTCACAGGCGTATGTTGCAATGGGAAAGATGCATGCTCTTAAAAATCTTTTATAGTTCTTTCTGTCCCACTTCACAATTTACTCAGTTGTTTTAGTTTTTGAAGATATTTGTCTTTTAATTTCTTTCATTATGTCACCATTATAGGTAATTAATGACCAGGGATATTAAAAACTTTCCACCACTTCCAATATGAATGAGTGCAAGTAAAGTAAAATACACGTCTTCCGTACATCGTGCTGTTTCTATATTTTTATAGATCAGTCGGGACTCCATTGGTGATGTGGTCAGTATTATCATGCTGGCCGCATTCACTTCCCAACACATTTCCTGGTACCAATTTTAGGCCTGGTTGACCTGCCTTGATGGGGATTCTAACATGACCAGCAGGCAAGCAGACTAGATGCTGCGATACAGCAGCACCTGTATACGGGTGAATGAAAATATGAGAGGGTGTGTATGTGTATGTATTCTGGTGTGTGTGCAGTATGTTTTAGAGGCACATTTATGTATATGTGGTTTTACAGAATAATGATGAGAGGATGTCTGCATGCATGTATTGTAGTATCTGTGCAGTATGTTTTAGAGGCACATTTATGTATATGTGGTTTTTCAGAATAATGATGAGAATATCTTAGTCAAAATGAGTAGTATAAATTAATTCAAATATCAATTGGGGAACACTTTGAGGCCACTAAGACAGTTCATAAACAAACAATTGTATTGTTTGACACTTGTATGAGTCTCTAATAGTCTCTACTTCCTTCTTCTCACTTCCATGAATGCAAAACAATACATGTTTAATATTTGAAAGAGGTTAGAAAACAAAGACAACTTATCTTCAGTGCATAGAGAAGCAGTCAGTATTGAGAAGAGAGGTATTGGAGTACATCAAAATGACTGGAAAGATCAGCATCAGAAGAGGCAGACGAACAGAAATGATGCTGGGTGGTTTAAGATGGTGGCATGCAGGAATATCTATAGATTTGATCCAGAACATCCAGGACTGAGAGCTGCGGAGAGACAAATGTATGTGCCAATTTACAAGCCACATCATGGTGGTGATAGTATGTGATGTTTCCGGGAAGGTTAACCCGGTCAACAAATGCCCGCAGAAGTCAGATGTGTCGGCCTAACGGCGCAAGAACGCAGCTCTGCTGTAAACAAGCACAACGCAATCACGTCCGGAAAAAAACTCCGGATGAACGCAGAAGAAGAAGAAGTATGTGATGTTTATGCGCATGTACAGATTGTGTGGTTATTCTATACATAAATTTGGATCCTCGCTGGTGCCATGAAGTTTATGCACTGCTAAAATTCTCCTTGAAATTGAGATGAGACTGGAGCACTTATGGAGGTGTGTGCAGAGAAAGTAATCCTTTACAAACCAAGCCTTGTGTCTACCTACGTACCTAACTACATGCATGTATACGTACATCATACACACATGCACACACACACACATATATGTGTAGATGCAAACACAAACACACAGATATAGACATTTATGCATGTGCACACCTGCAGGCACATCTGATACGCATACACACAGACCGACTGTCAATCACAGACATAAATGCACAGATATAGACAGACACCATACACAGCAGGAATACATAGTCAATTCTTGAGACGTGTACACAGATGTCAAATTTCTTGACTTGGTCACCAAATGGGACATGGAGTCAACTGTTAAAAATACTGGCAGACAAAAGCCAGGAAAAAATAAGACCACATCACTCAGGCATCTAAAAAGATTGGTTTAAAAAAAGTTCAGGACCCATTTAATGCCGTATGTTGTATTAGACATATGGTGCTTGACCCATGTTTTATAGGTCAGTCAGCACTGAGTGGGTGGTGAGGTCAGTATCAGCACTGAGTGGGTGGTGAGGTCAGTCAGCACTGAGTGGGTGGTGAGGTCAGATAGCACTGAGAGGGCGGTGAGGTCAGATAGCACTGAGTGGGTGGTGAGGTCAGTCAGCACTGAGTGGGTTGTGAGGTCAGTATGATGTTGTCCACTTTTACTTCGGAAGACATTCTTGGTACTCTTTTTAGGCTGGGTCGACCTCAGAGCCCAGTTTTGAAAAGTCTGATTTTGCCCAGCTATGGATTAAACCCATAACCTCTGGGTCAGCAAGCGAGTGCCTAGCCACTACACTACCGAAAGAAGATTGGGGTTGAATCTTATAAAGCTTAAGAGAAATATTAAGAACAGGGGGATGTGGACTAACATAATCAGGTGACTTCAACACTAGTCTTCATAGTGCCCTGTGTGCTGATGAAAATGATTATGTGTTTAGAATTTAACAATGTACGTAAATGATACCCAAATTTCACTTCTGCCCTGGTACTTTGATTTTAATGGTGCACTGTTTCTTTCCAGACACGGCCACATTGATCACGTGGCTGCCATCACTAGTCATGTAGCCAAAAGAGAACTTTTTGGATTGAAGCCAGCCCGATACTACGTACCACCAAACTTGGTTCAGCCATTGCTTACGATTCTACGAGCTCATTATGAAATGGCTCAGACTCCTGAACTTTTGAGCAGTGCCAACATTCAACCTATTGTCGAAGGAGATGTAGTGAGGGTAAGATTGTGAATGTGCTGTAGATTGTTAGAAAAGTTTCATAAGTCTTCAGTAGAGCGATAACATCCCTCTGAGATTTGGGATGGAGTCTGTTGACAATGAAGATGCTAAACCCATACAGGAGACATGACCAAACTGTATGTGCTGTACTGGATCATGGACTGGTTACAATCTAATATGCGTGTCCGCAGATGTGAAGTTTCCGTATCAGCCTTCAACATCCTGTTGGTTTCTGAGTTTGAGGAAGTGAAGGGAAGTTCTGCAACAGTCCCCATGGCGATGGTACCAGGTCGGAAGGAAAGTCTCACCAACATCATTATGATGGCCGCAAGCTCTTTCACGGCACAGATGATGTGGATGCCAGTGCCTCAAACTTTGGAGTTAAGACTCAATTCAGTCTTTCAGAGGATTCCCCAACCAGCCAACCAACCAGCCAGAGATGCAATAACAATGTTAGTTTCTCAACAATAAGTTTTTGAGAAATCAGAAAGCTTGATCAGCTAGCAGTAAGAGAATCATCATCATCATCATCATCCAGTGATTTGTCCGGTGCAGAACTCCACCCTCTTAAGTCTTTCAGAGGATTCCACAACCAACCAGACAGCCAACCAATCAGCCAGAGATGAAATAACAGTGTTAGTTTCTCAACAATAAGTTTATGGGAAATCAGTTTGATCAGCTAGCAGTAAGAGAATCATCGTAATCATCCAGTGATTTGTCTGATGCAGAACTTTACACCCTTAAGCCTGTCAAAATTCATCTCTGTCATAAGACACATGTCTGGGTCTCTGTTGCTGTCATATGTAAATTATCTATCACACGTTGAATCCATCGACAACATGGTCATCTTCTTCTCAGCCATCCCTGTAAACTTCCCTATGTAATTACCTTTTCTGGATATTCATGTCTCTTTATATTTAATTTTCTAAATTTTATTTGTCCTAATGGCCATTCTTTGTATTTTACTGCTATAGTTTTATAAGTTTCTATAAAGAAGGGTAGTTCGCAAATGCTTTCCTACTTGGCAGTGACCTTACTAATCGTGACTGTAGGCATTATCACTGCTTACGAACCCAGGAAAGCAGTCTGCCTATGGAAGGAGGAATCCAGAAAAGAAACTTCAGCTGCCAAAATGTTGGCTTAAGTGGCACGGGACTAGACAGTGGACATCTAGACACTACAATGGATCCTATGCATCAAGCGTAGCAAATGTTGATTTTCGGTTACATTTTCTTGGAGACTCCTGGGGTGGTTGTCGATGGAGCTACGGAATTCATGGTTTGTCCGATGCTTTCTGCAGGACAACTTGCTGAAAGTTAGTTGAGCAAACCAAGAGATCTTGAAACATTTTGGCAAACCATGATGCGAACAACATTCTGCAAAAGACCTGCTATATGATAATACAAGGGTTGCAGCCATGGTGCCGCAGCTGTGCATTATTGGCATCATATTTATCACTGTTATCTTGATTCACCTGAACAGGCATTGAAATACAATTTGTTTCCTCAGCTGAACAGTCATTACTTTGTAAAGGCTTTCCCCACAATTCACCGGATTAGCAGTCAGGGTTATATTGTGTACAAGGAGGAGAAAACTCTGAAAGAGGAGTACAGAGGCAGGGAAGGATTTGAAGTGGCAGCCCTTCACCGGAGCGGGGTTGAAATTCACAACACCACAATCACTCCAGAAATAGCATATTGTGGTAAGTACTCTGCATTGATCATCCTCATAAGCATCATCATCATCATCATGTGCCATGTTGATAAGTGTGGACGGTCATGGTTCACCATCTAACACAATATCTTGGATGAGGTCTGTGTTGTTGTCTTGATTATGCCATGTAAGTAGTAGTAAGTAAAGGAAGTAGTAGTAAGTAGGAAGGTAAAGGGGCCGAAACATTAGTCGAGGGGGGGTGGGGCAGCTTCTGATGATCAGAAGCCTCAAGTCATGCTTGCTCCCTGGGGGAGGTTGTACCTACCTTTTACCTTATGGGACATTAGACATATGGTGCTGGTCACATGTTTATATACCAGTGGACACTGTGGGTGTGGTCAGTATAAACCATTGGACACTCTGTGGGTGTGGTCAGTATACACCAATGGACACTGGGTATGGCCAGTATACACCAGTGGACACTCTGGGTGTGGTCAGTATACACCAGTGGACACTGGGTGTGGTCAGTATACACCAGTGGACACTGGGTGTGGTCAGTATACACCAGTGGACACTCTGTGGGTGTGGTCAGTATACACCATTGGACCCTCTGGGTGTGGTCAGTATACACCAGTGGACACTGGGTGTGGTCAGTATACACCATTGGACCCTCTCTGGGTGTGGGGGTAAGTATACACCAGTGGACACTCTGTGGGTGTGGTCAGTATACACCAGTGGACACTGTGGGTATGGTCAGTATACACCAGTGGACACTCTGGGTGTGGTCAGTATACACCAGTGGACACTGGGTGTGGTCAGTATACACCAATGGACACTGGGTGTGGTCAGTATACACCATTGGACACTGCGGGTGTGTTCAGTATACACCAGTGGACACCTGTGTGTATGTGGTCAGTATACACCAGTGGACACTGGGTGTGGTCAGTATACACCAGTGGACACTGTGTGGGTGTGGTCATTCACATGTTTATACACCAGTGGACTCTCTGTGGGGGTCAGTATTGCACCACCCACCTTTATGTCCCACAATATTTTCTGGTATTGGTCTGGGTCGGCCTGGTAGCTCAGGTCAATTAAAAAAATCTGTCCTGATGCAATATTGAACCCATGGCCACTGAGACAGCAGGTGAGCATCTCCATGTGGCCATGGCATTCAGGTATTTTTCTCTTTGTCTACCCTATGCTGTTTTATTGACATGCAGTTGAAAATCTGGTCTGGTTTGTCTTTCTGTCTTCCTGCTGCCTCTGGTATGCCTTTTAGCTTGTGGTTACAAGGACTTAAATAATGCCAACCTGGCGACTGCCAGCATTATATTGTCCTTTATTACACATGCAGATTTAATCTTCAAATTCTTCTTCTTTCCAACGCTTAAATGTCTATAACTGCAATGTTGTCTTTCATATGAATTTAACTGACTTTTTTAGTTCTTCCAGTAGTCCATATAATTTATATTCCACTGTTGTCTCTCTAGGCCAGAAGGTTTGTCTAGATATGTTGTATTTTGGGCAGTCTTGGGAATATGTCATCTGCTGCCTGCGATGCCAATCCACATGTGCACATGGCTCCCCGGGAAGGTTAACCCGGTCAACAAATGCCCGCAGAAGTCGGATGTGTCGGCCTAACGGCGCAAGAACGCAGCTCTGCTGTAAACAGGCACAATGCAGTCACGTCCGGAAAAAAAAAGTCCGGATGAACGCGGCAGAAGAAGAATGTGCACATGGCTGATTTGCCAATCTTGAATTGTGTATACATGTGGTTGCATAATCTATTGTGTCCTGTTCTGAGGTGCAGAATAATGACTTGTTGTGGTCTGTCTTCTTATATTGCACACCTCTTTCTATCCTATTATCCCATTCCGTTCACTATGTTCAAACTAGATATATATTTTAGACAAATGTGATAAAAAGATTTTATATTCTATATGTTTCACTTCTGTAATGTTGGAGTAGTGGTTTATTGTGTATGCGTGCCTGTGAGGGAGGGAGGGAGGGAGAGGAGAGCCAGAGAGAGCGCGATGTTTGCCTATCAAACAAGGTGCAAGCAGTTTAAAAAAAGTTAGTTGCATGTCCTTTATAGGACATCACAGTCAACCCCAGCATTTTTTGACTGATTCCTTGGCAAGTTTACGTTCAGTAATTTGCTTTCTGAACCACCGGCACTCATATGATTTTATAAAAAACCAATGCAATGCAGTCTGCTGTCAAATCATTGTAAACCTCTGTCTCGCTTGACAAATGTTGGTCATTTCACTAACACTTTGGTTGTAAACCTTGGCCTCCCTGTTGACCATTTCACTAACACTTTGGTTGTAAACCTTGGCCTCCCTGTCGACCATTCCACTAACACTTTGGTTGTAAACCTTGGCCTCCCTGTCGACCATTTCACTAACACTTTGGTTGTAAACCTTGGCCTCCCTGTCGACCATTTCACTAACACTTTGGTTGTAAACCTTGGCCTCCCTGTCGACCATTTCACTAACACTTTGGTTGTAAACCTTGGCCTCCCTGTTGGTCATTCCACTAACACTTTGGTTGTAAACCTTGGCCTCCCTGTTGGTCATTCCACTAACACTTTGGTTGTAAACCTTGGCCTCCCTGTTGGTCATTCCACTAACACTTTGGTTGTAAACCTTGGCCTCCCTGTTGGTCATTCCACTAACACTTTGGTTGTAAACCGTGGCCTCCCTGTTGGTCATTCCACTAACACTTTGGTTGTAAACCTTGGCCTCCCTGTTGGTCATTCCACTAACACAATGGTTGTAAACCTTGGCCTCCCTGTCGACCATTCCACTAACACTTTGGTTGTAAACCTTGGCCTCCCTGTCGACCATTCCACTAACACTTTGGTTGTAAACCTTGGCCTCCCTGTCGACCATTTCACTAACACTTTGGTTGTAAACCTTGGCCTCCCTGTCGACCATTTCACTAACACTTTGGTTGTAAACCTTGGCCTCCCTGTCGACCATTTCACTAACACTTTGGTTGTAAACCTTGGCCTCCCTGTTGGTCATTCCACTAACACTTTGGTTGTAAACCTTGGCCTCCCTGTTGGTCATTCCACTAACACTTTGGTTGTAAACCTTGGCCTCCCTGTTGGTCATTCCACTAACACTTTGGTTGTAAACCTTGGCCTCCCTGTTGGTCATTCCACTAACACTTTGGTTGTAAACCTTGGCCTCCCTGTTGACCATTTCACTAACACAATGGTTGTAAACATGTCATACGTTCCTCCTCGCAAACATGTCATACGTTCCTCCTCGCAAACATGTCATACGTTCCTCCTTGCAAACATGTCATACGTCACACTCCAGAAATAGCATATTGTGGTAAGTACTCTGCATTGATCATCCTCATAAGCATCATCATCATCATCATGTGCCATGTTGATAAGTGTGGACGGTCATGGTTCACCATCTAACACAATATCTTGGATGAGGTCTGTGTTGTTGTCTTGATTATGCCATGTAAGTAGTAGTAAGTAAAGGAAGTAGTAGTAAGTAGGAAGGTAAAGGGGCCGAAACATTAGTCGAGGGGGGGGGGCAGCTTCTGATGATCAGAAGCCTCAAGTCATGCTTGCTCCCTGGGGGAGGTTGTACCTACCTTTTACCTTATGGGACATTAGACATATGGTGCTGGTCACATGTTTATATACCAGTGGACACTGTGGGTGTGGTCAGTATACACCATTGGACACTGTGGGTGTGGTCAGTATACACCAGTGGACACTGGGTATGGCCAGTATACACCAGTGGACACTCTGAGTGTGGTCAGTATACACCAGTGGACACTGGGTGTGGTCAGTATACACCAGTGGACACTGGGTGTGGTCAGTATACACCAGTGGACACTCTGTGGGTGTGGTCAGTATACACCATTGGACCCTCTCTGGGTGTGGGGGTAAGTATACACCAGTGGACACTCTGTGGGTGTGGTCAGTATACATCAGTGGACACCTGTGTGGGTGTGGTCAGTATACATCAGTGGACACTGGGTGTGGTCAGTATACACCAGTGGACACTTGGTGTGGTCAGTATACACCAGTGGACACTGCGGGTGTGGTCAGTATACACCAGTGGACACTGTGGGTGTGTTCAGTATACACCAGTGGACACCTGTGTGGATGTGGTCAGTATACACCAGTGGACACTGGGTGTGGTCAGTATACACCAGTGGACACTGGGTGTGGTCAGTATACACCAGTGGACACTGTGTGGGTGTGGTCATTCACATGTTTATACACCAGTGGACTCTCTGTGGGGGTCAGTATTGCACCACCCACCTTTATGTCCCACGATATTTCCTGGTATTGGGCTGGGTCGGCCTGGTAGCTCAGGTCAATTAAAAAAAATCTGTCCTGATGCAATATTGAACCCATGGCCACTGAGACAGCAGGTGAGCATCTCCATGTGGCCATGACATTCAGGTATTTTTCTCTTTGTCTACCCTATGCTGTTTTATTGACATGCAGTTGAAAATCTGGTCTGTTTTGTCTTTCTGTCTTCCTGCTGCCTCTGGTATGCCTTTTAGCTTGTGGTTACAAGGACTTAAATAATGCCAACCTGGCGACTGCCAGCATTATATTGTCCTTTATTACACATGCAGATTTAATCTTCAAATTCTTCTTCTTTCCAACGCTTAAATGTCTATAACTGCAATGTTGTCTTTCATATGAATTTAACTGACTTTTTTAGTTCTTCCAGTAGTCCATATAATTTATATTCCACTGTTGTCTCTCTAGGCCAGAAGGTTTGTCTAGATATGTTGTATTTTGGGCAGTCTTGGGAATATGTCATCTGCTGCCTGCGATGCCAATCCACATGTGCACATGGCTCCCCGGGAAGGTTAACCCGGTCAACAAATGCCCGCAGAAGTCGGATGTGTCGGCCTAACGGCGCAAGAACGCAGCTCTGCTGTAAACAGGCACAATGCAGTCACGTCCGGAAAAAAAAGTCCGGATGAACGCGGCAGAAGAAGAATGTGCACATGGCTGATTTGCCAATCTTGAATTGTGTATACATGTGGTTGCATAATCTATTGTGTCCTGTTCTGAGGTGCAGAATAATGACTTGTTGTGGTCTGTCTTCTTATATTGCACACCTCTTTCTATCCTATTATCCCATTCCGTTCACTATGTCCAAACTAGATATATATTTTAGACAAGGGTGATAAAAAGATTTTATATTCTATATGTTTCACTTCTGTAATGTTGGAGTAGTGGTTTATTGTGTATGCGTGCCTGTGAGGGAGGGAGGGAGGGAGAGGAGAGCCAGAGAGAGCGCGATGTTTGCCTATCAAACAAGGTGCAAGCAGTTTAAAAAAAGTTAGTTGCATGTCCTTTATAGGACATCACAGTCAACTGTCAGCAACCGATGTTTCAGGCATCACAGGATTACTTCTCTCGCACCACACAAGGAACTTGCAAGTCGTGTGAGAGGAAATGGATGATACATTTTATTTGCCGTTGGCTCTTTACATTTACAAAACAGTCGCTATCAAATCACACACAAAGCCACAGAATTGCCTATCACTAGTTTCCTAAGCCTATTGCTAATCTCTATCTACTTGGCTACAGAAACCCCTATCGACACTAAACGGTGCGCTCGCTAAGAAGTCCCCAGTCTGATTCTTCTCGCGTGGCTACACAGCACGCGGAAGGACCTTGTGCGTCCTTCGGCTTTTTGCGTGCTGTCACACTCAGCACGCTTATAGCAGCCGTCTCCTATTGAGTGGCAATCCACTTCTCTGTGGCTATCACGTAGGCGTGATTCTGCCGTGACCAGACTACCAACTATCTGGTCGACGCCTCCGTGTCTCATGAGAGAACTAGTTAATAGTCCCCCATCCTATCACCTACCCTGCCCTCATACCGGGGCACTGTGTTACCTCTGATCTACTTGAGGTTGACCACTCTTCCCGGTGGTCTTCTATCTTGAGGCAGACCTCAGACCTTTATACTTCAGTCTTTGACACACACCCTCCCCTCCTGTGTTGCGTCACCAACTTTGACTCCTTGGTTGTGACGCAAGAGGTTTCTAAAAAATTAGTGTATCTAAATTTTGTCAAAGACTGCTGATAACCTGGCTTTGGGTAATTCAATAGACTTCTACTGACTATTGTCACAATGTAGTATCACTTTACTTGGCTACTGGCAATCGCCACAAACTTGTCTGGTTGGCGTGAGCCCTGTTCTCAATCGCAATATTATATTAATTAGAGGTATGTCTGAACCGGACCATTGTCTTATAAGACCTGCCCTCAAATAGTAAATTAACTCACTACCCATACAAAGTTGACTTTCTTAGGGTCAACACATGAATTGCTTCATGTCCCCCATATAATATTAAACAACCAGTACACAAGCTGTGTGCGACAGGCTTTACCTATCTCGCTTCCACGTGTAAAGTTATCTTTCACTGTTAAGTTAGTGTTTCGTTGTCTATTGTGTCCCCTGACCCGGAGTTATCTCCCTTTGATCTACCGAAAATGTATGCAATTTACATGTTAGTTTTCCTGTATGTTTGCGTGTTTGGATCTAACTAATAGTATAATCTAACTTCTAACATGTGTGTTTATTTATAATATGTATGTATGTTAGTTTTCAAGTGCCATAATTCGGTTAAATGTGGCCACAAACCAGTGTATAACACTAATTCGTGACTACGTTTCCGTCTTATGAGACTTAAAATACTTTCTCTAAGATCTACACTAAGCTATACACAACACATTCAACACAACACACTTTCAACATTGAAAGCAAACATTTGACGTAGACAAAAAATAAAAAAAATCGCGTTGAGCGGCAGAAAAAAAAATTCCGCTGACTGATCTCACTCTCTCTTGTATATTTTACGTATGCTCTCACTTTTACACTTCTGTCACACATCTTTTACCTTCACAATTATTTAAAAACCTTGGAGTGACACTGTACACGTTTGGCTCAGTTTGAGAAAGTTGAGCTTCATGACTGTGCGTAAATTGCTGCACGAGTCATGTATTTACAACATATTTACATGTAAGAAAAAGGGTTGATGGTTTGTACCCTGATATTATTAACTACTATATTCTACTGAAATAATACTCTAAATACTGAAATACTAATACTAGTTCTATAAATATGTATTTAATGTGTTACCTACTTTAATCTAATTTAAGGGAAGTAATCTAACTATTTAAAATGAAATTGATGTGAGATGAGTTATGTACCTAACTAAAATAGGTAATGTGAAATGTAATAAATTATGTCCCTTTCTAACATGGGTAATGTGAAATGTAATAAATCATGTCCCTTTCTAACATAGGGATTTGTGAAATATAACAAAATTATGAATAATGTTTTTAAATGAAAAAAAATATATGATTGATATATTTACTCTAAATGGTGTAAATGAAGTAGGTTTATTTGTATAATTCTTTTATCCTATCCGGTGTAAATTAATCATAATATTAAATGAACAAGTTTGTTAAATGGACTGGTTCATTAAGATGGCATGAACTCTAGTGAAATGAACCGAAGTGAAATGTAACAAACTAAATGGTACTATTACTATCTAAACTTTTTATCCTAGTTTATAATTAGATGTTATTACGTTTAAATTACTATCCTCATCTACTTTTAAGCTAAGTAAATGGGTAAATTAATGATCTATCTAACTACTAAAAAAAATGAAAACTATTATATTTCCTAAATCTAAATGTATCTTAGAGTGACCTAATCTAACTATAATTTATCACTATATTAAAACGTTATAATACATATCACAATGAGTTTATATATACATGGTATTTAAATACCTCAGGTTATTCGTTGCCCTCATGTTTAGAAATTGCTTTCATTGGCATAGTATATATCCACAATTGTCCTGGGTATATTAAATACATTACACAGTCATACTTGTGTCCTATGGGTATTGCACCTGTAGAGTTTGCTGGTGTCGTAGACAAGTATCTTCGTGTCTATTATTTATGTACTGTTCTGACACTGTTTTTCCCTGCTCACCACAGATGATTCACCGGAACACATATGGAGCTTAGTATGTAACGAGCTGTCTTAGTTCATACGGTGATATACTTGTTCACAGAGTACAGTTCTTATTTTGATGTCTACGCACACATAGTAGTTCACTGTTCTTAGTACCTGGCTCAGAACATAATGTCTATGTATTTGTAAAATATTTCATATAGAATATTCTAATGTACTAATTTAACCTCTCTTACTCTACACTCTCATGTGGGATATCTGGTATTTCTACCTCAGATGGTCTACTAAGGGTATCTGCCAGAATGTTGTCCTTACCCTTAATATGCTCTATACTAAAAGTATAATTTTGTAGTATTAACGACCACCTGTAAATACGGTCATTCCGATGCACACCACTCTGTATGACCGTAATTGGGGAGTTGTCTGTCTGGACAACGAAGTGAACACCCGCTAGAAATCGATGCAGCTTCCTCACCGCATAGATGACGCTTAGGGCTTCCAACTCTGATATGGAATATCTGGACTCAGCAGGTGTGATCTTGCGGCTCACGTAGCAAATCGGATGGAAGATGCCATCATAAAACTGGCCTAATACTGCAGCGATGGAGATCCTGCTGGCATCTGTCCTAAGATAATAAACGAGCCTAGGATTAGGCAAGCGGAGGATTGGTACATTACTAAAAAGGGTTTTCAATTTTGACAATGCAGAAATTAATAATGCATCTTTGACATCTAATTTTACAGATGCTTTTAAAACATTTGAAAATACACTTGTAATTTCCGCTAAGTTTGGTATAAACTTGCTATAGTAATTTACTAAACCCAAAAGGCTTCTGACCTGCTTCTTTGTCGTAGGCATGGTCAGGTTCATAATTTTGGTAATAATTCTATTGTCAGTTTTTAGTTGACCTTGTGAAATGACATGACCCAAAAAATCAATTTCTTGTAGGCCCAATTCAACTTTGCTCGGTTTGACAGTGAGACCGAAGAGTCGCAACCTATCGAAGACATGTCTTAGTTTCAGTAAGTGTGTTGTCCAGTCATCTGTATGGACACATATATCATCTATATAAGTCACTGTATTCGTCACTCCATGAAGTAGATCTCTAGTTAAGCGTACAAAAGTGGCAGGAGCGTTTCGAAGTCCGAAAGGAAGAAAACGCCACTCGTAAAGTCCTAAAGGTGTTGAAAAAGCGGTAAGATGAATGGATTGAGTCTGCATAGGGACCTGCCAATATCCCTTAGTAAGATCTAATTTAGAAAAGATTTTGGAGGTGGACATGTCAAGAATAAGATCTTCGCAGGAAGGAATTGGTTCTGCGTCGATCTTAGTGACGTTGTTGAGCTTTCTATAGTCCACACAGAGACGAATTGTGGAGTCTTTTTTCTTAACTAGGACGATTGGAAAGGAGTACTCAGATGTAGATTTCTGGATGATCCCACTAGCTTCTAAATTAAGAATTTCCTTATTTAGATTTTCTCTATAGCTGAGTGGGATAGAGTACGGCCTGCATTTTATAGGCTTAGAGTCCGAAAGAAGAATGGAGTGCTCGATTCTGTCCGTCCTACCTGGAATGTCAGAAAATATGTCTTTATACTCCGTCACTAATTCTATTAATTGTCGTCGTTGAACGTCTGTTAGTCCCTGTTCTATCCGTATGCTATCTAATGTCGCAGTCTTGTCTACAATAGGAACAGGTAGTTCCATTCCGTCGTCGTCTACCTGATTCAGTACGGTAGTGGTGCTAAGTGCGTTTTCTGTAATCTCGCTAAGTGTATGCATCTCGTCGGATTTGCCAGTCTTGCTAACTAGTGTAGTTGCGTTGTGTATGTCTGTCGTCTCATCACTAGGTGTGGGTGCACTGTGTTCGTCTGTCTCTACTTCTGTCTCGTGTCATGAAAAGTAGGGTTTCAACATGTTGACATGAAATATCTTTAAGTGTCCGTTTATTGATATTTCATAGTCGACATCTGAAATTTTTCGTACCACCTTGAATGGCCCTTGCCATGAGGTCAATAATAAATTTCGTTTGTCTGGAAGTAACAAAAGTATGTCTTGATCTGGTTCAAGATCAATTGTTCTCGCACCTTTGTTTGCGTATTGGCGGTAGATTTGACCCTTTCTCTCCAAAGCTGCCTTCGCTATGATACACGATTTCATGATTTTATCTCGTGTTTCTGTCACCATTTCATAAGGTGTTTTTGGGGTTGGAATTTTAATGGAATTAGTTATTACCTGATGATAAATGGTTAGGGGTCCATGTGGGTTAGCCCCGTATACTAATTCAAACGGTGAGAAACCCGTGCTTGAATGGGGAATCTCCCGATAGGCGAACAGCACTGTTGGTACCAGTGTATCCCATTCGGCTGGGTTTTCTGCTGTTACCTTAGCCAGCATATGCTTAAGATCTCCGTTAATTTTCTCTACTATACCATTGCTGGCTGGATGGTACGCTGTGGTAAAATGCTGTTTAATCCCTAACATTTTTGTAAGGGCTTGCGTTGCAGCCGATATGAATTGAGTTCCACGATCGGATAAGATGGTACGTGGAAATCCGAATCGTGAGAACAGGTGTAGAAATACATTGGCAACATCTTTGGAGGTGATGTATTTCAAAGCTACTGCCTCAACCCACCTTGAACATAGGTCGACCATTGTTAATATGAAGCGATTTCCTTTGCTGGACACCTGATTCAGGGGTCCAACAATATCTACCGCCACACTCTCAAATGGCCTAGAAGCCAGTGTAGAAGGTTGTACTTCAGCTGTAGGATGTTTACCCTTACGTACTAGTTGTTGACAGACATTACAAGAACGACAAAATAATTTTATATCATTACAAAAACCTGGCCAATAAAAATGAGCCTGAATTCTGGCCCTGGTTTTGTCATATGCAAGGTGACCAGCAAACGGTGACTCATGTGCAATCTTTAGCACAGTTAAGCGTTGTTGTACAGGTAACACCGTTTGCTGAATCTCATGGTTACCAGTTGTATAATACCTAGTAAGAATACCATTACTAAGTCTAAAGAACCATGATGCGTTTTTTTGTCACTTTGGCTTTTTCTTTCAATAATTTAAAATATGGAGACACACTAGGATCAGCTTTCTGCTGTTCTATAAATTTTTGTCTGGTGGTATCGTCCGTGCTAGTTGGTGATAGCAACAGTAATCTCTCATCTTGTAGTGTGTCTTGATGTTTCATAGCGTCTGCTCTGGTTGTTGCATTAGCTGCATTTAATTTTTCCCATGCAGCTATTTCATCGCTAGTACATTGTTTCAATTGGGGTAAGCAACCCAAAATTAAATCAGTACAAGGGTTGTCAAGTATTGCACAAGTAAAGGTACCAGAAAGGAAAGGAGTGTTAATACGGGCTTTGGCCAAAGGGTACATTTCAATGTTACCCGAAAAGGTTCGGCATTTGACAGAGTCACCTGTATAATCACTTGGATTCACCAGTTCCTTTCTAAGACCAATAAGGGTGCTGCCGCTGTCCAGCAAACATTGGCATGGTCTGTCGTTGACCATTGCATTGTGGAACACCAAATTGCCTCTGGAGGCTAATGCTGCATTTACACTCTCAGTTGAGAATGGTACTGTATGTCCACATTCTAATTTTCCGTCTGCATGAAATTGGTGACATCGCTCACAACTGTCAAAGCTCAATATATCGTTCACACAACACACATCTTCAGATTGGTTAAAAGGTAATTCATTTTCAACTTCACACTCAGTCTCACTACCATTATCAGAAGATGTATCAATCAAAATAGCATTGTTGGCTTTCATGCGTTGGCGCCCCATGCACTTATTTGAATAATGGCCGTAGCTGGAACAGAAGAAGCATTTGACTGCACGCCTGTATGCAGTTCTTTTGTTTTGTTGCTTCTTAATGACATTTTCAAGATGTGCCGGATAGTTAGGCGATTTATCACACATAGAATAAGTGTCATGCAAAAGTTGACAGTAAATACATTTCGACACTTTTTTATCTTTCTTGTCGACTCTATGAAATGGTTTTCTATTACTCTGATAGTTTTTAGGTTGGTCCTTTACAAAATAAACTATTTCAGAGTCGCTATTTGATGTCTTAAAAATATCTCTATTTGAGGAAAAATATGCAGAGCCTTTCTTTTCAAATTGTTCTATGGTCTCAATGTCTGACTGCTGCAGGAATTTAGCAAAAGGAGATGGTATGGTGGATATGACTTTATCCATGGCTATTAGATTTTTAAGTCTGTCAAAGTCTTTTCCTATGTTAGCCGCATTAAGCCACCTATTTAGTACACTTTGGACATTTGAGATGTAATCAATGAAAGTCTCACTAGGTTTTGGTTTTAAATTTGAGAACTGAACCTGATACCCTGGGGCATCAAGTAAAAAGTGTTGCATTATTCTATCATGGATGTACTGATAGTTAGATCTAAGATCAGTTGGTATTGATTCTATCACTTTAAGGGGCTCACCACTCAGGTTCTTCATATAAATCATAGCCCACATCTCTATTGGAACTTGGTGATATTTAAACTGATACTCGACATTTTCTGTCCAGGCTGATATGGAATCTTCTTTACAGAATGGTTTAATAATATTCTTGTATTTATTGAACTTATTTTCTTCTTGTTGGCTTTTTAATTTAGTAGCAGAGATCTCTACGTGTGAGTCTACATCCATACCTTTCATCTTTAACTGTGTTTCTGATTTCACTTGTATTTGTTTTTCCTTAACTCTTGCCATTTCATCTATCTCTTTTTGCTTTAGTTCTTTCTCCTGATCTAACTGCTTTTGTTTTAAATCTAATTCCTTCTGTTTAATTTCCTTATCATGTTCTAACTGCTTTTGTTTAATTTCTAATTCTTTTTGTTTTGTAATCTCAGCTAGTTCTGCAATCTCCTTTTGGTGTTGTCTTTCTCGTGCGCGTTCATCTCTCTCCGCATCTTTTGCTTCTTTAAATTTTTGATCAGCATATTGTTCTAGCTCCTTTCCTGTGTATTGTAACTCTTTACCTGCTTTTATGAAATCAGCTAAAGTAGCCATGTTGTTGGGTAATTAGCTAGCGTTACCAGGCACTGACCTCTTTAAGCACTTATTTATCTTAGATATGTTATGTTTCTTAATCTCTGAGTACTAACAATTGTACTCTTAGTTTATAACCCGGAAAAGAGATGCATTATTAATCACATTGCATGCCAAATACGTTGAGTATACTCATCTTAATGTTCCAGAAAATCAGGGACAATTGTTTGGCAACTCAGGTCTAATCGTTTGGCACTGCGGCATACACACGAGTTACTTTTCTATTCGGCTGTTGTTCACCCTGGTTCACAAGAGCAGCAACAATTAACAAATTGCAAACGATATATTACTTTCGACAAATTGGTACGATCACAATGACATGCCCCCAGACAATTACAATGTAAATTAATTAATATTAAATGTCAATGTCCTGTCTTCGTTCTAACGTTTTATGCCTTTCGTTCCTACTCTAGTTTAATCTATGGAAGTGTTGTGCAGACCAAGTCTAATTTGCATAGCCAGAAAGTAGTGCCATCGCGCCGGTAAACAAATAGAAAAAGTACGAAAAAAAATTCAATAACTGCTTTGAAATCAATATAAATATAATAATAATGTTTAAATAAATAAATATATTCATTCACTAACTTAAATAAACAAATAATAGTTAATATAAAGCACAGATTCAGGCGGGCAGCAGCTTGGCGATTCGTAAACAATCCGATGCTGATTGCAAATGGCGTAAAACAACTGTTTGTCAGTCGCAATACGTCAGAGGCGCAGCGCTATTTTTAGCTTTCAAAAATCGATAATGTTGCCGGCAGGTGTATCGCTCCGCCATGAATCATTCTTGATAATTATTCATAAACAAATAAGTAATTACATAAATAAATGAAAGAAAACCATAATATCAATACTTACAACTTCGAAGAACACATGAATATAAGTACATAATATTTCATTAAACACAAATAAACATTATTTTGTCACGATAGGCACAGCTCAGCTCGCAACTTGTTCTAGTCTGCACACGTCATCAGTCACTGACACAAATTAAACCTTGTAATTCACTACTAGCAACCTTAGTCTAGAGCCGTGGGTGAGTGTAATAGCTTGAACATTTGTCCAAGCCACACTTCTGACACCACTTTAATCCTCGCCTGTCAGCAACCGATGTTTCAGGCATCACAGGATTACTTCTCTCGCACCACACAAGGAACTTGCAAGTCGTGTGAGAGGAAATGGATGATACATTTTATTTGCCGTTGGCTCTTTACATTTACAAAACAGTCGCTATCAAATCACACACAAAGCCACAGAATTGCCTATCACTAGTTTCCTAAGCCTATTGCTAATCTCTATCTACTTGGCTACAGAAACCCCTATCGACACTAAACGGTGCGCTCGCTAAGAAGTCGGTCCCCAGTCTGATTCTTCTCCTCGCGTGGCTACACAGCACGCGGAAGGACCTTGTGCGTCCTTCGGCTTTTTGCGTGCTGTCACACTCAGCACGCTTATAGCAGCCGTCTCCTATTGAGTGGCAATCCACTTCTCTGTGGCTATCACGTAGGCGTGATTCTGCCGTGACCAGACTACCAACTATCTGGTCGACGCCTCCGTGTCTCATGAGAGAACTAGTTAATAGTCCCCCTTCCTATCACCTACCCTGCCCTCATACCGGGGCACTGTGTTACCTCTGATCTACTTGAGGTTGACCACTCTTCCCGGTGGTCTTCTATCTTGAGGCAGACCTCAGACCTTTATACTTCAGTCTTTGACATCAACCCCAGCATTTTTTGACTGATTCCTTGGCAAGTTTACGTTCAGTAATTTGCTTTCTGAACCACCGGCACTCATATGATTTTATAAAAAACCAATGCAATGCGGTCTGCTGTCAAATCATTGTAAACCTCTGTCTCGCTTGACAAATGTTGGTCATTCCACTAACACTTTGGTTGTAAACCTTGGCCTCCCTGTTGGTCATTCCACTAACACTTTGGTTGTAAACCTTGGCCTCCCTGTTGGTCATTCCACTAACACTTTGGTTGTAAACCTTGGCCTCCCTGTTGGTCATTCCACTAACACTTTGGTTGTAAACCTTGGCCTCCCTGTCGACCATTCCACTAACACTTTGGTTGTAAACCTTGGCCTCCCTGTTGGTCATTCCACTAACACTTTGGTTGTAAACCTTGGCCTCCCTGTCGACCATTCCACTAACACTTTGGTTGTAAACCTTGGCCTCCCTGTTAATCATTCCACTAACACTTTGGTTGTAAACCTTGGCCTCCCTGTTGGTCATTCCACTAACACTTTGGTTGTAAACCTTGGCCTCCCTGTCGACCATTCCACTAACACTTTGGTTGTAAACCTTGGCCTCCCTGTCGACCATTCCACTAACACTTTGGTTGTAAACCTTGGCCTCCCTGTTGGTCATTCCACTAACACTTTGGTTGTAAACCTTGGCCTCCCTGTTGGTCATTCCACTAACACTTTGGTTGTAAACCTTGGCCTCCCTGTTGGTCATTCCACTAACACTTTGGTTGTAAACCTTGGCCTCCCTGTTGACCATTTCACTAACACAATGGTTGTAAACATGTCATACGTTCCTCCTCGAAAACATGTCATACGTTCCTCCTCGAAAACATGTCATACGTTCCTCCTCGCAAACATGTCATACGTTCCTCCTCGCAAACATGTCATACGTTCCTCCTCACAAACATGTCATACGTTCCTCCTTGCAAACATGTCATATGTTCCTCCTCGCAAACATGTCATACATTCCTCCTTGCAAACATGTCATACGTTCCTCCTTGCAAACATGTCGTACGTTCCTCCTTGCAAACAATTAAAAAAGTTCTGTAACTTGCTATAGGTATGTGAAATGTTAGATCCATTATATTTTTTAGCCCTGAGTGCATGGAATAACGGGTGTCAGTCTTTCCCTCCCATAGCAAATGATGAAAGTTGAGATTGAACCCTTGTCGGACTATTCGTACCATTGTTGGTTGAACACGCTAATCATTACACCAACACACCCATTCCTCTTGTACTAGAACCACACTGAAATCCTGGCCTATGTAAGTTAATGATCAATGATATCTTTCTTTCAGGTGACACAATCTTTGATATCTTCACAAATCCACCAAACCCAGACATTCTGAAAGTCAAGCTTCTTATTACAGAAGCAACGTACTTAGATGATCATATTGGTATGGTGTTTTTACCTGCATTTTTTATGTTTATGGTATTTTATCTAGTGTTGATATTTTATTTAATGTCTATGGGATTTTATTTAGTGTTTATGATACCTTATGTAGTGTTTATGATAATTTATTTAGTGTTTATGATACCTTATGTAGTGTTTATGATAATTTATTTAGTGTTTATGATACCTTATTTAGTGTTTATGATACCTTATGTAATGTTTATGATAATTTATTTAGTGTTTATGATACCTTATGTAGTGTTTATGATAATTTATTTAGTGTTTATGATACCTTATGTAGTGTTTAAGATACTTTATTTAGTTTAATGAATTTGAATATTTGTGAATTTGAATAAAGAATACACAGACAATATATTGCACTATTTATTGCCTGGCATAGTTTGCTGTATCTTGTCAGGTGTATACGACAGAAAAAATAACATTCCACATATAACTAAGAAGAGTAATGCATCCTTTCAGACTATTAAACAAAACACATTATCAAATGTTTTAACTTCACCACGGTAATTTGAAAGAGACTTTCATTTGTCGAACTGCTTTCTGTAATATTCCCCCATGAGATACAGCGAAATATGCCGGGCAATATATTGTTTGTGTTTTCCGTATTCAGATTCACAACGAGAAAATGTTGTTTTAAATTTTATTGAGTGTTTATGGTACTTTATTTAGTGTTCATGATCCCTTGTTTATGGTACTTAATGTTTATGGTTTTACCTGATGGCAAGGGACACTGGTAATAAGGAAAGCTAATCCACAAGCAAAAGCCATTCCAGTGCACTATAGGTGGTAGCATGTGTATGGACTACGCTTGAGTTCAAAGCAAGTGACCGCCAAAATAAAACATTGTGGGCAAATAATGGCTTTTGTCCTGGGCATGCAGGTCTACAGGATAATGAACAGGCAGATAGACTGGCTTCTGTTGCCCCTCTGAGCATAGATCTAGTGTATAATAAAGGTAATGTGGTGAAGGCTCTCTGGGACCAGGTAGAGTGCAGTTGCCTTGAATTCAGTATGTCTTAGTTAGTCGCGGTTCCAACTTAACGGCAAGGGGTCGCCCCATTATACTCCCTTCCTGTGCCAGTGAATATCACACAAAACGCTCCTCACTGCCCCATGTGAAAAGTAGAACAGATAGAAGTCTTGACAAACCAACAGCCCACACAAGTATACTGTGCATAATGCAGCCGTCAGAATGTCAATATACAGGTACGCCACAAAAAATACAGTTCATTATCAGTGGAAGCGGCAGTCACTAGAAAACCAGCAGCCACACATTACTAAGACAAATGAGTTAGTTCAGCGACTGGCTGGCCGCCATTTGTCTGAACATGCAGTGCATGCTACAAACAACCACAGCGTGAGTCTTCAGATATACTAATCCAATGATGATGATGCTTAGGTTACGACAATCTTAGTTATCGTTACTGGCTGCCTGTTGTTTTTCCTTAACAGAGAAATATCTGGAGCTTACGGATATCATTTATCATTGTGAATAACATACTTCCATGAAGCAATTTCAATAACACTTTAAAATCACAATTTTCTTTGTTTATTTTAGGTAAAAACATGGTACAGAAAGCCAGGGATTTTGGCCATACGCATCTGCAGGAAATTACACAAAATGCAAAGCTTTTCAAGGACGTGGGACACATTATTTTGGTCCACTTTTCTAATAAATACTCAGCTAGATACGTTCATGACTGTTTACTTCAAAAGTTGCCTCTGGAGTTGAGAGACAAGGTGACACCGGCCGTGGTAGCTAAATCTACATTTCCGACAAACTTATCTTAGTATGAGTTTTCTGCTGTTGCATTGTTTGATATTTGATCCTAGATCCGGGATAGAGGTTCGTAGTTTCACGGGAGTATATTTGTGGTTAATGGTCAATGAAGAATTGATGTAAAAGATGGATATAGGGTATTTGTTATAAAGGCATATATCCATTCATAATGAGTAATTATCATATTTCGTGGGTAGGCGGATTGTTTTAGTATCATAGCATGTTGTTTTAGTATCATAGCATGGATATAAGTGATGTTTCATGGGGGGTATTCAAGGCTAGTAAAGAATTGGCAGTATATCATAGATATAGGTTATTTGTTTTATAGAATGAAGAATTGGCATTATAGCGCAGATATAGATTATTTGTTTTACAGAATGAAGAATTGGCATTATAGCACATATATATGGTTATTTGTTTTACAGAATGAAGAATTGGCATTATAGCGCAAATATATGGTTATTTGTTTTACAGAATGAAGAATTGGCATTATAGCACATATATAGGTTATTTGTTTTACAGAATGAAGAATTGGCATTATAGCACAGATATAGGTTATTTGCTGGCTCTGTGGGAAAAGGGTTATGGACACAATTCGTAATCCCGCATACCACCTTCGAAACACAGCTGCGGGAGATTTTGCAAAGTGCCATGAGTGGTGGTCATTCAGAAAGTAATGACAAACTTATTAACGTATACTTGCCAAGAAATTACAAACAGCCAAAAATGCTGGGGTTGACTGCAAAATCCTTTAAAGGATATGCAACTAACTTTTAAATAGATTATTTTTGACAGAATGAAGAATTGGCATTATAGCACAGATATACATTATTTGTTTTGTGGAATGAAGAATTGTCATTATAGCACAGATATAGGTTATTTGTTTCACGGAATGAAGAATTGACATAGCAAGGATATAGATTATTTGTTTCACAGAATGAAGAATTGACATTATAGCACAGATAAAATTGTTTCACAGAATGAATAGGTCTAGTAGTTGACAATTCATGTCCAGTAGTAGACAATAAATGTCCAGTAGTAAATACACGTGCTGCTGTAGACATTACATGTCCAGTAGTAGATATTACATGTCCAGTAGTAGACAGTACATATCCAAAAGTACAAAATACATGTCCAGTTGTAGACATTACATGTCCAGTAACTGTGAAGATTATTTCAGTGTAAATATCATACGCCTTTTTATTTCAGTTGTAAATCTCCACATATATCAGTTGAAATTCTCCATTACTTCAACTTAATTAAACAAGTTCCCAAAATTACTTCTGTTGCAGCGTCACCAATTTCATTCTGTGTGCCATCTAGCAGATGAAATAAAGCATGTTTGATTCAAGTCTGTAACTGTTAAAAGCTTTCATGGTTGACCTAGTGTTTGGCACAAAGCTGACATGTTTCAGTCTGCAATTACCAAACGTCTACACCTTCAGATGACATATTTTCTGGAGGTCAACATGGCAGAATGGATAAGAACACTAGCTCTTAAACTTCCAGTGTGCGGATGGCGAGTCAGTGGGTTCAACCCCTACACCAGTCAATTGGACAAAATGCTGACTTCTCGTCCTTGACTTGGGGATGTAAATGACAAGTACCTCAGAAGTCGAAGTGGGTTCGCCTGATAACAGAGGACACTGGTAATAGGGAAAGCTAGCTCACATGCAAAAGTACTGGATTATGTTCTGTTCAAAGTGAACAAACATACAAAAAAAAACAAACATTGTATATATCATCCTCAGCATTTCACATGCTTACAGTAGTTCCCAAGAGATGGCCTTAATCTTCTTTTTAATTTGACATCTCCGAGCTTTGGTTCAGTATGGTTTGTTTAGTATTACCATTTTTGCACACAGGCATCTCCAAAAGTGCTGCAGTCTCCTCCCATAAATCACACAAAGGAAATCTTAGTTTAGTGCACAAACTCCACGGCACTCACAGAATGTTATGGAATTGTCAGTCAGCAAATTTCAGAGTTCCTCATTTTATCTGAATTAAATATTTTTAATGTTTTATTCAACTTATAAACGTCATTAAACAATGTATAGTTTCTTAACAAACATCGCTTTTTGTTGTCAGTTGAGCAGCCTAGTTTTGGAAAGTCAAAAGCTGCAGCAGAATGTGATGATGTGCCATTGTGCAAGCCAGTTATGTTGCATCGTTTCGTTTAGCCAGTAGCCTAGTACATTTGCTTCAATAGACATTTCTTTCAGGCTTGCCTGCAAATTTGACAGAGCAATTATTTTTGCCTACACCCGCTCCATTTGAGGACAAATTGTGGGGACGTCAACAAGCTGAACTAACTTGCTGTGTAGGACAGAGTGGTAGGGGTCTCCAGCCTGTGGATTTAAGGCCCTCTGACTAGTGTAGTTGCCACAAACTGTTCGGGTTGGGTTTTTTGTTTTGTTCTTGCCCCTGCCAAGAAAAATATCCAGCACCGTACCGAGAATTTGACTGGTCACTTGACCAGATGCTCCTCTTCTCATGAAAGTTCTGAGATAAATGCTATCACTCGACCAGATGCTGCTCTTCTTATGAAAGCTCTGAGAAAAGTGCTATCACTCAACCAATGCTCTTCTCATGAAAGCTCTGAGGAAAGTGCTATCACTCGACCGGATGCTTCTCTTCTCATGAAAGCTCTGAGAAAAGTGTTATCACTTGATCAGGAATGATCAAACCAGAGCTGTAAAGCAGCAATGTCTGCTATCAACCTACCCTGGGGATAGTTCTGATGATAACACACCAGGGTAAAGATGCTAACATTCCACTACCTCTGAAATCGGAGTGGGTTCACTGATGTCGGTGGACACTGGTGATAGTGAAGCTGGCCCACACACAGAAACCAGTTCACTATGGACTATGCTTGAGTTCAAAATGATCGAATGAAAACTAAAATCCGTTATCACACATTTATTCATTTAGTAGCGTGTCCTTTGCAGAACTTCACTTCCATAACAACCGCCCGGAAAACTTCTCGGTCATAAGCCAGATGTCTCACATCCGATACACCCATCTGGAGATCATCTGCCTCATTCTGCACCCTTCTTCTCTTTGACTTTCCTCTTCTTCTCTTCCCGGGCACATACTCCTCCATGATTGTTCTCCATAAACTTTCATGACTTTTCAAGTGACCAAAATATTTCAATTTTCTTTGTTTTATCGTCTTTAGTAGGCAACCTTCTTTAATATTCAGTTCTTGTCACAACAGATCACTCTGAACCACTTCTTTGAGAACTGAAGTCTGAATAAGAATAAAGACTATGACTAATGTGAATATGACGCAGAAGCTGAACGAAAGGGGAAAAAAAAACAATAATAAAACATAGGCACAGGCAAACGTTTCAACCTTTATCAACAAACAAGAAAAACAAAACGATCATTTCATCTCATCAGGTTCCTCTTGTACCTTGCTGTGTCGAGGTAAAGTTTAAATAGAGGGAGAGTGCTCGCTTATGGGCTTCATGTTAAATGAACAATAAAAACGTAAAATAAAGTGTGACTTTTTCCCGGCATTCGTGAAGTCGTTTGATCAACAAAACTAGGACCTTCTTCTATACCACTTTGAGGACTGCTGGTTCAAGGCCTAGATTTTCCATGTACTTGGTACAGAATAGATAAAACACGTACTGTCACAGATTCCATGTTGTGAGCCAGCAGATTACAGATTTTGTTTTAAAAAATATATAATTATAGTCACGTCTGGGGAAGTGACAAATGGAGGTTCGTGTTTGCAGGAACTTAGCTTTTTTCATGTGTTGTGTCAAGATTACGTAAACAGTCACGTCTTAGGAAGCGACAAATGGGTTCATGTTTTTAGGAATTTAGCTTTTTTATGTGTGCTGTCAAGTTTATGTAAATAAACATCTTAGGATGTGACAAATGGGTTCATGTTTGTAGGAACTTAGCTTTTTTATGTGTGTCAAATTTATGTAAACAGTCACATCTTGGGAAGTGACTTCTCTATTTCGTTCTTTTGAAATTAGTCTATGACTGCAATGTTGCCTTTCATATTAATGTAACTGTTGTGTTTAGTTATTGAGTTGAGTTGAGCTAAGAACCGACATCACTGCACTCAGGACATTCCCACACGAGCTCTGTCCATTTGTTAACAGCAAGTGAAGAGTCATACTGCCAATGGTTCCAAATGCCATCTGATTGAAAGCTATTCTGGTCCTCCCTCTGTTTTGAAATTCTTCCAGAACCCTTGCCGGTCCCCCGCCATATAATTTTCTCCACATACGGGTTCTGTCTGTTCCACCACTTTCTCCACCTGGTCCTACAATGTGCATGATAGTTCACTAAGTTGTCCATAGAGTTTATCTTCCACTGTTGTTTCTCTAGGTCATAAGGTTTGCCTTGATATGTCGTATTTTGGGCAGTCTTGGAGTATGTTATCAGCTGTCTGTGGCGCCAATTTATATGTGCACATGGCTGATTCCCCATGAATTTTGGGGAAGTGACAAATGGGTTCGTGTTTATAGGAACTTAGCTTAAGTGTGCTGCACGTCTTAGGAAGATTGAAATGATTTTCTCAATAAATAGGATCTTAGTCTGTGCATCTGCTGACAGTTTTCTGTTTTAACTTTATGGAATTAAAAGCAAGAAGAATTATTTCATTGCATTGGGATGCTTGCTTGCGTTCGCTGGCTGTGAACTCCAGGGTGAAGTCCTGTATGTCGGATGAAGACATTCTGTTGTCCAACATCAGTGTGATGTCATATCGGACTGAGGATTGCGTGAGTATCCATTGTCTCATGTCTGGCTTATTGGTGTGCAGACTGGTGGTTCCTCGCCGTGCAGGCAGATACTCTCTGACTTCAGAAGAATCAGCGATCCTACTACGTTAGCCAGGACCCCAAAGGGACCTGTTGCCCAGGACGCACGACCAGGACGTGTTAGTAGGTCTTGGCCAGTATAAAACCTGGCCCTGGTGCCTTGGAAACACCACTGCGCCCCTCATTGGGATCTCTCCCGTATAGTTTTCTCATCTTTCTGTTGAGGCGTCTGCTGAAAGCGCAGCACAAAGCACGAATTCCGTATCTCCAGCGTCAAATCCATGAGGTCTCCAGAAAAAAAAACCGCACAAGGGAACCGAATGAAGGTATTTTAGGCAGTAGATGACATTTGGCAGCTATTTGATAGTTGATGTTGGTTGCTTTCTGTATTCTCGTTTCTATTTCTCTAGATAGTCTCCTATCCTCTGTAAACACATTGCCCAGATTCTTGCACTGGTTACTTGTTTGAATGATTTTATATGTGTATTTACGCTATATAGCACTGGTGTTTGTCGAAATATGTGAAATATACGGCATATGATATTTACAAAGACCATCTTATTTTCGACGAGCATTTTGTCGGCTTGCTTTCCCAAGTCTTTGACTGTCCCCAATCTATCTACAAGGCAGCAGGTTTGTGTCTAATTTTGTCTGGTCCCTATTTTTTTGGTCTTTCGGACATGGAAGACCCTACCAGTAGCTGCGCTACTGCTGGGATAGTTCTTGGGGTCATTGGAACACTCAAGCCCTTGTACGATGGAGACACAATAATAGTGATACCCTGAAAGAACTCCAAATCTCAATCTTTTAGAAGTGCTGTTGTCATTTAGGGGTGGAGAGTTTCAATTCTGAGTAGGATACACACTTAGAAAACCTGAGGACAATTAAACTAGACACTCTCTTGTCTGGAACCCAACAGGCGAACGGAATAGCGGGAGCCCTAAAAAAACACATGAAGGAGAGAATTACAGACAAGGATGAAAAATATGGGGAGGGCATAGGGGGAGCTGCAGAAGATGGCAAAAGATAGAACGGCTTGGCGTGGGTTTGTTGAGGTCCTTTACCCTGATGAGTGTTAATGTGCGGAAGAAGAAGAAAAAGACCTTCAAATTCTGATGTGGTTACTATAGCTTTCAATATTTATACGAGGGTAGGTAAATAAGTACCCTGGTATTGTCAAACATGTCTTGTGATCTCTGCTCTCCGCTTCTACTTCTATGAGTTCCCCATCAATACCCATGATTTATTTCTCATGCTCAACTGATATTAAGTCAGGAGAGAACAGAACACCATAAATAACACACAATTATTGCGCACAAGATTCGTAAACTATGAAATTTAAACTTTTATTCTGACAATGTATGTACATATAAATGACGTCACATATGATCTTCATCTTGTATCGAAAATATATACATTGTAAATATGTACATTATGATGGTTTATGTGTGCAGTATCATCATAAAAATGGTCATCATCGTCTGATTAGTAGTCCGAAGACTGGTATAGAAGACAATTGTCCATGTTAGAGGTTAAACAGTACAATGAACCAACCCACAACACCAGCAAACAAGGGGTTAACAAGAGGCTCGACTTCACCGGATTGTATCCCGTATGACTCGGCCTGTTTCCACAGGCGTCCTGTCGAAAGTGTCACACAAAGCACAAACTCTATAGCTCCAGCGACGACCTCCAGGAGTCTCAGAGAAAACTGCACTTGTTGACCGAACGAAGTAGCCCGGAATCGAACCCAAAACCTTCAGACAGGGAGGCATGCGGTGTAATCACTTCACCACAGAGACTTCCAACAAACAAATTAAAGTAAATCTGTGAGAATATGCATCTGTTCAGTGGCAAAACACACACGTATAAAAACTCATGCGCTTTTATACATGATTCTAGATTTATCAAACGATAGACTTAAAAAAAAAAACATATTCATATATTGCAAACAAGTTAGAAAAAGGATTCTTGCTTGCCCGTTCTGACATATGGCCGAGTATCCTGGACCATTTAGGATCCCTCTTCTTTTTCAACTGCCCTTTATTCCACATTTGGGTACAGTCCTTCAAGTTGGTTGAAGTCTTCAACCAACGCGATTCCCCGACTTGCCAATTTGTCTTTATCGCTCATTGTTCACACCCCCAGGCTTGTAAAATCAAGGCATCGTAGGCTTCCTTCAGCCGCAGCCCAAAGTCGGACACACTGACCTGTGAGGTGCACAGCTAAGTGTGATAAATTTCCCCCCAAAGAGCAACGAAGAAGATCTCATCAGGAGGTATTCAGGAAACAACAAAAGACTACTACGGCCAACCCGAAAGATTTTTTTGTCGAAATATAATGCACTAGGCCAAAAGCCAGACGAAAAAAGTGCATTGTAATTTATTTGATGACAAAAAACGAAACATTGTAGTAGTCATTACCGGATCAAACCAGCCTATAATCCAAATATGGGGTCCTAAGAGTCTTACTAGAAGCATGAACACACAAGGTCCTACATTCACATGAATAACGCGGCCCCTTTATTCTTTGATGTTCTAACTTCCGAAATATCCATGTCGTTCTTTACTCCGTTTTCTTGTAACCTTCCGTAAATGACTGTTTGGTCCAAAAATGTCCCAAATCTCCAGTGTACATTATGCCAATTTGGCATCTCTTTGGTGGCTTGATAGATCGAAGCAGATCCCAATAAGACTGAGGAAGGGAGCTTTTGGGAGCGTTTTCTGCTCCCACATGTGAAACAGTGTAGTGGTGCTGTTTGCTTTTTACTTTTTTGTATTTCGTTGTTTATCTATCTGTGTTGTCCTGTCCTTGACAAAAATTCTGAGAATCGAAACGTCGGCCGTCCTGTGTGTCGTATTGTACGCTTTTGTGTGTATTTTATTTTATTATTCATTTTATATATTTATTGATTACTTCTGATTTTGGATTTTCACCTGTATTCCGGTATAGGATGGATCTCCTTGTAAGGTATGTGCGACGTGTTTGTGTTTAGTACGTTTCTTCTCGTAGGAACTTAATATACCCATTGGTTTCCAATTCATATCGTTATATCCTGCTGCAGCCGCTGCTTTTTCTTCTATTCCATAAATAATTTCACGAGCCTTATACGGTCCACGGGCCGATCGTTCCCCACATCTTGTCTAGTGTGAAGTTTAATCTATGCTCTGGTATCTACCACTAAGAGTGCCAAAATAATACATGTGAATTTACCCCCGATGCTATTTTAATAGCCTCAAGGGTTTCCCATAGAACTGAACAAAATGTTATACATGATTCTACATAGTCACAAATTTAACTCATCACTAAAGAACACAATAGGGCATTTTAAGGCAAAACAATTCCGTTGGAGAGTAACTGCAGCAATAGTGACTGGTAAAATGAAACATTGAAAGACAATAATCTCATATCACAGTTAAGGATATCTATGATTCAATACACAGATATTGCTTAGCAATATTCAACATTGATCAGTTATCAACCCCCCCCCCCCCCCTCTCTCTCTCTCTCTCTCCCTCTCTCTCTCTCTCTCTCTCTCTCTCTCTCTCTCTCTCTCTCTCTCTCTCTCTCTCTCTCTCTTATCCCTTCATGCCATTCTCTCTTTTTCTTTCTCAGACTTTTTCAACTGTAAGGAAATTCTTATATATACACACTTTTCAGGAATACGCTTAGCGGCATGGCACATGATAGCAAACTTGTCCATAAGCGGAAACCTGTCATGGTTCTGTCACGTGATAGGGCTATCACATTTTGTAGGCCAGATTGCACGGGGGAATAAGTGGCCAGTCTTTTCCGCTGTTGACTGGCAACGCACGCAGCCGTCGAACCGTAGTCCAATCACTGATGACATCATCAGCGTATCTCTCTATCAACTATACTAGCACACCCACCATGGCACGTGATGATGATGATTATATTCCTACAAGGCAGGTGGAGTGCTGTAATTCAGTTTGGTGAGATCATTTAACTGATCCAGTGCCAAACAAAAAAGTAGGTTTCGACTAAACATGGTGCACAATCAAATAAACGAGTATTATAATGTAAATTTTCGTTCACAGAACATTGAAATTGCTGAGGATACCGCAAAACGAAACAAATAACACTATTACGCTCGTATGGTGATATATCGTCCTTCTGTTCAATAGGAAAGTCACAATTTGCGATATATTACCCTTCAGCATTGAATCTCAATGGAAAATGTAATGTTGTTGTGCAAGACTTCCGGGAATGGAGGAGTTAATTACCAGCAGGCTACTCAAGCCTGGAGATGTCACGGCCAAACAGGAGCGTCTTGATCCAGTCCAGGGGCACCTGCAGTCTCAGTCTCCAGCTTCCGAGTCGAGACAGGTAGGTGAGTCTCCACAAGACCCAGGACGGCACACCTGAAGGATGGCACAGATGTTAAATTGTTAAATGCGGTCTCGAGTTTGGGGTAAGGGGGTATATACGATGATTATAAGGTTATTGTAAACAATTATGGAGAAGAGAATGAGAGTGGGAGAGAGATGGGGAACTGAGATACACACACGCAGAGACAGAGAGAGAGAGACAGAGAGAGAGAGAGAGAGAGATATGGGGGAGATGAAAAAAGAGAGATAGAGATTGGGACTGAGACATGGGGAGAGGGTGTTGAGAGAGAGAGAGGGATGGGGATAGGGTTAGGTGGGAGATATGAAAAAATAGAGGAGGAGAGAGGGCAGAGAGAGGCAGAGGTGTAGGTGAAGAGAGAGGGAAAGAAATGGAGAGAGTGAGAGAGAGAATAAATAAGAATACAAGTGTGTGAGAGAGAGAGAGAGAAGAGAGAGAGAGAGAGAGAGAGAGAGAGAGAGAGAGAGAGAGAGAGAGAGAGGAGGCGGGAGAAAGAAGGAGAAAGAGTGGACATGACTAGCCAGCACAGCCTTGATGATTTCAAGTACATGATCACAGAGTACAAACTCCGGTTGCACCAGTTACATACAGTCACTGTATACTTCTCTAACGACAAGCTGGATGCATAGACTGTTTTATTGACAGAGAAGAGGGGTAAAACAGAAATTAATAAATTTGGGAGCACATGGGATGAGATGCGTGTGATATCTACAGATAGGTAGTTAGTTAGTTAGTCGAGGTTACAACTTCACGGCAACGGGTCGTCCCCATTATGCTCCGTCCCTGTGCCAGTAAATATCACACATCTAAAGATAGGAGGGCTTGAAGTGAGTTAATTAAGGGCCAATGCTCCCATGGGGGGATAGCATGTGAAAGAAGGGGAAGAAGAATATTAGAGAGATTTCTTATAAATACAACACTCGTGAGTACTCACCCTTGAACTTCAGTTTGGGGATATCACTGACAGCTTTATAGCGACCGAGGTAGGCTAGCATGCCCATACTCTCAAATGTGAATGGTTCAAAAGTCGTCTCGTCACATCCGGAGTTGAGAAATTTGCTCAGATAGAGGCCTTCTCGTTCAGCCACCTGGAATTAAAGTAGTCTTTTACATTTCATCATCGTCGTCACCACCATTCCCATCATCCTCTCCCTATCATCTATGCTTTGCTCTTTGTACATAATGTGGTTATCTGGTAGTGTAGGATCTGTTTTGGCCAGAAGCCCACCAGTTAACCTCTCAGCCATTCTTAATCTCTCCTGCTTAATAATGTCCCAGTCACATATAAAAGTCGGCTCGCTGGCTAAGGGGTTACGGACGCAGTTCGTAATCTCGCATACCCGAGTTAGAAACAGCATAAAACTCTGCGGTTGACTGCGACATCCTGTAAAGGATATGCAACTAACTTTAACTAACACGTATTATAATATGATTCGTCTATAAAATTCGCACTCCTGCAGGTTCCCTTCTGGTACGAGGGGGGTTGGAATTAAAACCTGAATTGTTTTGTTTGTTTGTTGTTGTTGTTGTTAATATATTCTGAAAAAGTAAACAACAAATAATTATAATTTTTCGATTTAGTCACCACTGCGATCATTGCAAGTGCTTAGATTCCTGTAGAAAAAAAAATCTCCTGGTAGCGTGTGTGACCGTTCATGCATCATCTGCTGTACCTCTTCATCGGACCGAAAAATAAATCTTTCCTCCCAATGACTCTTCGAGGTGTCCAAACAGGTGGAAATAAATTAGGGCTAGGTCTGCGAGTACCGGGGATGTAGTACACACTGAACGCGGAGGTCTCTGATTAAAATAAAAACCGGATATCAGAACTCTGTTTCTCTTTGGTGCATGTCAAAAGTGAGGCGGCCATCTTCACAATGTCCTTATGACGCCACCGTGTTCGTCTGCACCGTGATGTCATATGTTTAACCCTCTTGACATCCTTAACAACAATATTAATAGCTTACAAGACAATGGCATGGTTACTGTAATTTCTAGCACATTTTTAAGGTTTTAATTTGAAATCCCCTCGACCTCTGAAGTCGGAGTGGGTTGGCCTGATGGCGAGGGATAGTATTAATAGGTAAAGCTAATCCACACACAAAAGTTAGTCCGGCACTACTGGAAATAGCGTGTGTGGACTAAGCTTGAGTTCAAAGCGAGCGAGCGCAATAACAAAAAAAAAAAAAACAAAAAAAAAACCTCGTATTTCATGGCACTCTCTTTGTTTAGGTCTCTCTCTATTTCGTCTTCCCTCTGGGTTCAAGTGGCAGGACTTTCTAGTTGACTATTACACGGTGTTCTCAATGTGTGTTCTATTTAGCACCAGCATTTTCCCTTCACCTCTTGTTTCACTGGAACCCGCCATGTTCTCACCATAAACTCACCATTAGTGATTCTATCAATATCAGCCGAATTCTCAGGTACATTCAATGAATGCCTGCAGTTAGTTATCAACCACTCCTGTTGTTCTTGTTTCTGATACACACGGTATCACTGAGCTAACACCACAGACAAACACTAGTTTGGCGCTCGCTCGTGTTGAACTTAAACATAGTCCATGCACGTAATACTACTTCAAGTGTACTAGATTGATTTATGCGTGTATATTCGCTTTTCGTATTACCAGAGTCCCTCGCTAACAGGCGAACCCACTCCGCCTTCAGAGGGACTCGTAATTTACGTCCCCAAGTCAAGGGCGAGAAGTAAACATTTTAGTCCAACTGTCCGGTGTAGGAGTTGAACCCCTTACCTCGACATCACCACACCGGATGTTTAAGAACACGCATTCTTATCTATTCGGTCACGCTGACCTCCATCATGGGTTCGATCTGTAGAGGGGAAGATTCAAATGTTTATAACTGACCCAGTCTTCCAGGTCGACCCATGCCTAAAGTTGGTACCAAGGAATGTCTTGGGAAATAAAGGCGGTCGGTGAGACTCTGACCACAGCACCCACCGAGCACTGATTGGCTTATACAAGTCTGAGTCAAGCACCATATACCCAAGCCGCCTCAAGAGTGTTACAGGGACCTTTACTTACGAGAACAAGAATGACCAAGTCACCACTGCCTTGTGAAAGTTCTTGTCAGGACAAAGGCTAATGCAACAACGCCCCACTGAAAATGTGGGCGGGCAGAGCGTGCAAGTCAGGGAAGGCAATCTGTCTAGGGGAGAAAAGTAACCTCAACCGTCGAAGTCGGGAGATGTTGGCCTAAGTGGCACGGGACTACAATGTGGGCATCTACGTGCTACAATGGATGCTATGCACCAGACACAGCAAACGTTAATCGCAGAAGAAGAAAAAGAAGAAGAAGAAGAAGAAGAAGAAGAAGAAGAAGAAGAAGAAGAAGAAGAAGAAGAAGAAGAAGAAGAAGAAGAAGAAGGAGAAGAAGAAGAAGAAGAAGAAGAAGAAGAAGAAGAAGAAGAAGAAGAAGAAGAATTTTTACCTTCTACTAGCACTCAACAGAAGGCCACTTTCTAATCTAGAGTTTGATGTCCCAAACCACTGAATACGAAAGAAGAATATTTTCTAGCAAAAACATGGTGATCTTCATTACCTGTGCCTCCCGGGAAGGTTAACCCTGTCAACAAATGCCCGCAGAGGTCGGACGGTGTATCGGCCAAAAGGCGCAAGAATCGCAGCTCTACTGTAAACAGGCACAACGCAATTACGTCTAAAACAACATTCCGGGCGAACGCAGAAGAAGAAGAAGAAGAAGAAGAAGAAGAAGAAGAAGAAGAAGATTACCTGTGCCGTACAGGGCAGGCGCATGTCTTCAACGTCAGCACAGTCCCCAACAGCAAACACATTTCTGCTGGGCTCGTCTTTGACTCTCAGGAAGCGGTCAGTTAAAATCTGTCGGAGCAGTAAATAATTCTACTGAGACCAAACTGAAATATACTTCACACATATCAATACACAGAGATGAAGAAGAATTGGTAGTTGAGTTGAGCTGAGTTGAGCTGAGTTGAGTTCAGAACCGACATTACTGCACTCAGGACGTTCCCATAGTGCTCCGTACCCTCGTTCAACAGCCAGCTAAGAGTCAAACTACTTATCGTTCCCACCGCTATCTGATTAAAAGTTCTCCTGGTCTTCCCTCTCAGTTTTGAGATTCTTCCATAACCCCTGCCGACCCCCCGCAATCTTATTCTTTCCACATACGAGTTCTAAATCTGTTCCCCCGCCTTCTCCACCTGGTCCCACAAGCACACGACCATCCCGCCGATTTTGTCCACAGGCAATCTACCACCAAGAGGTGCATTCCCTGCCAGCCTATTAGCCTGTTCATTCCCCCGCACCCCTACATGGCCAGGGAAAAATATCCATACAATTCTCACAATCTGTGACATCTGAAGCGAGGATAGCCATTCCACACGAAGCATTCCTTTCTCCACCTTACTAAGCATACTCTTTGAATCCGTAATGAATACAATGTGTGTTGCAGAAGTCTCCTCTAGCCAATAGAATGCCGCTGTGACTGCTTCCACCTCCATTCTCATGCTGGAGGTCGTAGTCTCATATGCCAGACTCTCCTTTTTCAAGACACGTCCATTAGCCTTTGCAATAAAATAATAGTACCAATAAACGGGGAAAAACATTTCATGTGTAATCGATACACAGAGGTGAAGGAGAATTGGTAGTCTCATTGGCCAAGTGGTTATTCCGGCTGCCTTGCGCTCCGTAGGTCGTGGGTTCGATTCCAGACCTAGGTATTTGGTCCACGAGTGCACTTTTCTCGGAGACTCCTGTGGGTCGTGCTCTGTGCGACGCTTTCGACAGGAAGCCCACACAGAAAGAGACCGAGCCATATGGGACAAAACCCAGTGCAGTGAAGTCGACCCTCTTGCGCCTTGAACCCTTTAAAGAGGTGAAGAAAAGGGGCTGGATATAACATGTCTTCTTTAGGTAACTGATCTGGAGCAGGCCTCGGTGGTCACGACTCTGCGTTCATACATTTCAGCCGCCTTTTCCGTATGATTTTGTTAAGTGAACGAAAGGAACATATGCAGCTATCAATATCTCCATTTTTGTTTGTTGTCCAAGATATTTTGAGCAGGCTTTTCAAAGTTCACATCTTCGCTGTCCCTAGATCTGCGTTTGCCCCACAGTGGCGTGTCTCCCATCCCCTACCAATAGGTGGGACAGCTGGGGTGTTTCCTTGCCTAGCGTAATGGGCCATGATGGTCAAAACTCTCCAGTACTTTTAGAGGACGTTCTTTACTGCTTAAAAGAAAAAAAAAACAACCGTAAGACAGATGTCTTGCCTTTGTTGCTGTGTTGTAAACTGTATATCACATCTTGAATCTACCCACATTGTGATCATCCTCTTTCCCGCATCTCCGTTACATCTCCTTCTTTTGCAAGCATTTATATCTTGCTACGTGCCTAAACTACTCAATTTTCACCAGTTTCATTTGTCTTAATAATCAGTTTTCTTTAGTACTGGTACTTGTTGGACAGATCTGTTTTTTTTTTTTTTTTGGGGTCTTCGTCCAATGAATGTTTAATACAGGATGTTTGTAAAGTCTCACTTTACTTTGTATGCAGAACAGCTGTTTGTTGGAGAGTATGTTTTCCGTTTGCAAGACAAAAAACATACTCTGCAACAAACAACAGTTCTACATACAGAGTGTAGTGAGTCTTTATAAACACCCTGTACATTTCTGTGACGAACTATACCAAACATTTGCAACTCCATTATATTCTCAAATGGCCCAACAAAAATCACAGTTAACGGTAAGATATTCTCAGATGGCCCAACAAAAATCATAGTTAACAATCAGATATTCTCATATAGGCTAACAAACATCATAATTAACAGTCAGTTGTTCTTGGAGGGCCCGACAAAAATCATAGTTAACAGTCAGATATTCTCACTTTGTCTAACGAAAATCATATTTGACAGTAAGATATTCTCACTTGGGCCAGCAAAAATCATAGTTAGCAGTGAGATATTCTCAATTTTTCTAACAAACATCATAGTTAACAGTAAGATATTCTGATATTGTATAACAAAATTCACAGACAACAGCCAGATATTCTCAGACTGCCCGACAAAAACCACTCAACAGTTGAGACATACTAACCTGTCCAGCTTTGTTTTTGGGGAAATTCAAAGTGCGGGTAAACTCTCTGGGAGACAGGCCGGTGCTCCAGACAACGAGGCCGCAGGGAAGCACTGTGCCGTCTTTGAGTTTGACAGTTGTGGCCGTCACTTCTGTATCGTGGAAAATTGTCACATTTGTAATTCTTACACCAATATCACATTCTGGAGTTGAGTTAAGCTGAGATAACAACCGACATCACTGCACTCAGAACATTCCCATAGGCGCTCCGTCCCCTCGTTCAATAGCCAGCGACGAGCCACATTACTAATCATAGTAATCGTTCTCACCGCTGTCTGATTGGAGAGTCGTGATAGAGAAGTAGCTATCACGCTTGCTTGGAGACACATTGGTCTTGTGTTCGAATCTTTATGTTTATGTCTTTGTTTATCTTGTTTTGTTTTATGCGTTCTCTCGCTTTGAACTCCAGAGTAATCCACGCTGGACTGATTATTATTATTATTATTATTATTATTATTATTATTATTATTATTATTATTATTATTTGAGTGCGGGCTAGCTTTCTCTATTACCAGTGTACCTCGCCAACAGGCGAACCCGCTATGACTTCTGAGGTACTTGTAATTTACGTAACATATCATAACATATTATGCCATTTGTGTGGGGATGCTCATGAAACTGCATATTGTGTGAGAGAGTGTGTGTATGTTGGTGAGAGGGATTGTGTGGAATGTGCGTGTTTGCAAGGCTTTATATACGAATGAACGTATTGAGTGGGGTATAATTGTGCCAGTTTGTGTAAATCATATATGTATGTGTGTATGTAGGTATGTACATACATTGGCACCTTGCCGTCTTGACAGACGATAGTTTGTGCTTTAAAAAGGCATAATAACTTTTAACTATGGCGGTAGCGAGTGTGACTGATAAGGCCAATTTGCGCTGTAAATGTCCGTTCACAGTGGGTGCATCTGAACACGTGGTCATTTCCACCATCATGCACCATCTTACGTCCCAAACGCTTGGTGTGTGACTTTTCTGCAATAATTTTCTCCTTTGACTTTATTCCATTTCTGATATTTGCCCTCCATGCAACACGTTCAGCGGCGACTTGCTCCCAATGTGCATTATCAATGCCTGTATCAATCATGTCCCGCTTACACACATCTTTGTATCGTAGTAGAGGCCGACCCTGAGATCTCTTACCCATCTGTAATTCACCAAAAAAGATATCCTTTGGTATTCTACCATCATCCATCCTCCTAAGATGTCCTATCCATCTAAGTCTACGAAGACTGAGCATGGAATAAACTGTCACACAACCTGATCTTTCCAATACTTCAGTATTTGTGATTTTGTCTTGCCACTTAATACCAAGAATTCTTCGCAGACACCGCATATGAAAGCTGTTTAAATTGTTCTCTTGGTGTGAGTAAGTTGTCCAGGTTTCACTGCCATAGAGAAGAGTACTAAGGACACAGGCTTGATAGACAAGGACTTTTGTTTTGGCAGTAAGCTTCCTGTTCTCCCAGACTCTTTTTCTTAACCTGTTCATTGTTGTTGCTGCCTTACCAATCCGGATGTTGATTTCCTGATCTAGGGATAATTTGCTATTTACCACTGATCCTAGACATGTAAAATGGTCTACTATCTCTAGTTCGGCGTCGTCAATAAAGATTGATGGTACCCCATGTGCACCTTGTGACATAATCTGTGTCTTCTTTTTGCTAATTGTTAAACCAAATTCAGAACAAGCATTGGAGAATGCAGATAGTAGACATTGCAATTCTTCCTCAGAGTGGGTCGTAACTGCTGCATCATCTGCAAAAAGCAACTCTCTGATCAGTACCCTCCTAATTTTGGTCTTAGCCTTCAATCTCTGAGCATTGTAGAGGCCGCCATCTGAGCGTGAGTGAATGTATATACCACCATCCTGATCACGAAATGCATATTTCAGTAGAAGTGAAAAGTATATTCCAAAGAGGGTGGGAGCTAGTACACAACCTTGCTTAACTCCACTCTTGATTTCAAATTCTTCAGAAGTTGCACCATCAAACTTGATTATACCCTTCATGTCTGTGTGGAACGATTCCACAATGGACAGAAGAGTTGGTGGGCAGCCAATCTTTTTTAGTGCCTTGAACAGACCCTAACGACTGTCGCGTAACGTATTCTACTAGGATGGAATTGGATCAAAGTAGATACTAAATAGACTTCTACAAATAGAGAATCTAACCACTGCTGAAGAAGCGATCAAATGGCTCGCAATTCTAGAAGAATGATTATCAAAAGTCCCAGAATGGATCACTACTTCTAAACAGTGCCAGGCGGAAAGTTATGACGACGAACTGTGCTAACAAACGAAGACAGTATGTCAAGTGATTCCTGCTAACGTGCCTGGATGAAAAAAATGAGCCCCCACTGCCTAATGTATTCTCACACAACAGGAGATAAGACAGAATGATACGTATAGATGTAGTCCTTTCACTCGTCACACAATCTGATGATGCTAATTCTATAATGACAGACGCCGTTGTTAAAAGTACAAATATAACATAACGTTTAATCCTAAAGAACACTACGTGAGCCCCACTGGGAACTCACTGACACATAAGAGATACGCAGATCCCTGACATCTTGACCAGATAATGTTCAGCTAGATGATATAATCATAGACACTTAGCCAATAGCGGACAAATTAGGATTGCTGTGCAGTGGCAAACGGGTGGGTAGCCACTCATCTGATAATTCTTAGCCTCCTGGATGGTAAGCGGGCAGTGCTGACTGGATCGTGGTATGGACTCCACTCTCTGCTGCATCAAGTGAGTGGTTCGTAGCTCAATCACCGGTCGTGACTACGGCTACAGATGATCAGGGTGCAGGCTCTGTGAATGACAATGAGAAGGAGTGAATAATCCTTCAAGACAGCCTTGTAAATTCTTTTGGCCATGTCCTGCATGGCATCTTGTCTCATAAATTTTCATAGCATGTATTATTGAAATTTACAGGTTGATTCCTTATCTGAAATCTACAACAGCACACTGATCTCATGGAAACAGCATACAAATGATATCCTATTCTCTCTGCTGACATTTAGATCAAACATGTACAATCACAATGCTCTACTTCAAAGACCACATTCCAAATATATTCTAAGTCATGATTACTCATGGAAACATGAACCACAATTCACATAATGACTTAACAGTACATATAGGATGACTTCAATGGACTGAAACTCAGACGCCACAACTCCGACATCACATATACATTAACAAACCATTACATCGATGAAACACCACACCTCATTTTCCAAGTATGGAAACACACAAACTACACTCCACACGATGAATTAACATCACATATTGATGAATTCCATAGAATGAAATGAAATCACACACAACAACTATAACTTCACGATGTACACGAGTGAACCATTAAAATCAATGAAACACCCCAAGTTCACTTAAAGAGTTATGAGTTGTACTACTAGCAAGTCTTCCTTATATTAATTAAAACATAATTAATTATCTAGAAGATTTCTTAGCTAGATTTAAGATTATTTTCACTATACACAAGAACAATATTAGGGTTGGAGAATTCCCCCAAGGTTTGAACTTTGTTAAGTGGGCCATCTTGGACCACATGGTAGTAATCTGACTATGGGCAAGATAGAGATTAATAAAGAATAATTAATGGTAACTTATTCACTCTCTGAACTAATTCCTTCAACTAATAAGTATATTATCTAGAGAAATCCGCTAGTTCCGAAGTTTAAGCACATAATTAAATTATCTTAACTCTAATCGTCTACTGACTAACTCAGGTGTCCTTCCGCAGGCAGATACCTAATTTCGAGAATCACGTAATGTAATTTATCCATGTTTTTAATGCCACATGTGACGAGCTTTTCGTTTTACCCTTGTCGGCAAGCCACATGGCACAAACATGGTCCTAATTCTAATATTAGTTAACTAACACTAATTTTAATTAATAGTATCTATTATCGATCGGCATGGCCGGTAGATTTTGCCGGCATTTTGACACACAGAAAAATGTTTAACAAAATTATTATTAACTCACCCTGCAACTAGATTTTGACTGGCCTATCGGGAGTGGAGACTATCATTGGCTTTTCTATGTTTTAGAGGGTTTTTCGGCTTAACAAGAGCCAGCAATAAAATATGTTTAAACACAGACAGGTGTTCAATTTTAGCCAATTGACGTGATAGCTCCTGCTCCTTCCAGGTTGCTAGAAAAAATGGCAGATCTTAGGGTGCTACCGGAAGTTAACTTCTCATCCAGGAGAGTTCCCTTCCTGTGGCCAAATTATTTTTCATAGCCAAACCTGAATATAAATTCAGCCTGACTTGATTTCTTGGCTTGTAAACGAACTCTACCCTACATCTACTTCTAACTATAAGAAGAAATAGTATTTAACTCTCTCTATAGTTTTATGTATATAAATACACTAACCAAAGACGATTTTATCTAATATTTGAAAATATAGATAAAAATAAAAATTACTACAGGATACATAGAGGGGTTTACTGAGGGCTATCTCCATCTAGTAACAAAACGATCTGAGAGGTGGGCCAACCTGTCACAACGACTGACCAAATCAAATGCCTTTGTGAGGTCGATGAAGGCAATAAACAGTGGTTGATTCTGTTCACGGCATTTTTCTTGCATTTGTCGCAATGAGAATATCATATCAGTGGTAGACCGGTTCTGTCGAAAGCCACACTGTGATTCGGGGTAGACTTGATCTCCTAGGACTTGAAGTCTGCGCAGAACAATTCTGGCAAATACTTTTCCAACAATACACAGAAGTGAGATACCCCTATAGTTGTTGCAGTCGCTCCGATCGCCCTTGTTCTTGTACAGTGTTATGATGCTTGAATCTTTGAAATCCTGTGGGACTTGTCCTTCACGCCAGCATAGCTCTATTAACTGGTGGATCTGTATAGTGAGTGTGTCTTGCCCACTCCTGATAACCTCTATTGGAATCCCATCCTTACCTGGAGCCTTGCCAGATGCAAGTTCATTTATAGCACACTTAACTTCTGTTATGGTGGGAAGTGTGTCCAGGTGGTCAAGAGTTGGTAGAGCCTCTATGGCGTTGAGGGCATCATCCGCTAGTTTGGTCTCACTTGAGTAAAGCTCCAAATAGTGCTCTACCCATCTGTCCATCTGCCGTTTCTTGTCAGTGATGATTTCTCCAGTCAAGGTTTTCAATGGTGCACTTCTTTTGATCACTGGACCACAGGCTTTCTTTATTCCTTCATACATGCTTCTTATGTCTCCCTTATCACTTGCGATTTGAATGGACTCACATAACTTGATCCAATAATCATTTGCACACTGCCTGGCAGCCTTTTGCACATCCTTCCTAGCTTGCCTTAGCTCACTCAGAGTGTTACGCGTTGGTATTTCCTTGTTTCTTAAGAGAGCTTTCTTCTTCTTATCAATCAAGGGCTGCAGAGTCTCGCTGTTGGCCGCAAACCTGTCCTGCCTCTTATGATCCACAGTGCCGTAAACCCCTACGGCAGTTTTATAAAGAGTTTCCTTAATTTGACCCCACTTTTCATTTACTGTACAATGTTCTGGTGTATCAGTGAAAGCATCTTCAAGTTGCTGTTGAAATTGAAAGCACTTTTCAGGATCATGAGTGTTAATAATATTAATCCTGGGGCTAGATTTGTGTTTAACTGTGTAGATTCTCTTTGGTCTCAGTCTAACCCTTGCAACAACCAAAGAATGATCCGTATCACAGTCAGCACTGTGGTAACTACGAGTCAATGATATATGGTTCAGATGTTGTCTCCGTGTGATGATGAAGTCCAGCTGGTGCCAATGGCCGGATCTTGGATGTTTCCATGTGACCTTATGCATCTCTTTTGTTTAAAAAAAAAAGAGTTTGTAATACATAGGTCATTACTGGTGCAATGCTCCAGCAGCCTTTGCCCATTTTCATTCATGCGACCGATGTTGTATTTTCCAAGGCACACTGGCCATGAACTCGAGTCCTTGCCCACACGAGCATTAAAATCACCGAGCATATAAATGTAGTCAGATTTTGGAACTGCCTTGATCACGGAGTCTAACTCCTCATAGAACAAATCCTTCACATCATCAGAGGAATCGAGTGTCGGTGTATATGCAGTAATAATGGTGGCAAACCCACAAGAGGTTGCCAAGCGCAGGGACAATAGTCTTTAATTTCCTCCTGCTGGAATTTCAATCATTCCCAGTAGCGAATTCTTCACTGCAAAGCCCACACCGTGTTGCCTTTTTTCTGCCTGCCCTCTACCCTTCCAGAAAAAGGTGTAGTTGTTTTCCCTGAGTGACCCTTCCTCAGCGAGGCGAGTCTCCTGCAGGCCAGCAATATCAATGTTAAGACGATTGAGTTCGGCATCAATCACAGCCGTTTTTCTCACATCGTCAATATTGGTCAAGTCAGTGGAAAATCCTGGACACATGGTTCTCACGTTCCAGGTTGCAAGCCGTAGCTTGAGGTTTCTATTTTTATTTTTGTTTGTACCTGGTGCATTGGTTTTACAGCCTGCGATTCAGATTTTGTCCTAGCCCCAAGCACCCATTGAAGCAGGCAGGCTGTGGCGGATCAGCACCCAATTGGCTGGGGGCTGCCCAGCTTGAGGCGGGCGGTAGCTGATCAGTGACACCTATAGGTGTCTCCCACCGTCAGAGGCAACGCGTGGCGCCCCATGTCTACGCCAACTGACAAGGACTTATAACCCGTAACAGTTGCCTCTCGCTTTGATTCCGAGACCAGTTAAGACCAGGGATGGAGTTATTGCCTCTCCATAGCACAAAGCCTGGGCTAAAATATAGAGATCATGTGTTGCCCATGCAGCATGATCCCTCTCTCGGCCTGCCTAGTTCACTCCAGAGGAAAGGTAACACCCCTACATCTGGAACAAGACAAGCTGCAGAAGCTGCCTGATCAGGAAAGCAATGCTCTAACTGTCCGCCTGTAGGTATGTATGTATATGTTTATACACGTGTTAGTGTCTGTATGCGTTCGTGTATGTATGCCTGCCTGCCTATCTCATAATATTGTAAATGTCTTGTTTATGTTCACATGAGCCATTTGACAATGTGCTTTACATATGATTGTAACACGCACAATAGTTAATCGATTACCAAGCCAGGCAACAAATCATGCAACATCCTGGTTTTGGTTTGTGCGTTGTATCTCAATGAGGCTTTCTGCCGTCAAGGTGTCATTCAAGTATGTCCTGCTCAATGAATGCAGAATTGTTAACCTTGACCTCCTTCTAGTACAATAGTTGCCTGCACTTGACGGACTTCCGCCTAACTCAAGCCGTACTGTTGTTGTCAGCTCCCAACACAAGCCAGGTTATAATTGACGTCATCATCATCATCATCATCAAGTGGCCTGCCAGCTGGCGTAGGCGTTCATGGCTCTCCACAGATCGCAGTCTATGGTGTTCTGGATCAACTCTGCTGATCATATTCCTTCATGCCACCGTCTCAATCCATCAAGCACCATTTCTATTTGTCTGCCTCTGCCGCTCTTACCCTTGTTCTTTCCACCCACCTCACATCCTAATGATAGAGGACAAGTAAAACACAAGAGTGGCAAGCTTACTTCAGTGGACAGTTAAAGTTAGCTGCATATCCATTACAGAAAGTGGCAATCAATCCCAACATTTTGTGTGTGTGGCTTTTTGCGATTTACTAAGCAAGTTTATGTTCAGTGGTTTGCCATTGCTTTCTCAAGCTTATGCCATTGTTAAAAAGCAACACAAAGCGGTTTGCTGCCAACTCGCTTGCCGCTAATTTTGAACCGTGTATGCGGGATTACGAATCGTGTTCGTTACCCCATCGCCACAGAGGCCGGTCAGGTGATAATATCTACTGGAATAAGTGGGCTGCTACCAACCTGACCTAAGTGTGTAAATAACTGCTGTCAAATGTGGAGGTTACAAATCACCAAGGCTTTGTGGAAACCAAGGGGAAACCACTACACTACTTTCCCAAACAAAAAAGTGTTTGCGTAATCCAACCAGCTAGAAAATGAGATACCAGCCATGAGACTGAGTTACAAGACAAAACGAGCGTAGACAGAAAGCATCTTACCCACAACACTTGACCTGATCAGCTCATAGCCCTTACGCTGCTGGATCATCTTTTCTGCGTAGGCACTGAGACTGGCATCAAAGGCAGACAAGATCTTGTTGGATTCAACCAAAGTCACCTTGACATGATCCTGCTGCTGTTTCTTGTAAAGCCTGGGCACATCCTGTGTAAATTTGAGTGAAATCAATCAAGGTAACATCAAGATAACAAGTCTACAAAGAGATTGTAGTGAGTTTGCTGAGGGCTTATCCTCCTTTGGCAGATGACAGACAGAAGAACAATAACACCAACATACAAATATTTTCTTCATTGCACAGGGTTTTATCCCGTATTTCTCGGTATCTTTCAGCAGGGTTGCCCACCGAAAGCTTCACACAAAGCACAAACTCCCTAGCTTCAGCGACGACCCCTGAACAACGTAGCCCGGAATCGAATCCACAACCTTCGGAACTCTGGTCACAGATCTAGGTACTTTGTCGTACTACAGTCACAGATCTGGGTAGTTTGTCGTACTACGGTCACAGATCTGGGTAGTTTATCGTAGTACGGTCACATATCTGGGTAGTTTGTCCTACTACGGTCCCAAATCTGGGTAGTTTGTCCTACTACGGTCCCAAATCTGGGTAGTTTGTCCACTACGATCACAGATCTGCCTCTGCCTATCTTCCCCTTGATGTTTCCAGTTGTCACGATGTTCTCCAATGCCTCTCTTCTCACCACATGGCCAAAGAATACTGTCAGGATCATTCTTATTGTTGAATATAATGTTCTAGTTTCATTAGCCTCTTTGGGGCAGACCTTGTTAATTGCTCTGGCAGTCCATGGAATTCGCAATATTCGTCTAAGGAACCACATCTTTGTTGCTTCTAAGTTCTTTCGTTAATATGGGTTGAACAGATAAGGAAGAAAATAAGAAAACGCATAACACGATGGTTAAGACACCCAGTAAATTGCCAACCACACAACACTTGCTATTTGGGAGTGAAGAATTGTAAAAGTGTCAAGGTTCTGTTTCAGTCTTATAAAATGTTAACAGCAATGATTCATAATCACAATGGGCAATTATGATTTGGCGGGGGAAAGACACAGATAATGTGAATGAATCTAGCAAACACTGTCTAGGAGTGTTTGGTGACAGCTGACTTAACTGATGCAATGCCAAATAAAAAGTAGGTTAGGACCACATATGGTGCACAATCACATGAAGAAGTATTGTAATATAAATTTCGGTTCACTGAGCACTGAAATTGCGGAAAGTGCCACGATACACAACAAATTACACAATGATCCTAATATGGCAATATATCGTCCTTCTGACCAATGAGGAGGTCACATTTGGCGATGTATTATCGGCACTGAATTAATTAAAGAGCTGGAATCATACACCTATGTAGGTGGAAATGTAGGAACAGATGGGGTGGGGAACCATGCACCTATGTAAGTAGCAATGTAGGAACAGATGGGGTGGGGAACCATACACCTATGTAAGTAGCAATGTAGGAACAGATGGGGTGGGGAACCATACGCCAATATAGGTATCAATGTAGGAACAGATGGGGTGAGGAACCATACAACTATATAGATATCAATGTAGGAACAGATGGGGTGGGGAACCATACACCTATGTAGGTAGAAATGTAGGAACAGATGGGGTGGGGAACCATACACCTATGTAGGTAGAAATGTAGGAACAGATGGGGTGGGGAAAGACAGAAATGTTTAAACAAGAATATAAAAGGCAAGATGAGCTGTCATAGTTCTGGGAAATGTATGGAAGTGACAGCAGAAATTAAACCTAGTATATAGAACTTAGAATTGAACTTCATAGTTAAACCAGTATTTGTGTATGCACCAGAAACACGGAGAACGGCTAAATCATTGACAAATAAACTACAAGAATTCATTAGCCGATCCTGTGTAGAATACAGGCGCTAAAATGGCGTGCGCAGCATCACTAAAACGGCGTCGTGGGAATGGATACCCCATCCTACAGGAAACAAGCTGGGAAATCTAACCAACCAAAGCGTTGGTTAAGGGCCTATACACTATTTGTCGTTAGTCTCGGTTCCGACTTCACAGCAAAGAGTCACCATATAATGCTCCGTTGCTGTGCCAGTGAATATCACACACAATGCTCATCGCTGTCACATTTGAAAAGTCGAACAGACAGCAGTTTCGACAAACCAGCAGCACGCACAGACATACGTGCATAAGACTGCTGCCAGAATGCCAACACAACAGTCCGCCACTAAAATTACAGTTCATCGTCGATGGAAGCGGCAGTCACCCGAAAAATAGCAGCTGCACACACATTGCTGCATAAGGCAAAACTAGCCAGTTCAGCAAACTGCCTTCTGCCATTTTTCTGGACATGCAGTTCACAATACAAACCACCGTGGACAGATGCATTCCACGTGACATCTATAACTCACAAAGTAGCTCCACTCACTTAACTCAGTAGCCGGGAAACAGAACCTTGTACCACCAGTCCAACACGAGGAAATTGCTTAAAGAAACCGTAGCCAGAAGCAAAAACACTCCAGAGGCCTTTACAGTTTAACAGCCTATCCGTCATATTACATAAATAAACACACATGGTATTATTTGGCTCTCATAGAAGGAGAAGAAAGAAGTAGAGATTAGAAGATGCACTAGACAACATAAAATTTGAAAGCTATAATAGTTACCGACCGGGATCGAACCTGTCGCCTCCAAATGACGACGGCGCCTCGCTGCAGGAACAAGTGTACTTCTACGCAGATTCAAGCATGATAACACTGTACACGAAAAAGGGCGATCGGAGCGACAGTAACAACTGTAGGAATATCTCAAGTTGGTCGTGCGTCGAAGTACACTTGTTCCTGCCGCGAGGCGCCGTCGTCATTTGGAGGCGACAGGTTCGATCCCGGTCGGTAACTACTATAGCTTTCAAATTTTATGTTGTCTAGTGCGTCTTCTAATATCTACTTCTTTCTTCTCCTTCTGTGAGCGCCAAATAATACTATGTGTGTTTATTTATGTAATTGTCTTAGTGGCCTCAACGGTTCCCCCCATTTATCCGTCATGTTGGACCGGAAGTCCGGACCCATACACCATTGAGCGATTAAGGAAAGAAGAAGAGTACAAATTCTCACCTGCTGAAAAAAGTCAAAGAGCTCAGCTCCGAACTCCACACCTGTAGGTCCCCCGCCAACAATCACAACATGCAACAGTCTTTGACTCTCCTCTGGCGTCATATCAGACTGGATAGACAACTCAATGTTTGCTAGCAGGCGGCTGCGAATCCTCCTTGCGTCTGCAATTTCCTTTGGAGCAAAGAATTCAAAAACCAAAATAAAATAATAAATTGAAGATTGTAGTGACTTCTCCTACATTCACAAAGCCTCTTTTACGGGACGTCGCAGTCAACCCAGCATTTGTTTTTCATTGTGTGTGATTTACTAGGCAAGTTTGCGTTCAGTAGTTTGCCATTACTTTCTGAACGACCGACGCTCAAACTATTGTTAAAAATCAAGGCAAAGCGGTCTGCTTCCAGATCGCCTGCAGCTAATTTCGAATTATTATATATTATATATGTATATAACATGTTACAGAAAATTCATGAACTGCTTTATGTCTCGGAATCTGAAATACTCTGGCCATATCAAACGTAACAGCAGCTGTCAAACTACAGCAAGATAAAGATGTTTATCATGCTAAATAGAACCTATAATGTTGTATACATATGAAACATGGATAGTAAGCAGATCAGATGATGAACATATTAACGCAGTGGAAATGTGTTTTCTTGAGAAAATGCAATGAAAACACTAGGCAGACAGAAAAAGAAATAAGCTAGTCTTTCTTTAAACAAATGACAATTGTAAATTAATTAGAGATATTAGATGCAGATATGACAGTCAAGATTACATGGGCACGCAATGGGGAGAAATAAACTCAATATCTTAATTATGATGAGAGAAAGCGCAACGGAACATCAAAGTATGAAGCGCCTCACTTAATTAATCATACTCTTTCAGTTCACTTCATACCAAAGCTGTTATTACCTTCAAGAAGAATGCATGCTCTGACACTCCAGGAACGCCAAACGTGTTAGGGAATGCCCCAACCCCAATCACCAGCTTGTCGTAAGGCACCGTGTACTTCAGGCTTGGATTCAGAACGCTGGTACAGCAGAGCACCTGCTTGTTGGTGTCCAGATCTGTGGCATGCGACATGTGAAGATGGTTGGTGTCTCGGAAGCCTGTGCAGCGAACAGGCTCAATAATTGATCTAATAATAACGGGGATGAAAAAAAAAGAGACATACAAATATTATTTCCTTTTCTTGCGTTCGCTTGAAACTTATTGTCAGTAATGCAATGTTCTCTCTTGTATAAACTTCACTGTCTTTTTTTTTTAGACAAACATTTTCAATGCAGAATACGTAAAGCAAAAGCTGCATTTCAGAATATTAAAAGTGTGTTATTTTATAAATCGCTTTTATTGAATGTCAGAAATGAGTGAACTATAACGCTCCCGTTCAGTTGTGAATTTTGTAATATGAAAGAACAAATTATGTACAGCTTGGAGGCAGTGTGGGAGTGCTACATAGAACCTGTGCTTTTGTATGGATGTGGGACGTGGACAATGAAAAGACAAGCTGAAAAACACCTAATGGTAGCGAAACTGTGGTTTCTGAGGAATTTGCAAAGAATACAATGAACAGACAGAATAACAAATGAGCAAGTCCTACAAGAAGCAAATGAAAACTGTACACTGATTGGAGAAATTAAACGCAGACAGCCAATTTTATTGGGCACGTTATTAGAGGAAACAAACTAGAGAACTTGGTGACGATTGGCAAGAGTGAGGGGAAAAGAACATGGGGAAGACAGAAGTAAAAATCTGGATCGCTTGATCATATGGCATGGTCGAGACAAGAACACAGAGTTGACCCACACATAGTTTCCGTCCGACCTTTCATTGGAGTCATGAGTGTCGAGCAGATCCTCTGGTCATTGCTTGCAGAAATATTCTCTCTTGGCCATGATTCTGTATCTATTCTTGCACACTATACACATGATACCAAAAGGGCCCCGACCACATCTGCCTTATTATGTACCAGTACCCCACCCAGTGGCGCAGACCCAGCCAATCTGTCAGCCTGTTAGTTTCCCACCACACCAGCATGTCTCGGAGAAATGATCCAACATATGTTCTCTATCTTTGATTTAAAAAAAAATAGAAGTATGCCACTTCTCACTAATCATGCCTTTCTTCACCATTCTTAGCGTACACTGTGAGTTCATTACAATCAAGAAATGTACGTGCTGTTTGTCCTTCAACCAGCTAAATGCCGCGATGACTGCCTCCAGCTCCTTCCCACACTAGATGTTGTGGTATCATACGCCAGCCTCTCCTGTACTAAACCCCGTCCAATATGAACACCTTCAAGACGAACTCCCATGAACTTCTTATGCCTCTTAGCACAGAGCCAGCCACGTATACGATTACATCACTTAGGCTGAATTGTCGTGAATCAGTTGTTACACTTCCAACTCAGCGCTGACTTCTGGCCAGCCAATCCCTGCATTCCCAGTCCAGCGCTGACTTCTGGCCAGCCAATCCCTGCATTCCCAGTCCAGCGCTGACTTCTGGCCAGCCAATCCCTGCATTCCCAGTCCAGCGCTGACTTCTGGCCAGCCAATCCCTGCATTCCCAGTCCAGCGCTGACTTCTGGCCAGCCAATCCCTGCATTCCCAGTCCAACGTCATGTCCATTAAGACAATCTTATGATTACCGCCGGCCTCATGGCGAAGGGGTTACCGACGCAATTCGTAATCCCGCATACCGTGTTCGAAACGCAGCAGCGGGAGATTAGGCACCAGACCGCCTTGACTTGGTTTTCATACAATGGTATGTGTGCCGATCGTTCAGAAAGCAATGGCAAAACTACTGAACGTAAACTTGCCAAGAAATCATAAACTGCCAAAACATGACGGGGTTGACTGCGACGTCCTGTAAAGGATATACAACTAACTATGATTACCAGACCTCACATCACTGCAAAGAAAAATGGCAATCCATGACTGCCTCAACCTACCTGAATTCCACAGTGCCAACCGTCGTACTGGCCAGCAGTGGTGTAAACAGGAAATAGTTCCTTGGGCTGACCACTATGACGTCATAGAGTTTCTTGTCAATAGTTTTCAGGACACTATAACTGCCCCACCCGGTTCCCAAAATGACGAGCCTCTGCCTTTGTTTGCCGGACTCAACGTTCTGGTCAGAAACACTGGACTGATTGGACAGCCTTTGTTTGCCGGACTCAACGTTCTGGTCAGAAACACTGGAATGAGTGGATAGTTTGACATCTCGTCTGCAGAAAGAGAGACATAAAACAGACATAAGGTCAGGGAGCTGGTGGAATTGTGGTATTGACTCGCCCGCCATAATACCTTCTGTCATAAACTTATTTGGAAGCAATACGGTCAAAAATGAGCAATAGCGATAAAAAAATGGCTGTCCCACTATCGACTTGCACACTGGAAGAAAAGAGAGTGTTATTCGTGTGTGTGCATGTGCGTGCGTGTGCGTGGGTGGGTGCGTGCGTGCGTGCGTGCGTGCCTGCCTGCGTGCGTGCTTGTGTGTATGTGTGTGGTCATGGTGTGAAACCTTGTGAAATCTAAAGAAGAATGAACAATCAAAGAAAAGACATGATCTGTTGTCGTTTGTAATAAACGTAATGTTCATATAAATGCCAACTGCTTAGTGAAAACTGAGGCCTTTCTTCTACAAAGCCACACAAATCAAAATCTCATGCTTCTATCCAGCAGGGGCACATTTAGTAGGAACAAACAATCTTCGAATAATACATAAAAAGATGCATGGAACAAATGGCTTACCTGCACAAACCCATAGTTCTTCTAATCAAAATGGGGGGTATGCTTGTCATCATTGTCGGTCTTTGTCAGTCGGTAACAAAGGACCTGTGAAGGAAACAGATAAAGAGAAAACTGACTGTCTGGTTTCATTCATTATCTTTGTCTGAAAATTCTTTACCAGCTTATTTGTTTATTACATGCCTTCTTTTGAATACTCTTCTTTTACTTAACTGATTCACTGCTAAGCGACAAGTATATTTGGATTAAACATGATACACAATCAAATCAACCAGTATTATAATGTAATTTCCGTTCATTGAGCATTGAAATTGCGGAAGATACCACGAAACAAACAAATAACATGATGAGCTTAATATGGCGATATATCGTCCTTCTGTCAAAATGAAAGATCACATTTGGCGATATACTATCCTTTGGCACCGAATCAGTTAATGGGTTTTTCCAGTGTCTTCTTCTGAATACTTTTGTTATATTTGTTTGTTTACTCAGTGTCTTTTTATGAATACTCTTTTTTAAAACATTCTTTGTATATTCAGTGTCTTCTTTTTATTACTTTAAAAAAAATTATTTGTTTATTCAGTGATCTTTTGATTACATTTTTATTGTTTGTTTATTCTGTGCTTTCTTTTGATTATGTTTTATTGTTTGTTTATTCGGTGTCTTCTTTTGATTACTGTTTTTTATTGTTTGGTTATTCAGAGTCTTCTTTTGATTACTTTAAAACAAATTGTTTGTTTATCCATTGTCTTATTTTGGTTACTTTTTTATTGTTTGTTTATTCAGTGTTTTCTTTTGATTACTTTTTTTATTTGTTTGTTTTTTCATCAATGTCTTCTTTTGATTACTTTTTAAATTTTTTTTTGTTTATTCAGTGTCTCTTTTGAATACTTTTTATTGTTTGTGGTTGTTTTCAGTGTCTTCTTTTGATTACGTTTTTATTGTTTGTTTATTCAGTGTCTTCTTTTGATTACTTGTTTTATTGTTTGTTTATTCGGTGTCTTCTTTTGATTACTTTGATTGTTTAGAAAGCAATGGCAAACTATCGAACGTAAACATTGCCCAGGAAATCACACACAGCCACACCTGCTAGGGTTGTTCGTGATGTCCTGTACATGATATGCAGCTAACTTATTCAGTGACTTCTTGTGAATTCTCTTGTTTGGAATATTTGTTTATGCCTGTATTCTTCTAAATAATTTGGTGTTTTAAATTTCTTTGTTAATTCGGCGTGTTCGTTTGAATGCTCCTCTGTGAAATGTTTGTTTATTCGTGACTTCTTCTGAAAACTGCCTTTGTTTAACCTTTTTGATTATTCAGTATCTTTTTAGTACTCTTTTTGACCTTACATGTTGGCTCCCTATTGGGGAGAAACACGAATTTTCACGGTGATGCCGTTTCACAACTATTCAATCATCATCATAATCATGTGCCATGTCGATAAGCGTGGGCGGACATGTTTCGCCATCTCACACGATCACCAGAGTCGTGTATCAACTCTGTGTTCTTGTCTCGACTATGCCACTAGGCCAAGGCATTCAGGTATTTACTTCTCCGCCTTCTCCTTGTTCTTTCTCCCTAATCTTGCCAGTTGTCACCAAGCTCACAAGTTTATTTCTTCTCATAACATGTCCAAAATATTTTGATTGTCTACGTCTAATTTCTATAATCAGTTTACGATTATCATCTGCTTCTTGTAGGACTTTTTTTGTCTGTCCTTGGTATTCTTTCACAGTTTATGGTGATACCTATGTAGGCACTGAAGCACATCTCACAAGAACTACTGTTTGGCCGACAGACTTGATGCTACCAGTATTAAACATGGATGCTTACTGCAATTAATAAGTGCAAAATCATACCAACAGAGATGAGATGCCGTAGAAGAGCTCTTCCTAATTTGTCCACTTATGTTTCATGATTCACTGTCATACAGCAAAACAGGTTCTATATAACATGTTAGTACTCTTTTTCTGACACTCAGTAACAGTCACTTATTCCATAAAGAACTGAATTGCAGGAACATTTCTGCTCTTAATCTCTCATCTTATCTCATCTCAACTCATCATGTTCCTCTTGTACCTTGCGGTGTCGAAGTGAAGTATAAACAGAGGGAGAGTGCCCGCTTATGGGCTTCATGTATCGATATTCCCATGGACTCTGTTATTCCCCCCGTCCATCGTTTACGTGGTCGACCTCTTTCTCTGCTTCCGTCTGGTCTGTACATCATTGCTTGTTGTGGTATACTGTTAGTTGGTAATCTACTTGCATGGCCAAACCATTTGACTTGCTGCCTTATAATAAAATCTAGTGCAGTTGTAACCCCCACTTTAGTCCTGATTTCTTCATTTCTGATCTTATCTCTTCTTGATACATTGAGTATTCTTCTCGGGAATGTCATTTCTGTTGTTGTGATTTTTCTTTTCTCTTTTTCTGTCATTGTCCAAGTTTGGCATTGGTAACATAGAGTTGGTAGGAAGATTGTGTCGTAAAGTGCTTTCTTAGTAGTTGTTGATACATATTTGTTCTTTAGTATTGGTGCCATTTGTCCAATGAGTTGATTTGCCTTATTGCACCTATTTTCGATCTCGTCTTCTGATTTACCATTTGACGATATTATACTTCCTAGGTACTTGAAACTCTTTACTTGTTTCAAGGGATGTTCGTTTAGGTGAATCGTTGTTGCTTTTTCTTCTTTAGTTATAGTCAATACCTCTGTTTTGCTTGTGCTAATTTTCATGTTATTTTCCCTACACTTTTCGTTTAGACTATACATGTGGTCTTGTAATTCAACTTCTGATTTTACTATTAGTGCTTGGTCGTCCGCAAACAGGAGTTCTCTAATGGTTAGATTTGCAGATGGTTCTTCTTCCTGCGGTGTTCTTGCGGTCTCTGTTTGGCTGGTTTCTTTACATATGTTGTCTATATATGTTATGATCAAGAGAGGGGACTGGACACAACCTTATCGTACTCCGGATCTTATGGTGAAGGGTTCTGAGTGTCCTCCAGCTGCTCTCACTATGCATTCACTGTTGTTGTATAAGCTTCTACATAGGTTTGTTAGATATGTACTCACTCCATATTGTTTAAGGATTTCCCACAGCTTGTTTCTATCTACTCTATCAAATGCCTTTTCTTAGTCGACAAAGGCTAAGTAGAGTGTTTCATTGAAATCTCTGTAACGGATTAAACAGTTCTACCAACTGATAAATCGAGAAATAGTTCGATTCAATTAAATCTTTCGTTTGAGAGGAAAACACCCGGAAAATGGCGTTCCGTAAACATGTTTTGGGACAGTGAACTATTTCCTAAAAAACAGAGACTGCACCGAAAAAACGAGATATCTGGGCGCCCTATTGCATAATCACATTGGTCACACACCTAGCTATATACCTTTCTCTATTATCTTTCTTTCACAATCACACCCTATATACCTTTGGCTGTTATCGACCTTTCAGTCACATTAATAATATATTTGACAATATACCTATCGCTGTTATCTTTCTTTCACAATCACATTAGTAACACACCAGACTATATACTTTTGGCTGTTATCTTTCATTTATAATCACATCAGTAACATATTTGACAATATTCCTATCGCTGTTATCTTTCATTTATAATCACATCAATAATATATTTGACAATATTCCTATCGCTGTGATCTTTCTTTTATAATTACATTATTAATATATTTGACAATATTCCCATCGCTGCTATCTTTCTTTTATAATTACATCAATAATATATTTGACAATATTCCCATCGCTGCTATCTTTCTTTTATAATTACATTATTAATATATTTGACAATATTCCCATCGCTGCTATCTTTCTTTTGGAATCACATTAGTAACACAGCAGACTATATACCTTTCGCTGTTATCTTTATGTTAGAATCACATTAGTAACACATCAGACTATATACCTTTGGCTGCTATTTTGATCTCTACAGCATACAGTTTTCTCCTGTACAGTTTCTTGAATTCACGTTTTAAAATAAATCGTAGCAATAACAAATTTCTGAAAAGAATAGACTAATCTTCTATAGAAAACTGCAGCGGTGAATGTTGACAGCGGCGTGATCAAGAGGATAATTTACTGGAGTGCAACAAATGTAATCAAGTCAGAACAAAACTAACAGAATATATAAACCAAAGCAAGACATGAAAGCCAGTTGATGGTCAGTTAAGGATAAATGTAGCGAATAGTCTGTTGGCCTTCACGATATACAAAAAGAGAAGCACACATCCTTATATAGAGGAACAGTTGCATGACAAAACCTGGCGCAACTTTCTGCTAAAACTATAAATAGATCAAACCAGAAATAACGGTGGTTTAACAACAGTGTGAAATTGAAAAGTAATTGCTTGTAAAAAAAAATGCAAATCCTCATGAAGGGAGTGGAAAGCAGGATGTAAAGTTGATAAATACACAAGAGGCATGAACAAACAACAAATTACTTACAATGATAATAAACTGTATATGCTAATACTAATAGCACCCAAATAGGAACTGCTAAACAGGACGCGAGGAGGTTAAAACAATAGGTTCATCATGGGTGGTGTTGGTATGCACACATTTCCACCGCCCGTGTTGCTGGGTTAATGCACTTTACTGAGATTCTCCTTTTCTGACTCCGGTGAGGGCGGCGGGGGTGTTGGTTGCCTGAGACTTGAGCACTCATAAAGATATCCGTGTGTAATGTTGTTTTCATGCGTAGTCTCTACATACGATACTACTTCTAGTTCATACACAACAACAACACACATGTATTGTTTGTCCCCCATACAGGTAGGAGAAGGAAGCAGCGACTAGAGGACGGACCAGACAACATAACAATTGAAAGCAGCTATAATTATCGACCTGTCACCTCCAAATGACGACGGCGCCCCGTTGAAGGGACAAGTGCACTTCGACGCATGATGGGTGTCTAGTTGGTGAAGCGTCGAAGTACAGGTGAGGCTTTCACTTTCAATGTTGTCTAGTGCGTCCTCTAGTCTCTATTATGCTGTCTAGTGTGTCTTCTAGTCTCTACTTCCTTCTTGATCTTCTATGAGCGCCAAAAATACATGTGTGTTTATTTATGATCTGTCTTAGTGGCCTCAACGGGTTCCCTAATTGTTATTTTGTAATTCTACTTCTAGTGCACTGGGTTGATTTTTTGCGTGTTGATTAGCTTTCCCTATTTTTCGTATCCCTCGTCATCAGGCGAACCCACTCCGACTTCAGAGGTCATCTGCGTGTCATGACAGTGATCACTGCTACAAAAATCCAATCAAAACTCAAGTAGTCTGTCTAAAAAAATAAACGAGTGAAACACAAACGTGGTCACTGAATAAGCCAAGACAGAATCACCGAAAACATCTAAACAGGATCATTGCATACCGCATAACAGGACAGCTGAAAACATTTAAACAGGATCAACGAATACGTCAAAAACAGGATTACTGCATACGTCAAATCAGGGCCATTGAATTCGTCATAACGGGGCACGGTGGCGTAGAGGCTACTGTGTCCGTCTCAAGCTGGAAGATAATGTGATCTATGTCAGTGTACAGCTGGGCATGTTTTCATGAATCATTGGTACCTGATGACATCACACATCCCCCTGATGACATCACACATCCCCCTGATGACATCACACACCCACTTGACGACATCACACATCCACCTGATGACATCGCCCACCCACCTGACGACATCACACACCCACCTGATGACATCACACACCCATCTGACGACATCATACAACCACCTGATGACATCACACACCCATCTGACGACATCATACACCCACCTGATGACATCGCCCACCCACCTGACGACATCACACACCCACCCGATGACATCACACACCCACTTGATGACATCACACACCCACCTGATGACATCACACACCCACCTGATGACTATTTCACTTGTTAGATTCTAATTCTGCCCATATGCCATTGTTGTGGGTTCATGTGTATGATAGACCTGGCTAATGAAGACACTTTTTTCAGCTGTGTCTAGTTGGCCATGTATCAAAGTACACTTGTTCCTCCAGCCAGGCGTTTTCGTCATTTGAATGTGACTGGTTCGTATCCCGATCGGTAACTACAGATTTCAATTTGTATGTTGTCTAGCTCGTCCTCTAGTCTCTACTTCTTTCTTCTACGAGCGAGAACAATACACGTATGTTTATTTATGAACTGTTCATAGTTATGTTTGTTTAATATTCCACGCATGAGTTCTAGGCAGCAGCTGAAGCGCAATGGCTAGAACCTTCACTGCAAGGAGAGAATGGTGCCGCAGGGAATGAGCAGAGAAATGACCGATACTCATTTCTCCGAGAGAAAGACCACACAGACATATAATCAGACTACAACTGGTACCATTAATAGTCTGAACAGTACCGTTCTCTCCAAGCAATGGTGATGTTTGTTCTTGAAGACTCTACTGTGATCAAGAGAAAAGAAGAGGGTAAAGGGAGAGGAGGGAGGGAGGAGAGAGAGAGAGAAGAGAAAGAAAAGAATGATGAGGGAAATGATATAAATAGTGTGAAGCCTAAAAGTTCGTTCCTCAGTCGAACTCTGCCTACTACACACTACCTTTGATAGTAAAGAAAGAGGGAGAGAGAGGGAGAAGGAGAAAGAGGATGAGAGTAAGGGATACGACAGATTTAGGTTCGTGTCTCCGCGTGAGAACAATAGTTAATTACTATTGCACCATCAATGTCTCGTGGTGTATGTTATCAGGTTATAGAAGAGATGTACAGCCTCACAAGGTCTCTAAACTACTCTACTTATATTACTTCAGACTGACAAGTCGAAATAAAAGACAACTCAATCATATATTTATTTCCTTCTGAACAATAACAGAGTGACAATCTACAACATAATCGCATAGAGTAATCAGTACATGCATTGCAGACACATAATGCATATTGAACTGTAATAATACGATGCTGCATTACCTCACAAGGGAGAGATAGATAGTATAAGTCTATGCAACTGGATGTTAGGGGAATGCCACTTATGATCACCTATTATCCGCATGAAGTAAAAGACTAAAGCTAGGAATTACACCGGCCTTTGTTTCGTAACTATCTTTCCGTAGGCTTACTAGTGGTCCATATATTCAGCCCAAATACCCATTGATCCATAGATTGATCCATCAATCCATATACCCAGGGATTATTTTGTTCAGATGGATATCTGTTTAGTCAAGTATGCCCGGTATGCTTGGGCAACTCCATTTTACCCAGACAATGTATTCTTCTTCTGCCGTCCCGTTGTCCTTCTGGGTTTCATATTTGAAATACGATTGCTCTCTTCAACCTCTCGTTTGTCGTGGATCCCACCACACGGTTTGCAGTTGTATTTGACATTAGTCTCCTGTGTGATCCCGATTGACCTTAGTCTCCTGTGTAGTTCCGATTGCAGTGTCTCTGGCTATTGTCGTCCTATCTGAGGTTTAGCCATTTACTGCCACTCGCGAGCGGTCTCCTTGGCTGGCGGTCCTCTTAACTCAAGTGGCTTTCTTGCACTTTAACGACCCTCGGACTCTGCGTGTCTTTCCCTTCTTTGGCTTATCTGCCTTGGGTAGGTTCCGTTCACAGATCCTTAGTCGTTCTCACTCATATCAGTGATTCAGACGAGTTCTAGCATGGGCGCTTGTCCGTCTTCTTTCACTTCCTCCTCCTACAGATACTATACAGACTTGGGCACGGATTAGCCACAATTTCTGAAGTCCTGTTACTATGTTCCTTGGGCTGCCCCAATAGGGCACAGACCCCCGCCACTCCCGGAGTCCACTATCAGCTGTCCTCTCTCCTGTTCGACTCTTCCCCTACTGACTGGATCCCAAAGTATATATAACTTCTTGAGTTGGCGCATTTCTTGAATCACGTGACGTTTCTCTCCCTTGTGAAAGACTACCCAATCAGTACCTCGCGTACTCTGCTTAATTTGCATCTTATTATTAATCTAACTACCTTCACCATGTCTTCGAGTTCTTAGGCCGCTGTGAGTGCATGTGTGTTCCCACAGCCGTAAATCTGCCAGCCTACGGTACCTATTTTTACCACCTTTGCAACTTTTGGGTCATGGGGGCGTGTTCGTCCCCATATATCTAGCCCCATCCGTTGTATTTCTTGCCCATTTGACAGTTCATATGCTAAGTTTGGCTTCATATTTCCTGAATTGCTTATTTCACTAACAACGAAAGGTAAACCGGCGGTTAGCGGGCTGCAGCAGAGTCAGTGCCCGGTCACTGATTATTTTTGAACTTATACTGGTCGGTGAACCCTCTGTTTCAAAATTATTCCAGTCAACCTAGGCGGTATGTGAAAAGCATTTTCCATACTGTCTCATAACGATGATTCCAATATACTATATGATCCCGAGGGGCTCTGACTACAACTACCTTATCACGCACCATACCCCATCCAGCGATGCAGATCCACCCAATCTGTCCACTTGTGGTCAACATTTAATGTCATCGAGTAGGGACAATGAAGCTCATGGCAGCTTCCAGTTACACAAGAAGGCAAGGGCGCCTAACTCCATTGCGCTTGCTTTTGGTTTATATCCGACATCAATCAGATCTGACAAGATTATTCGCTGAATTGAAGCATATAATTAAGCGGTCCTCATAACGCACAACGGCATAATTGAAGGACACATTAAGAAGAGGAACTTCTTCTTCTTCTGCGTTCATCCGGAGTGTTTTTTCCGATGTCATTGCGTTGTGCCTGTTTAATTGCGCCTTTAGGCCGACACATCCGAATTCTGCGAGTGTTTGTTGACCAGGTTAACCTTCCCGGGGGTTTCGCAGGACATTCGACTTTCACTGTTGTGGTGTCGTCCACATCCCAGCTGGTCAAGTTAGAACGGCCAAATAAATCACGGTCAACCCTCAAGGGAAGGCAGTTACTAAGTATTGCGTTCTAGCTGTTTATATTTTGAGTGAGTTCAGAAGCAACGAGTAACATGTAAATGTGATGGTCCTTGATGGTTCGTTCATTGATGATTCGTTCATTGATGGTTCATTCATTGATGGGTCGTTCATTGATGGTTCGTTTATTGATGGTTCGTTCATTGATGGTTCGTTCATTGATGGTTCGTTCATTGATGGTTCGTTCATTGATGGTTCGTCCATTGATGGTTCATCCATTGATGGTTCGTTCATTGATGATTCGTTCATTGATGTTCGTTCACTGGTGGTAGTGACTTCACTGATTCACTGCCAATGACGATAGGGACACTAGGGACCTCCCATTTGGACAGAATGACGATATATCACAAATGCCGAGTCAATCTTGTTTGTTTTGTTTCATATCTCCAGCAATTTCAATGCTCAGTTAATGGATATTTACGTTATGACACTTGTTCATTTTATTATACACCCCGTTTTGTCCAAATTTAATATTTGTTTGACAATGAATCGGTTAAAAATATTGCATTTCCTTTGCAGGACATTGAGGTCAACCCCAACATCGGGTTATTTTTTTTAAGAAAAGTTTATCTTTCGCAGTTTGCCATTGCCTTCTGAACGTGGCGTCTAGGTTGAAGTTAAACTGACCGGTATAGGGAACGATCCCCGTACCCCGCGGTACACAGACAGCCTTGTACTGACAATATAACCTAAATTGACAATAGGGATCCAAAACTAAATTGAACCTTATGAAGAATAAGCTATATGAGTATTCAAGATACCAAATACGAGGGAGAAGAATGGAAAGATCCACGATTAGATCTAAAAGATTCTCGACGTAGAGAAGAGAAGCGAAAAGTCGCTGCCGACACCAAGGCCATCAAGAAGATGGGGTGAGAGAACCTGCCTGGCTGTACCAACGCATCACCATCGCAGCCGAAAAAGGAAAACTTCCAGAAGTCACAAGTGATACGACCACTAGCAAAATGACGATAACCCATCCATCCATCATGTTCCATACTGGTAAGCGTGGGCGGTCATGTTTTGCCATCTCACTCGATCACCAGAGTCATGGATCAGCTCCGTGTTTCTGTCTCGACCATGCCACGTGGCCAAGTCATCCAGGTATTTACTTTTCGGTCTTCCCCTTGGTCTCCTCCCTTCGATCTTGCCAGTTGTCACCAAGTTCTCCAAGTCTTTTCTTCTCATAACATGTCCACAAATTTTTTTACTGTATACGTCTAATGTCTCTAATCAGTTTACGATCTTCATTTGTTTCTTGAAGGACTTGATCATTGGTCTTTCTGGCTGTCCATGGTATTCTTTGCATTTTTTTCAGAAGCCACATTTCTACAACCATCAGATGTTTTTCAGCTTGACTGCTCATTATCCAAGCTTCACATCCATATAAAAGTACCTCAACACTCTTTTTCTCTTTTCAATTGACATCTTTTTATTGGTCAGTATGTTTTTCATCTTGCTAAAGGCTACTTTTGCCATGGCGATTTTTGATCTAATCTCTTCAAGGCACCTCCCATCAGATGCTATTACTGTTCCGAGGTAATTGTACCTATTCACTTGTTGAAAAAATATTCCCATTTACTTGTATATTGCATTGCGGTATTTCGTTCTTCCTAGTGACGACCATAATCTGTCTTTCTACAATTCTAACCCTAGTTGTTCACTGTGTGTAACAACCGCATCTACTAAATGTTGCAGATCCTGTTCATTGTCTGCAAGACAATGACCCGCCACGATAACCCGCCGCAAACAAAATCCAAGACTACCCAGAAGCAGACGGAGGAGAAAGACACCATAGTGGAAAAAACCAATCAAACGCGTCCAAGTGGAGCTTACAGATGACCAGATACGGAAACATCTGCAGCAGGAGAACTCTCACATCCGAGTCATAAAGGCGGAG